>CM044565.2:21796536-22396536 GCA_024416835.2 Perccottus glenii | reverse complement strand
TTTTAGACTGATCTAAATAAATACACTCACCGGTTTAGGATGCGAGCAGTTGTCCGGTTTTCAGATGACTGCATGTTTTTTGGAGAAGTTGAGTTTTCGTCTTTGACACATGATTACACGGGAGGGATCAAACTTTGAGAAGGGCGGGCTTTTTGTCAAAGACTGAGATTTATTAACCCTTGAGGCGCCTTTGTTCCCAAACGTGTACATTCTGCTTATTTATCTTAAATATCTGTCAGTTTAAAGACTGATTGTATGAAACATGGCCAGGATTAGTTTTTTATCAGTATTTTTAAAATACCATGATTCCCTCGTTTGCAAGGTGTTTAGATTAAGAGCCCGATATGGTCCCATTGACTCCCATTACAACCACATATTTTTGATTTACTGTAATCCTGACATATTATGCTTTTCCCTCTACCTTCAAAAAACTGGGGAAACAGGTTTTAGGTGTGTGACCAAGGTTTCATTTGAGTTTCTTTTATCCTTCCAATATGCAAGACAATAAAAAGTTAAAGCCACAAAAATGGTCTTGGTGTGTTGAGATTGATCTAAAAGACTGCCGTGAATGTGGTGTGTGAATTTGCAAGTGTTGCCATGGAATAAATGGAAAACAAATGATTTGATGAAAACTAAGAATTTTTTTTTTTTTGTATCTCTTTCATGGAATAAAAAACAAAACAAAACATGAATTTAATGGTGTTGCCTTCACATTTGTAGTTTTTAGTGTTTTTCATCAGATTCACTAATTTCCTAAATGAGTGAACTACCGAGATATTACATGTTTTTTACAAGAAGCTACATTACGTGGCACAAAATGCTATTTTCAGTTTTTTTTTTTTTTTTTTAGGTTACCAGGCTTATAAAGCAAGTTTACTCATATGGAAATAGTGTTTTAGGATTCCTGTGTTTGTGTCAGGGGGGGGGGGGGTGTGTACGTGGTGGTGAAAATTGGGTCATCATAGGCCAAATGAGCCAAATCAAGTGAATGTGGTGGAGTATATAGGACCAAGGCCTGTTTGTTTCTTTCTTTTCTTGATCAAAAGAGACACTCTTCTTTTTGATAGGGCTTATGTTCAGGACATATAGATGAGATAAACTGCTTTGGGCCTTGATGCTGGGGAAGTATAACACTGACCTTCTATCCTCTGGCTCTGTCTGACTTCACTCTTATGACTATAAACTTTACATTTCTGCTTAGTTCATTGCTGTTCATAAGTTTAGATCTCACAAAAGACAGAGCTTTCAATTCTTTATTTTCCGAGGCAAAGGTACAAATCTGAAATCCAAGAGCCGTAATCAAAAAACAAGGCGAAGGTCAAAAACACTAGAATCTATCAAACAATACACTAAGAACCGCTGGAAAGCTCACACTGGGGTAAATACAATCTGGCACAGGACAGGGGAACTAAACACACAGACTATAAAGGGAACACAATGAGACACAGGTGGAACACATTAGGGGCGGAGCAGGTATTCACAGTGGAGGGAAAGACACAAGGGCAGGAAGACAATCAGGGGTTAGTGATTTCACAATAAGACACAGGAAATGATATACATTACATAAGCAGACAAACACATAACACTAGGACACGACAGTCCCTCTGTCTACTGTTGCAGATGTGCACCCTGCTGTTAGACGTCCCAGTGATGATGGGACCTTAGCTGTGCCCCTTTGAGGAATTCCAAAAGACATAAAACTGTTAAGGACAAAAGTTTGAAGATTGGAAACGTAAAAAAAGAAATAGTTCTATAGGTTTTAATGTATTGCACATTATTATTACTACTACTAACCCTACTACTACATTTTGCCCTTATTAGGAGCCTAAGAGTGTGCACTAGTTCTATTGAGGGATTTAGAATCAACTAGTAAGCATTTTGACGTTACTGGTAAGACAAGCAGAGGGTAACACATAGTTACCAACAATCACTTCACTTTAGTCCAAATACAATGGGCTCTTGTGTTACAGCCGCAGCAGAGCGGATTAACTCAGGTGAGAAACTGGGACACGGGACAAAACATATCAGATATTGGGTCTTTTTTCTTGAATTAAAAATGGAAATACACTACAAAAGGCCAAAGAGTGCACTGGAGAGAGAGCTGCAAGTGCTTAACCAAAAGGCAGACAGAGATCGGCAGCAAAAACTACACCTCATCGACAAACAGTTCAGATTTTCTTACAAGATGCTCAAGCAAAGGAAAGACTATTTGAGAAAGGAGCAAAGAAAAGTGGTGACGGTGAAAGACTGTGAGCCTAAAGCCATCGTGGACATTGCTATGAAGGAAATCGATGATTACAGTCACTACAGAGGTGTTCAGACGGCTCCCGGGAGCAGACAATACACCAGGACGGGATTAAACGAAGCGGAGCAGAGCAGGTCGGTGTCTGCTCCTCCGCTGAGTCCGCTGAGACGCAGAGGGAACGTCCGGAGCAGCATGTCTCTGATGAAGATGAAGAACATTGCAACAATTGACTCGATTTCTGAAAAGGAGAAGATCAGGAGACAGCAGAGAGCCAGGGAGGAGCTGGAGAGGATGAGACTATTACAGAGGGCGCTTTACAGAAGAAGGTGGAGGAGTTTATTGAAAAACTCAAAGAGAAAAGTCAAATGGATTCATAGAAGAACAGCCTCATTCTGTACAACAGACCTTTGATTTAAAATAAGCAGTTAAAACCTGGCCATCAGCTGGAATTATTGACTATTTCTTTCCATTTTAGTTGCAACCAAAAAGAATAATATGGTTTAGATGCTACCTTACAGACTACAGCAACCTCAGTGGGTCAAAACTCAAACTACAGCAGCTTTCAAAACCCAAAGCTGAAATGCAGGTGGGTAACATATAAAACAATCAACATTAATTCAAAGACATTTGGATGTTTCCATGAGTTTCCAAAGACGTGTGGGTCCTTGAGACAGGACCTTTTAATTTAATTGAGGACTGGCCAAGACAAGACTTTTTGGGTTTGAGACTAAGACGAGATAAAGGTCAGGGTGAGACCGCAGTTATAAAATCTGAACATTAGTGTTTGATGAAAGAAAAGAGTTATGGGAATGTTTTTTTAAATCCAGATTAGATCACAAAAACGTTTTTTATTCAGTTACAATGATCTGGACAAACCAGTTGTGGTTTCTACTATGTCTGAGAGACAAGACCAAGTAAACATGAATTTGAGTCTAAGAAAAGTACTAGTCCTCTGTCTTCAAATGCAACCAAGAACATAATAACATTTTACATGTATGTTTAAAAAAAAATCAATGATAACATTTTGCTGTTAGTTTCAAACTATTTTTTTCCTCTTTTATTGGTCTGAGACAGTTTAATGCATCTTGTACCAGTCTTGGTCTCGACTCTCAGTTTAGTTTATAGTTTAGATAATAACATCTCAGCCGCTAAACAAAGACTATGTACAAAGTGTTCAGATATATTATGTATTGTTCCTTTGGTGAAATACATCAGAGAATATGTCTCATGTCCCTCATTATCTGTAAAGCCTCGTGAACAGGAGTCTCCATGAGCAGGCTGCTGTTTTTCTGCCACTGAGGAGAATCTGAAAGGTCCTTTTCTGAAAAAAAAAACAAAAAAACAAAAAAAACAGTAAAAATGTTTCAAAAGCGTAGGTATTTATCCCCTAAAAAAAAGATTAGTTTATATACTTTAGGCACACAAAAGTGAGAGTGTCATATTTTAGTCACACTTCTGTTATTTAAACACCAAAGTTTAAATGTAGAAAATTCTTTAGATGATTCCTGTTTAGTGTTTACGTTTATGTTGCCATTATGACATCTTGGGATTAAAAAAACAAAAAAGTTGATATATTTATTTTTTTAATAGAAAAACAAAATCCAATCCCTAAAATGCTCATCATGATCATGTTTTGTTGTGTAGTCTCTGAAAACCTAATAAATACAACTGAGAATTCAAATACCTTCACATAATCCAAAAAAAAAAAAAAATCCATTTCTGACTCTACACACATCTTATAATAGAAGTGGGACTTAATGTGATTTGAACTATTGCTACACTCATAGATTGTATATAAATATGGATGTTGCGTGCCCATTGCTCCCCCATTCACCTGAATTGGCCTTACAGCGGAGCAATAAAATGGCAGTTACATCCAGGCTTTTCTGACTACTGCTAATGCACAAAAATGTTCAGATAGCATAAACAGACGTATTAATCTAACCTTCAACAAGCGAGTGGTGGTGGTTGATTCATTAGGAAAGAGAGGTATCTGTTGTGTTTTTTGCTTGAGGTGCTCAAACGTTTTAAACAGTGATTACCTTCACACTGGAAGTTGACTCGAGTGGGCAGACATCTGGTGTGGTCGGAGTAGTCGAGTGAACAGAGCAGAGAGGTCTTGTCAGTGGACACAGTGACCAACAGCATCAGCAGTGAACACAGGGCATTACTCTGCATAACCTCCACAGACTTATGCCTTTCCTAAAAAAAAAAAAGTCTTATAAAAGGACTATAATGAAAATACTCTAATAAAATGTATAAAATAATTTCTGATTCTTCTCACCTTCAGGAGCTTTAGCTGCTGCTTGCGGCCGGCGAATGCGTTGAGATGAAGGCTGAGTGTGTCCAGAAAAGCCCTGATGTTTGTTTGCATGTTGGTCTCTTTGGCTAAATTATTCAAAGGAATAAACGGAGGAATGTTGTGCCGTGTGATGCGCAGCGTTGGCTTCACGGCTATCGCTATGTTGTAGGTGTCCAGGTAAGTGCCTTGATAAGCAGTGGCCAGAGAAAAACACAGGACATTGTCTTGAGTCTTTATGACATCATAACCTCCTAATGGGACAAACAGAGAGCATTAGAGCATATTAAGGCAACAAATACAAGAATAAGAAATTGTAATAATTGCTACCGAGGAGGTGATGAGCCAGCAGCAGGTCTTTCAGCTGCGTGTGTCTCGCCATCAGCCTCAAAAGCTGTGAGTTTTCAGAGTCATCATCCATCTCATCGTCTTCTTCATTTTCCATAGACGTCCTCAGTTTTTGGAGACTCTGTGACAAGAAGAAAACATTAAAGACATTTAACTAGGCTTTTTCAGGAAGCACTCTGGAAAAGTATTAAGAAATGCTGCCTTCTCACAACAAGAAGAAGTAAGTTTGATGTAGAGCAGCTTGGTTAACAATTAAAATTTGAATTACTACTTTGTTATAGTAAAAGTTTTAGAGGCTAATTAAAATATATAAATACAAAGGCTAAGACTACAGAATAAAAGCTCTTTTTTGTCAAGAATTTTAACCACTTATCTTGAAATGCAAAAGGTAAATTCCTGCAGTTGAAGCAGTCTTTGTGAAACAGATATTGCTGTTGTTGTTGATACTGCAACAATGACATTTTGTAATATATTATGCAGCAATAGTTTGATGGCACAGTTTAGTGTACATTTTGATTTGCAAAAACCTGGATGAGGTTTAACTTCAGATTGTTTTCTCAATAACAAAGAGCCTTGACAAAGACTCCAGTCAGTTTTCACACTGATTTTTTTATTGATAGACTCTAGACAGTTAATAAATGCCTGTTACCTGGTGCACTTCTATCTCTGCCTTCAGTCTTTCCCTCTGCTTCTTCAGCTCCTCCACTTTAGCCGTTAGCTCCTTCACTCGACTCGGCTGCTCTGGACTGAGTTCTCCGGCTTCTTACTTGAGCCTCCAGCAAACTTAAATGGGCCAAAACACCTGCTGGTAAAGACATTAATATAAAATCAAACACTACTACGATGATTACACAGAGCTAAGTCCAGCCGCTACACTGTTAGCCACTACTCGTATTAGCAAACAAACGCCTACGCTGTTAGCATTTGGTTACGCTAGCTTTGGAAATAGAGTTTTACCTTTTGCAGACACTCCCTCCATAATCTGTAAAGTTTCCCTTTATTTTGACGTTTAAAAAAGGGAAATATTTTGGCTGCTATATATCTAGTTTTGATTTTGGCGGATTTCCCCAAACTCCACCCACTACGTCCTGACGCAGCAGCACCACGAGCACCCCGGAAGAAAATTCAAAACAAATGAGGATCACATGGAAGATTAGCGTAGTTGCAAGAGCAAATAGACGTATGATTCAGACTAAATCTACACCTTATACAATCTATGATCTACACCTACTATGAAACAAAACCGTTAGATTTGAATTAAAACGGTGTAATTTAAAGTTTTTTTCCAGGCTTATTGTTAATGATTATGCGTTATGATTGAGTTGTTAATTTCCGTAGCGCAGCACGAGCGCGCTAAAGCAACAGTGAGCTACGCAGGTCCGCAGCGTGGAAAGGTGAGTCTGACACATTGACATACATTTGATTTCGGACATGTCACTCTTAATTTACTATGTTAAAACTCACATTCCGAACGTTTACATGTAAAACAACTTATAAATTACTCTCACACACTTTGTACAACTTAGTAAAAAATATAAAATATATGTATTATTTGCCCACTATTCCACGTATTGAAAGCATGTTTACTGTTGATTGTTACCACTTTAGTCACAAATAAAATTTACTTGACAAAAAAGACTTTATTAATAAAAGTGTAATTTAATATTAGTTGGATGATGTAAGTGTATTGTTAACTCGTTAAAATGTATCATGGCATCTATGTTACATAGTGATGTAATTAAGTTCAAAAACATATAAAGAACAACATATTAAATACTGTAATACTATACCAGTCTTACTGTTTCAACTGTTATCTTGAAAAAAGCTGCTCTGCCCTGTCAGTCTTTGTAGAGTCGGTTGAAATCCAAACATTGTTTGGCCTTCACTGACACTGGTTGGTGCTGTTTGTTTTTTGGGTGAAGTAAACACAAAGGCAGCACAGGAGCAGCAGGAAACTCACCAAAAGGTAGTATTTTTGATGCAACACAAGTTCAGAGAAAGTTTACATATGAATGTAAACTAGCTTCAGGACACAAATTCTGTCTCTTTGAGTGTGACCTCAGGCGACTGACGTTTGTGTGATTTGAATTAAAGCAGCATAATCTTTTGAAAATATACTGGCAGAGCGAAAGTGCAATACAAATATTTACTGCTTCTTAAATCAACAACTATTACTATCACCAAAGAAAAATTTAAATGTGTAATTGTGTCAATACAATCTTTATCAGTCAGATGACATCAAATTATATTTATAATACCAGTGCTAACTTTGTCCTCTCTGGGCAGTTGTAGAAACCGGAAGTAATATAATGTATTTTAAATAGATTTAGCTTTAAAAGTATATTTTTCCCGGCTGGAGAATTACAAACATTAAAAAGCATCATGTTAAGGTCTTTGCCAAAGTACACTAGTTTTTTGGGGGGGGTCTTGTGATTTTACAAATAAAAGCTACATTCAATAGTAGTATTATTTATAAAACCAACTATTTGAAATAAGGCAAAGAAAAGTGTAACTCAAAAATTAAATGTAGGTAGTGCAGTAGTTTTGCTGCTTAAATGCAGATACACAGAGTAGACATTCTGTATTATCTGTTGCTCTTTGTCACAGTGTTTTATCAGTGCTTTTGCTGTGTCTCTGTCTTCAAGGCTCTGCTACTCTGCTGACTGATGGATGAGGACAAATCCACTCTCTCACTGTGCGACTGGTGGAGAACCCTTGTCCCGCTGCCGCCCGATGGACCCGTCCGACCCAAAGCACTTCGATGTGGTGGACTATGTGATATTCGCACTGCTGCTGGCCTCCATGGTCATAGGTCTGTACTACGCTCTGTCCGGCGGCCAACAGCGCACCACGCAGAGTTCCTCATGGCCGACCGGAACATGCGCTGTTTTCCTGTTTCTCTGTCTCTCATTGCATCATTCCAGTCTGCCGTGGCCATTATAGGCGTCCCGGCAGAAATATACACCCACGGGACTCAGTACTGGTTCATCGGCTGTGCCTACATCCTGGGTCTTTTCATTCCCGCTCACGTTTTCATTCCTGTGTTGTACAGACTGCGGCTCTCGAGCGCCTATCAGGTACAAAGACGACATGTACACAACAATAAATTAGTCTACAAAAAGTATTGTTCTTAAATACGGTGTTAGTTTTCCTCCAAACGTCATGTTGCATAGTAATGTCATAAGTACCAGTAATAAGGATTTAGTGACCTTAAACCCACATTTTCATGCAAGCTTTTAGCTAAAAGTTTTCTGTAACACGTTTATACCTTTTTAATGTATTGTTCCTTTTACATTGAGCCTGTGCTGGTCGCATGAAGTGTGCTATGTAAATAATATTTGTTGTTGTTGTAGTTTTCCAATCAGGGAAATTATTAGTTAAGGACAGCTTTGAGTAAAATGACAAGAAGTCAGTGTAATTTGTCCATATTGCATAGTTAAAAACACATTAGAAAAACTGGGTCTATTGTCAAATAAAGCAACAATATTGTAACTTTTTAGGCTGTTGACCACTAAAAAACTAAATATGAAAAATGCTGCTGCAAAATTCACACTGGATTGTTAGCTTTTCATAAATATCCAATAAATATCCTTGTTGTAATGTACATTTGCATTGATGTATCATATTCTGGGTAGACACAGTATTTTCATGAGATGGTAGGGTCCCCCTCTGCTTAGTTCATTGCTGTTCACAAGTTGTCAGGCTGTCCCACTCTCGTCTGGGGGAGTGGGTTCTGTCGTCTAGACAGAAGTTAAAAGAAGTTAAAAAGAAAGTTTGGTTTCCTTGTCTCAGGTCAAGAAACAACAAAAGCTCCTTATTTTAGAGCAAAAGTTACAGTGTTGCTTTAAACGACCAGAATTGCTGTTATAAATTGTCAAAATAAAGTCACAATAAGGTCCAAGACATGAATGATGAATATATTTTTGTTTAAATTCTGAAGACTGCATTTTAACCGTGGACTTCTTTTATGACTGTGTTGTTTCTCAGTATCTCGAACTCCGCTTCAGTAAAGCTGTACGAATCTGTGGGACACTAACGTTCATTTTTCAAACGGTCAGTCCACTCTTCAATCAGTGTCGCTCATTGTTTCTGTATTATTTTAGGCTATAAAACATATGCCTATTACTGTGGAAAAACTATTTCTCTTGTTTTGAAAATGCTTTGTACTCTACAGGTTGTGTACATGGGAGTGTGTGTGTATACTCCTGCTTTTGCACTAAATGCTGGTAGGACTTCAAATAAAAAATATACTTTTATTAAGATCAACCATTATATCTTTTGAGTGTTTTTTTGTTTGTTTGTTTCAGTCACTGGTTTTAAATTATGGGGAGTGGTGCTGGCCACTGGACTGGTGTGCACATTGTACACAACATTGGTAAGACTTTATAACATAATTTTTGCAAAAGAGTGCTGTTAAAAAGCAGCTCTCCCATGTGTCCTGGAGAATCTGGGAATTTAGAGAGTAGTTTTGTAGTCATGGATACAACCTGGAAATTCAATAAAATGTTCAGAAAAATAAAATAATATATATTAATATATAATATATATTATCCTCATCACAAGATTTCAAGATTGCTCTGTAAATCTTAGTGAGCATTGTGTTTAAAACTTACCTGACTTTAGATTAAGTGTACAGCCTTCTATAAACTTCAAGTCAGCCTCTGAGGCTGTTGTAGTTTGTGGAGATTAAAATGAAGCAGAGACAAATCTGATTAAACTGGGTCTGTGGTAAATATTATGACCATTTATGATACAATGCTGTTCTCCTTTCTGTGTCCTTGTCTGTGTTTTTAGGGCGGACTGAAGGCCGTGATCTGGACAGACGTGTTTCAGACCCTGGTGATGTTTGCGGGGCAGCTGGCCGTCATCACGGTGGGGATCTACCAAACTGGAGGAGTGTCTGAAGTCTGGAGGAAAGTCTCAGAAGGAAACCGTATCTCTGGTCTTGAGTAAGTTTTCATGGCGACACAACACACTAGGGATGCAACAATACAGCCGGTCCACGGTTCAACACTTTTTTGTTTTGGGCACAGTTTTCGGTTTGGTACCAGAATCAGAATTACTTTTATTCATCCCCAAGGGGAAATAATTTTTTTAAAAAACATGCAACCGACCAGTGCAAGAAAATAGAAGTTTATTTTTAAAGTAGATGTATAACTTAACTATAAACGATATCCCTTACAATCTATTTACATATTCACATGATACATATTCACATATTACATATTCACATGATGTACAGTTTACAAGTTTACAAGTGCACTTAATATTGTACAGCAGGCAGAATATTGCACAGTGAATCTACAGAGGATTTACAGAGTTCAGAAGTTTGATGGCGACTGGCAGGAATGATGTCCTGTGTCTCTCGGTTTAGCAGCGTGGAAGTAACAGTCTATTGCTAAACCAGTACTTTGTGGAGCGGGTGGGAGGGAAAGTCCAGAGTAGTCCTGATTTTGGACAACATCCTCAGCAGAGGAGACTTTATGGTGCCTTTATTTAATTATTTCATTTGATATTAATTAAACTAGGTGTAGACGTTGTGGGTGGACTTTAAAGAAACAAAGGCTGTTGTATTTTACAAATGGTCTTCATTTTAATAATAAAGCATATAACACAAAAAGTGCTTATAGAAAAACTTTGAGCAATGTGCATTTAACACTTGAACTAAATGAATAGCTGTAAACATGATTTGAATGCTGTGTGCAGTAGTACTTTAAAGTTGCCTAGATACAATATTTAGCTGTGCAAACATAAGATATAATATATCTCCTGCAGTAGGGGGTCTAATGGTTATTTATATTATCATACTGCACAGATTAAAAAAACAAAACAATAATATCCAGGCACAGCATTTATTAACCAACATTTACATGAGAACTCGATATAATTGACAAAGGACTCCTGTTTTACCAAACCTCAATAATGTCTATGTTTAAGTCAGACTCGTTATGAAATAATTAATGTCTAAGACAGAAGAGGTTTAGAGCAAGGACCAGGGCTACATTCAAAATGTATGTGTATGGAATCTGAAAGGACGTACCGAATGGTTCAGTACTGTATTTTCAAAGTTTGCTCTGATGTTTCTGTACAAAACCATGCCACACTGAACTAAACTGTACTGTAGCGCTTCATGAAACAAGGCTTAGCTTTTCTTTTTTTCATCTGTTATCTCTTGTGTCCTGCTCTTGTTCAGCCTAAACCCAGATCCTACAGAGCGGCACACGTTTTGGACACTGGCTGTGGGCGGAGTCTTCCTCATGTGGTCGCTGTACGGAGTAAACCAAGCCCAAGTCCAGAGGTATCTCAGCTCACGATCAGAGAAAGAGGCCATCAGGTGAGCAGACAAACCAAGAGTTTATTTAAAAGCTACAATAAGCAGGATTTTAATGAATAATTAATTCATAATTAATAATAATAGCAGAGGTCGCTAACTTTTTGCTGAGTCAGTAGCTACAGATCTCCAAAAGATCTTCAGATTAGCTCAAGAACAGTTTGTAGAGAGGCCCCTTAGTTCCAGTTAAGGGAACTGTTAATGCTTCAGCATACTAAGACATTTTGGACAATTTAATGCTTGGAGATGGCCCCTTCCTGTTCCAACATGACTGCTCCCCAGTGCACAAAGCACACATTCAGACACAGCACTGGTGTATGAATGTGTAAGAATATTGGAGCAACGGATGGAAATTAACAGATGGAAGTCTACAATCTGGCATGTAAACATGTATGTTCACTAAAATGCACTGTCCCAATCAAATAAATAAAAAAAGAATTGGCCATAAAGACATTATGGGGTGAGTTTTGTGTGGAAGAACTTGACTGGCCTGCATAGAGTCCTGAATGAATTAGAGCTGAGACTGTGAGGCCAGGCCTTCTCGTCCAACATCAGTGTCTGACCTCACAAATGCACTTCTGGAAGAATTGTCAAACATTTGTGGAAAGCCTCCTAGAAGAGTTGAAGCTGTTATAGCTGGGCCGACATCATTTTAAAATCTTATGGTTTAAGAATGGGATGTCACTCAGGTTCATATGTGTGTGAAGGCAGACGAGTGAATACTTTTGGCAATATAGTGTAATTAAAAACATGTCTAAGATACAATTTAATAATTGGCTAACACTAGAAATTGATTTAGTAAAAATAAATGTGAAGAGTAGCAGCTCAAGAGGTTAAAAACAGGTGTCTTTTTGTCTGACCAGGAACAGACTCCAAAAATACAGCAAAAAGGGAAATTCCTTGATGTAAATTATTGAAACTGAGCTCTGTTCAGTTCTGCATTTCCCTAATCTGTCCAATCAACAGTATTAGTATAATGTGTTTCTTTTTTACGCTTTCACTTTTTCATCCTTGATCCTACTGTTTTGTCAAATTTTAGACCTGTGTCCCATTTACCTTTCCTATCCAAGGTTTTGGAAAAGCTAGTTCTCTCTCAGTTACATTTTTTCCTGGAAAACAATCAGATCTTTGAAAAATTGCAGTCTGGCTTCAGGACACGACCCAGCACTGAGTCTGCGCTCCTCCTTGATGAGAAAAAGCCAGTGCTGCTTGTAATGTTGGATCTTACTGCAGCATTTGACACCGTGGACCACTCAGTCCTCCTGGGACGTCTGGCCCAACAGGTCGGGCTTCAGGGACCTGTGCTGGAGTGGTTTAGGTTGTATCTAACAGAGAGGAGTTTTTTGTCAGGACTGGTGACCTCTCCTCCTCCTCAGCCCCCTTGACCTCTGGTGTGCCACATGGTTCCATTTCGGCCCCGTTTAAATTTTTCTTAAATATGTTGCTGTTAGGTGCAGTTATTTCAAAGCACAATAAGTCCTTTCATCTGTATGCAGACTGTATCTTTATCTGGATCTGTATGCAGATGACTTGCAGGTTTACCTACCGGCTGCAGATGTTTAGATGAGATCAAATTGTGGCTGTCTCAGAATTTCCTCTGTTTGAATGAGGATAAAACTGAATGCATTGTGTTTAGCGTGTCCAACCTGCCCAGTGTTTCAGCTCCTGGTCCGGCTGCTTTGGCCCCCCATCTTAACCATGTGGTCAAAAATTTGGGGGTTAAACTAGACATCAGTCTAAAATTTGACAAACAAATTCTGTGGTTAGCTTTTTAGCTTCGCCTCCTTTCAAAGGTTAAACCCTTCTTGAGTCGCGCTGACCTGGAGAAAGCCATCCATGCTTTTATTAGCTCCCACATGCGCTCTATGTGGGTCTTCACCGTTTGCAGCTTGTGCAAAACACTGCTGCCCGACTGCTAACTAACAGTCGTAAGCATGAGCACATAACACCTGTCCTTTACTCCCTGCACTGGCTCACTGTCCAGTTCAGAATCTATTTTTAAATCTTAATGTTTGTTTTTAATGCAGTCAGTGGCCTTGCACCTTCCTATTTGTGTGAGATTCTGACCCCTCATCAACCCAGCAGAGCTCTACATTCTGCTGGGCAAAATCTGCTTTTTAACCCAATCCATTAAATTTTCTAAAATTAATGTAAATGAACAATATTGTAACCTTTATTCAGTCATCTAAAGACATGGATATGCTGTCACACTCTACATCTCATTAGCATCAGTAATTAGTATTACTGCATACAAAAACACAGAAGAATAAGAAGGAAAACAGATAATGATGACTATAAAAACATAAATAAGTTTGTATTTTCCCTTGTGTTATTCAGGTCTTGCTACATGGTGTTCCCTTCGCTGCAGTTGGCCCTGGCACTGAGCTGTGTCACAGGGCTCATAATGTTTGCTCGATACTGCGGAGAGGACCACTCCGACAAACTGGGCTCGTCCTCGGCAGATGCGGTCAGTTATTGGGTTACTTGGGGTTTTTCCCATTTTTGTTGTTTCCTTGATTGTTAAGAAATAAAAGTCCCTGCAATAGAGACTGGGCATAGGCTTACTGAGTGTTTGCATATTTTATGGTGTTTATGGTTTCATGAAAAATGTGTAACAGTATGTTTTCTGCAGATGGTGATATATTTTGTGATGGACATGCTTCATGGTCTACCAGGGCTCCCAGGGCTCTTTGTGGCCTGTCTGTTCAGTGCTTCTCTCAGGTAATTTATATATTATCATTAGGATTGTCCAGGTACTTAGGTTTTTCACTAGTATCAGAGCCTCTTGTACTCATTTGACCAACTGACTCTCTGCAGTGTCAGTTTTTTGTTCATTCAGGTTCATTATTTTGGATACAAATTGACTTCATTATGGATTGAGTCAGTAACATGGCTGTCCTGGTTTTACCAAACAGAAAACGCATTGAGTAGGTTAGGCTTAACTGGTTTTATGGCACATGCTTGTTTTAGGTAAATGAGTTCTCCGTTACTGCGTCAATGCAAAAAACTTGGCAGAAAATAAGCCACAATCACTTACAGTGCATCCGGAAAATCTTCACAGCGCTTCAGTCTTTCCACATTATGTTATGTTACAGCCTTATTCCAAAATGGATTAAATTCATTATTTTCCTCCAAATTCTACAAACAATACCCCTTAATGACAACATGAAAGAAGTTTGTTTAAAACCTTTTCAAATTTATTAAAAATAAAAAAAAAAGCACATGTACATAAGTATTCACAGCCTTTGTCACAACAAACATAATTGAGCTCAGGTACTTCCTTTTTCAACTGATTAAAGTTTCTAAAACTTGATTGGAGTCCACCGGTGGTAAATTCAGTTGATTGGACATGATTTGAAAAGGCAAACACCTGTTAAACGTGCATGTCAGAGCAAAAACAAAGCCATAAAGTCCAAGGAATTGTCTGTAGCTCTGCAAGACAGGATTGTATCAAGGCACAGATCTGGGGAAGGGTACAGAAAACATTCTGCAGCAAATTCTGAAGGTTCCTATGAGCAAAGTGGCCTCCATCATGTAAATGGAAGAAGTTTGGGAACCACCAGGACTCTTCCTAGAGCTGGTTGCGCAGCCAAACTCAGTGATCGGGGGAAAGGGGTCTTGGTCAGGGAAGTGACCAAGAACCCAATGTTTACTCTGACAGAGCTCCTGTGTGTGTCTGGAAAGAGGAGAACCTTCCAGAAGAACAACCATCTCAGCAGCGCTCTCCACTCCAGAGCCACGCTGGAGGAATTTTGAGGAAAATAATAAATTTAATCTATTTTGTAACATAACAAA
The DNA here is from genome assembly GCA_024416835.2 of Perccottus glenii. NCBI lineage: Eukaryota > Metazoa > Chordata > Actinopteri > Gobiiformes > Odontobutidae > Perccottus > Perccottus glenii. The sequence goes on along the minus strand of CM044565.2, from coordinate 22,381,518 downwards.
ATGTGGAAAAAGTGAAGTGCTTTGAATACTTTCTAGCTGCACTGTACTTCTTTATACCAGTTGAATTTAAGACATAGGAAAAGCTGCAAGTTCTCCCTTCTGTATTGAATTTATTCTGTAGGACTGGATGAAGAAAGGACTAAAGGATGGCCACATAACAGTTCTCTTCATTTCCGCAGCACCATCTCCTCTGCCTTCAACTCTCTGGCCACTGTAACGATGGAAGACCTTATCAAACCTCAGTTTCCTGCCATGACTGAGAGAAGAGCCACGCTGCTGTCCAAAGCTTTAGGTTTGTAAATCTCTAAAGCAATAAATACAGCTCACAAAATTATAAAAATAACAACTTTAACACTGTTTATCACAGCTTCGTTTTATGGCCTGATCTGTTTGGCCATGGCTTATGTGACTCACCTCATGGGCAATTCAGTCCTTCAGGTAAAATCCCAACTAAATGATCCTGAACAGTTTAAAGTTACTCACCAAATTTACACAATGTTTTTTGTGATACCTTTAGGTGGCTTTGAAAATCTTGGGGATGGTTGGGGGTCCCATTCTAGGTGTGTTTAGTCTCGGGATTTTCTTTCCTTGGGCCAACTCCATTGTGAGTACAACCTCATATATTAAAGCACAGTTTAACATTATCTAGTCACTCACTGCACAATAATAAGAATAATGCAGTTATAGGTGTATCTAAAATCACTGCACATTAAGCAGGAGCAGAGATGCTTGTACCAGATCATAGCTTAGCAGCTAATTTCCATCTGTAGTGCTATATTGTACATATTTTTGGTGGTAGGGGAAACTGGAGTACCTGGAGGAAACCTATGCAGACACAGGGAGAACATGCAAACTCCACACAGAAAGGCCCAGTACTCGGTACTTTCTTGCTGTGAGGCAGGAGTGCTAACCACAATACTGTACAACAATACCCTGGTCGACCATAGCCAGAGTGTTTCCTTTACAGACATTTCCACTGAGTATAAATTACTATAGACCCATCATAACTCTATATCTTGCATGAGGCGGGCTTTATGAGATGCTTTGTTCTCTGATTGGTTATGTCCAATTGTGTCCAGAGGCAGTTTATTTTGCATCTGTTGCTGCTGCTTCCTGAAAATCCAACTCAAATCCTCAAAGACCATACTAAATAGGAGAATGGCTGACCAGGTTAGTTTTCCAAATACTGGTCTTGTTCTTGAAACCAGTCTAAAGACTTTTTTTCAAGGCCCTTCTACACACAATGTATTTACTAACATAATAATTTTGATTTGAAAACCACCAAAAACACATTTTTGTCATCGGTTGTCAGCTGAATGCTCTTTTCTGAATGTGGAGCAAAACAACAGATATTTCACTTTATTCTTGTCATTATACCAACTGTGGATGACATAGTCAGCACCACAGTAAACTTAAATCTACAAATCCACTATGTCTTTATATTATCTTGATCTGGTCCCAGTTCTCAGTCCCTAAAACGCTTGCCCCAGTTCGTATGATCTTTGCCACCACATTAGTAAAACCAACAAAAAGAAGATACAAAGATTTTATTAAAGCAAATAAAAAACTGATAATGTTACTCTTTTCTATTTTGTGTTTCATTGATTTAGTTTGTTTCAGTTCCCGGTGTTTTGTTTTTTCATTCCAGGGTGCTCTTGTAGGTTTAGCGGGAGGTCTTACTTTGTCATTTTGGGTCGGGATCGGGAGCATCGTCACCCGCAGTGCAGGCTCAAGGCCGCTGATATCAAGCTGTAGAGCTTTACTGATGCCAGACAACTCGACTGCTGCTGTTAAAACTGTGAATGATGTTTTAAGGTATTAGCACACGTACAACACTGCAGACTTTGGTTTTGTGGTTAAACGTCCTTTCTGAAGTGCTCCAAGTGCTTAAATCTGTTTTTCCTGGAGCAGACCATCTGGATTGAATAGGTTTTACTCGCTGTCCTACATGTGGTACAGTGGATTTACCTGCCTCTCCGTCATCCTCATAGGACTCATCGTCAGCTTCATCACAGGTTGGACACTTTTTCAATCAATACCACTCATATTTTACAATTACAAAGTGAATACGTATCTGTTTTCAGGACCGATGAGGGAGGAGGACATCACACCGGGAACTGTTTATCCTCTTTTGGGGAAGCTGCTGTTTTTTCTTCCTGAACCTTTCAAAAAGAAGCTCTGCTGTGTGACTCCTCTGACACAGACGGTAAGTTAAAGGACCAGAGAATTACAGGCTAAAAAATAAAAAACGCACACATGCTTTTATATTGTGTTTTACAATATTTGAATGATCCTATTTCTTGAATGTCCTTTCTTTACGCCGTTAAAACTGTCAAAATAAAGACTTAAATACTTTTAGGTTGGGCCTGGCAATATGGCTGCAAAATAAAATCCTTTTTTTTTTTTTTTTTCAGACTGTTTATACTCATTCATTTTTTTTTTCATTTTTCCATCTCAGCAGTTCATACTTTTAATATTTATTTTTCTCCTCAATGCCAGCAATAAACAACAATATCAAAGCAGCAGCGGACAGTTAAAGTTAAAGCAGTTTAAGTTGTATACCCTTTAGTTTTAGCACTTTCTGTTTCCATAGACCTGGTATTATATATGACATGCCACAAAGTCTTAATTCATAAAATACACAAGAAGTGCTCCGACCACATGGTTAAGTACACGCCACAAACTCTGTTCCTGTTCATCAGTTTCCTCCCACTAGACATTACAGACATTCTATCTCTGGTGATTATTAGTGTCTTTAGCATCTGCAGAATTAGAACGCCACAGTTTGATTCAAAGCTCAGACCGTCCATTTAATTTTACAAACTGATTAACTTATAATACTAGTCTATGATATATTGTGCAGCTGGACTAACTCCCCGACAATCCCATCAATGTGTATAAATTCTACTTTGTTACTCAGAATGTTTATGCACAAAGTAATTGTTGTTCTCATGAATCTCTTACAGCACAAAGAGAGAAACGGTTTGAGTTCCCCTCAGCAGGACGTCCCATACGAGGAGGAGACGCTGACATTTCTGCCTGACGCTCAAAGGCCTTACGTGGAGCATGAAACAACTGTGTGAACGTCTTTGTACTATCAACAACAGTCGGAATGTCTGTCCTTTAGAGTAGACTGTGTAAAAAAAGCATGAATAGAGACTGGGAGCTGCCATGTTGAGTTTATGAAGCAGATGTTACTTTAGAGAATTGTGAAAACAAGGTAAGCACAAGGTTGAAGCAAATAGCTTCAACCAAATAGCTGACATCTCTAACCATCACTGTTTTACATATTTTACTGTAAATTAACTTTATTAAAATAAGAGCAAAGTGCATAAATGCTCTGGTAAAGTCATGAGGCACAGAAATATCTAAATGTCTATGTCTACAAATATAACATAACTTTAAAATCTGTGTATGGGTCATAAATTGTACTCTAATATAAGTATGACAGCAGTTTGGAAAAAGATATTTTGAGACATCCCTATTTAAGATTGTTGTAATTGTAATAATAATTGTAATAACATTTGTAGCTCAAGATCTACTACTGATCTACTGTTCCAACACTAGACAAACACACAAAATTACTTTGAAAGGTCTTTCTCCATTCTTAGCCATAGACCAAGGTGTTATAATACAGATTGAACATCCTCTTGCTGTCCTGACGTCACCCGAAGAGAAAAACATATTTCCAATCCGTTCCCTCAGTTTATAAACCGAATGCACAAATTCTTAAATCGTTAAAATGATTATAAACAATCATTTATATAATTATTATTAACTCGATGTACTGATTGTGATGATTATGATAAAGATAATTATTATTTCAACAACATAATTTTATCAGTTTTATCAACAAGAGGATCAAAGCAATGTAGCTCTAGTACACACTGCCACGCTCAAATGATTAGAAAGTATTAATAAAGTGCTTTATATAAAGAGGAGCATGAGGCACATTGTTCTAGTCTATTCACTTACCGTTATAAGTAGTCTATAAGAATCACTTAAACCATGCAGCTAGGATCATTTAATTGGTATTTTACTTTATACACAATAAAACTATGTGCAATTTGAGACAATAACATTTACAAATGTATAATAATTAATTAACAAATGAACCTGGGAGCCTGCTCTGTTTGTCTAAAATGAGAAGGACCACAATTCCGTGAGTACAGTTTACAAATCCGTCAGCACAAATTACAAACTCGTGGGTATGGTTTATAAAGTGAGGGAACGGACTGGAAATCTGTTGCCACGGGTTATTTTCTCCTTGGGGTGACGTAGGGGGCTCCTTAATAATTGTGAAAACTGAGAGGACAAGGACTAAAGACAATTGGACCAGAATTTAACGACAATGTAAGAGTATTTATTAGTGATTGGTGACATTTGGTTGAATTGTATCCAATCCTAGTCCTTCTATCCATTCAGGGTTTTCACAGTTTTCAAAAATTATATATTTTCCTTAACATTTTCAGGACTTGACACTTCAGGACAGCATTTTCTTATTAACAGTTAGAGAATTTACAACAGAGATGGTCAAGATCATTGAGGAAGTTCTTCACTGTCAATGGTCAACACAAACTAGAGCAGCCTCATAGGGTCAAATCTCAATGAGATTATGAGGATAAGGAAGGAGGAAGGAGGAAGGAAAGAGGATACGTGTGATGTTGCATTGTTCACCTAAAACCAGTAGTTTCATGGCTATTATACACATTTATAATTTCCAAGTTATTTTCAAGCCCTGAAAAGGCCTCTTTACACAAAGATTACGGAAATAATTTTCATAATTACGGATCTCATTTGGATGAAATTTGTATTTACATAAATTTGTTTATGTCTGAAAAAATATTGCAATAACTGGACTATCAAGATTAATAATGTTGAAACATGTCGTCATATTTCTGTATTACACCTTGTGCCATGTAAGTTCCTGTTTCATGTTTGTGTAAGACAGATGAGAATGTGCTACAGCTGAAAAATGAAACCGGTTTTGACAGATGAGTGTCCGAATGTTTACCATAGACTACTGCAGTGTTTCCTTAACTGTCAGCGCTGACCAAAAAGTGGGTCACTGTGGCTTTTATGTACCTGCAATGTCCACTTTCATAATTTAAAGGTGCATTGTGTAAAAAATACTCTTCCTGAGTATCATCAAAATAAAAAATAACCCAGACTGAATGTTCGATTTCTTTGTGCTTAAAAGCTGAATGCCAATAGATTCTCAAATAAAGCTTTAGCTACTGTAATGTATCTGAGAGGAAAGGGTGGACTGCTGCACTAAAGGTAATCAAATAGCTTTTCTAAAAAGTCTGAAAGGTGGAACAAAATTTTACTGACTGTAGTAAAAGTGCATGTCAATTTAAAACCTACCTTAAAATCATTTAAATTGATAAACTGACAAAATATGTCAATTGATAAAAGAAGTGCATTTAAACTGACATTTGTATCAGTTTGTGTTGGCAGTGAATTTTTGTCACTTTGTAATACTTTGATTTAAAGAACTGACCCTGGAAAAAAATTTTATATTTTCAAAGTAAACTTGGCTCAATTTCTTTTGGGTCAATTATAAACAACATGTACAACAACATGTCCCTACAGGGCTACCGTAGGTGTTTAAAGAAGGGGCACTAAGTGTGAAACGGTTCTCTGCCTTCCAAAAATATACACAGCAATCAACAGCAGAAAGGAACACTGAAAAACCTGGATAAAAAGACCAACATGACAACTGAAAAGCACACAGCGGGCTTAAGTTGGGAAGAGTTTGACTTGTGGTTATTTCTCTACACGTCTCCATACTTTAATTGTATTACTTGTATTTTGCATTTTCTTTTACCCGTGTTCCTTTTCTGAAGCATTGTCCATGACCGTTTGCTTGTTGCTGGCAGACTGGTTAGAAGTCCTAACTCATAATTGTTGTCTGTGTATGTCTTAAATTGTGAACTATTTTCCAGGTTGTAGCTTGCCACAGCAGCCCCCTTCCTTTACAATATAATAAAATAAATACAGTCAAAGATATAACGTCAATGTCACAAAACTAAAGTAAAGTTTATTAGTTGTTTTATATTTGACTAAACAAACAAAACGATAGGTCCATCGATTTCAACCATATTTTAGTCAAATGATACAGAGCAGCCGGGTGAAAAAAAAAACAGTTAACTGCAAGTAGTGCGCGCTTGATACATATACTTATATAATTTTTTATTATTTGTTCTTTGTTTATACAACCCTTGAACTTAGCACTCTCCTCAATGTGGCCTGTGTCTAAACAAAAACATAGGCCGTTTATCAGCTGAATATCTGAATATAAATCTCCATATGGACCTGGATTTAAAGGGACAGTGAAGTTAAGGGTTTCAAATGTTTTTAAAAGCAAAATTACACAAGACCCAGGTGCAGCAGAACAATGTGTATTATTTATTACAAATGAATTTAATATTTATACACTAAAACTGATGTGTTCCACTTTGAATTATTAACTACAGTATATACAACAGTTTAGTTTATGCAGCTTTGACAGAAATGAAGCCAAAATGAAAATCACAAGAACAAAACCAAGAGCCCTTTACTGTTTTACACAAAATTTAAAACAATGTGTTTTAGCCAATAGTAACACAATACTTTTAAAGTTTAACTGTCTATTTAATTATCAGTTGCTTAAAAAGAGCAGTTTCTTTTTTACCTTTACATTTAACTCCATTTTTTATTGATGGAACATTCATCACAGGACGCTTTGTTTGTACCCGATCATAAACAGGCCCAATAAAAAACAGACAGTGGGATTGAGTTTTGACAGTCAAATTACTTCCATGCACAGCCTTTTGCATAGAACCATAATAAAATGCTAGTTGCTGGCAGTTACAGTTTAGTCAGTTCATTTCATTTGAGAGTTTCAGTCGAGGCTGCGACAGTTGGACTAATGTTCGGACCCCAGGTTGCTTTGTTTTGACTTTTCAGTGATGGAAAGGGGAAACAGGTAAGGAATATCTTGTAATACGATAATTATAGATTGAATATTATGTACACTTCACATCTGCAGACTTTTAGCACTTTATCGCTGACAATTTTGGCTTTTTTTCCCAAACTGGAGTAAGTAAAACAAAAAAATGGACAAATAAAAAGCAGGACATACAGAACTATTTTAATTGTTAATTAATGTATAAATATAGGGATGCCATGGATGATTTTTTATGTTGTTTTATCAGTGAGTTGTTGCTGTGATACACTTTTTGAAAGGTCTTATCTTGGACTCAAACTTATATTATACAGTTCTTATTATTTTGCTTATTTTTTTTGTATTTGAGTGAAAATTGTTTTATCCCATAAGGTTGTTGTAAAAGCAGTCATTTATGTAAAGATCCAATTTATACATGCTGTGTACGCCTTTAGAGTTTAGAGCGTTTAGAGCCTTTAGAGTGCTTATAATTATAACAAAGTGGCTATAGCCCCACTGCCTGTTACTGCAAACGCGGCAAAACACCCGAAAAAGCGATGAGATCAGAAAGAAGCAAAGCGCACAAGAGACCAAATAAGAACTAAAACGTGCATAAATATTGGTGGAGTGTGCAAGTGTAAGAAAGAGGCAAAATTAAGAAAACGTAAGACTTAGCTGCTGATAAATCAATAAATGAGATTTTATTTGATTTTGTAAACAGTGGGAACATAATGTGGACTGTACTGCTCTGTTTTATGGGTCTTCACATCTGTCAGGTCAGTGACAATACAATATGCAATTTCCATCCAAATATCAACTTTTATTTTCTTTTAAAACAGTTTTCCTTTTTACAGGTTGCTGGGCAAGGTAAGCTGAGTCAAAAATTTAATCTAATGCAGTATAAAGCAGACTAAACTATAATCTACTGCTGTGTATTCATTTTAGCACTTCTCTTTTGTTAAATACAGAAAAATCCACACAAATGTATTACATGACCTTGACAATAGATAAGAGCGCACTCAACAACGTCACAGACAACCTTTTGAAGAATTTTATCACCACAGAAATAAATGCCAATGTCACTGTTAAGGACCTAAAAATGACAACAAGTAATTTTTTGTGTTTATTTGGCAGTATGGATGTATGATTGTGGTACAGTATGGGTCGGGTCAGTATGGCACAGACGGGGACAGGTTTCCACTGTAGTGAGTCAGTTACTCTTATCAATGCCACAAGTTGTTTTCTTGATGACAAATAATGTGGATTTAAAGTAAACCTTGTCAGTAACTCTACTGAAATTTACTTACTTACTGAAAATAACTATTTGGTTTTTCTCTCTCTTTACCAAATGCTAGCTTGTTTCCAGTTTATCAGCAACATTCAAATTTTTTTAACTTTAATTTAGACGAGCATTTGATGCAATGTAAACAGCATTCATTTACATTTATTCATTTAGCTGACGCTTTTATCCAAAGAGACTTACCACTGGAGGCAAGGTGGGTTAAGTGTCTTGCCCAAGGACACAACGACACAAGTATGAACTGTGGGGAGAGTGAGAATTGAACCGCATACCTTCCGTTTGAAGGATGACCACTGAGCCTCTGCGCCCCCATTCAAGAGCTATAACACTGACTCATCTAAAACAGCTGTTGCAGTGGTTTTCCCTTTGTTTTGTTTTTTCGCTTGGGTAAAATGGTCAACAAACGGCAGTGTTAAGTAATAAGCTTTGCATACTTATTTGCAATGTCTCCTACCCTTTTGGACAATGGAACTTCTCTAAAAGTGTGTATTGTACTGACCCAACCCTTACTGTACTGTTCCAGTTGAAATGTGTGTTCAAGATTATATATAAAATAACTTTACTTTGTGTGTTGAGTGTTGTTGTGTTTTCCCTTGAGATTGTATATATGACTCCAAAGTGTGTCATTGTGAGCTGGGCTACGAGTGGAGCAAAACGGCCTGTGAGTCTCAGTACAAGTGCTGTGGAAACGACAGCTGCAAAACCCAAAACTACACGTGTGTTTCAAATAAGAGAGGTAAGACGTGTGTGTGTATAAATATTATATATATATATATATGAATGAATTTCTATTGTAATATAATACTGAACAGGTCAATCTCATCACACCTGTCTATATATACAGTATTGTAAAAGCCTGAAAATGTTCCAGTGCAGTCTGGAGGTTTTGTTTTTTAAATGAAGGGAATAAATACATGTAATCTTAGCCTGGGCCCTGAACTCTGAAACTAAAGTGGTCTAAAGCCTGGCTTTTTCAATACAAACTGCTCATGTTCACTTTCTATCAAGGTAGATCTTAAACCTGCCGTGAACCACTAACCTGCTTCAGAAAAAGGTTACATTCTAGATAGAGGATAGAAATAAAGCCCATTGACCACTGACGGTGTTGTTGAGGAAAAACAGCTTTTTATATATCACTTTATTTTTCTTTTATAAAAAAATTGGCAAACACAGCTGCCATTTCTCACCATAAATTTAACATCTTTTTCTGATATAGTATAGTAATAGAAGTGCAATACATCCCACATTTAATTGCATAAAGTCTGTCACCAGTGTAAATTAGTTTAGAATTGTGTATTTTGTCTTTCATGCAAACTAAAATCTTTCTACTCAAATATAAATCTTATGACAACAATGAATAACTATATCTTATTTACTATTACTATTGAGCAGCCCAAATAACATGTGTGTTTCCAAAACTAACAACTGTATTTTTTATTTTCACAGTCATTATTTATGGATCACTTGAGCTCAAAAACTCTTCTTACCAGGAATGTTTGGAAGGAAATACAACCCGAAAAATTCAAGAACTGCAACAACAGGATTGACAGAACAGGTAAAATCTTAATGCATCAGTGCTCAATAAAATATGTAACTTTATCAACACGAAGGATTGAATTGTTAGTTCTCTCCAAAACACCAGTCCTGCATATTACAGAACTCTGAATTACCATTAACTGAAGCATTTAGCCCCTTTAAAGCTATATTATCCAGTTTTCTTACGTTATGTGCTAATCCCTTCTACAACAGCATAGCAACCTACTAAAAATACTATTACATCAAGCCTATGTCTAAACCTTACCTCCATGCATTTCTAATAATCTTTTACTATTTCACTTTGCTTTCCTTTTTGCTGATTTATGTTTTTCTTTACAGCCCTAGAAAAGACACTTATTATCTTTAGCTATTACTTCCTTGATGACAAGTGGTATACCTGTCAGGGAATATGGGAGCATCCCTAAAATTAAACTCTCTCTATAAGACAGTGAATGTCCAAAGCTTGATGTCAAACGTTGAACATTCTTATCTTAAAATTTTGATCAAAAAGCCTAGAAGAATAATGTCTTATTCCTTCAACAATATGCTAAGATTATTAAACTTTTTTTTCCTTAAACATAAGAAAGACAGTATCAATGTTGACAGGTCCAAAAACAACCGCAAAATATTCCTATAATAACTCACTTTGCAATACAAGCATCATGTTGTCCATTTTCCCAACTCAAACAGTGCTGTACTGACTTGTACCACTCAATGCCTTTCAACACATTACCACAATAAAAACAGAGCAGTGCCACAGAGCCACTAAGTGCCAAAAGCCATTCTGAATAAGTGGGTCTTTTAATGCTGGAGACTGGGACTGAGCACTCCATCTAGTGGTACCAAGTGATATAACAGGCAGTCCCGTATACCATTTCTCAGGTCTTTTTTTGTACAAATTAGTATTCTATAACTATTTTTATTTCTAATAGCTTGAGGATATGTTTGTATAGTAAAAGGTAAAAATACTACATTGCTGCCTTTCAGATCAAAAGCGTTTACAGCTATATACCTGGATTTGAAAGTGTAATTATCACCAAGTACAGGTAATTTATTCATATCAGAAATGACACTTTATTGGATTAAATATGGGACTAATATGTGGACTTTTATGTGACTGCAGAGTTGGAAGTGTCATTGCAGACTTTGAAGTGGTCATAATTTCCCCTAATATTTAATACTGCAAAACAAATCTTTAACATTGGTGTCAAAACTGGATGCAAAACTGAATTTGGTGACTACAGGTAACTATGGCAACATGGGATCAATAGGAAAAACATAGATTTACACTGTTTCGTGTTTAATAGACTGTTTTTTTTTTAATTACAGGCGTGGTCTTGTTAATTGTGCCAAAAGAACCGGTGAATTTCAGGACTGATGTCAATCTCACATGTAAAACGGAAACTGATCTTAACAGTACACCAACATGGCAGCTCCAAAATAATGTTCAAAATGAAATTTACAATGGCACACAGTCTACCATTAGAAACTCCCCACTGGAAAGCACCATCCAACTCAAAAATACATCCCAACTATGGACAGGTATGGTTTCTGCCAATTTTTAAAAGAGTATTAAAAGTGACTTGATCAGAAATACACACTCCCCAACTGGCAACAGAAGCTCACTGCAGCCGCAGTTCTCCAGCATTAGAGAAACTTTAGAGATATTACAAGTTACACCGTTACAGTTGGTGAGGCCAAAACATAAGGGGATGCCTATTTTTGCAAGGATTATTAGCTTTATGTATCTTATTGACATAATATGGCTTTGTCTAATGTCTATGTCTACAATGGTGATGTTTATTTAAGTAAAGTTTTACTGCTTAAAATCACACTAGCTCATCTTCTTTCACCTAAAAGAAATAAACTACTCAATGCTTAATTTGAGGGGGAACACAAGGGAATATATTTCCCCACCTTCTAAAGCGGGCCCAGGACCTACTCAACTGGATCTGGCATCTGTTTTTTTTTTTTTAAAGAAGAAACTTTTACAAATTAAGCACTGGTAAAACTGTACCATTTTTCTTCAAAATACTAATACATTACACCAAACTGAAATTTTGAGTTTATCATACACAGAACAGCAATTATCTCCCTCTACTGTGAATGGATTGCCAATATTTATCTCGGCTTTACGTTGCTTCCTTCTCTCTTTTCACTTTCCTTTTTGCGCTGTTTTGCTGTGTTAAAAAACATATTCAGCGCTGGATATACACTTTGTTTCTCTTTTTTATTGGCAGCCCACTCACTAACAGCACACACATAGAGGAGCATTCTACTACTTAAAATTATATTTGGTTTAAGCAGAAATAGTATTTTTGTTGGTGGCTTTTACCTTTTCATTCATTAAAAACATAATGTGGTCTGCTTAACTTTTGTTGCCAAACCACATGAAGCTTATCTTGTTTAAAAATATATATATATTGTATAAAAGGGGTGAATTTATTAGTACAAGTTCATTTAACCAAAGCATTTTTCTCCACTGTCATTAAAGAAAAAAACTGTAGAAATGGGCCATCAGAAATGAACAAACCAACTCACGTACTGACATTTTTGAATAAAAGTCCATTGCTTATTGGAGCCAACCCTCACTATTGCATCAGTTTCCTGATGACAACTGATTCCTGTCTATGAATTGGGCCATAGTTGTCAAGAGCTAATACTCCATCTAGTATTCAAGTGTAACCCACATTACAGTATAAAAATAACCCAAAAAACAATACTTTCACTCTGACTTTGTGCTGTTTTTTTCCAGGCACATACACATGTACTTATTTACAAAACCTGGCCAACGTCAGTATCTCTCACAAAGCCACAGATTTCATGGACGTGTGCATTGAGCCTCAGATTGACATCCGCTCTATCCCGGCCTATCCTCGCTGCATTGATACGTCGACCGTAATCAAAGTGACAATTATCTGCGAAGTAGAACAACTTTATGAAAAATACACAGTAACATGGATAAAGAACAATGATCCAGAAGTCATATCAGATGCTCCACAAAGTAAGTAAGACTTTATAAAAGTAATCTATCAAAGTCTAAAAGTCCCAAAGGCCAAGGCTGCTGGTTAGTCATTTCTCCTCAATAAGGCTTTAACAACATGAAACAGATAAACCTTTTTTGTTTCCTTCGTTAGATCTAGAGTAATATCAGCTCCCAGTTTTATAGGGTTTAAGCACTATACCAGCAGAGATTCAAGACTAAAACCATTAATTAGGCTGATGTTTAAAAAAATTTTTTTTTTTTTATATAAAGTGCTTTTCCACCTACTGTAGTAGGCACTCAAAGCGCTTTACATACATTAAGCTATTTACCATTGTTACAGCTGAAACAGCACTGGAGGCAATGTAGGTTAAGTGTCTTGCCCAAGGACACAACGACAGTATGTGGGGGAGAGCGGGATGTTATAATGTTTTGGGATGTTTCGAGCGGGGATCGAACCACCCACTCGCTGGTCGAAGGACAGCCGCTCTACCCACTGAGCTACTACGCTCATGTTGATGTGACTAGTTTGTGTCCTTGGGCAGGACACTTAACCCACCTTGCTCCGGCTGTAACACTGGTGAATAGAAGCTTAATGTAAGTCGCTTTGGATAAAAGCGTCTGCTAAATGAATAAATATAAATGTCTTCTAATCATCCATTTCTAATCATTCATTTCCTACATCTGTCCAGCTGCTCTCTTATGCCGGAAGCGATGGCTTAACCTCTATAGATCTGGGTCTCTAGATGGATTCTTGAGAAAACAACTTAATTTTATTGGTAAAGTTGGAAGCAGATTGGAACACTTAAACTTCTACAAATTAATACCTCAAAAACTAAATTCTGTAGAGATTTAACAAAAAAGCCTGTTTCCTCAAACTAATGTAGGAATTAAGCTTCAACGTTATTTCTATTCAATCACACCATCTTTTACTACAGTACAAAACCCAAACTGTGCTGAAGGAAAGATCAATAACTTTAGATATTTAGTGTAGTGTTACAAAATCCCCACACATATTAAGATTCTATTGTTTTTACTACTACAAATAGTATAATAAGTGAACCTTAAAAATTGTATGATAAAATGACTATGTAATCAAATAAAATTATGTAATGAATTTTAATTGTTACAGACACTACTGGGACTTTGATATTCAGAACCGAGACATATATTGGCTGTAGCACTACTGATACCTTCAACGTAAAATGCAAATTAACAAATAGATGCAACCAAACGGTAGAGTCCAATATTACAATCAACAAGATTAATGGTAGGTACCATTTAAAGCTACATTATACACAGCTGTTGTTAAACCATTCATTTAAAAATGTTTGTTCTTCTATTCTTCCAGTAAATGAAAAATTTTGCTCAGACCCAAACAAAGAATGGGAGGACACTAAGAATAACTCCTGGGCACAGTTGAAGTGCAGTGGCTCGGTCGGATATAGAAAAAGATTGTGTAATTCAACTGCTAAATGGGAAAACCCGAAGATAAATTGTGTGGCTCTTGAACTACATGACTTACAACACACGGCAAATGTATGCCAAAAACAAACAACAAACAAGAGTGTGTTACTATATTTTATAGTTAACTAAATTCTTACTGGTTCCACAGAACGTTGATATTGGACTCGGAAACTAGATACAAACGCTGCCAATGTATTTAACCTTCTTTACAACGTGACAAACAAAACAGACGTCATCAACAGTGCAGCCAACATATATGTGTCTGTCAATGTTCTCAATACGATGAGTACCAAGTTAACCACCATAGGAAATGAAACAACAACAAATGTGAGTAATAATCTTTGATGCTAATAATAAATACTACAACCATTACAATTTGCTTTTTATTTCAGGACTTTTTGATGTCATCCAGTAATTTGCTGGATAACTCTCTAACTCACTCATGGACAAACGGGAACAACAATAATACAATAGCAGAGCAATATCTGTCTTCTGTTGAGAAGCTCATTAGGATGGCGAACGTGCCAAAGGACAAGAAAGAACCAAATCTACATGTGATTAGTTGCAATAAGTCACAAGAGTCAAACTGTAACAACACGGTCTTCAACGTTAGCGTCTCCGTCACCAGCAACAGTGACGATTTGGTCAAAACGACCGGCTTTCAGCAACTCGACAAAATCTTGCCCAACATAGATAAGAATTACAATGTGAACAGCATTGTTGTGTCCTCAACCATCGGAAATGAAAGTGTCAATAATGTTCAGGTTGAGATCGATTTTCAGTTGTTTAATCCGAGGCCCCGCAATGTTGAACTCAAATGTGTGTTTTGGAATTACAATACGAGTAGCTGGTCCGACGACGGCTGCACATGGGTGGGTGACTCTGACAAAGGACGCTGCCAGTGCAGTCATTTATCCTCATTTGCTCTTCTCATGTCCAATAAAGAGTTAAAGTTACCATACATCAATGAGGTAACCTTTGTTGGACTGTCCGTTTCAATCTCCTTGCTGATCATTTGCCTTGTGGTCGAGCTGATCGTCTGGAGTGACGTGGTGAAGTCTGACACCCTGTATTTACGCCACTGCGCTCATGTGAACATTGATGTGTGTTTGCTTGTCGCAGATATCTGTTTCCTAGCCTCCAATCTGCCTGGTAAACTTGACGATTACTGGTGCGTAATTTTTGTTGTGTTGGAGCATTTCTTCTATCTGGCCATGTTTTTTTGGATGTTGAGTCTCAGCAGCATTCTTCTTCATAAAACTGTCTACCTGTCCCTTGATGGGGTCAGCAAGACGGCCTACTTTAGGTTCTCAGTAATCTTGGGCTATGTTTGTCCTCTGCTTATTGTGGCCATCACTGTTCTTTTATCCAATGGTAAAGAAGGCCAATACTACGACAAGAAACCCGCTGGCTGGTTTATAATGGCATGTTGAAAGGTACAATCTACACCTTCATCCTTCCAGTCGGGATTATCGTTTTTCTCAATGGGTTTTTCATGATCCTTGTGATCCTGAAGCTTTTGAAACCTTTTAAGGCAAGTGAAATGGTGCATAACAAAGAACAAAACTCTGCCAAAACGGTTGTCAGATCAGTGATCCTCCTGACACCAGTCTTCGGCCTCACCTGGTTGTTGGGATTCGCTGTAATATCGACAGACCTCACATCTGGAGTTTTAGCCTACATGGTCAACTATGTCTTTGTTATAGTGAACGCATTTCAGGTATGTCTCTATAAACTTCAATTGTTTTGGGTTTTTTTGGTGGAAAATTAAGGTTAAATATTTTCTGTGTAGGTGGTGATATGTGGGGGTTTCTCAGGTTTCTTTATTTATTTATAATGAAATAACAATTAAACATATAATTACAAAATTTAGGTTGTATGGCACTATGCTTTATACTGCACTTTATAGTATACTACTGCTGCACAAATATGCAATGACTCGGCTGCTGCAGTAAACGTTAGACTATTTCCAGTTTATTCCCAGCTTTCTGAACATTCATTTTATAGAGCTGCTTAATGTATTTAATGTATCGAGTTCTGCTTGATATTTGTGATTTCTTTGAAATATGTTATATATTTCCTTATTGTATTTGCAGGGTCTGTTTATTTTCCTCACTACATGTGTGGGCGACAGAATGGTAAGAAGCTTTTACTTTATTCATTGTATTTTTGTGTATAGATATGGTGAAGGTAGCTGAACATCATACATACAGTAAAACAGTCCCAGATTAAAGGTTGATCTAAAGCTGCAACATCAGAAAAGAAAACACAATAATGTTTACTCACAGGAGCATTTATTTAATGTCTTTTTTATTATTTCATCCTGTGACAACTTTATCACTGACAATAACTTAATCTGTAATCACAGGTACGTGATGCGCTGCGGAGGTATTTCAAGAAGGGTAACATGGTAAGTGTGCTCTGGCAGTGACTAAAATATCATAATGTGCCTTATAAATAAATTACTAATCAGTTTTTTTTTTGTGTGATTTTAAGGCCAGAACTTCCATTTCCAATAGCAGTATATCTTCAACAGTCAAAAAGTGACAAACTCATTGAATCATTGCATTATTAAAAGTAGAATGGTATCCAGACATTATCCATCAAGTGAAGGGGTAAATATTGTATTTGAGTAATAATAAAATGAGTTATACAACATATAATTCACAGCAATAATGTAACATTTGTGTTGATTCTGAAGTTGTTTAGATGAAACCGAATACTGCCATTGTCTACTGTGTGCTTTAAACTCCTGTCACTTTGGAATTATTTGCAATCGCATAAGGTTACTGCATGTCACACTGTACAAATGAAACAGCTATGGCCAGCATCCTAAATTTGTTTGTTTGCATCCTCCATTCATTATTTACATTGCTCACTAACAACATTTCACCAGCAATGGCAAAGTCAGGACAGTGTGACAGGGGCTTAGGTAATACTGTAATGATGTAATACTCAGAGGTGGGTATTTAATATCTGTACTCAAGTAAAACGTGTTCTGCCAATGATAGCCTGAGAAACAGTAACAAAGTAAAAAGTCTACTTAAGTACTAAGTGACTTTTGATTTACTGGACAAATAAGTTGAGCGCTACTACTGGTATCACATATACCATTACAGTGCTTTTCCTTCTTTCCACAATTCCTAAAAGTTAAAAAAGAAAAACATACTCTTTTACACTTTTGAAAAAAAAAAAGTATGTTTTAGGAATTTCCTTGATTAAATGTAGTTATTACCCACCTCTGATTCACAAACACTTAAAGATTTTGTTTTTTTGGGGGCTTTTTGCCTTTATTTGCTAGATACTACATTGTAGAAGACAGAAAAAGAGGTGAGAGAGAGCCATGACAATGGGCAAAGAACCCAAGTCAGATTTAAACCCGGGTCGCCTGAGTATGTTCTATGCACTATACTAGGTGGCTCCAAGGGCTAAAGATAATACTGTTAAGTTTTGTGTTTGCTTTAGTGCAGGTCTTACTGGTGGGAGTCTGAGGTACTCAGAGAGACAAATATTTGCTACGGTGTGATGAAATGTTTGAGAACCACTGCTTTAGAGAGTTAGATTACTTTTAACAGCTGACGCTGCCTGGTGGAGGATCTTTCTTTTAAAGATTAATATTCCCTCAGCTCTTGAAACACCTTAGCAGAGTTTCTCCAGAAGTTTGGAGATTTTGTGAGGTCCCAAAAGGCTGAGGGGAGGTGTGTTTTTATGTATATTAGTAAACTTGTTGAAGTCTACCTAAACAATAGTATATAAATAGGATATAGGTAAATTTTAGTGTTTTGTGTAAACTATGCCTACGTTTCTGTTTTTCTTCTATTGTCTCCATTTTCTTTGCCTTCTTCTGCCCACTCTTCATCGATCTCATCCAGTTTAATGCCTTTCTGTGCTGCCATCTTGCGGTGGGCCTCGGACTCAATCTCTGCCCTGCAGCACAGAAGAAACAAGGCAGTTTACTGTTCAGATCACATGTAATTATAACCATGTTTTAATATTTTATTAAATTTATGTACTCTAATAATGAAATTAATGTGGTAACACAACATATTAAATTAAACATTGCTTTTTTATAACCTTATTTAGAAAGTATAGAAAAACCAGCCGAATGCTACCAATATTTTATGGGCAAGAGAACTGAAGGCTTATGTGTGGTTGAAAATATCTGTTCACTAACATTTTATGTAGAATAAACACAACATGTAAACTGAAAAAAGTAGTCTTTTAAATAAAATCTCCTGTATTGTATTCTTTGCATTTTTCCCATTTATTTCCGATTTAACATGAACTTAAGCAGCTTCGTTTTATACAGGATGGCCCCAGGTCTAACACTGCAGAGGTCCTCAATGAAGGTGCATATATACACTACATTACTGCTTTTGAATTTAAAATATCAAAACATTTGCAGTAGTAAATTATGTACGTTCAGTTTTGCTTTCTTCTATGATTTGTGAGAGCTACACACTCAAAAATGTGCCTGCCATGTAAACAAAAGCAAGACATAGAGGCAGAAGGCAGTTTTACAGATATGCTCAACTCCAGATTGTTCTAGAGGGGGTTTCACTGTAAAGAAAATGGCTCCTGATTTTAATGTGATTTTTTACTTGTGCTCTGTTTCTTTAATATCCTTTGTACAGCACTGGCCAACTGCATTGTCTTTAAAGATGACTATAAATAAAGTTGGTATGGTTCAATCTGCTACCAGAGTTTACACAATGCACCTTTAAAATAAAAGCAATGTCCACTTTATCACTGATTTCTCACTAAACCCAGGCTGGTTGGCAGGTTATAGTAAATAAATATTGTAAATGTTATAGTAAAAAAATAATAATAAATATTATAAAGACAATTGTACAACAATAGTACTCAACGTCTTTTCCTACCTTTTAAGGAAGAGAGCACATTCTCTGTGTCCGTATATTTCAGCTACCCGGGACGGTTTGTCCCCACAGCAGTCCTCTTTGTCTATGGGAGCGTGGAGGGAGTGCAGCAGCCGCAGGACACCGAGTCGGCCTGACTCTGCAGCAAAGTGGGCAGCTGTCCACCCGTGCTCTGTCTGCAAACACGGCCTGGCTCCATACTCAATGAGAATCTGAGCTGTTTCTGTATGTCCTGCACAGTAGACAAGGTTTTAGGTGCAGCATAGGAAACCAGTTTTCTTAAAGTAATTAAACATTTGGGTATTTAGGCTATTGCATGTAGAGGGTGTTATCTATCTTAATTTACATACTAATAACTCCATTTGTTACTTTTCATTCAGCTCTTATGTACTGTCAGATTTAGGGTAGGAAAGATGTGTATTAAGACTTTGAGTTTATAAGAAAGCCGCATTTAATAGATCATGCGGCCACATTGACAATACACACCCACCTTGACTGACATTTTATGTAGGAACATATAGGTATATATATAAAAAAAAAAAAAAAAAGTATGATTGGATTGGTGCCCAGAAACGGAAGCAGGAATTTTAAATCATTTGAGAGCAGTTTAAGAATATGTAGGTTACCTCCAAAAAAATAAACAACATAGATTAATCTGCAAAAAAATATAATTGATTAAAGAAGAATTAATTGACAAAAGACTTGACTATATAAGAAAACGTTTATTTAGCATACCCAGAGTGAAATTAGCTAACGTTAGTTTAAGTTAAAATTAGTTTACTCTGCCAAGAAAAAATATGAAATACAAACTGAAAATAATATATTAATAATTCAAGGCGGGAAAACTTAACGCAAGTTAAACAGTAAAAAGCTGATTTAAGAAGCTAAAATTAAGAAACGTATTCACATTAACTTTAAGTGGATAATATTTCACTTAAGGTAACGTTAACAAGAATCCTAACGTTAGCTAAACGTACGGTGATACGGGTGTGTCTAGCTTGAACTATGTTGTTTCCCGTGAAAGAAAGAAAGCCAACAAAAGTTATATACCTCTCGCTGCAGCCCAGTGAAGAGGCGTCTTGTAGCTCCAATCTATGTCTCTCTGATTTGGGTCGCATTTATTCTGCCTCAAAATCTCTTCAACTTGATCATAATCCCCTGCTGCCGCTGCTTGGTGCAACTCTGACATGATAGTTTACAGTCATTGGTCATAGAGCGGTTACCTAGCAACATCTGCCCAGCAACAACGGGATAAGACTGCCACCTGCTGTCGCAAAAAAACTATTAACGTCCTTTAACGTCCTCTAAAGTGTCCTTAGTTAATGAATGTGAGAGTGAATAGTTGTCTGTCAATGTCTGTCTCTAAGTGTCAACCCTGCGACTAACTGGCCACTGACCAGGGTGGACCCCACCTCAGCCCCAAAGCAGCTGGGATAGGCTCCAGTCACCCGCGACCCCTAAAGCAGTAGAAAATTAATGAACGATGTACATGTCTACTTTCAGGAATGTATTTATACTTGGTCAGAAGTTCACAAAAGTATCACTTTCATCGTGTTAGGTTCTCGGTTGAAGCCATTTGTTTTTGCTAACGCAGTTTTTATCTGACCAGCAGAGGGCCTCTGCGTTACGTCGCAGTGTAATTAGTGGGTTTGTTTACTTCTGTTGATATAAGTGTACCCTGTGTAACAGTGTAAACTTGTGAAGTGTGAAGTTTGCTTAATTTCTATACATAAAGAACATCTGTAGTTTATGGTGTAAAAGGGTTGACATAGAGAATACTTTGTTATTGGGTAACTGTATACTTTCTGTAAAAGACACAACAGATGTTACATTTTGTAATGTTTATTTTTCTGTTTATTCTTTGATTCTTACAAACTTAAATGGAGAAAAATTTAAAGAAATAAAACTTAGGAAAAGTGAATAGATAAACCCTCAAAAACATTTCTGGAGTTTATCTTCATTGCTAGATCTGTCTAGCTGTACAAAGAAGATGTCATACTGCGAGGGCAGAAAAACACCTTTACTTTCATTTATCATTTATCATCATTTATTTATTCACAATTACTTACAAATGGTTACGATTCAAAATAGACTTTAGCAGACCTACTTTAAACTGTTTTTAAGCTGGAGACAGATATTAGTGAAGTTAAGCACAATTACTTACAATATTAACAGCAAGATTAAGACAAATAAAATATACATTCGGAGCTTCTAATATGGTTAAAATGACCAATACTCTAACATCCCAACATAGAAATAATCCTCAAACATAATCTTTAATATATGTAACAAAAAAAAGGATGAGGATTTATGTTGAAGCTAACAAAACCTTTGACAATTCCATACATTAAGAAGGTCTTATAATATTTAACATTTTGTACCCCTTATGCAATGTTACACTGATGTCTAGGCATATTAATTTAATTTATTCATTTTAAACAAACATAAAATATAGTTTATATGTACAAGAAGCAATTCTCATCTCCTGCAAAGCCATTTATTTGACATGTCAGCAACCCTGGAATAAAAAATCAAACTGTAACTACCCTTGATGATGACAATACTATCCAAGCATCTACTAAAGTCTTTGTATTCGGCGTGGGGACGTATAAGATTCTGACAGAAGAGTGGCTAACAGATCTAGTAATTATTGTAAACTACTATGCAATTCTATTCACTTGCTATTATGAGCACACAAGGTTGACAATTTATGTAATGTTTTTTTTTTTGTAAATAGTTCCTACAATAGAGTAGACAAACTGAGCTGAACTGCTGCAGGAGAACCACATTCATGTTTGGGCCCACATTCTGTCATGAAGCTTTATGGAAATCAGGAACTAAACTGATATTACAGCCGCAAGAAAAAAAAAGTAAAAAAATACCCAAGTCTAACTGGAAAAAAAGGACATAACAGTAAAGAATAAAGCTAATATGTAAAAAGATTACCATTGCTTTATGGGGTTTCTGCTTCTTTCTTATCCAAGACTCTTCCTGAAAAAGATGGCCAAATTCAATCAATACACCAATGTTTAACTACTTAAAACCATTCAAAGCGTTCCATCCATCTATTTACCTGAACCACAGCGCTCTGAGGCTTGCTCTGCACTCTGTTCTCTCCAGTATGTCTCCATTAGTTTGTTAACAATCACTCTTTCACACTCAACTTGTACGGAGTATTGAGGCAGAGCTAAATCCGGGTTATTCTCCACAGTGATGGTTTTGATTGTAAGTGGTTTATCGACTAGCAGATTGTAAAAGTCATTGTAAATCTGGTCGTCCCACAAGCCTCTTGATTGGTCAAATCCATGTAAAGTGCACAAAAAAGCCTGTGGTGCCTCATTCACAAGACTTTGAGGGATCGATCTCACATCTTTTATGCAAACATCTGCTTCATTTCCATAGTCAATGAACACAACATTCAGAGTGTCACCGGTTTTATTATTGATCAGAGCTCGATACCACTGGTTGTCACTGGAAAACAGAGCGAGACATGGACTCCCAGGATTCAGAGTCTCGGGACGCTGCTGTGACCGACCTGCTTCCTGAGCCAGCTTTATTATTCTGTTGAGCTGCACCGTGTTGGAAAACTGACACCAAAAGTAATGAGGTTCAACAATACAGGAAGCATACACCTCCTCTGTCCTGTTCAGAAATACATTGGGATTTGGGAACATTAAGGGATTTCCATTTGGTTCAGACACATTTGTTAGTGCCACTTTAGAGTCATTCTGGACACTTTTCAGAGAACTTTGAGCTTGATGGTTGTCTCTTTTAACATTAGCTTGCCAGTATTTTTGCATGGTTTTGTTAATAGCTGTATTCCCACACTGAATCTGTACAACATACTGCGGCAGTGCCATCTCTTTATTATCCACAGTACGAGACGCTGTTACTTTAAGAGGCTTATCAACTAATACATTGTAGAAGTCATCATAAACTGCATCATCCCATGAACCGTTTGACTCCTCATATCCATCCAAACAGCACAAAAAAGCCAGAGGAGCCACCTCCTGCAGAGTCGGAGGTAAGGGTCTCACATGTTTACTGTTTACGTCAGCCTCATTTCCATAGTCGACAAACACCACAGACAGTGCGTCTTCAGTCTTGTTTATAACCTGAGCCCGATACCACTGGTTGTCACCGGAGAACAGAGCCAGACAAGGACTGCCAGGAACAAGAAACTCAGGGAAGACTGGGTCTTCAGCCCATCCTTCTTGCTGAGCAAGTCGAGTAACTTCATGCAGTTCTCCAGAGTGGCTGTACTGACACCAGAAGTAAGCTGGTCCTGAGATGGACGAGGCGTACACTTCCACAGTCTTGTCTATAAGAATGTTTGGCTTTTTGTAGAAGCACATTTTCACATCTGCTTCAGAAACTTTAGCAGGCGTATTCTGGGGAACGATGTTTACATTTTGGACAGTTTCTCTTTGGATGCTTTTCGTCAATACATTACAGTCATCTGATTTCCAATACTTTTGCATAAGCTTATGCACAGCTACATCATCAATCTGTACTGTATACTGAGGAACTTTAACCTCTGAACTATGGCCCATAAATAATACTTTCACTTTAAGAGGCTTATCAACCAGAAGGTTGTAGAAACTGTCATAAAGAGCATCATCCCATAGATTCTTTGACTCCTCAACTCCATCCAAACAACACAAAAAGGCCTGAGGAGCCACCTCCTGCAGACTAGAAGGTAAGGGTCTTACATCATTGATGTGGACATCTAACTCATTTCCATAGTCAACAAACACCACAGACAGAGTGTCTTTAGTCCTGTTTATAACCTGAGCCCGATACCACTGGTTGTCACCGGAGAACAGAGCCAGACATGGACTGCCAGGAACAAGAGTCTTTGGAAAATTTGGATCTTGTTGAGCTAATCCTTCTTTTTGAGCCATTCTTGTGACTTTCTCCAGGTCTCCAGTGTTACTGCACTGACACCAAAAGTACTCTGGCCCATAAATAGACGAAGCGAACAGCTCCTCGGTCTTGTTTATATAAACAATTGGCTTCTTGTAAACGCAAATATTCCGATTCCTCTCAGGGGAAACTGTTGTTGGACTTTGTGTGATCTTTGGCTTGTGTTCACCATTTAATAAAGTACTTGATAACGCTTGTTTTTCTTTAAGAGCAGGGCTACAGTTCATTTTCTTTCCTTCATCTGAAGTATTTTCAGAAACTCTCTCTGATGCATTGACGTGTCGGGGAATTGAATGAGACATTTCCGCTTTTGCAGCATCTGGTCCTTCACCGTTTAAGCTTTTTGGAGACTTTTGCAAACCATTTTGTTGTGACACTTCCACAGACGATGATGCATTGATCTGTCCTTTAGTTAAACCTTTCCCATTTGACACCGGACTCTGCTTTGAGCCATTAGAAAGCTGCTGGTTTGTGTCCTCTACAACACTAGTCACCTTCGTAGGATTAGATTTCACCATCTTTTCTCTCACTTGAGCATTAAGTCTCACTGAGCCATTAAACAATTCAACAATAAGCTTCCCATTTGGCTTTTTTTCCTGCACAGACATTGTAAACTTATTCCCAACAACCATTTCTGCAAACCACTGGTTAACTTCCTGCGAGACCTCCTCTGGGACATTGTAAAGACCAAGTGGAATGGCCAAAACAGGGATTGACCTTGCAACTGTAGCTTCAGAGGGAAATGGACGGATATCAGATTTATTTACTGTAAGAGTTGTTCCATAATCCATAAAGTGGACTTTGATATCAGGGGAAATTTCTATTATCTGTCCCCTGTACCACATTGTATCAGTGTATCTCGCAAAGCAAACACCATCAGGAGCAAGTGGAAAATCTGAAGGTGTTTTTTCAATTTTTTCAAACAATTTTTCAATTTCCTCCATTACTTCTTTAAACAAATGTGAATTCCTGTCGAACTGGCAGTAGAAGTGATGGACACTCTCTGAAGAGCTTATCCATACTTTTTCCTTTGAATTGAACTCTATATTGTCATTTGAGTAGCTGTATGAGTCCGAGAGGGGCTTAGTGGTTGTCTTTTTAGCACATTTCTCAGCCAAAACCTCAGAAGCACTTTCCGACTGCGTTTGAATATCGACCACATTCAGAAAAATCCCTTCTTGGTCAGACATTACAGCTTTTACAACACATTTAAACCCACTGTTTTGAGCAGTCCCTGAATCCACAAACTTCTGAAATTCCTCCTTTGCATCATTAACATCAGTGGGAGGGAGGTTGAATAAGCAGCACTGAAAAGCCTGAGCGTCTAGACGTAAGAAAGTGGGATCGATCGGACGCAGATCTCGCAGAGGGACTTGTTTTGTTTGACCGTAATCTATCAACCTCACCTCTACGTCTGGAGACTGATTGTTTGGGACGATCTTTGCTCTGTACCACATGTTATTATCGGGATTACGAGCCACACAGACAGACTCGACCAGAGGATTGGGGTGAGCAGAGGCGTAGTGTGTTTGCAAAGCTTTCATTAGCCTGTTAAGCGTTTGATCACTTTGTACAGTTTGACACCAGAACTTCTGTAGACTCTCAATGCAAGATATTCTCACATCAACGCTGCTTCCTACAGTCAACATCACATCACAAAGAGGCATCTCTAAAGGACTAAACGGTGAGTTATACCCATTGCTTTGAACAAATGAGTCTTGTCCCAGGCTTTTCTTGTTTGGATTACTGCCCGGACTAGCAACCTCCCCTGCTGTGCCATTAATTATAAGTCTTTTTGTCAAGTTGTCTCCATCACCGTTAAAATCAATTTTGCTCTTCATTGGAAAACGTCTTTCTTTCTCCAAAAATAAGTCATTTACACATGCTGCATTAGGCGCGTAAATACTAATAGAGTACGTATCTTCTGGTAAATTGTGGTGATTGAATCTTGCCACAAGTGTCTGGTTTAGTATCAGGGCTTTCAGGTAATCAGTTTGCTCTGGGGTCCATCCTCTACCGTCGTCCTTTACTCCGTCCAAACAGCAGCAATACGTGATGACTGGCATTCTTAGGAACTTTCTTTGCAGCGGTTTGATATTTGCAACTGGGATAAGTTCAGTTTTTCCTTCATCCACGAACAACACTTCTACAGTAACGTCCTTTGATGCAACGCGTTGTCGTAAAACAGCGCGCCGCCATTTTCCATCAAGGCTTTTAGCGACACAAGGTGCTCCGAAGGTTTCCGGTGGTACCCGCTTTTCATCCGATTCAGCTTCGCATTCTTCATTTATTTGCTCTGATAATATCTTTACAGATTTTGAAAAAATCACTAGCTCACAAAATATATTCTGTGGGTTGATTACTTCAGTCACTCGTATAGTTTCGAAGGTATTTGTTAAAAGTTCGGGGTAAATGTAATGGTCGTTGTTTTTGAGCTTGTTGCTAACATTCAAACTCTGTTCTTTTGTAATCTGACAGCTCTCAGGTGGGTCTTCTTTAGGTAGGTTTAGACATTTCTGTACGAGGCTTTTAAATTCATCCACAGGGATCTTCTTAACGACCCCTTCTTTACACAAATGCTTGGAAACAGTCGGTATGTCGAGCAGAATAGTCCTATTCGGCATTAACGCGTGCTGTACCAATCCCATAAACTGTTTTCTAGGTAATGATTTGAGAAAGTTAGTCGCTCTGTCGGGCCAGTTGTCTTCAATTGAGAGGACATTTGCAAGAACACACAACTCAATTTCAGGAGGAAGAATAAAACACTCATCTTTTCCCCACGCTAAAGCTTTACTAGTGGTGCTATGAGGCTGCCCCTGATCAATAAGAAACACATTGTAGGTTTCATTTAGGATTGACACGATCAGAGCTCTGTGCCACGTGTCGCTGACGTTAACCAAACAGAGACTGCCCGGTTTTCCTTCAGATCCACAAAAATGTCTGGTAGGAGTCTGAATGTCTTCTGTCATTTGTTCGTAAACATGTTTGGTTTCATTGTTCATGTTTACCCATAGCTCCACAAGGCCACAGTTTGGGTTCAGGTTTACCTTTGTGATGAGCACTGAGACTTCGGAGCCCGGTGTTGGGACGCCAGAAACAGAGCACATTTTGAAATCTCAAACAAAATGACACCTGGAAAAAAAAACAGTGAAGCAAATTAGCGTTATAGTAAATGACCCTCATATTATATTTAAAAAAATATTACTTTATTCTTGGATTAGCATGTATAATGTAATGTTTGTTGTACTTAGACAAGCTTGGAAGGCTTGGACAGTCCCCAAATCAATAATCACTTTATGGCTATTTTTGATCTTATTTACACTTTTGGTAAATGTTTGTTATACATTTTGTACCGCACTGATGTTTATGTGTGATTTAGCTGACAAAGCAGTTGATAAATACAAAAAGAAAAAAAGACTAGATTCAAAAGTTTATGGTGAAATGTGTCCTGTACTACACACACACTTCTGTGTTTTGTGTCTTTTTTCCCCCCAATTATTATTTTCTTAATCAACCAATCACAAAAATACAAAAGATATTACATTTTGTTTTACATAATATCTTACTTTTTACAGAATTAAATGTCATAAATAGCTATGGAGGAGGATTAGGACTATTGAGGGTAGAATTCTGAGATTAAAGTCAGAAGTATGGGTGCCTGTAAGGACAGACTTTGTGGTAGAAAAAAGTTGCAAAGTCCATACAATAAACTCTAGAAATGCATTTGCAGCGACAGTGGCAGTGGAAAACCGTCACTGTAGCAGCGTATTTTAGAGGTTTATCTTGAATGAATGAACGAACGAACGAACAGGCACGTGGGGAGTCAGTGCTTATATTAATTATGGTGTGGACTCTGTGGTGTAATCATAGATAGTATAATTATAGATGATATCCGCCCATTGGTCCCCTATTCACCAATATTGCATTACGAATGGGCAATAAAATGGCCGTTACATCCGGGATTTTCGGGTTTTACTCCATAGTAAAACAATAGTTTTTAGATAGCATAAACCAACGTAATTTTCAAAAAATCACCCCCCCCAGAGTTGTCACGTAGTAAAAACTTAGCTCTAGAGACCGGAGCCATCTTTTGTACCAGGCTGTAAACATGAGTTTTACTCTTGTAAAGTCGCCATTGGGTTTCTCCTTATATTTCCGCTTTTGGAGCCTGCCCTCTGGTGGACGGAGGTATATCGCTGTATTTTGCTGTAAAATCACCGTATGGCGGCGCCCTTACACGACGACCATTTAAGAGGTACCATGGGAGAGGCTTGGGTGTAATGGAAGTGGAAGCAGTCTTTAAACTGAGATCATTTAATGGTCACAGGTTTAATTCTCACTCATCCCCTTCTGCTGCAAAAAAGAAAGATCTGAAGCACAATTTTCTTGGTGATTTTGTGATTGCATTGTGTCTGAGCTAAATAAAATAAAAATGAAATGAGCATTTTGACCAAGTACAATACAGTAAAACCACACACCTGTGCAAGAATGATGCTCTCTAATAAGCTTCTTGATATGCCACTCCTTTGAAGTGGATTATCTCGGCAAAGGAGTACTCACTAACACAGATTTGTGAACAATATTTGAGAGAAATAGGCCTTTTGAATTTTTTTTTTTTTGAAAGAAAAAGTCTTGATTGTTGAGTTTAGCTCTTGAAAAAGGGGGGCAAAAACAAAAGTGTTGAGTTTAAATTTGTTCAGTATATATATCCTATAATTTAGTTAAAGGATAACTATATATCCTTTAACTTCCATTCCCCAGATCTGATCCAAACCTCCATTCCTTTCATTTTTTTTTCTTTAGACTTAGTTCATCTCACTTTCAGCTCATTACTGTTTTCGTTTTCAAATAAACTCGTTGTGACCCCGGTTCGTGAGTCTCTTACCTGTTTACCAACCCCGAGGCATCCCAAATTCCACTCTGTCTCTGGGAAACACGACAGAGCGTCAAAGCCACAGCCACACAACAAAACGAGGCTGAAATTTATTTGGAATTTGTTGACGTTTCCGTGTAAAGTTCTACCCGCGTTCACAAGTGGCCAATCAGACGTTACGCACTCAGTTCCGCGTTGGAGCTGAGCGACGTTTGGTGACGCCCACTTTGTCTGAACTTTACACAGTGATCAGGAAGTAGTCCGCGGAGCTGTTTGTTTTCTCCCAAGAAATGACTCTAAAGTTATAATAATCGACATTATGGTAAGAGATCTCTGTGTAAAGTTGTTTTTTCATTTGTTTAACCAAAAGAAAGGCAATGTTTATACTGCGTTTAATACAGAGGACTTGATTGTAAACCCAGGGACTCGTTACAAACCAAAAGCATGTCTTACTCAAAACACATGAACTAACCCAAACTGTATATTCACGGTACACTTATTTGTGGGGGGCGAGATGGGGGTTGTGGGGTTGTATAAAGATTAATAAAGTTGTTGTCAAAAATAAACAACTACAGCTGCTTTTAGTAACTTCCTTTTTTAATGGGATTAAAAACAACGTGCAGTATTTTTTCACTAATTTAAACTAAGATTATGTTGAGTCTTGAAACGTCTTAATGCTATACCTAAGATTAGAGTCACTATGTTCACTGTACGTGTTCTCTCGTGATCTGGCTGTTGTCTTTTGTCTTGTTCTGTGATTGTGTTGGATGCGTGTAGAGCATGCTCTCTGTGTTGTTTTGCATATTTCAGGTTTTATAGTCTTTGAACAGCTACTAGCATTTAACGTCTGTATTTTCACTCTACTGCCTAACTGGAAATGATAAATTCCTTACTGACACATTTACAGCAATGTATTCACAGAAATGAAAAACTTACAAAACAGCCTTGGTAGTGGCTCACCTGTTAGAGCATGCTATGTGCTCAGGAGACACATGGTTTGAATCCCAGCTCGGGTCATTTTCCCAGGATCATTCCTCTCTCTCTTTCTCACCATGTTTCCTGTCTGTTGTTTTATCAAATAAATGGGCTTAAAAAAGGAGCTAATGCAGCACTTAATGTTTTCTTTTTGGCATTTTAGCCTTTTTCTTTGACAGTGTTCAAGTGTTCAAGCTGGTCAGCAAACATTCAGCAAATGACTTGAGTATGTGGTATTTATCCAGGACAAAACAAAAAGGAAGGGAGGGAGGGGATCAAAAAGTAAAGAAGATCAAACTCTTTGTGTGAATTTTAAATGACACAAAGAAATGAGTTTGCTGCAGCCCAATCACTCAAGGCTTTGACCAGCTTTGAAAATGTATTTTTACTAGCATCAGTGTAGCATCACTGTTAGCACCATGCAGTAGTCTTTATTACAAATTCAGACAGTCATTTTCGAGTTTTTATTTTCATTTTCATCATCTAGTTTTATGCCATTAAACCTGGAAACCCTAAGCAGCAGTCAACAGAGAGTTTAAATCAAAAGGAGATTTGTTTTATGAGTGATAAGCTGTATACTTGATTTTAATTTAAATAACTGTCTTTGTTGTTCAAAAAGATAATGTTAACGTAAATCAACACAATGCATCAAATGTATTCCTAGCCTTAAACTTTGTGAGATCTTATTAACCGTTTCTGCTTCCTTCCTTCCTTCCTTTCTGTGGCTTGCTATCTTTTCAGCAGCTGGTTTCACAATGAGCAAGAGACAGAGTAAAGTCGCTGGGGAGACGACCGCTGCTAAACGCCGCAGAGTGTCGGCAGTGGAGGCCGAAGATGGACCAGACAATACTGTGCTCCCCGTACCGGTCACCCCCAGCAGCAGCAGCGCTCGGTCGGCCACAGTGAGTCTTCTCCTCATTAACACTGGGTTTCAAATTCAAGAATCATTTTTGATTCATGTGAGCAACATTAATCCAACTTTACATGACCAATTTCAAAACATGTATTTATTTATTGGCTCAACTTATACTTATCCCAAAATCCGCAGCTTTGCAACTGAATGATGTATCGTGAAAGGAAAAATGCAAAACAACCTTATTTAGTTAGTAACAGGGTTCCCACGGGTCATGGAATTTCTGGAATGTCATGGAATTTTAAAAGGTCTATTCCAGACATTGAAAGTCAGGGAATTGTATATATTTTTTGTCCAAGTCATGGAATATCAGGGAATTTAGTTTGTTGCATTTTTTAGTTTCCATTTATCAAAATGTAATTTTTCTATACCGATTTTTTTTATCGCGCTGTTTCACACATCTTTCTGTATTGTTGTGCTTAGGCTATTTTGAGCGCCAAATTTATTCCCTTCCCGCTCTGCCGCTCAATTAGATATCACTTAGTTAACAGGTACGGGTGACTGCATTCGACTAAGGCAAACATGCCTGGAAAATGTAAATTTCAAGAGCTTTGGCTACAAAATGATCAATTTAAAGACTGGCTGTTAAAAGTAGACGACAGAAAAGCAAAATGTAATGTTTGTAAAACTACCATTGAACTGTCAAATATGGGTGAGGGTGCACTTCGCAGCCACGCAAACAGCAAGAAGCACGCTACTCGTATGAAGCCGACAGGAGCATCATCTTCGGTCCAAGTGCCCATCACTGCTCTACTGCAGCCTGCCCATATAGCTTCAAGAGAACCGCAATCAGCTAATGAAGCCGCTCCCACCCCCAGCAGTGACGGCAGTGTGAGACACAGTGGAGCACGTCTCGGCTTAACACCAGCAAAGACCCTGGAGGCTGAAATCTTGTGGTGCCTTAAGCTTACTGAGTCCCACTGGTCATACAAGTCATCAGAACTAAGTGGTATGTAGCTATAATGTTAGCTAGCTAACTGTTAGTTATAATTAAAGATTATTTTTGTGTAACGTGTATTTTTGTGTAAGTGTAACGTTTAGCCTAGATTAGGCAGCATAAGTGATCGCTGACAAAATTGAAAATGTTGCTAATAGTTTGCAAGCTAATTACTGTTAACTCTTGACAAATTCTTAGCCTATGCAACCGGTATTTAGCTATGTATGTTAACTCATATATGTGTGTAATGAATCGTTAATGTTTTAATCAATGTTGTATTAATGATACAACAGGCCCTTGAAATTAAATGAGGCAATTCAATCTAACTTCCAGTCCAGCTTCGTTTCAGTTTGGGAATTTAGCACCGTGTCCTAAACAGATGCGACGTGACAACACGCGATAAAATACATTTTTACATGTTAATCATTTGTCCTAACCTGCCGCGACATGACAAAAGATTCTATTTTTGAAATGGTTTGATATTTCTGGGATTTTGCAGCTGATAGTTCAGCCCATACAGAGGGAACAAGGACATTAAGCAACAAATACTTCATTGTGCATTTCAGTTTGAACCTTCTTGTTTCCTTTAATTTCTTTTCAAAATCTGAGGTAAATTATCCATTGTTGCTCTCATAGTGCAAGTGGCAATCAAAGTCTCACAAAATGATATTCAAGCTCAGATCATTTTAAGCTCAAACAAGTGCATTTCATTACAAAGATTGTATCAGTCACTTATGTATTTTGAATAATTTTTAATGGTTTAATTTTGTTTAATTCCGTTTGGTTTTCGTGTTTAGCTGCGAACAGAGCCCACGCACGGTTATGATTGGCTGTGATTTATGATTGATTTTGTCATCTTGTAGCTTTGTCACGTCAGGTTAGGACAAGGTAAGCTAAAAAAAAAAAAATTATAAAAGGGTCACGCACACGACATTAGGATACGATTGTCGCATTTTGCCCCCTAGTGGCAGTAGCACATCATTTTAAAATTAATCATGCGCAGCCCTTACCTTCATTCATTTAGAATTAATAAATCAATATATTGCACATTAGATAAACTACCAACATTACTTCTGAAGGACAAATATTATGGGTTTTCCAGGACTTAAATAATATTTATCAAAGAATTATTTCAGACCTACACTACCAGTCAAAAGTTTTCGGACAGTAAGATTTTTAAGAGTTCTTGTCTTAGGACAACTTTCATGCACTTTTTTGAAGAAAAGTTATGTTTGTGTGTTTAACTTAGAATTATACTAAACACATCTGTGAGCAAGACAAGTAAATAAAGTTTGAAATTGGTTGGATTTAAAACACTGTCTGTGGCTGTTTTTTGTCTGCTCGATGCTCAGCGGCCTGTTTTGCCGTTCATTATAGGTCATGGAAATTCATCTTTTTAGTCAGTGAAAGTCAGGGAAAAGTCAGGGAATTTGACATTTGGTTTAGAGTGGGAACCCTGTAGTAATAACATAAACCAAGACAGGTTTAAAATCTTCTTGTGGGATTGTCAGAAACCTATTTACATATGCCTCAATATTACCAAAGAAGCAAAGATAACTTCTAACACTGACATCTTATTTGCACCATAAACATTTCGACCTGGAGACATGAAACAGATAAATGATGCATTAATACGACGCAACATTGTGTGATCTGTGATGCATGATAGGCAAATGTTTATTCTCGTCTTTCCCCCAAAGCCTAGACACTGGTGGTGGCAATGGGGTGGAGGAGGGTTGAAGCATATTTAATTAAAATAACTTTATTAATCTCCAAGGGGAAATTTGGTTGTTTTATTTAAATTAGTTTACTGACTGAGTTTAAAGTGATTGATTATGACAGTCGGGAAGAAGGAGTTCTTGTTGACATTAAAAGACCGTAGCTTTCTTTGGCGTGTCCAGTTTGAGTTGGGGATGTGTCGCACCTATAGTCAATAGTCTTGTTAGTTTTGGGGGTGTTTAGAATGAGACAGTTCTCTTGGCTCCAGCTGTAAAAGTTCTCTATAATAATTCTCCTGTTCATCTTTGATACGAGCCACTTTTACTATCAGCGCAGATTCACTCTGGAGGGTCTAACAAGCCACTCGCCCTTAGCACTCACTGTGACGGCCCTTAGTATGGCGGATCCCTCGCATTTGTGAGTAGCGAGGGTTTAGGGAGGCGACTGGGAAAGCCACTATGTCAGGATTTACATGTGTCTTAGAAAACATGGAAATTAGTTCTGTAGTTCTCCAATCACAGAAACAACATGCAAAGTGAGGTCCTGAAAAAATGTAGTAATGTAAGCAACTCTTTTTTTAATTTTTTTTTCCCTCTGTGGCATCTGTAAACATTTTACTATTGGTTTGAAACTCCACTGGCTTTAGATGAACACGACACCATTCCTCTTTTAGTTATTTGAGAGTTTTGTCTCTCTGGAGCTGCTCTAGCTTGTGGTGAAGTGAAATTTAAACTGACTGAATTACTTTGCGGAACTCTCTAATACAAAATTGGAGTAGTAACGTGAATAAAATGACTTGATTAGAAATGTTGTCCAGACTTGTCCATAAAAGTTTTTCTACAAAGGGCCTAGTCCACACGGACACGGGTATTTTTATAACCGTGACTTTTTTTACACGGTTCGTCCACACGGAAACGCAGTATCAGGTCACTGAAACCGAACATTTTTGAAAACCCCTGCCAGGGTGAGGATTTTCAGAAACGGCAGTTGCAGCGTTGTCGTGTGGACAGTAAAACCGGCGTTTTTGCCTTGCGGCGTCAGATTGTGCACCGTTATCCGCTGTGTTTGACGTCAGATTGTGCGCCGCTGACTGCCTTGTTAGGCTTCTGATTGGCCAACATGCCTTTACGATTAGGGTGATATCGCCGCCTGCTGGTGTGGCATGCTCTTGACAGCGCTTGATAGCGGGTTTTTGCGAGCGTTTGTGGACGGATTTTTTTTTAAACGCAGGAGGAAAAACTCCAGTTATAAAAATACCCGTGTCCGTGTGGACTACTTGTTTGTTTTGAACCCTCTTGTAAAAGTTTACATCCACTTAATCTGGTTCAATGTTCCACAATAAGTATTTTGTTTTTCATCAATAACCCTAAATTGCTTAAGAATACATATATTATTAGTGTTCTTGTATGTTCTATCTTATGTTTTTCAATGCTCTTATACCTTTCACAGCAATTGGTTAATTATTGGACATTTCTTTATTCTTTGTTTTCAGGGCGATATAGGTCTCATCGAAAGTATTACCGTGAAGAATTTCATGTGCCATCACCTGCTCGGACCCTTTCACTTCGGACCAAATGTGAACTTCCTTGTCGGCAACAACGGAAGTAAGAATCAAATGATCTAAATAGTCCACTGTGCTTCATATAACACCATTAGCACAACATTAGGAAAACATGCAATAACTGTTTTGAATATTCTTTTGACATGAATATTCATTCATTCATGAATATTCACACTGAATATTTTTTTTTATTTATAAAGTTACTTATATAAAACGTTTGAAGAAATACGAGGCCATTTATAAAAATGTTTACTGATCTTTGACCCAGTGTACATCTCAGTGCCAAGGTTCCTTATAGGCCCCTCATAGGTAACATTAACAAGATTGCCGTCATGGGCTTAAAATACTGGAAATCCTTCATAATTATTCTTATAAAAATCTTCTATTTGGTGATTATGTTGTCCTCAGTTGACACTGTACATTTAATGTCCCTTTACTGAGTCATTTTTCACACATCAAACAGCTAGCTAGCAGATTAGTCAAGGAACGTATGAGGCCCATTTAACTAAAAACTGAACCCAAGCACCATTATTACCGTTATACCACAATACACATCTGACACTGAATTGATGCAGGCAGCTTTTTCCTCTACCTTTTAATGTCTTTTCATCCAAATGCTTTTTACACTGTTTCAAAAGCCTTCGTTTTTGCTGTTTTCCATTAAACCCTCAGGTGGAAAGAGTGCCATTCTGACAGCTCTGATTGTCGGCCTCGGAGGAAAAGCCACTTTCACGAACAGAGGCCTGTCGCTGAAAGAGTTTGTGAAACATGGGGAAAAGTAAGTGCATTTGAAGAAAGCTTTTTGTTTTAATCAATCCTTTCATGTGTCTTGTGACATAAATTTTTCATTTTAAAGGTATTGCTATCATTTTATTTTCCCTCCAGTACTGCGGATATTATATTGAAATTAAGAAACAGAGGGCCAGACGGTTACAAAGGAGACGTTTACGGAGACAGCATCACTATCGAGCATCGTATCTCCGGCGATGGATCCAGGACGTACAAGCTCAAGAGCAAATCAGGTGACTTCATCGTTGTAGTTGTCTAAAACTTCCTGCATGTGCCACTCTTTCACACAACAAACAAACGGACCTTGGTTGAGTTTGGTCCGGACCGAGACCAAAACCAAACAGTGCAATGCGTGTGAAATCCCCCAAAGCAGTGGATAAAGATGCTTAATTTGTTCTGTGGTTTACAACACACAGACAAATTGAGTCAATTTCTTTGCAGTAACAGTGGTTAATGCAGTAATTTGTTTTGTAGATAAGGCTGTAATGACCGAGATCAAGTCATGTCCGAGACAAAGAAGTCCATTTTTTTAACATGTCCAATCTCACAGAAGGGTTAATAACAAGTGACAAGATCAAGACCTTTAGGAAATGGTCTTAAGACTGGCTTCAAGACCAAGGGCGATCTCAAGTACTACCATAGCGCTTATACTAATACTACGTGTATCTGAACATAGTATGTGCATCCGCTTACAGCACCAGTCTCTTGGCATGAGGAGTCAGCTCCCTACATTTTTAACACGTCCACTCCATTGTGCAGCTGCTCCACACAAAGTCAGGAGGATAGTGCGTGAGATGAAAGGGTTGAACACTCTTTGTGAAGACTATTCCTCATCTTTTATAGTCGTCAGACCAGACCCTCACACCCGAGAATACTTGAGGGAAAGCCCTTGTAAGCCCTTTTGTTCATTACATTTGTCTTTGTGAAGAATGTTTCTCCATAAACCGGTGTTTTATACGATGGCACTGTGTTGTGTCATACCAAGTGCGTCATTAATTTACTTTAAGACCCGGACTGACTATTTTTATATTTTGTGTAAATGTCACTGATTTATTTTCCAAATAAAAAGCAGGACATGAACTTTGCTAGTTGAGTAAGTTCCTGGAGTCAGAGTCAGGGATCTGCTTTCTAACGTTGTCTGGTGCTGCTGATTGTCCATTTTCACATGTTTTTGACTCATTTCTGTTGATTTATCTTGTCTTATTTTAGGACAGCTCATAACAAACAAGAAGGAGGAGCTGACCTCCATCTTGGATCATTTTAACATTCAGGTATTTTAATATAAATTTGAAAGGATCAAAATGTAATTGATAAATACTGCTACTGTTGTATGTAGTTAATATGGTAATCTTTGATTACAATGGGACCTCTTAAACAAGAGGAATCATTACCAAATATTAGTTCAAGGGCACAAATATAAAACAAACTGCTTCCTGGACGCCTTTTTGGGGTGGTGTTCTGGGAATGTCCCACTGGGAGGAGGCCCCAGAAAATCCTAGGACACGCTGGAGGGACTTTGTCTCTTGGCTGGCCTCAGTGTTCCCCCGGAAGAGCTGGATGAAGTGTCTAGGGAGTGGGATGTCTGGGAGTCTCTGTTTTGACTGCTGCTCCCGCAACCCGGCCCCGGATAAGCGGAAGAAGATGGATGGATGGAAAATAATAGAAAATAGGTCATTCTTAAAAAAAAAAATGTCCATTGTGTAAAATGTTGTAGTGTGCAGTTGAACAAAATGGAGCATATTTATCAAAACGTAATTTTTCTGGAATAATGACCACAGAATAACACTGCATATACATTACATTATCTTTAAAAAACATCTGCTCCAGTTCCGACTGCACAGAGAGAAAAAACTGAGCACTGAGGAAGACGAAGCAGAAGAATGTTGTCAGCATAACCTCTATAAATGAAATTATTTCCTGACCTATTGTTTATTGACCACAGCATGTCCCTGCTGGGCTTCCATAGCTGCTCACAGGCCGTAGAAACGAGCAGTGGAATGACAATCGTCCGATGCCTGAAAAATGCTCAACACCCGACTTAAATAGTGTGACAAGATCAAAAAAAGGAATTAGAAACATTATAGATGATTGAATGTATTTTGTGGGGTATATTCTGCCTGTGTTGAAATGTAATATTTCTTTTCCAGCTGGACAACCCAGTCTCTATCCTCAACCAAGAAATGAGTAAACAGTTCCTACATTCAAAAAATGAAACGGACAAATACAAGGTTTGTTTGGTAGAAAGACGATATTCTTAACCAGAACCCGTCAGCTCTTTTATTCACTGTAAATCTTTTATACATTTTTTAATTCAGTTCTTTATGAAAGCCACACTGCTCGAACAGATGAAGAGAGATTACATCTACATCAAACAAACCAAGACCATCACACGGCAGCAAGTCGAAGAGGCAGGAGGAGGTAACACATTCAACACAAATGGAAGTCTGTGGCACTAAATGGCAGTATTGTGTGGGTCAAGGCTGTTGACTTAATCAGCTTTTTGCTCTACTTTAAAAGTCTTTTTTGTTGATATTATAATATAATATCCACTAACAGGTTTGTTTCCCAAGTCTCTATAGACGGTGTAGTCTTTCTTCTTAACCACAAGAGCTCTTTATGAAAACACACTTACACTTTCACTGTGCTGTGTGTCTCAATGCTTCTCTCTTCTTTGTTCTCAGAGTCTCAAGGACCTTAAGCAAGATTTTCTCAAGAAGAAAGAGCGTTACGAGCAGCTGTCCTCGTTCAGTGAACTCCGGGAGCTTTTGGAGAATTTAAAGAAATCAATGGCCTGGTGTTTGGTAAGACTTCATTAAACTGTAGCTGTGACACAGAAAACAAAAGCCTCTGTCACCTGAGTCTGAGTTTTAGATTTCTGCTCGAGTGCCACGCTGTTCATTAACGTTATGTTCCTGTAAATTTCTTGGAGGTGAGAGAAAAGGAGCAGTTGGTGACTCAGTTGAAGGAAGACATTGAAAAGGAGGAGAGTAATTATAAACACAGTGACAACCTTCAGCTTTGGCAGGTGAGTCATAAAAGTCCTCTCCCTGTTCAGTGTTCAACAGTGTACTGTAATGGAGGGATTGTTGCTAATGTTTTGTCAGTTGCATTGCATTAGCTATTAAAAAGAGGACTGTTAGGTACTTGTGGGCACCTAGCACTTTAGTCTGGGTGTAAAAACACTAAGGAAAACAAAATAGTTTCCAAAATAACAGTACGGCAATATAATATGATTTAAAATTGCCCAATGTAGCATGCAAGCTGTCACATATTTATTTGTTTAAAGTACATTTTCTTTATGACCCCAAATCACAAAATAAGTGTCGGTCGGGGTAACGTCGTGTTTTCTAGATGGACCAGAATCTAAAATATATAAAAGTATTTAATTATAGCTTATGAATTAAATGTGCTCCATACAAACCCACTGACAAAAGCATTATCCCTTATCTAACCTGGACCATACACTCTTCACTGATGTCTGTTACATGCAACGAAATATATACTGGAACTTATAGCACTTACATACAAGGCCATTTTGACTTTATCTCTGTTAAATAAATAATGTGACGGTGAAATAAGTTCTAATTTGTTCATCTTAGCACAGATGTATTACTTAATTCTCCTCCTGTCCTTGAATACAGTTTGTTTTACTCTTTCTCTTGTCTCTCCCTCAGACTAAATTCATACAAGTGGAGAAGAAGCTTCAGAGCATCAAAAGCCAACTCGACAGCTTTCGAGAAGAACAAGGGTTGTTATCTGATGAAAACCGCGGTTTAAGAGACGAAGTGAAGGCCATTAACAAAACGCACAAGGAACGAGAGGTAAACGAAGCAGCTTTACTGTCATCTTTCTAAAAACAAATGATATGCAGCTATAGTTACTTCTCTAAAATCATTACTCTTGTATTTTCCTCTATTATCTTTTTAAATACTATTAAAACATAATGGCG
Organism: Perccottus glenii; assembly: GCA_024416835.2. Taxonomy (NCBI): domain Eukaryota; kingdom Metazoa; phylum Chordata; class Actinopteri; order Gobiiformes; family Odontobutidae; genus Perccottus; species Perccottus glenii. The sequence goes on along the minus strand of CM044565.2, from coordinate 22,341,785 downwards.
CTACCTTTTTTTTTTTTTTTTTTGCTGTATTCCTGCTAAAAACAATGATAATTCAATTCAGTCAAATAAATTATAGGCTTAAGGTGTATTTATACCCAAGTGAGACCTACTGCAATAATTTTTAGTATTTTTAGACAAAAATGAATATGAAGCAACTTAAGCTTTCTCTATAGCTGGATTACTTTCGGGCCTTGAACAAACTGAAACAGTCGGAGAAGGAGCAAAGTCTGCTTCAGGAGAAAATCAACAAGGCCAAAAACAGGTGAGGACTTACATAACGCATTACACCACTTTTACTGAAACTGGAATAATGGAACACAATATTAAATGTTCCAGTGTGAGTCAGAGCAGCAGCGAAGACACGGAGCAGAGGAAGCGGCAGAAGGCCTTGTCCAATCTGAAAGAGCAGCTGGAAACGCTCGAAAAAAAGTGCTCGGAACTGAATCAGCAAATCAAGAACAAACACCAGGCGCTGTTCAAAGGAAAAGAAGAAAGGGACAAACTCAGGTATAAGATGTTTGTTTGGTTTCACAAAAATATTCCACTACAAATTCTGTTAAAGAAATGTTGTGTGCTGGATTAAAACAAAGCCTGTTTGTTTTAATCAGACTGGAACAGAAGAATATCCAGGTTTACTACGAGTCGAAGCTGAAGAGGAAGAACCAGCTCCTCGCCAGTCGCTCGAACAAATTAAAACGATTTGGAGACAATGTTCCCGAACTGCTGTCCTCCATCAATGAAGCTTACAAGGCTGGGAGATTTGTAAAGAAACCTCTGGGACCAATAGGTGACGGATTTTCTGTGGTTTATTACATTAACAGACCCCTGTCTGCTTGAGTTCAATACCAGTCTGTAGAGTCTTTTTAATGTTTGGCTAAAGCAGTAGTAGAGTCTCATGGTATATATCAAGATTTTTTATAAGTTTGAATATGTTTTATGTAGAACTGAGTAAGTCATTTGGAAGAATGTTGATTATTTTTAAGCTCAAAATGTAGCACCAACTCTATAAAGATGCCAAAAGTCAAGTCAAATGAGCCATCCGTGTCCATTCATTTTGTGACCAAAAATGTGTCCCAAGTCCCTTCCCTTCACAGCCATTTCATCTCGTGTTGGATCAAAGGACTATCTAAAATGGGACTGGCCTTATTCTTTGTTTTGATGATTGATTTTTTTATCTGTTTAATTGCATCTAGAGGCAGTTTTATTCTGCGTCTATTGGTCGTATCCTCCAGCCTGAGACTAAGCAGGACAAGAAGAATGACTGAAACTATTTTAGTTACTGAACATATAAGTTTAGTGTTTACCTCAAGTTTTTGACACTTGTCTTTGTTAGTCCAACAGGTCCTCATGCATTCACACTCACTTCACAATCCGATTATTAATCCAAAAGTAATTGTTGGATTAATTGATTATAGAAATAAGTTATTTGCAGCCTTACATGAAACTATGGCCAGAGGCCCTGACCTCCACCAACTTAAATTATATAATAATCATATTCTGATGCTTTCATCACATTTAAACCCCTGCATGTTTTCAGGGTCCTGTCTCACTGTGAAGGACCCGACCCTGTCCATCGCTGTGGAGTCGTGTCTGAGGAGCTTCATGAAGGCTTTCTGCTGCGACAACTACAAAGATGAAGCGGTGCTACAGGAGCTGATGTGTCGCTATTACGCAAAAGATCACCGGCCTCAAATCATCGTCAGCCCGTTCTCTGACAAACCCTACAACCTTCATGGACGGTGAGCTCCACAGTTAGAGACAGGGTTTTAGTCAGTGAAAGATAATGTAATGATGTAATTTATCGGTCACAACAAAATGTATGATAACCCTACAAACAACTTATGTACTTCTATTTGAAAGATACCCCCACACTGACAAAGCTTCAGGACAGTTATGTTACCTGCTGCAGGAGAAAAAATATCAACATTAAAGACTTATGCCATTCAACACAGAGCCTTTTTTACTGTCCTACCTTCAAATAATTGCTCGCAAAGTTCCAAAACATGGATACCCACCTCATAGACACCGACATCAAACAGGAAATCAAAAGGATCTATGATTTCCTTTATTTGATTGCAAACATGCAGTCTCCCCAGCGAATGGCCGCACTTTATAATGTCAAATCTTTTCATTTAATTAGTCTCATGATAGCTAAAGAGCTTTCCCCTTTGAAAGCTAAAAAGCCTTCAAAAGGGAAAGCTGTTTATCTGTAATGGCTGTTGTTATTTTAATACAAAATGTAAGATACTGTATGTTCTGGGGAATCCATTTTTTGTTTTGTCCATGTTTGAGACAGCAGTGTTATAGAACTGTGTAATGTATCTGGCTTTGAAATGTATTTTACTCTCTTGTAATTTTACTCTTCTGTGTTTTGCAGTAAGGCCTATCATGCTGAATACCCCTCAGTGTTGGACATGATCGCCAGCCACAAGTCCAGTCATCATCAACTGTCTGATCGACATGAGAGGCATCGAGTCCATCCTCATCGTCAAAGTGAGCAACTCTCGCAAAATACATCCCATTTTTCTAGTTCAGTGACACAATAAGGAGCAGTAATCTTTGCCAGTCTTTATTTAAAATCCACTTAGTCCATGATTGAGTGAGTTCACTGGTTTATTGTGTGGTTCGCAGGAGAAAAGTAAAGCGAGGATGGTCATGCAGCACGGCAAACCTCCGAAAAACTGCAAAGAGGCCTTCACGATGGAGGGAGACCAGGTTTATCCCAATCGTTATTACACCTCAGACTTTGCTATGGCCAAGTATCTCGGAGGAGACATCGAGGCAGAGATCAGGTAAACATAAAAATAAAAAGAACTAAAGTTCAAAAATGTACTAAAGTTGTGATTAAAAGAAAAAGTAACATTTTGCCAAACAAATCCTGTATTTTGCCAAAACCAACTACAAATACATTTAACTTAAATCCACTGAATGCAAGTAAAAGTGCTTTACAATAAATTAAAACACTCCCAAAGCAACTGGGATAGACTCCAGGCTCTTCAACCCCAAAAAATAATGGTCTAAACTAATGAAAAGAAACACACTTTTCCTGTTGCAGCCTGTTGGAGTCGGACCTGGAGAATCACCAGGCTCAGTTGGACAGGTTTCAGCTCCATGTGACGTCAGTGACAGAGGATATCCGCAGCATGGAGCGAGATCTGAACAGCACCGTCTCTGCCCTGAAGAAGACGCAGGTCAGAGGAGACATTACAAAGAATATAAAAAACATAAATACACACTTGCAACTTGTTTCCTGTCTCTTTGTCTCTTTAGCGGTTTTCTTCTCTATCTGGACACACTGTTGCTCGGTTCTTACACACACCTGGTTATCCCATGTGTACATCATATGCAAAGCTACAATGGCTTCTATTAACCTCTATCCCTCACATATTATGTTCAGGAAACATCTGTCTAATTGCCCTTATTAAATACATATTTTTTAATGAGAGACCAAGACAACAAACAAAACAAGTTTAGCCAGTGGCAGAGTGCCAGAGCGCTCCCATTGGTCGACACTGATGTCAATAAGGAAGTAATGGCTGCCCATAAAACAGAACAGAGTACATTCAGCTCGGAGTATTTTTACAGAGAAAAAACAGAGAAAAAGAAAGCAAGAGATCTGAATACATCTGTGTACAACAATCGATACGTCCAAATGCATCGTCTGATCCCATCTTGTTCTTGCATTACGCACATTAACTGTTCTCTTCACATTGATTTCTCTGGGTTTTTTTTACCGGTCCCTCTGTATGTTTTTTTTTAGCCTGTATATAAATATAAAATATGATTTGTCCCTGTTGTCTTTGCAGGCCAATGTGAACCAGGTCAGAGCCTCTATAACTGAGCTGGAGACGGTCGAAGAGGAGCAGAGCGATGATGTCAGCTCTTTGGTAAAGATCTGATTTATATTGTGTTTGCTTTTATTTCAAACACGACGCCCACAGTCGACTGCTGCTCAGGGTTTTACTGGAGCAGGTTTCGGTCTTAACGTTTACAGAAATACCTCATGATCAGACTGTTTAGACGTAGTTTAGAGTTTAGGCTTAGTTTAGACTTATGGTTTAGTCCTAGTTTAAATCTAGTTGTGGTTCAGTCCTAGACTTGATTTTGTCTTAGTTTAATCCTGTTTCAGATTTAGTCCTGATTAAGTCCTAGTACTAGATGAGCCTCAGTTTAACTCTAGATTCAGATTCCTGTCTTAGACTGGAGTTTAGTCCTGGTTTAATGACTAATTTAGTTCCTGTTTGGTCCAAGTTTTAGTCCTGATTTAAAATATTGTCCCTTTTAATCCTGGTTTAGTCCAGAGGTATGTCTTTCTTTGACACTAGTTCAGTTGAGTCTTGATTTCTTGGTTTAGTGTTACCTTAAGTTTAAGTTTGATCTCTTCCGTTATAAAATAATTGCCTTTCAATGAGTAATTATTCTGAAGCGTTACCTTGGAAACCATCGTCTCTATGTCCATGTTTTTCAGCTGAGTGCCCCCAAAGTGTATCACAATTAAAATATGATTGTCGTTTTGCCCTACAGGAGGAAGTGGCTCTCGAAAACCAGCAGAAGATTGAGGCAGAAAAACAAACTGTCAGCGAAGCCAAGTAGAACTAGACAAACATAAGAAAATGTCAGACACAATCGAATCCAAGTATTCGGCGGCGAGAGAACGAATGGACCAGCTCTCCGAAGAAATGGAGCCACTGAAGGTGAGTGAGAGCACTGCTGTGTCATTTTTACAGTTGGAAACTACTATTGTAATGTCACAATAGGGTAATAATGTAAATATATGATCTATTGTTTCAGGAAGAGCAGCTAAAGCTCGAGACAGAGTGCTCAAAATACGAACGCAACCTGAAGATTTTAGAAAACAAACTGAAGAATCACGAAGACAACATCCAAGAAATGAAAAGTGAGCTCACCCAAAAAGAAGAAGAGCTGCAGGTAAAAGAGACTACATCTGTGTAATTAATAACTCGTAAAGTCCTACAAATCTTACCAATACAATGTGTTGTGTGACGACAGGAATACGTGGCCAAAGCTACAGAGATCTCTCCGGAACGGCAGCAGGTTAACGGCAGCACGAAGAGCATCGACATGGAAATAACCCGACTCAAGAAGAAGTTAAAGGTTTACGAGAGCAGCCACGGTGAACACGAGACGGTCGTCAGGTGAGAGCCACATAAAGGATTCTTTTAGAGCTGTATGGACCTGGGTCATCTCATGCTTCCTGACTAGCTGCTGTCTACGCTGTCAAATATAAATAGTATTTGTATATTCATGCCATATTTGTGTTTATTTATGCATATTAGCCATGTTTCAGTGTTTTTCCACTTCATTATGAAAAGAGCATGTGCATTAGCAGGAGCAGGTTGTCTCTTTTACAGAATGCATAAAAGCAGACTGTGACTTGTCGCTAAAACTTATTAAAACAAAGACTATTGGTATCGTCTTGATGGTGATACTTACTCTTGGAGCAAAAAATAGAGCAAACTATAAATAATGATCTGCTGAAGCTGGCTCTTGGAAACATGTGTGTGCCATTAAAAATATCGGTTTGACTTTGACCCTCTGAGCTTTCTGTAGTGGTGTAGCAGAGTGGCTACACATGAAACATTATTAAAAATGAGGAAAAACACTGGTTCTGTCACAAATTATACAAATGTGAATTAGGAAAACCCATCCTAAACTGTCAAGAAAAAGTCCTGGAAAATATTTCTTAAAAAAGAGAGGGAGTCCTAATCAGCATTAAGGAAGTGATTGGTAATACCTGTAGTAAATGAAAAAGAAAATCCTACATGTTTTACCTCAGTTCAGGCAAAATGTTACTCAAAGCTTTTCTTAAAAACACTGGTTCTGTTCAGAGCTTCAGTGTGAGTCTGTCAGGTTTTCAGCACATCTCTCATTTGCCCGTTGGCGCTCACTTAATCATTTCCTGGCCTGTTTTTTTTCTCACTGAAGGAGGAATCAGAGAAATTTCAGGCTAAGCTCGTTTCTTGTGTCCTCATTAGAGAATACGCTGAAGCCCTGGCGCTCTACAGAGAGAAAACCAGCCAAGTCCGAGATCTGCGGCGCTTCATCGACCGACTCGAAAACATTATGTCTGACCGGCAGAACAGATACAAAATACTGCGAAGGTAATGACCAGGAGCCAAAAATGTGTGAATGAATTCACAGTAAACGGACGTACTTTTGACTTCCTCTTGTCTTTTGTTCCTGAAGGTCTCTCTCGGTCCGATGCAAGCTTTACTTCAATAACTTTCTCATTAAGTTGAACTGCGGCGGCTCCATGATTTTTGATCACAACAATGAGACACTTTCAATCACAGTAGGTTTATTTGTTAAAGGAATATTTGTATTATTATTATAAACATTCATACACAAGAGCCACAGACACTGGAGGCAAAGAGGGTTAAGTGTCTTGCCCAATATATGTCTAACTTACAAACCAAGTGGAAATGCTCAGATGATAAGATTATACATGTATACTTTAAAAATTTAGAAACTGCCGTTTTTTATTTCAAATCTCGGAGACCTCTAGTCTTATAGAAAGAAAAGGCAGAGTAAGAATAAGTATAAGACTGATTTCAAAACCAGTCTCAAGACAAAGACAGACTACAATACATTTGTAAAATGAGATAAGAATGACAATTTCTCAATAGAAATGTAAGAGCTGTGATTTATGTCACAAAAAAGAAGACTATAGATTAATATATACAGTAATCATAATAGTAAGTCACATTAAAATAATTCTCGAGGGGCTTACAATCATGAAGAAATAAAAGAAATTAAAAATAATTTAAAACTACATATTGTAGGCTCTGTACCAATCAAAATATATCATAAGTTTTAAATTAAGATGTGTTTAAATCCCTGGTGATGTGCTTTATTGTAAAAAGGTGACGCCTCCAGGTCGAGAGGAGGGAGGAGCGAGTGACATGAGGTCGCTGTCGGGCGGCGAGCGCTCCTTCTCCACCGTGTGCTTCATGTTGTCGCTGTGGGAGATCACAGAGTCGCCCTTCAGATGCCTCGACGAGTTTGACGTCTACATGGTGAGCTTTAACAACATGTAATGTGTAGGTTTGATTACAGACAACTCTCTAATAGAAAGTCATCTAAGAACTCTTGGATTTTTATTAGCCCTGTACATTAGACCTGTTGAATTAGCTTCCCATATTACCCACATTTTTACTGTTTTAGCACCCATTAAACTTAACCAAATGGGTCACTGTAAAACAAAAATACGCAAATGAAATACTAAAAACCAAATCCAACAATTGTTTTGCCTAAATATTTGTCTCTTGATTGTAAGTTCCTTTAAAACCTTCAGTATTGTCTATAGTAGTCTATAGCAACAATATAACCGTAAACAGTATACAATGCTAAGGATAGGAAAGAATTTTTTTTGAAGAAGAAGAAGAAGAAGAAAAGGAATCAATAGAAAGGAAGTTGAACTCAGTGTTTGTCAGTCAGGTGTTGACGGAAGAGATGTGTTTTCAGGTGTTTTTTAAAGATGGCTACAGAATCTGCTGATCTTGTAGCAGCAGTAGATCATTCCACCAATGTGGAACAGAGCCAGAGAAGGTACGTGAGAGTGATTTTTTACCTTTTTGGGACGGTACCACCAGACGTTGTTCATTTGCAGAGCGCAGGGATCTGGTAGGAACGTAGGTCTGTATTAGTGAGTGAAGATATGAGGGTGCAGAACCAGTGGTGGTCTTGTAGGCCAAGAGCGTCAACCGGGAGCCAGTGTAACCTAATGAAGAGAGGAGTTACGTGCGCTCTCTTTGGTTCATTAAAGACCACTCTTGCCGCTGCATTCTGGATCATCTGCAGAGGTTTGGTTGTGCAGCAGGGAGTCCAGCCAGTAGAGCATTTTAATAATCCAGTTTGGACAGGACAAGGTCTACAAAGGTCTAATTTTCCTAATGTAGAGAATGAATCTACAGGACCGAGTGATGCAACATAAATCTTTGTTCTTCTGCAGCTTTTTGCGACACAGCAACTGGCAAAAAATACAAGGAGAAATACTTTTATCTAGATATTTTACACCAATGAACTACACACTTAACTTAATATGTGTTTGAAGATGGCCTAGTGTTCACCGACCTGATGTCTTCTCATTTCTGTTTTAGGACATGCACAACAGGAGAATCTCTCTGGATCTGCTCATGGAGCTGTCGGAGCGGCAGCATCTTCGTCAGTTCATCTTCATCACGCCGCTCACCACCAGGTCAGTCTTCTTTAAAGGGCATTTATCATAAACCTCACTTTTTGTAGAGGGTCTCTCTTAAGCCTTTCTACATTCTGCACTAATTTTTCTTATTACAGCTCAGACTGTTTGACACAAGTAATGTATTTCATTATCTTCTCTTTGTTTGTGTTTTTCAGTTTTCTACCAAAGACCGGCCTCATTAAAATCCACCAGCTCGAGGACCCTGAACGAGAGCGAGACGAGTCCAACAGTGTCTGAATAGAGCTGAAAAAACAACGGTTTACTGTGAGCCAGTATTACTCTGTGTCTGGTCGACAAGTGTCACATAGGTTTACACACTTCTCTGTTTTCAATCTACTGTAATATGCAACATGTTGTATTTTTTCAGTATTGTGTGAACTTTGGAAGGATTTGGCTGTGGACTCGGTCAGTTTACACAGAGCTGTCATTGTCATATGACGTTAAAGCAGTGTAGCTCCAAGTTACGCTTTCTTTGAATGAGTCTCATTGAAAAGGCAGTTCATAGACAGAGGTTTACTGGACTAAAGAACCTGTGGCTAACAAATCAATATTTAGTACAGTTGTTGCATTACATGTCCTGCTGCTTCAGTGAGTGTAGCAGCTACAGGTTAAAAACTAGACAGCGCTAATAGTTAATGTAGGTTTATGTGATCGGTTTAGACTCTTGCCTGGTGCAGGATAAGGCTCAGAGAAATTGATTTAATAACGTTTAGCTCATTAACTGTATAAATACATTTTCCCACTGGGATTGTAAAAAGTAACTTAAAAACACCGCACGTGGTACCGACCCAAGCTTGTATCTAGGCTGGTGTCATCCTGAAATAAAGTTGAAAGAACTGATCAAACCATGAATTGGCGTTTGTTTCTCTCCCTTTGATCAGAGACCTGTCCTGGGCCAGGACCATTTACACAGGCAAGGCTTATCAAAACTAGTAGTAGTAGTTCTTAATAATATATAGCTGTCAGAGCTAGCTATAGTTATTCCACTGTACTGCTTTTATATAGGTCCAACTGTAAACTATAAAAATAATTTTGAAAATGTATACTAATGAAGAGGATTTAGCAGCTTGTTTCTTTGTCACTAGCTTTCGAGACAAAAATAACGGTTACATAGAAAATAGACTTGACACTATCCTTTTACTGACAGGTAGCATCACTAGCTACATAAGCTGCAGGGTTTTTGTCACTGCTATGCTTTATTTTATTCTGATCACTTCTGGCTTCAAACGTCTGCAGAATTATTAGGTAACAGTTCATTGGTCCAGTAATTCTTCTGTTTATGTGACAAATGTTTATTGTAATGTGCTTTTTCTACTGAAGGTAAAATAGGACTTTTGGAGGTTTAAAAGATTGTAGCTCATATGGCTCTGTATTATTGTGACGGATGGATATATTATCAAAAACAGTCTGTTCATAGTGGTTTTGCTGTATTCACTGTTTTTATATTGAAACGTAGTTGAAAAAGGGGAAGGTTTTTTACGGTCTTTTTGGCACTTCAGATTCACAGCCATATTTTACTCTGCTTTTTTCTAGTCTGATTATTGTATTTCTCCAGGTAAACTGTAAAATGAGCCAAAGAAGTCACAGCGTCAGGGAAAGTCTGCTTTTAAAAACTTTAATGTAAAACCAAACCCTTTTACAAACACAAGCCCTTGGGCCCTTTAATAAAGCCTAGTCTTCCAAATTTAATGTTGGGAACTTTTGATTAAGATTAACCCTTGTGGACACCTCTAATTTACTACAAAGAAAATGTACATACACAAAAAAATGCTATAAAATCCTCATACATCAATATTTTTGTGCTTTTTTTCTATTTGAATACTTGAATATACAACATAAAAATATACCACATAAAATACTAATGCAATAAATTTAATGTTTTTTTTTGTCTTAAATAACAGCAACATGTATTTTAATTATTATAGTGTTTTCTTATTGAATATTTGGTAGTTTTGAGCAAAGCTGAAGTGGTTTAAGAGATTTATGCAGAAAAAAAGCACATAAATATAAATATTGATGTTTTTTTCACATATGCATTAATGGAGCTGAAAACTTAAAAGTAAAAATCATATCAGATTCTGAAAATAGTTCAGAATTTAATGCCATGAAACAGAAATGTCCCCAAGGGTTAACGGTTGTTAGTCCACACCCCCCAGCACCACCACCAGCCGCTGCTGAATAGATTAATAAAGTAATATGTTCATCATTTTATTTTGTGGGGCACATATGAGAAGAAAATGACCAAGCTACGGTTTACATTTAAAAGTGAAAATTCTGCATATAGTCCCTTTAATTTTAAAAAGACTGCCTTGTTATTGTTGTTTGTAGTTTTAAAGTCCATTTGTTCTACTTAGTATCTCTGTTTGTGTTTGTCTAACTTATAAAACATACTTTCTTGTACTGATGTGTATCTTCTGTCTGTGTAACCAATTCTGAAGTTTCTCTCCAGTCATCTTCATCTATTAAACACGCACCAAAGCCATGAACCGCACCAGATTCTGTGAGTCTTTTGAAAAAGCCTGCTGATGGTTTATTAATTTTTGTCACTACACATGCCACATATAAAAAAAAAAGAATACAGTCACTTGTATTATGATCTCCATTATTGATATAAACATTTACTAGACAAAGAATTGGACAGAGTGGCTGGACAGAGATTTATAAATATGTGACATTGATGATAATAATAATAATAATATGCAAGGGTTAACACTGAGAACCTCCACCAGAGCAGTGGACTACAAGCAGACACTCAGTCCGTGCTTGCATAGCCGATAGAAACAGAGAGATAAGGCTGATGAAAAAGGATTTCATCTTTTAACCTTAAAGAAATAGTCCAGTATTTTGTCAAAGCGGTTCTATCAGATTCTTTCAGAGCTAAATTATTTGTCATCAGGTTTTCAGTTTGAAGAGAAACCATGCACTGCATTTAAATTTCCTTTTATGATCTTCATGTCACATAATTAACTCCATGTTGTAAATGACATTATAGGGTTTGGTGAGAAAGAGAAAAAGGGAAGAGGTTGTTCCTCTTTGGCCGAATGTACATTGGGAGATTTATTAGCGTTTATACTTGCATAACCTTCCTCAAAGACTAAACCATGTGCTGCTGTAAACGGGGCTGAAGACAAACAGCAGATGGACTGACACGCTGCAGTAATATGATATTTTGGTGCAGGTACAGTATGTCTCTGCGAGGGTCCAGCCTTTTACGCCACTGTTTGCAAACATCTTACATGTAGTGTGTAAAGGATTGTGTCCTAAACAGTAGCTCACCTTACATTAGAGATGACATTTATTACACACTAAGGTTATAATCTCTCTGATGCTAACCCAAAGGGAATAAAGACCAAGGAATTTGTCAAAGGAAGTCGTTACTAGTGCCGACCTAGCACGGACTCTCAGAATGGGAGAGTTCTGAGCCGGTTTTATATCAAGGAACCATTTACATTACATTTTACATTTATTCATTTAGCTGACGCTTTTAACCATCCAAATAACGTTTATCATTTCAAACACTAAACTACCTCAATGTGTGCTCTATATGGGACATTCCCACAAAATATGTGGCTGAGATTTTTGTTTCAGACTGACATTGATAAGCTGGTTCTGGGGTTGTGTAAACAGAATAAAAAGCAGTCAAATGTCAAAATGAATGCATATAAATATAGTTTTTGGAGTTGAAGAAGCGTTGTTTATTGTTATGTTTTTATTGACAACATTAGCAGCTACAGAACATAAAACTTGCTCCTGTCAGCTTCTCCAAACTGTAGCTGTGCTGACAGGAAAAACTTTACCTAAGTGTCTTATAGAGCACTTTTAACAAAATACTGTACTGTCCCTTTAAACCAATGCCTTTTCTCTCAAAATGAAAACACTCTTTCAAAAGCTTTGGTGGCCGAGCTCGCAGCATTAAAAGGTGGAAAAGCAGAGACTTATTTAGCAGTGCTCTTTATTTCTGTAAACATTGATATGTACCACACGTGGGGTGGGGGGGTAGGGGGTATTTGAGTCGAAATGTGATACTTTTCCAGCCCACTTACGTGTCTTTGTGGGGGAATAATGTGAGAGCTCTGCGCCGGATGACAGCGGTAATTTTGGCCTTTGGATTAAACGGCGACAGTACAATAAAATCATAAGGGAATGGTGCTTATTAAATACACTTAGGCTCATCTCAGAAGACACCAAAGAGAAACATTAGAGCCTTTTCTCTGCTCTCTGAAGTCATCTTCTTGTAAAATGATTCACTTGAGGTCTTTCTAATAACGTCAGTCTTGGTTTATTACCCTTGGATACTACATAAATCAATTTAATAGTCCTACTTTCAGCATATTCGGGTCAAAACAGGTCCACCATTTCAATTAAATTCATATTTTTTATCAAGGTCATTTGGGGAGATCTTGATGCCGTGTAATTAACAAAGACTTAGTAATTAGGCCTGGGAACAAAAAAGGAAGTTGCAATGTTGGCTGGATGTGTTTTGGGAACTGCATTAGCATTTCTACTTTTTTATTCCCTTTGTAACTTCAACCAGGTTTCTTATGATTAGTCTAAATTTATCCATAAACCTGATGAATGGTGACAACATTTTTAATTTTTTTTTTATCCTCAAAGTATAAACTTACTAATGGTGTGGTCCTCAAGGAGCAAACAACAAAACACTGAGTATTTTTTAATCAGGACAGGTCTGGTCTATTGTCTTTGCATCTAAACAGTTTGGTCTAAAATGAACAAGTATAGGTTGTCCTGGGTTTCTTAACTTTAATTATATAACTGCTTACAAGTTTAGCCATAGTCCAGATGACTGCCTGCAAAGATTACAGGAAGAAATGTGTAAAACAAGGCTAAAATGGCACAACTGACCCATAAGCACAAATCGATTAGGGAGATCTTGTCGTATATGAAGTAATAATGATACATACTTGAGCAGAAATGAGGAAAACTGGCAGTAGATACTATTTAGCTGAATGTATTATATTTATCCTTTTGCATAACTCTCCTAACCTTAACCACTTTGCTTATAATTGGTCTATATTAGGCCACAATTTTGAAGATTGTTGACAAAAGTCTTGTTTTCCCTCAAAGTATTAACCCACAACTTTCTAAAAGTTTAAGTCGGACTCCTGTAAAAAACATGTAAAAAAAAAAAGGCAAATTTTAATTTTACTGTTACTAAAACTGTTGGGAACTTCATTAGTGTTTTTTTATTCTGTTGTGTAACACCACGTTGCTTGTATTTGGTCTAAATCAAGCCATAATCCAGATGTTTGTGTCAAAAGTGATGTACACTCTTAGCCAACATGTCAGACTTTGCACATCTCGTAATTTAACCTCATCTACAACATATTAACGATTTGAAACAAGATAAAACAGATACTTGTGTACATAAAGCTACTGTTGGCAGTCATTTAGCAGCATTTAATGGTCCAGTGTAAAAAAAGATGACACATAACATGATCCTGTGGCATGGTTTTGGGTCTGTTATTAATTACTTATTTTATCTTTAGCGTAAGCTTCATAAACTTGAACCGAGAAGCCTATGGTCGATCTAAATCCAGGCCATGATCCTGTAAACGCTCATATATAACAGTAAACCTTTAGTATTTGTAATCAGGTTGGTCTGAAACGAATGTCTCACAGTTGTTTATTGTTGAAAAATCAAAACAATACTGCTGGTTGAAACAGGGCTGTGACGTCTGATTCTTCTGATGGCAGTCATTTGGCTTTTTATGGTCCTTTTAATAAATTTATGTGTAAAAATGAGACATAATATGGTGTTTTGTCATGGTTTAAAGGCTGTTACACTTAGACCAGGAGCCTGAATAGCATTTATTCTTTTCCTAAGCTGATTTTTATCTAGCCATTATTCTCAATTGTGTATCTTTCCCCAAATATCTTCCGTCGAGTGTGACACAAACAGGTGAGTCGACGTCGGGAAACATGCTCCCACGTTACTGAAGGTGAACGAATGAGTCACATACTGTACATCCCATGCAACAATGTTAAATGAATCGGAAGGGTTTTCTCTTTTATAACCACCTAGAGATGCAAAAAAGGTAAGAGATTATATATTTTTTTTACACATAATATATGCATGCAAAGAACCTACTCATCTGGGTTCCACTGTGTGAAAACATCTCTATTCCGTCTGGATAGAGTAGAAACGGTTACAATTATCATAGGAATTATTGTCTATTATGTAAAGCATACAGTAGTCGCAGCAGTGACACTGGGGGGATCCTAAAGATACTGCGGGAAAATAATTAGTTTAACGCAGTGCTCCACCGATTTACAAGCGAGGGTTGACCGGGGATGTATAGGGTTACTGTGCACAAATCACACTGGCATGTTGCGGGATTTTGAAATGTATGATATCGTGTAGCTATATTCAAAATGATTCAGCTTTGACATTCTCATGCATACAACCACAAGAAGCAAGAGTCCATTGAAAAATAGTCCAAGCATTTTTGTTTTTTTTTTCTCCTGTGGAAATGGCAGAGAACCTAATGAGACATTAAAACGTGTGCTGCTGTCCAGAGAGAGAAGAGAAGGAGACGGGAGTGTGGATTTTACAGAGACAGCGCACACCGGCGGCTCACTTCTGCATGTCACACTGCAACAGGAGCACGATGGACGGGTCGCTCTTCGCCGCCTCCTTGAACTCGTCCAACGAGATCTGGTCATCGTTGTTCTTATCCATTTTGCTGAAGATCTTGTCCACCCTCTGCGCCGGTGTCAGGCCGTCCTCGTTCATCTTCATCATGATCACAGTGCCCACCATCTTGTAGATCGCCTAAAGGAGGGAAATTAGTGACGAGAAATTAGGGATTGTTTTATATTATGCAATCGATTAAAAGGGAAGCCTACACATGTTCATGAAAGTGGTTTGAATGGAGGAGCTTTTAACCAGAGGCTGGATTAGTATTTCAAAGTGGGAAGAAGGAGATGAGTCATTTCCCCTTGAAAAATCAAAATGAACTTGTGTTATTTATAATAATACCACGCTTTAGGACATATTTTGGCCTAATGTCCTTCAAACTTAATTGCAATTCCGATGCAAGGACCGTAACCTCAATGCCGTTGGTGATTCCTTTTAACTAAGAAGTGACTCATGAGGATTTCTGAGTACATTGGAGGTTGGGGATAATGACCAGCTCATTACTGAGGGTCAGTGGCTCAGGAAGTGCAGTGGGTTGTCCAAAAAACAGTTCAATTCCAACTTCCCTTTTTCGAGATCTACCTCAATAGAACCAGGGTTAACATCGAACCTTCGAATCATTATTACACTGCATTTCTTTGGTTTGGGTGGTTTCACTTTTAATAAATAATGCCATAAACAAGACAAATGTGTCAATAAAAGGCATCTGGATGTAGGCTTGAAGGTGAAGACGTTTAGGGACTTTGACATTTCTGAGTTCAACTGGTAAGAGATCTGAGTTTTATATCCTTCAGAGGGAGGGGTTTAGCCTGAGAGTACTGTGATCGGACCAGACAGGTTTCAGTGTTGTTGAGAGTTGAATGGGCAGTGTGAGTGCTGATGGGGGAGTCCTTATGCTCTTGTGGAACAGGGATTTTGGTTTAAAACCCAGCTCTTTTATCATTTGAACTTCAACTGGAGTATGTCCTGGATGACTGAGAACATCCACAGAAATGAAATAAACTCTACATGTTTCAATTGTTCATGAACATCAGCTTTGACACTGCACATGTACCAGACCTGTTCTTTTTGTTAAACCTAAGACTCTACAATCTGCCCAACCTTTCAGATAATCTGAGTCCAGACCAAGAGCAACAAGTTTGAAAGAACCATTTTATAGTTTAAGAGTAAACCAAAAAAAAAAAAAAATCTAAGTTAATCTAAATTGGAATCTTTTTTATGTTTATAATAATTTCATATTTAATAAAGGGGCACAAGAGGTTGAAATCATGTTTAACTGAAAAGGACAACTTTTGAAGTATTTGTACCAGACACATTATTGTTTAAGACATTGTTCTAAAGTCTTGTATATAATAAACTTGTGTGTTTGTACTGCAATAGGAACTAGGATAAAAGAAACTCATAGTTCTGAATTATAATGTACTAAAAGACGATTTTACACGATTTTACAGTCCAAACCAGGTCTAAAATAGTCCTTCAGTAAAAGTAATGACTCCACAACACTGTCCCCTTTGTGGTCACATTGTCCCCATGACTTTATCGATACAACAAATGTCAAAATGCTCCTGTATCACTTGGAGCTATCACGTTTACTACAGCAATAGTTTTCCTAGAAATAGACTAATGTAACTGGATACAACTGCAGTTTATTTTTATAACTCGGCCTCTTCTCTGGCAGGAATTCAGGCGAACAGAGACTCAGCTTAAAGGCCCTCACCTCGATTATCTCTAACATCTCCACTCTGGTGATTTTGCCGTCGCCGTCCAGGTCGTACATGTTGAAGGCCCAGTTGAGTTTCTGCTCGAAGCTGCCGCGGGACGTGATGGAAAGAGCGCAGATGAACTCTCGGAAATCGATGGTGCCGTCTCCGTTTTTGTCAAAGGTCCTGAAGGCGTGCTGCGCAAACTTGGACGCGTCGCCGTAAGGGAAGAACTGGAAACAGAAACACAGTCGGTCAACCATAAAATCTTTTTCCCCACCTCTCTATTGTAGCTTTGTGTTAGATCATTTTAGGTCTCCAGTGCATTCACCCTCACTTATTGCCTGAATACACAAAGTATCTGATTGCCACTCTAGCCTGTCCTAATGATAACCTTTCATGATTAAGTCGACCCCAAACCTCCTTCGGCTAGAAATCCTTCTTTGAAAAGGCTTCTTCTTTACAAAAGCATCAGTGTGGTGTTGAGTGTTAACTGTCTCCAGGTTTGTGTTGATGATAAATAAACCTCTCCTGCATAAGTGTCTTCAAAAGGGTAAGCCTATTTGCACACTGTCTACTGGCACGTCTGTCTGTATTTCACCTTTTAAATTCTTTTTTTTTTTTTGACATGTCTAATTAAGCCTAGAGTTTAATCCAAACCAGCTTCTTTGTTAACCTGAGTATTACCTGCAACAACCTCTAAAGGAGATGATAACAGCTTAATTTTCCCAGTTTAAGAAAACTACTAGAATGAAATGATATGTTGACGATATATTGACAGAAATAAAAAGCTATAGACCTGGACTCACTCTGTTCTCTTTTTGTCTGAGGAGAGCTGGGATTTTTAGCTTTCAGTGTAATGTAATGTAATGCTACTGTTGTCACGATTTTCCAGCTATTGATTTAATAAAGTTTAACTTACCAACTGTGGTATTAAAATGCTAAGATCTACAATTGTGCTGGTCACATCTTACTCGCCATTATGGCCAAGAACGCATTTATTCACGTAACATCTGGAGCTCAAATAGTTTAGGAGTAAAAAGTTACAGCAGCATAAACTCCCGCCAAAACAGTTAACACTAAACAACACTAAGACTCAGAGCTTGTGCTAGGTTTGTATTTAGCGTTAACACTCCTCCTATCCAGTCCAGATCTGGTCAGAGATCTAAACTTTTGTCCAACTGTAGCCACGCCCACTCTTAGGGGCTCACTTGTGTGTGGCGGGTGTCAGGAGGGCGGGTGCGTGAATTGTGACGCAAATTTTGAATTTGATCCAAAACTGGAATTCAGTGTTGAATTTCAGGTGCGTTGTTTGTCCTTGTTGTGTTTTCCCATCTACGGGAGGTTATGAGATGATCAACCCCTCCGACATGGTGGGATATAATTTTGGCTGCAGCAAACTCTGAGCAAATCCTTAGATTTGGCCTTCCTCGTATAAGATTTAACTCATGCAGTGTAAGTATGTATGTATAGAACACTCCAAAGATTTTGATTATTTTTCAGGTAAAAATGAGTGCCCTGTTACTCTACAGTATATGGTGTTTTATATGAATAGGCCACAACAGTAAAAGATTTTCAACCGTGTACTGTTTTACAAATAGAGTGCAGAATTGGTTTTCTTTGCTTTATTTCTTCCCTCATTTCCAAAAGTACCCATAGTAGGTTTTTATCTTCATGTGATTTAGAGCAACCAATAAAACCTTTTAAACCTGCTGACCTGGAATAACTAAAGTCTAAGGAAAGATCTCAAATTGTGACAGATGCTCAAAATGTAGTCATTGGTTTATGACTCAAACAAATATCAGGAAGACTTTTCCATAAAACCTAGTCAGTTGAAATGTTCCAAATGCATTAACATAATATAAATATAAACTAAAAAGGGGGGAAACATCTAAATTTATGTCTTTGTTGAAGGTAGATTCTAAACAAAGCTTCATATTAAGAGGGATTTGTGCCCCGCTTTAAGTACATTACATAATAAAGGACTAGTGTTAAATAATTCAGTTCAGGGATATGCTTCGGAGGCGTAACAGCTCTGGTCACATGACATGTATTTGGTTCAAATCTCCCAAAACAGAAAGGAAAGGGATTATAAGGAGAGGCACTGGTCAAACAAAGCCGGATGTTGCTAAAATATGGGTAAATGTATCTGGATCAAAATGGAAATCCTTCAGAAACCGTGTGCTTCTTCAGACCTGCCTAAAACTCTGCACAGTACAGTATATGTTTAACAAAGATGGGGCTGTGTGGTACCTTGACGTAAAGCTGCTGGAACTCATCGAGGTTGAGTCGGCCGCTGGGGCAGTCTTTCAGGAAGCCCTTGTACCACTGCTTCAACTCGTTAAACTCTGTGTTCTTGACCAGGTCCTCCATCACCTCAGGAGTCAGCTTGCTGTTCTGCTTACCCATGGTTCCTGTGGAAGAAACAACACGATTAGCCAGGAACAAAAGTTGTACTGTTACTTTAAAATTTAATTGACTTAAAGTTAAAGTAGCTGTCTAAATTATGACATATAGAAACTGTTATTAGTGAAAAGACAACACACGTTTTAGTTACTTTGGAGCAATATAATATGTCTGACTAATCAAATCTGAGGCAGAACTAAAGGTACTTGTGAATGGAAGCTTCATGTAAGTGGCTTTGGATAAAAGCGTCTGCTAAATGACTAAATGTAAATGTAAATGTACTTAAAACAGATAAATAGAGTTAGGAGTAACTTACTTAAAGCAGTGAAATGCAACTGACCATTTATGACAGAATATTCACTTCAACTAAAAAGCAAACTGTACAAAAGTGGCAACAGTTTCTAGTTAGGCACCTGTCATTAATCGCAAAGACCCCCTCAATTTTTCTCATTCTGATTTTTTTTTTTTTTTTTGGCTTTACAGCTGCATAGATAAAAATGTATAATACGAAGCTAAAACTAACAAAGCGACATTGCATGTTGCTGTTCCTTTCTCTTCTCTGTATAAGTACAGAGGCAGGGACATTCAGTTGAATTATTAGAGCAGGCCTAGGCCATATGTAATTTAGCAACAAAGTTCATTTACAGTAAGTCCTGAACCTTCAGCTTCTCCTCCAGCAGTACTCAGACTGTGGTTTTAAGCTACACAAATGTTAACTCTTTTAATGTTAGCAATCTGTCAAAAATGTCCTATTCTAAGAAACATTTCAGAAAAGATAGTTAGTACTTGGCTCTTCTTTTAGCCCTGCTTCTCTGGGGACATCCTAAAGAAACAGCAGCAGATGAGGCAACCCACTCTACATTTTTAATTCTCGCCTCAAACATAGATTCTGAGTGTTTTTTGTTTTTTTTATCGCCTCTCTTCTGGTCTATTTCCGTTAGTCAGGGCTCGTCCTGTTTGTGTCGTTCTGCGGCTCTGCGTAGCACTGACCTCGATCGTCACTGTCACCCCAAACACACTTTATCAAACGTTCGATTGCTTGCGATCAAATTTCCACTGCAAACGCTGTCCCATAAGCGAACAAGCACAACAGCAGGTGTGCTTTAGTTGTAGGGCGGATATACTACTTCAGTGAAGGCAACACAGAGCAGCGTGTACGAGCTGATGAATGGGTGAAGATGAAGATGAAGATTTTATTCAGCCCATTTCTTCTTGTATCTTTTCAAACTCTCAATCTTCCTCGGCACAAAAGACAAACAATCCTCCAGCCATACAACTTTTTACTTGAGATATCTATCTATTTGATCTCAAACACATAAATCCAATCATCACCTAATGTATATCTAGAAATGTAAATCTTTTCAATTCAGTAGCTACTCTAGACGTTTTAAATGGTTTATTTATCTAAGAGAACATAATTGTGCATATATCCTCAAAGCATGCTGCAGAACTCTGAATTACAAACAACAAGATTCAAGACTGGGGCAAATGAACTTGAACTTTGAGGAGACTGAGAGCTACTGGAGATTGACGGTATAAATGAAAACTCATGGCTCTATCTGGTGTGTATAAAATGTTATCCTTCTGTAACAGGACATCATTATCTATTTTGCATAATATAAAGACAGTTTTAGGAAAGATGTTTTGAAGACTGTTAAAAAAACTACAGAAGAATATTTTTAGTATATACTAAAGTGAAAACCACACCAGGGGCATGTGTTCACCTGAGAGTAAACACTTTATACATGCGTCAGTGCCTGGCATTTGCCCATATTGTTCTAATGCTGATTGTGAAGAGCTATTGCGTTCTGCTAACTTGTAATTTAAACCTTTTCTTTGGCCACAGATAGTTTATTTGTGTATTTAAAGAATTATGATATAAAATATAACCAGTACTCAATGTCAGTGCTGTCAATTGAAAAAAAAATAAGTGGGTTTGTATAATTAGTCTGAAAGTGTCCAGCCACAAACCTCATGTCACAGAACCTTTTGTTTAGCTGTTTTCTTGTTCATTTTATCAGAAGAATCCCCTTGAAACTGTTAAAATAAGCCAGTGTAGTACATTATTAGTGGGGTGGAGTCATGCCCACTGACTAGAGATTTATTTACTCCGTTCCTTTCCCCATTTTAAACACCTGAATGTACACAAAACCACAAGCATCATAGTCAGCTTTATTGCAGCCAGCATCTGAATATCTTAATTCAGACGTCTTTCCATTTTATGAATCCATTTAACCAGTTCCCTTCTCTCTGTGAAGCTGGGTCAAGCCAGTTGTGGACAGCCCAATCAAGGATTAGTTGGTCATCCACAGAGTGAAGGCCCCCAGCTGCAATCATGACAAGTTGAGCAGCCTCCAACATCATTAATTATTGACTCATCATGAGGCAAATCATGGCCAAGGAATGCGTCAATTCCCGATGCATAATTCAGCCAAATGAGACAGCGCGCTTTCAGGACATGGCTAGAGTTTACGAGACAGCTTTTTAAATGAATTGTCCAACACACAGCTAATGCATAGAGTCCACATCAATGCAGCAGCAGGATGGAGGACGGACAGCTCCAGTGCACTGCGTTGGCCCAGGCCTTCACAACAAAACAATCTCAAAAGCGCAAATCCACCAGCGTTTAATATGCATCCGCTGCTTGTCCTTTCCATCAAATCCTAAACAAGACCGTGAGTAAAGCAAAGGCGAGGGCGTCGGTTTCAGTGCGTTTTAAACAAGCTCCGGTGAATGACCTTGAGGACAAACATTTTGCAGGAAGATGACAAATTGTTCACAGAGCCCCAGTACACGGCGACTCGAAAGCACATAACTGCGGCGTTTTTCAGCTCAAACCTGTGCCTTGTCGACACAGACAGGGACACAGGTTTATGAAGCTTTTGAATGAGACGCTCAAAAACAACAGATGCTGCTTTATTTTCGCGCTTTGGGGCAATGACATGAGAGTTAATGCCGTGACAGCCTGACGCCTCCTGTGTATGTGTGTGAGAGAGCGCGCGCTGTAGGATGGTGGGCTGCACTGCATTCCGATGGAAACGACGCAGTGAGAGTATTTTTTTCCCCACATTACACCACGCCATCCCCGCTACAACCACAACCTGCTTCGACACAAAACAAACCAGAAAACCACACAGAAGACGCGTGTGTTTTATCCGCATAACCCAGCCTCTGACACGGTTTCTGCTTCATCATCCGAGTCGTTTCAGGTTGTTTCCAGGCAAAACAGGCTTGGGTTTATTGGATGCGCAGGTGCTACTCGATTCAGTTTCATTCAAACACAAGAAAATAAACGCGTGACACCTGAAAACCATACCTGATTACTGCCGTGTGTGGCGTCTCGCGAGGTGCTGAGTTGAAAGAAGGCTACACGGGGAAAAAGATGGAAACCTGCGTCAAAAGCACTAAACACACACACACACACACACAAAATCAGCGCTCGCCTCCTTTTGAAACAGCCGTCAGTCCTACTCGAAACAAGGAGGAGATGTCAGGCTTTTCCCTTGGCTCCAGATGAGGCGCAGCAGGCTCCGATCCCACGCCAGTGTTTTTGCTCGTGCGACTAAAGCGGCAGCAGCGCGGCGTCACCCGTGCGCATCACAGCCCGGTTCACTGAGACTGAGCCCTTCTCTGCTGTCTTCATCCCGAGGAGCAGGAGGGAGGGGTCGTTTTATAATCAATGCATCAGTGTAATAGACTTTAGGGCAGGTTTGAGGACAATATATTGACTGTATAAGTCATTATATCTGACCAAAATGACTAAAAACCAAGGAAAATATGTGTCAAGAAATAATAGGGATGCTCGGACTACTTTTTAATCGCTGCTTTTGTAGAGTCAGGAATATTTATCACTGTCAATTAAACTTTCATTGCCGATGTTTGCTGTCATTGTTTTGGCAACATGGGGTCTTTTAAAAGAATAAATGACTGTAATAAATCTTACTCAATAAATGAAAGGGCCTTTAGTCAGATAAACCAGTGTTGAAACAAAATCAACAGAACATAGTGCTCCTACCGCTGCATGTTACATCACTTTGAACCACTAGATGGAGTCATGAGCTATACTCAATCTGTCTCTGCCTCATGGAGAGTGTACAAAAGAACTGTACAGTGTGATATTTGGAGGTCTTTTTAATTTACATTTTACTTTTAAGCTTATGTTATGTGTTAATTTACTCTGGTATATATTTAAAAACGGTCCCCAAAATATCCTAAGTGTCTTTAAAAGTAGTAGTGACTACGTAAGACTTAAATGTGTTGTATTTGGGAGAAATCCATCTTGAACTGCTTCAATCAAAGTATTCACATCCAAACCTGGGGCTAAACTCTGCCGGTGTGTCCAATGATATGACAGCACTGTCAGGTCTGGGAGAGTTTCAGATTTGAAGATGTAAGGACTGTGAACAACATGGTGCTGCTCTGATTGGATAACTGCAGCTGAAAAATCCAATCAACGACCAGTAAAGTATCTGTCAGAGTCAGGCTAGGAGTGATAGCACACTGTTTGTTCCGACTGAATGTGGAGTTTTGTTCAGGATCTTTTAAATAATTTATTAATGAAGTACACAATTATACAATTAGCTGGATGGTCCATATGATCCTTCACCACAAGCTCTTAGGCTGCTCAGTATCGTGTCCTGATGTGTTGAATAATTTTGAAGTGCATCACAGCTGCAGCAGCCTAAAGTGCGCTCCCCCCACCGTCCAAAACACCCCTGTCTGCTTTTATTTATTTGCTCAGAGCGGCACTGCATAACTCTAAAGACTGTCCGTGTTTTATTATGAACATGGGGGGATTCCTAGTTGGCTGCAACATCAGGGGGTGCCTAGCATGTTTTTTGATGTTGATGGGGGGAATCCCACCCAAGCACTGGGAGTCAAACCTTGGACCTTCTTGCTGAGAGGCGAGTGTGCTAACCACTGTGTTGTCTGGTTTAAAGAGGAAACCATCCAAAACCAGCAAGTTTGGAATAAAAAAAGTTTTCTGCAACGGTAGGGTCATTTTAGTGCATTCTGTGCAAATACAACTCAGCTAGGGTCCAGTGTCTCGGCCTATTTCTGCTCCCTCTGTTTGAACTGCTGAGCGTATCACTGTATATCATTTATATTGGAGTTTTCTGTCCAGCTTAGGGTACTGTGTTACTGAAATAGGTATGATTCTACCAATTGCAAGTCTAAGAACCATTAAATCAATACAAGAAAGCATATTTTTGGAATTTAAAGTTATGTGATGCTACTAGCTAAAAGTCTTGTAGTGCATTTTTAAAGAAACACTGAACCAGAGCTAAATTAGCGACTTTCCTCGTAGGCGTAGACCAGTGGTGGGCAAACTAAGGCTCAGGGGCCACTTGCGGTCCGTTGGGCTGTTTAATCTGGCCTGCCAAGCATTTACTAATAATTTATTGATAATCAAACACTGCAGATATTTTTTCTTTTTCCTTCAATATTCTGCAGTGATCAGTTGCTTTCACTAAACAACATGCTCCAAATGTTAACAACCTTTCCTAAAGCTAGCATATTGTTTTGATTGAGCATAAGTAAGTTCACCGTGTTGGCCCGGCCTTCCACAAGAATCCCATGTTATAATGTGGCCCGTGAAGAAAAAGAATTGCCCACCTCTGGTGCTGTGGACCAACAGCAATTGGTAGTGTTTCTTATTTGAATAGAAGAAGATCATTGTGGACGTATGCATGTAACTGGCCAAAACCTGTTGAGCTGCCTTCTGGGCCTTTAAACAGGGAAACATTATTACACAATATGAAAGCACATGCAAAAGATATTGAATAATTTTGCTGGGGTAAATCCTCGTTTTAAACGGCAATTAAAAGTTAGCCGACATGTAGATTTTGTCAATGCCCAGAAGGATTTCTGAAGGGGAGTTACCTGTGGGTCCCAATACAAAACAATACGTTATTAAACCATTTGCATTTACCATTTTACAAAGAAGAAAAAAAAATGTTTGTGCTCTTATGAAATCAAATAAATGCTTTATGCTCTGGATATATAATAAGTTCATAACACATTAGCTGCAATTAAGCGCTTGTATTTATTTATGTAGAGGCTCCTGGTAAAGACCTGGTTTGCAAACACTTCTGCAGAGTCTTTAGGAATGACAAACCAACATTATAAACCAAATTTGTTAGAAATAAGCCTAACAATTGTTTATTTCTGTTCTTAAAAAGAGGAAGCAGATGCAAGTGTTGCATTTTTTTATTTTTGTTGAGTATGTTTTAAAGCCACCATTTAACCAAACCTTGTTGCTGTGTGAAGACTTATCTGTGTGAAGACTTACCTATTTGTTATTTCACCTCTTTTTGTGAACCACTGTTATCGGCCTGAGGTAATAGGATACTTCCAGAAGAGCCTGTAACTGGTCCCAGTGGCTCAATTCAACCCTAAAGCCAAACAAATTAACCCACTGCCACTTAAAATAAACCACATTTACCCGAAAACACTGCAATTAGTTTCATATTGAGCCCCTAATGTGCTTCTAAACCTGACCACAGTCCTCTATTAGTGTCATCTGCTGCATTGTTTTGGCGTTAATATGAAGTAAATGTGACCCTTTACTGACAGAGAAGCACTTAAAACGTTGAATTTGAAGTCTATACCTGTTTTGGCAGGGAACCCCATACGGACCCCCATCAGTCCCAGGACGGCGCAGATATAGGTCAGCTTTGTTAAATCATGTGTGTTAAGGCACAGAAGAGGCTCGCAGCCAAAATAATTCTCAGACACATGCAGCCAAACTCAAATCTGGAGCAGGCTGCAGTGACAAACCCAAATGATGATGAATGGCCACTAGACATATGGGCTGTGTTATTGTATTGTAAATCATTTTGGGCTACATTCTATAGAGCTTTACCAAAAACTATTAAAGCAATTATTCCTTTTAGCATAGCTATTGGGACTAAGGGGCTTTTCATTTTGACAAGTCCGTCTTCTGCCCAACCAAGTGTGAATAAATATATTTTAACACCATACCCGATGACAGAAAACACTAAAGCTTCTATGTCCAGCCTAAAGCTTTAACAGAATTAATTATCTATCTGGGAAATAGACATTTAAAGCTCCAGAGAACCCAGTAGAAGGAGCCATTACTTCCTTTTTCTGTTCCTACAGCTGAGCCTAGAGTGGACAAACTGAGCACCGTCAGAGAAGAAGCAAGGGTCACACGACATCCATGTTGATTTACAATCTATGAGCAGGCCCCTGCAGGGCTACCGTATCTGTTCAAATGCTCTAGTCTAGAAAGAAGAGGTTCCCTTCTGTCACTATAGGAAAATTTTTGTAGCTTACTGTTTTCTGTGCATTGTGAGAAATATTACAGGGATTTTCCAAGAAATACTGTAAAATACTGTAAATATCGTTGCATTTTTGGGAGTGAATTTTGAATCAGGATTTTGTTATACACTACTGTGACACATACAGAGCAAATCACACAAACTGAAGCAATTCTGTTTAATTTTTGTCTTGTTTGCTTATTAATGCAACCAATAAACCATAGTTAAATTAACTGTAACGGATAGGTGTCCATCTAGACAGATACGATCACCTCATTTCTCACAAAACCACTTATTTTTCACTCTCAGCTTTGATTACTTCTTAATTTAATAGTCACATACAGTACATTATACACATATGATTTCCTTTACGTCTCACAAACACAAAGCAAACAGTTGAATACAGAGATAACTTTAGCACCAGCAGTGTCGAACCATTCCCTAAAACTCCTTTTTTTTCTCCACATGAAATACCTTTGCTTGATCTCACTATAGGCATGGCTTACATACATGTCTTTACAGCAGCATTCACTTACAAAGAGTAGTTGGTTACAAAAAGGATGCATACTGTACACCCAACAGGCATACAAAAGCAATATTATACTTTTTACCATTTACACTATGTTTTCTTAAGTGTGCGGCGCATTTGACAGCTTCTGCTTCAATAATGAAAATGTCTTTAGAAAAAGTAATAACTGGCATTGCATATTAAAACATAAATAGTATATAATGTCCACAATACTGTTGTTTATCATATACTACAAAGAAAGCTACAGTCTGTATCTTGTATTATTTTGTTATGGTTTTACATCATTAAAAACATAATAAAAAAGCATGACGATTTCAAATGGGAGCTTCTCGATACATTAAAATGTGAAAAAACAGAGTATAAAATGGGTCTAAGTCTCTAAAATGCACCATTGTGTTGTAGCACAGACAGATATGTTTTCAATAGGGATGTCTTGATACCTCTATTTTGGAAATTAGTATTTAAAATTGTGTGTTTGCTGATATGAGTACTTAATATTCATGGACAATACACAAATTTCAGAGCCATTTCTTCAGATGTTTTATCAGTGACTTGTTTTAAAGAAAGATTTTGTGCCTCTTGGCTTTAAAGCAACACTGTGTAACTTTCCTGGACGTGTGCCTTATAGGCAGCTGTCTCAAAAAACACAATGGGCTGCTACTCCGAGACAGTGGGCACCTGAAGAGACCAAAGACAAAGAGCATACTGACTCGGAAGAGTTCCTTCCTCTTTGGTGCAAATATGTCTCGGCTAGTGTCATGTTTTAGTTCTGGGTTTGGAAATATTGATTCTATAGGACGCCACGTCAAAAAACTGTAGATTACTTTAAAATAGAGCAAACAATTTGCTCCTTGGTAAGGTCAATTAAGAGTTTGTAGGGTTGTAATCTAACATAAAAACACAACATAATAATCTGTTGTGTTTCTGGGTCAAGTAACTTACATAATGCAGTTTCTCAGCAGCTGAATTTGAGACAGAACTTTTTGCCTTGTTTCATGCCAAAGAACTTTCCAAATGACTTACAGATAGATACAGATATCCAAATAGCACCATGAAGAATATGAGTAAAGGAGTCAGGGACGAATCTGAAGAGGTCAGACAAAAGGCTCTGTATATTGAGTGTTAGTGTTGGTATCAGGACAACCCTGGTTTTCAACATTGTAAACATGAACTGATAATGAGTCTGTGGGAGTATATTAAGATATTTCTGGGACATTTTCACAGTAGACAAACAGGAAACGTGTGTCAGAGGGGTTAACATGGAGAAAACGGAGTACCATTCATGACAGAGTCCATGTGGTAAGTGCTTTAACAGGAAGCCACCAAGTCTCCATGTGTTCAAGGATCCTTTTCAGTTCGGTGTAATTGATGAGAAATGCATGCAGCGGACCGACTTTGCTCCAGAAGGACACCATGGGTAGCTTTTCTTTTAGCATTTGCTTATTACTTTGTACATTGAGCTACATGGATTAAAGATGGATTACAATTCAAACGTTTTAGTTAAAAGTCTGTGTCAAAATAAATCGGATAAAAACAGGAGTGAGGTTGTGATGATGAGGATGATGACGATGATGACGATACAAATATCCTGTTCACACTGGTCGTGCTCTTTGCTGATTCTGATTTGGGAGATCAATTTTGATCCTTTGAATTACTTTTAAACCTGAAACCTCCTGTTTAGTAAATGAAGATCTACTGTACCATAGGAACCATGACACCTACCTCGTGATTAACCCCAACCCTTTAAGATTATAAACTTCTGTACAATTACTAATTGTTTAACATTAAAGCATTCATTCATTTTCTCTCGATTATCCTGTTAAAGGCCACTGGTCTAGGGCCTATCTCAGCTGCTTTTGAGTTTTAGACAAGGTACATCCTGGACAATTACCAGTTATGCAAGGCTACCACTGACACACAGACACCTCCTCCCACTCACATTCATTCACAAAATAGTTATATTTTAAAGCCATGCTTAGTTTAGTTGCTATGTAACATTTTGTATTTAATAGTCTAAAAGGTTTTACTTTTAAAGCTCCATAGAACCCTGTGTCCATTACTTCCTGTTCCTGTTTCTACAACCGCCCGAAGAGGACAACCTGAGCTCGGCTTTGGGTAATGTGCACTTTTTTTTGACACACAATCTTGAAGGACATTTATAAAATAAATATATTTTGTCCCTGTTGAGCTACTGTAGGTGTTCAGAGGCAGAAAGTGAGGTGTGGAGTTGCAATGTGGCCACCAAAAACTACAGATTGCACTTTAGATGTTGTTAATGCTATTATAGTATTAAACTATTCATTTGGTTTTGCTCAAACTTGTAAGAAGTGATGCCCCAGAGGACACTAAACTTCAGAACCAAACCAGAACCGACACAGAGCCAGCCTAGTGTGAACAGTCTATTATATATATGAAGTCATGATTTATAGAGCTTAACGTACTGTGTTCAAAACAAAGAAATGCTATCAGAACTTGGTCTGCTTTAGTTTATCGATGTGGTAGCAAAGCTTCAGGGCCGGCCCCAGCTTCAGGCCGAGGTACTTCATGATCATGTCACTCTTTAGGAGCAACAAGGCGTTTCCATCAATCTCCTGAAAAGACAAGAAAAGTTAAAGGGTTCACAAGGTCAAATGGTACAATATGTATTGTGAAAAATAAATAATAATTTTGTGGGGGCCTTTTTGCCTGTATTTGATAGTAAACGGGGTGAGAGCGAGAGGGGAGAGACATTGGTCAAACAACCTGAGCGAGACTCAAACCATTTGCATGTGCTCTGGCGACTGAGCAAGGGGAGCCCCCACAATTGTGAAATATTAAAAAGACTATAGAAGGTGAATAAGACTCTTTTAATAGGGTGAGGCTGCACAGACAGATCTGACTTGGCAGAAGTTTAAAGCAGTGGGGCTGTGTGTTACCTCTTCAAGACTTGAGAGACAAAAGTCTCTTTGTACCCTGTAGCTGAAACAAAACTACATGTTTGCCCAAAGACCAACCCACAATATTGTTACAGGTCCATAGCAATTTTGTGACACTTTTCACATTATACTGTAGTATAGTATTGACAATATTGTTACACCTTTCAGCAAATAAAGCTTTATTAACGCACACAAAACTAAACACTGATAAAACACCTGAAGAAATACGGTTCATAAATATTAGATACTTGTACTTGGTATCTAGAAAAAGATGTTTTTGGGACATCCCTGCCTCTAGTATTATCATAATAAAAATGTATTACTAAATGTATTATTATTATTATTAAGGAGGACTACACAGCATCAGTACAAATCTGTATATTGTCCCTATACAATGTCCAAGTTGGTCTTTAATAGAAGAGAAAACCGCTTACATGTTTCCTGAAGACGTCTGCGTGGGGTCCTAGAGCTTGTGGATCTGCGTCTCTGATGAACCACACTACATCCTCCACAGTCCAAGTGGTGGGGTCTTTATTAGGAGCAGCCTTCGACTCCTGGGACTCTGACGGTGCGTTATAGCCCACTAAAGGAACCACAAACCCGTTAGAACAAACGGAAAATTGATCTTCACTTGTGTGGTTTGTCTTAGGGCTCTAACCTGTCCTGTTGCTCTCTGGGAATGTGTTGGGGCTTGTGGACAACTGCCGACACATATTCATCGAGTTGGAGTTGTTGGAGAACTGCTGCGAAGACCGGAAACCGTAGGAAGATTTTGGCAAATACGAGGAGCTTATGGAGCCGAAAGCAGAGTTGCCTGAATCCACAGAGTAACGTTTTCCATCCGACTGGTCCAAATGGTAATCCTCAGGCATCGAAGTCTCAGCTAAAGACAACAAAGCAGCTTTAGTGATGCTACATTTAATTTTAGCACTGTAGTAACATGGAAACAACAGCGCAATACTGTAGATTCTAATAAAGAGGAAAAACAGCCAAATACCATCGGACTGGTAGGAGCCACCACTGTGCTGGGTAATGGGCTGATCACTGAATAGGTTTTCACAGTGCAAGCTACGACAGAGCTTCTTCAGAAAACGCAGGACATAGTCGATGCTGTTCACCACGGGGAGGCTGAGAAGGTGCTGTTTCCCATCAAATGTGGCTAGAAGAGCAAAACATGAGCAAGTTAGTCGCTTTAACTCAACAATTAAGGTCTTACAACCCGGACTAATGCATGCTTTAACTCTGTGGTTCCTAATGGTGGTAAAGAAACACCTGGCTGTGGTCGTTGTACAACACCTGATATTTTTTCTCCCCCGTAGCCTTGTGTGAGCAGCGCGAAGACCGTTTTCTGCTGAAAGGCGCTGTCGATGCAGCCCTGGACGGCCTGCTGTAGGACCACAGAGGGACGGTCCGGTCCAAAGTGGTCTGGGAGCTGCTGGATCTTTTTCCGGTCCAGGTTGGGGCCCGTGTTGGCTTGTTTGTTTATGTAGATGCAGACTGATGGAGGCAGGATGTGGACAGTTAGGCTTTGTCTGAAACCAATCCCTAACCCCTCAATCACTACATGGTTCTACTATATTGTAGACTACATAGTGCGCCAAGTTAATGAACAATTTAGGACACTACTTGACAATTTCTTTTGCTGCCGTTAATCATGTGATGCTGGCATATATGTAAAAAAAAACCTGCTTAGAGTGGATTTCTGTAATAAAACCTACATAAATTAATTATAAGTATACTTATTCTTATTGAACACATTAATGAATAAAACTGACTTATTGGAATAATATTGTCTTTTTTGCCTTAAGATTTTTGCTGTCATTTATCCATTTGTACAAGCTAAAATAAGCTTAATTTAGTTATTTAACATTAAAATTGTGGCGTACCTTTTTGTAAAGCTATAGTGTCTAATTGACAATCTTTTGACCATCAGTGTTCACCACTTTGAGGGCACTACTTTTAAGTCACTAGATTTTTAGAACCCACCACAAAATGGCGTAGTTAAAATATGGTGCACTATTTAGTGATATACAGCCATTAAGTTGCTTAATAAAACAAAAGAGAACATAGATCTATTGAGAAGATGCTGCATTTGCCCTGTTTTCCTAAATATAGCCAGTCACCTTTTAAGTCAAAGCTAGAGTGTTTAGATCTTAAGATATTTTAGGAAATGTCTGTGTAATTTAAAAGGAGAGATTTAAAGAGATTTAATCATGTGACTCTAACTGGTGTAATAATTTTCTAATATCATACCCATATTTTTTTTGTTTCCAACACAAGTTTCATAAAAATTACTTAAATTCAGAGCGCCCCAGCAGCTCACCTGGAAGAGCCTGTGCAACAGATTTGGAGCAAGCTGGCTTTAGGAAAATAAGAGGGTTTAAAAAGAGAGGATAAGACAAAAAATATGATAGGAGTCCCGACTAATAGGCTGTACTGCGTCATAAAATGTAACAATTTTTATGAACCCAACAAGAAAATCTGATAATAAGCTGAAGATAAATCATTGTAGCTTTATGAAACATCTGGAGCAATTTGTTTTTTTAGCCCACTTTAGCGGGGAACATTAGTTTTGGAACTATTCATTTTGTTAAATCAAATATATGGAATATTTTTGAAGGTTCGGCACAGGGCCATTTTTTTTTAATACATGTATAAACAAAAGAAGAGCAGGTCAATTTATGAGCCTAACTATCTTTTTCTGTGATTTGTTTACCTGTGAGCACCTGGGGCGTGGCCGAGTGGGGGATAGTGGCTGCATCCTGAGGGATCGAGCTCATATCAGGCTCTGGGGTGCTGCTCGGTGGAGAAATAGCCAGCGGCGTCATCACCATCCTGGGCTTGAGCTGTGCAAACAAAGAGAAAATGCTGTTCATCTGGAAGATTTAGCCTATTTACACACAGTAAATCGTGTAAGCTGTGCAGCCGGATGCTAAATCTAGTCTCTACACTACAGGTTTTTTATGTGTATGCTTTTATTTACAGCAAGCTCCCTCTCCGAGCTGCTTAAGACATAACTGTATTTCAATAATATGTGCTAGAGCAGCAGATGTTAACTCTCTTGGCATTACACTAGGGTCCCACAAACACGTGAAGGGCATGGAGCCTGCGTGTCTGTGTGTACACATGCATTTTTAAACACGCTGCATCCAAATTACTGTAGCTCCTCTCCCCTCAACATCTGGCTCACTGACCTTGAATCCCGGCTTTCTCCCCCTCTTCTTGGGCACTTTGAGCGGTGGGAGTGACTCGGGGTAACGGTTGGTGAAATCCATCTTGGCGACATTGCGGAGGAGCGGGGGTCTGCCTCTCTTCCTGCCCGGTATCTTCCCCGATTGGCTGGGAATAAAGGAGGGAGCCACTGCAGATTGCATCTCGCTGTTACTGTCTGATTTCTGTGCTGTTGTGGCAGGTACACTCATTTGGAGCTGAGGGCAAAGAGACACAAATAAACCATCACCAAATATTAAATTTAGATACATTTTTGTACAATTTAAAGCTGTTGGAATGAATAAAACATCAGGAAACAATGTCTTGGTTACATCTTGACAATAAAAAAAACTGCAGTAGACTCGGCAGAGCAATGCAGTGTGGAGAAAGGCATACAGCAAAGCAATAAAATAATAATCTAACAACACAAAGGCTGCCATGCATGAGAAATGAAGGCAGTGGATGAAACAGCACCTCTATACAGTACTGAGGGTGGGTTATTACCTGGAAAACCCTCTATTGTGAAGGCACAGAAGCCAAGCCCTTTTGTTTTAAATTCCCAAGAGCCTAAAGGTGACTTTAAGGTAGCACAATCCCTCACAGTGCGGACACAAGCTTAGCCACCTTGCCCTTACTGGATGCTCTGTCTATACCCCTTTGGATAACAGTGCTTCTTCTGCTGCTCACCACACAGGCTGCAGACATCTCATTAGACTAATGCATTCAGCAGTGTGGCAGAGGGAGGGGGAAATTGACTTCACCATGGCTACACAGCTATGAATTACCATTACGATGACAGCTTCCACCCTAATCTTTAACAAAATGCCACAAAAACAACGAAAATGTATCACATGCAGCAGCAAAGCTAACCGTTGCAAAACAACTAGCTGCCAGTGAATGCTAACATCACTTAACATAGCACTGTAAAGCAGTTTGACATGATTAAGGCATGTAAACAAACAAAAATTGCTATTAAAGGCACTCACCACCCAAATTAAATATGAAAAAAGGAGCGGTATCCCTGCGCCCCGAGTTGTAGATCGTTTTATTTGGGAGCCTCCAGATGTAAAGATGTAAAAGTGAGCTGCTGTATCGCCGTATGTGCGTGTGTAAGTGTGTGTTGAGGAGTGTGTAGTAGCTAACACCGGAGGCAGAGAGGCAGACAGACAGCAGTCTGTGCGCGCGCGTTAAAGAGACAGAGAGGAAGAAGAAGGGATCGCGCTGTTGTCATGGCAACAAGCCTGTAAGCCATCAACGACTGCCTCCGTGTTATGTCTGCGCTGGGGATAAAATTAGACCGAGGCCAGGCTTCATGCTGTTAACTGGGAAAATAATAGTGGGACAACGCAGTGGGGTTGTTTCCTATTTTAATATTTTGTGTTTGTAGACAAATAATGAACAAATTAACGTCGAGAGAGCTGAATGGTGTACTCTTAGATTTATAAGTTACAACATCCAATGAAAATGCAACGTAGGCTAGCTAAGCTAACGATAAAGCTATTTTTTTGTGAAACTGAAATCACCTTTGTGTGTAACCGTATGAAGATTTAGAGGAATTTAAATTGGCTGATCAGGTAACTTAGCATAAAAAATTTAGTTAAATGTTGTGCATTCGGCAATGTGAATACTATCAAAGAAATATTTGTAATATAGTAACGTTATGTATGGCTATATTTGTAATATAGTAACGTTATGTATGGCTGTAGTGAAAACTTTGCAAAATAATACCTAAATTTCACTAAGGACGTCTGGGTCATCGTCAACTGTAAAACGTTTAGGGCCCCTGGTCTAAGTTTTAGAACAGGGTATATATTTATTTAAATTAAAATAATTTACTGTATTATGGAAAATCCACGGTGCAGACGTAATGGAAATGTCTCCCTCTGCTGACTAAAAAGTAGTAGACTCGTGTCTGTCTTTTTGTTGTTAATAAAGTTACGATTTTGACATTTGAAACCAAGATGGCGGCGTGCTTACCGCTGGGTTTGAAGATGTCACCCTCAGCTTTACCTTGTTACCGGCTCCTGACAGAGAAATATTTATCCAAAAAACTGCTAAAATCTCTGACGGAGCAATACAGACGAAGTGAGTGAGCTTGGGCTTTAGATTCCTATGTTTAAGGCTTTGGTTTCCGTCTAAAGCTAACTGAAAAGATTTTAAACCAGGGAGACCTGGTTTAAAATCTTTTCCTTTTTTTATTTATCTTTTTGGCAAACTAAATTAAACTTAATTATGTATTTGATCTGATTTTAAAACTAACATTTGCATTTATGACCGGTTTTATCCCGTTAAAAACGCTGACAGACCAGCTGTCAGTGACTAACCTTTGGTCCTTGCTTGAACACAGTCTCAACCCTCCACATGTTTCACATATTTCTATGTCTAACTTGGCTAAAAACAGTTTACTTACAGCCTGTGAATAGAACATTTTTTATACTCGTATGGAATTTTGAGTCCACTGTTTGATTTCGTTATACATGTTTTACTGTTGTTAATTAAGCATTTCTTACCTTCTAATTTAACAAGCTAAGAATTCAACTTTAATATCCATTTGTCTCTGTAAGTAGCTACTATCTCCATGGCAATAAAATACAAAGAGCAATCTAGCTACCTTTTATTATGTATTACACAACAGACAATATTATGCCTATATGTGTTGTAAAATTAATGTTTTTTTATTATCAACTATCTATTCTGCTACTCTTCAAATTACTATATTTCCAAATAAAATACTTAAGTTTTAGGGCCACTTCAGTTTTTAAAGTGTCCAAAAGGTGTATAGTATATAAGTTATAACACAAGATGTAGTTTTACTTTTTGCTTGTTTGTTTATTCTGAAATTTACACTAGATAAAGCCAGTGTATAACTGTCCGTACCAGAGTTTGAGAACCAGGGATCAATGTTGTTCAGCTTTAAAAAAATAAAAATAATTAGACACACTTTCCAAATATTATTTTTCTGCATAATTGCTCGAATTGTTGTAGTATGAATAATATACACCCATTAAACTTTGTCAAATTATCTCTTAGGGTACACAGTTAAAGCTGAGCCAGTGCTGGAGAAGACTGCCAGGTTTAGCGGCCCCCTGGATCACTACAATGGACTGATCAAAGACGGGACGCTGCGGGAGGACGAGCACCAGAAAGCAGTGGTGCAAAAACTGGACCAGCTTCACAAAACACTAAGAGGCTACAACAACACCACACCAATGTCTTTCTTCTCTAAGGTACAGGGTCAGTGGAGGACAAGACAACACACTCAGTGATCTGTCAAATAAATGGAATTAAATAGATGTTGCATACTTAACCATAACACTTGTTTTGTACTTATGTTTCATAATTTTGAGAGATTTTACAAACAAGACTTGGGTCAGTCAGGTGAAGAGAACCCACAGTAAAAAAGGCTTTGTGATAAGTCAGATGTTGCTTTTGTCCAGTTGAAACTATTTTTTGGACAATAAACCTTTTTAGCTTTTGTATCACATTTGATCACACATTTTTGTTTTTCCAATTATACTTCTAAGATTTCTTGTTTTACAAATTGCACTCAGACAAAAGTTATTCTCTGGTTTTAATAATCTGCTTCCTCATTCTGTTGTCAGTTCTTCACTAAACCCAAGCCTCCAAAAGGTTACTACATTTACGGCGATGTGGGTAAGAGACGCTGGGCACAGACGTTTTTATAAAAATATTGCTCCTAAGTGTATTTTGATCAGATCTATGTTTTTTTCAGGCACAGGGAAAACTATGGTCATGGACATGTTTTATTCATATGTTGAGACTGAAAAGAAGAAAAGGGTCCATTTCCACGGCTTCATGTTGGACATTCACAGAAGTGAGTACTTCCTTTAGTGTTATACCATGTCACATAAACAAAACTCAACAAGATTACACAAAAAAAAACATGTTTGATACCACTGCATTATAAATAAATACAACTTAACCATAAAAACTTAATAGCGAATGCTTTTGGACACAAATGGACTATTTTTCTTGCGCTGTGTATAAAATGAATAAGTATTGGTGTTATGAGCAACACATTTTTCTACATTAAGAAACCTTTATCTCTGTGTAACTGAAGATTTCCCTTTTCTTGCCTTTAACCATGACTGTTCCCCAATTTTTCACCAAATGCCCAGACAAATTGGCTAAGTCAACTATATAGGGGACTATTTGAATGTGGCCTTGGAGTAGAAAGAATTTTTTTTTCCTTTTCTTGTCCTGTCTTTAATTTTCCATGAAATGTAAAAGCCATTTACTAGAGTAAGAAAATGCCCCCCTTAATTTCAGCATCAAAACTTTTAGTATTTAGCAAAATATTCAACATTTAAGATTTATTTTATTTGTCCCGAAGAAGATTTGGACACACAAGCTGCCACACAAAAAGTATATATACTCACTATATAAAGACATAAAACATGACATACATTCAATATTTAATAAAACTATATACTAACTTTAAAAACTCTTACAAAGTAAAAAACAGTCACAGTTTATAAGTTTTCATAGCTACACAACATAAACCTTATTGTACGAGATAAAAGAAGCTCTGTTCCATATGACTTTTCAAATGAAAACTATACAGCACAGTTACATTTGTAGAACAATGCAGTTTGTGGTTTGGGTCTATATTTCCTGTTGTTTACCACATTTTAATTTAATGCTGGGGCCCTGCTTATGTGGTTGTCTTTGTGATGTATGTAAACTATATACAACAAGGCTTGAAAGAAATGCTAGCGTGTAATGTAGTGTTCCTGTCATTATTTGGTGTAACAAACTCAGAAGTGCAAATTATCATAAATACCTTCTATATTACCTGTTCATGTAATATAACAAACACAAACAAACAACAAATTTACATGTGTAATACTTTAAAATATACATATAAATATAAAAATAAAAGTGAGAAACTTAGGAACATGTAGCTTCTTCCCAATCATCATCAGATTGAAGCAATGACAGGCTTTGTGTTGTATTTAAGTAATGTTAAAAACACTTTGAAACTGCAAAAATGTGAACTTTTGACTGCTTTTTATTTCTTTCTACAATCCCAGAACTTGGCACCCCCCCAGTACAAGCTCCTCAACAAGCCATCAAAACCAAATACAACATAACTTGAAGAAATATCCTTTATGAGCCACACATTTAAATTGACATTGAAGTCTATTATCTATTAGATAAACTATCCATCTATTGCTATCTAATATAGGGAATGCATTAGTTCCAAAAGTGTCCAATCAAAATCACATAACCACATACAGTACTTTGAAGTTTTTACAGACATGAAGACATTAAACAGAGACTCTTTTTGTTTTTGCAGGGATTCATCGGTTAAAACAGAGTATGCCAAAAAGAAAAGCAGGGAAAATGGCCAAATCCTATGACCCCATTGCTCCTGTGGCTGAGGAGATCAGTGAAGAGGCTTGTCTTTTATGCTTCGATGAGTTTCAGGTATTGAATTGTAAAAGTCCTAATTACCATTACAGTAAGAGGCAGATTTGAGTCAGTATTTTGTGCAGCTTAGTACTGTTTTGTTTATGGTATGTTTCAGGTGACCGATATCGCTGATGCCATGATTCTTAAGCAGCTGTTTGAGAATCTGTTTCTTCACGGTGTAGTTGTTGTAGCCACCTCTAATCGTCCTCCAGAAGG
Organism: Perccottus glenii; assembly: GCA_024416835.2. NCBI lineage: Eukaryota > Metazoa > Chordata > Actinopteri > Gobiiformes > Odontobutidae > Perccottus > Perccottus glenii. Next base: position 22,303,211 of record CM044565.2, on the reverse strand, counting down.
TGATAAGTAGTGTGTGTTTTGCTGCATTCTCCAATAAAACACTGGTGTTTAGGTCTAGTTTCCAAATTCACTTGACTTTGTAATTCCCAACTAGATGAATAATTAAGCTCTTTATAGTTAATAGGACAAGTTATTGATGCATTTTTTTAAAGAGTGTATAAATTACTTGTGTTTGTCGGTAAAAAGTTTGTGGCTTCTTAACCTTAAAAAACCTCAAAACATACATTCTTCTTAAAGATATTGCATTTTCTAATAATGGTAAAATGTCACTCTTCTTCTTTTAGATTTATATAAAAATGGCCTACAGAGAGTCAACTTTGTGCCTTTTATCGCTGTTTTGCAGGTAGGACAGCTATCCATTATTATTATTATTATCTTATGACAGTCATATCCATTCATTTGTTTTAAGTTTTATTAAGTAAAAGCTCCTGCAGCTAACTGTACATTGTTAACCTGCAGAAATATTGCCAAACTCTTCAGTTAGACTCTGGAATAGATTACCGTAAAAGAAACAGACCCTTGGCAGGAAAACTCTACTTCCTGTAAGAAATGAACATTATTAAAACTGGCCCATTGCCTGGTTTGTGAAATATGCTCATTGTTTTCTTTACTTGCATCTAGCGCCAGTGAACCTGACGCAGAAGCAACACTGGACAAGATGTTTGATGAGCTGGCGTTCAAGCAGAATGACAGTAAGCCCAACCGTTTTATTCATGATATAACATCAAAGGTATGTCCAGTGAAGATAATCTCTTTTTATTTTTTTTCTCTGACAGTAACACGACCAAGACTCCTGAACGTCCACAACAGGAAGGTTCGTCTAAACAAAGCTTGTGGGACCATCGCAGACTGTACATTTGAAGAGTTGTGTGACAGAGTAAGTTTTGGTCCTCACAAAAAGTATATAAATAATTAGCATGTATAATAACAATAGTTAAGATTTCTGAAGAAGATTATTGAATTTTTGTCCGTCATGCAACCTTACTCACATGATGTAGTGATGTAGGCCCTGTCAAATTCTTTTTTTATGTTTTATGCTACATTCAAGTGGTCCTTGTAAAGTGGAAAATGCAAATAAATTTATGCTCATGTTGGAAATAAAACTCAAAAACTCAAGCTTCATTTTTTATTTAAAAAAATTAGCTTCAACAGGTAACAAAATAGATAAATGATAAATACATGTTTTAGTCATTTGTGTCTACCTAAATACAGATTACAGTCTATTTTTACTTTTTAATTAACTTTGATTTAGCTTTGAATTAGAAAAAACACATTGATAAACTTGACTTGTTTGCTCTGTTTATTGCTTACACATGTTTTTACCAGGTAATAACTGAGTCAATGAGTGAACTGTTTTGTTAATTATCTAGCTTTTTTAGTTGAAAGGACATAAACGCTACAAAGTTTGAACTTCTTAACTCAGAAACCTCGATCATCAGTGGCGGTCATGAATGCAGCCGGTTTTATCGTACAACATAAAGGGGCTAAAACTTTAGGGGTTCCTCTGTGTATGTATTGTTGTTAATGCCAAGTAAGATTTAACTTTGGTCAAAGACATGTTTTTGATTTAATCTACCACATTTATGATTGTCTCAGCCTTTAGGGGCCAGTGACTACCTGGAGATCTCGAGGCTTTTTGACACCGTCTTCATTCGAGACATTCCTCTGTTAACGCTCAATAAGAAAACTCAAGCCAGACGCCTCATTACACTTGTGGATTCCTTCTATGAGCATAAGGTACGACTGTAAATGTATTTTCACTAAATGATAGGCCTTTTTACACTGATGTTTTGGGGTTGCTTTTGTTCTCTCCATTTTTATTCTCAGTGTTGACACGTGTTGGTCTCTTGTTTAGGTCCGAGTGGTGATCCTCGCTGAGTATCCGCTGGAGGACCTCTTTGTTCACAACGGGGATCACAATCACGACGAGAGTCACATCCTGATGGACGATTTAGGACTGAAGAGGGTGAGACCTGTTACTCGATGAAACAGTTTTGCTGTTTTTGTGCCTTCTAAGTTGAGTCGAGATAATTCAACCCAGCGTTAGGCAGAAAGAGGCTGAGCTAATTCCCAGAATGAAAATCTACCTTGAAATGTTATTAACAGGGGCTGCACAAGAACAAGACAAACTGTTCTCTGAGAAATTCAACCATTTATCAGTGGCTATGTTCAGACTGCAGGCTTTTATGCTCAAAATTTGGCTATAAATACCATCACCATCCAAAGACCCTTCTGAACTCAGTTCAAAGAGCCCAGTATGGATAGAATCTACATCCTTGCAGCAACAAAACAGTTTGAAAGTTATAATACAAGTATCTTCCATACTTGTTTGGCTGTATCAGATATTTCAATGATATTTAAATGCCCACATTGACATTGTATAAGTTAAATTTAAATTATAAATCTGAAGCTTCTAAACTAATTTCACACATTTTGATTTGTATCTAACAATTATTTTGTTGTACCACAGGCTCCAAATGGTTGATCATTTCCACATAAAAAGTGAATATTCATACATTTTGCAATATATTGTGCAGACCTAAGTGTTATGTGTCAGGTGTTTTCTTAGGATCAGATTCATGTTGTAAAATAATAACACCTGATACTGATCAATGTCCTACACAAACATAGTTAAAGTGTGTGCCATGTTTGGTGCAGTTCAAATGTAATAAACTGAAAATATAATACCAGGGGAAGGTGACAATCTTGTTTTGAATGACACCACCTACAGCTAATTGTGTGTCGTTCAACAGGACGAAGCCAGCAGCCTGTCCATCTTCAGCGGAGAAGAGGAGATGTTTGCCTTCCAGAGGACAGTGTCTCGACTCACAGAGATGCAGACAGAAGAATACTGGATCGAAGGAGACAGGAGCTTGAAATGACGACGAGTGTAACATTTGGACTAAAGTTACACAGCCTGCCTTTGTTCTTTCCTAAAGACTTCCAAACCTGCCAAAACCAGCCGTAAACAATACTCCTACTCATCTCCTCCAGCACAAACCCAATGGGACGTGCAAATGCTCTACAGATGAATATTTATTAAGATTTTAATGCCTTGAATTTTACTCAGATACTGCACTTTATGGTTTATTTTTACATATATGTCATATTGCTTTTTAAATTGTATAATAGTCCAACATATATAGCCTCATAAGACTTATAAGAGGATTTCAGGGACAAATCTCATCTGAAGAAAAGTCTATTGTATTTCCATTGTATTAAGTAAAGTTTAAATATAGTAGATGATTGGTTTTGGGAATTGTAAGCTGTTTGTCTGTTTCTGATGATTAAGAAAAATGGTGCTTTTGAATTGACTCGGGGCATTTCACAGGTGAACAATACCAGGAATGTCCCGGTAACACCTTAAAACTGAGCAGTCACCAATAGTGAGTCATAAAAGTACTTATTTATGAACCATATACTGATTCCAGTTTCATTTTAAAGCTACAAAATTACAGAACAATGTGAAGGTAAATGCATTTCTAAACTAACTTCCCTTTTTCTGGATTTTCCTCCTGTTTCCACCACAGCACCCTGAAGAAAAAAAGTACACAAGGCTAAAGTTCATTTAAAAGCCAGAATAAATCAAGAATAAAGGTTTGTTCATGCACATTTACCTGACTGCATATTAATAGTGTATTATTACTATTATATTCATTACTTTAGCTGTTTAAATGTTTTTTGAATTAACTTTGGTTTCTTTGTTCCCTTTTGTATTCACCAGCAGATATTATCCAGTAATATGTATTATAGGAACCACTTGGTCTTGTATGGGCTTGTCCAGATACAGGTCTTTGCTTCACGTATTTGTTTAACCTTTTTAGATACTTCAACTTTATTTTATTAGTGTCCCCAGAGTGGCAATTAGTTTTTAAGAGAATATACATAAACACACAAAGAAACAAAAAAATGAAGGTACCACAGTCAAACACAGACAATAGTAACTTAGAAGCTGCTTGTAGGTTGCAGCTTGCATTGACTTCTCCTGGTCATCATTTAAAATGGTGATGGCTACAGGAATAAAAGATTGTTTACATCTGTTGCTCCTCACCAGAGAAACCTGAGCCAGGAGCCGGACAGCAGGTAACGGAATCAAAAAGAGGGTTTGACAGATCCTGAGATCCTGGCTTTTTCTAAACTAGGAACCTTGTAAAACATTAAAAAAACCAACATGGCACAGAAAGGAATGGTTCATAGTTAATAATGAAGTACTCAAATCTACTGCTGCAGTCACTATTGAGTACTTGTTCTGGGAATTGGTATTTGGACCTCCTTACTGTTTAGAGTCCTGATTTTGTTTGGGTAGAAAGGTATTGTCTCTTGAAAAAAACAACATAAAGCAGTAGAGTGTGGGAAGTGAAAGTGAGAAAATGTACTTACTGCCACCGACAACAAACAGAAATATTATTAGCACAAACAAGCAGCTGGTGTAAATTATACAAAGTAAGTACAATGTGGTTATTTTTGGATAAACAACAGATTAACATACATGAATGCATTTTACAGAGAGGTTACTGGCATTACTTTGAGTAGAAATGTTTATGACTGTAGTAGGCTAAATGTAATATGGTCTGGCAGCAAACACCATTTACAGCAATATTCAGAGTGTTCTAAAAGTCAGCTGGTAAGATACAAATGCAAATAAACATCCTTTTGTGTTTTAATGTGGCTCTGTGAGGAATGGATTATATTATCTTTAGTATTATTTTGTATTATTGCCATCGGTTTTGGGGGGTTTTGCAGAAGCCTCACATCCTGTAGTATAGATGGTAGGCTTTAGTTTAAATTGATGAACTAAATAATAATAATTACATTGTCCATATCTTTTATTGGTTGTTGATTCAGATAAATAACAGCTGCAGTCTTGAAGGGCTTCTGTGAGTGAAGCAGCGGGGAGATTATTTTGTTTGATTGTGTATTTATGGAGAAGCTCCAGGCCCTTTGGGACGGTCCGAGCAGGATGATGTCACTTCAGGCCCGTCCACAGCCCGCTGACGGTGTTGTGGTTGGTGCTGTCGCTTTAAAAGCTGCGCAGCTCGGAGCAGGGGGCAGTGCTGTGGGACTGGGATGGTTTGCACCGCAGCGACAGCAGCAGATTGAATGAAGTGTCTTTACAGGCGGCTGGCCACACGGAGGAGGCCCGCTGCGGCTCTGTGGGAGATGTACGCGCACCGACAGACAGTGCACAGTTATGTTTTAGCTGCTGAGTGGGCGGATTTGGAGCCGGACACGTTTCTGCAGTAGCCCCGCTTTAAAAGCTGCAGGCCTCGGTTGTATCTGGAGCAACGCTGCACACGGACTGGCAGCTTTGTGGATGATAAAGAACTTGGGAAAGAAAATGCGTGCGGGATGATAAGGCTGATGTGGTGGCATTACATATAGGCGCTCATTGTGCTGCTTTGCGGGATCTTAGTCCGTCCAAGACGCAGTCTGAGATCCTGCAGGACCGTCCACATTTGAAGAAATAGCAATGCACGGTGTGCAGGGTGTGTGCCGTGCACCAGAGGAGCCAGTGTTTTGTTAATGCTGGTCAGCGCTGCTGTGGATAGACGCCGTGTAAAAGACAGACAGACGGACACGTGCAGTGCGGCCCATTTGCATTTGTTGAACGCGGAGTGCTCTCAGTCCGCAGACATTGATGGAATGCGACCTGTGTGATTTCGGAGGCTTTTGTGCACACGGACTGCGGGGAACATGGCCGAGGCATCGTGCGACAACGAGCCGCCTCTAAATGTAGAGATAGACCCTGATTTTGAGCCCCAGAAGCGGCCACGGTCCTGCACCTGGCCCCTGCCCCGTCCCGAGTCCGGAGCGAGCAAAGCCCGGGACCAATGACACTGACGTCATCCCTGAAGAGGAGGACGATGATGAAGGCTGTGCTGAGAAACCCAGCGGAGCTGCGAAACCGCGGGAACCGAGTAGCAGCTCCCAGCCCCTGGAGGTCCAGCGGGGCGCCCTGAAGGAGGAGACCGCCGACGGCTCACCCTCCTCGGCGCTGTTCTCCGCCGCAGCCCCAGGCTCAGCCTCGCAGCAGCTGAGGAAGTCCTCCGCCCGCAGGAACGCCTGGGGCAACTACTCCTATGCAGACCTCATTACCCAAGCCATTGAGAGCTCCCCGGAGAAAAGGCTGACCTTGTCCCAAATCTATGACTGGATGGTGAGGTCTGTGCCGTATTTCAAGGACAAAGGCGACAGCAACAGCTCTGCAGGCTGGAAGGTGAGGGCTGACATGCAGCTACTGTCACAACACGTCATGTACAATCACAATGCACACGAGTGCAAGAGGACTGCAGGCAGATGTACTGGAAAGTAGGCTTTAGTGTAGACATTATGATATGGAGTGTAGGCACTGCAGACAAATGAACAACCATTCAGTCTGTTCTACAGGATGAAAGGTTACATTGACCTATAGCTAGTGACAGCATCTTATTGTTGCGTCCATAAATATCAAAGAGCACATTCATCTACTGTCCTGTCCCGTTTCCAACCCAGAGTAGCTCTGAAACTAAACCCAAAACAAGGCAATGCAAAGTTAATTTCCCTTTGCTGCTCACACTGCAGTAGTTCTGGGCTTCTTACAGTCTGCAGTGGGGCCCTGCTTCTGTTTGAGTTTAAGGATTAGTTCGGCTTGAAAAACCAATTCATCTGTCATGGAATCAAGTCTGATGAAAGCTCTGAGCTCTGCGGGATTTAGATGGGGGAGAAAACTGTGAAAATAGGTTTGTAATCCGGCACACAACCGAGGAGGTCGACACAGTTTGTTCATGATGGCATGAACCACAGAGATTGTTTTTTGAAATGCTTTCATTGGAATAAAGTGGAGAGATCTGTCAAAAGAAAGGATGATGGGATACCACTTTATCCATTATAAGTGCCTATAATATTCATAAACCATACACAGATATATAAAGTTATTTGTCCAACACTAAAAACTGTCCCTATGCTGCCTCTGATGCCCCAGAATGAACTGATAAGCTGCATTACTTCTTCCTCTTCACACTGTTGATGTGTCCTTGAACAAGTCACAGTGCTGGTGAATGGATGTGTGAGATTGTAGAGGTGGTGGTTGTAGAGGCTGTGGTACGCCGTGTTGATAGCAATAATGTGATATTGAAGGGTACAGTAAGGAGTCTTTATTTTTTATTTAATCTTTATTTATCCAGGATAGTCCCACTGAGATTACAAATATCTTTTTCAGGGGAGTCCTGGCCCCATGTGTGTTTGGGGGGGACTATTGTACATGTCTTTAGTGGTAGGGGAAACCGGAGTACCCGGAGGAAACCTACGCAGACACAGGGAGAACATGCAAACTCCACACAGAAAGGCCCTGCTCAGGATGATATTTGAACCCAGGACCTTCTTGCTGTGAGGCAGAAGTACTAACCACTCTGCCACAGTGCCCCCAATATTTGGTGCTAATATTTGGTGTATTAGCTTAAGCGTAGCTAGTCTTCATGAGGTCCATGCAAAAATGACAAATGAGTTTAAGCATAATGACAAATAAACTCCCTTTTCCCCTTTAGACTTTACCTGGTTAAACCTGTACAAGAGGCTTATGTCTTTAGGTACAGAGTAATGGTGTGTGATGATGAAACCAAGACAATCCTAGTAAAAAGGCCAACCCAGTGTTGATGTATAATATTTAATCTGCTCAGAGTCAGCTGTTTGATGCTTAGATTATTAAAGGATCTGTTGAGTCTCATTTATCACGAAGTCTACAGAGGCTGCTGAAGGGATACTGTGGGACGAGGTAATAACAAAAAGTGCTGACATTAACACTTTCAGGGAGATGCTGTTTAGCAGTAACATTCAGTGATCAGCTTAAGGTTAGTCGTCCACATAAGAGCTGTAGTAGTCCTCCCTCAAAGACTGAATCCATTTCCATGAAACCGGTCTAGTTTGTGTCCTGTATCCTCATTTTAGAAGTTCACACTGCCAGGCCTGGGCACAAGAATCAATCAGCTGACTCTAAATTATGTAGGTCAATGTGTAGCAGTGTGAGAGGAGCTCAGTGTTTCGCTCTTTGGATCTGGCTCTAGCTGAACTGGCACCGCTCCAGTCCTCGCTCTGAACGAGGCTGTGCTCAAAGGGTGCTGCTGCTGCTGCACTGCTGTGACCTAGTGGGGGAGGGGAGTGCAGGAGTTAGCTTTTTGTGATTTATTTCTCTATGCTGTATCATAGTTACTTGTGAAGTGTACAGTGTTAATATTATCATGCATTTAGAAGCTGCTTAGACGCAATTATTACAGGTTAAAGGTCTGTGTTTGGGATTGTATCTGTACCGTGAAACACAACACAACTTTTTAGGCTTTACAGACAGTGTAAAAACAATATAATATATTTTAATGTCTGGACATTAAACATCCTACTTGGGAGAATAATTACCATAATACTGAAATTGACGTTATTTGGCATTTTTTCTTATAACAGTCAAGATGTAAGACGTCTTTGTTTTTCATTCATTCTTATTTATTTTTCAAAACTTTTTATTTATTTATTTACAAATACTGTAATAACAAACAAAAACATGAACAAAAGTCAGCACAGGTCCAAGGATAAAGAAAATAAAAATGTTCTTGGCTAGTCCACCACAGCGCTGCTCAGCACAGAGGTAGCCCAAAGCTCCAGGACAAGTTTGTGCCAGTTAGATTTGTAAGGAAGGAGGAAAATGTTCATATGTGAGGATGTCATATAATCTGTTGGAGGCTGAAAAGTCATGATTTATAAACAATCACAAGGCTCTGGACTAACCTCCTCTGGCTGGACGATTATTTTGATGTTGGCACAGTGTGAATCTCTCAGATGAAAGACAATGACAGTTCTTTACAATACCAACTGTATTTTTCCTCAAAACAATGTCTAGAAAACAATGTCCAGATGCTTATGTCATAACCTTATTATTATAATGACCTGGATGACAGGGAATCACGGTCAAAACAAATTGAATGTAGCACTATACCACACTGCAATATGAAGACCTATAACTTAGTAAAGAAATCAACAATCACTGTGTTACTATCGATTACTCTTATCAGTCCTATACAGTATCTTTAATAGGTACATTTTTATAAAATAAAATAAATATGTTAAATCACTTTACAGGTCTTTATAGTTTTACAAAAGAGATTTTAGGATTTATGGCTTACTTGTAACTACTACACATGTTATATGTTCTTGGCTATTCTAAGATTTAAAGATCAGCTGTTATTGCTTTTTGAGTCTTACTTTTCAGTGCATTAGCTAGCCTTTCAGTCATATAAATGGAGTACAAAGTGACAAAGCTACAAGCTAATGGATAATTTTCCACTTTAAATGCACAATATGCAGAAATCCGGGATAAAAACCCTGCTCCAGTTCATGAAATCTAGGTTTACTTTGGCCTTAGAAGGAACTCTAGCCACATGCCATATCATTTTGCTGTAGTTTTCCTTTTTTTCTGTGAGCAAAAACGTCCTTCTCAAGTAAATAAGGGAGAATAATGTATAATACAGGCAGTTGGATGTGTGTTTTTGCAGATACATTCACCTTTACATTGTCCTAGAGGGTCATAGATGTGGAATTTTTGTTTTAAAACCACACCACCACCACTTTTCTGTTGTAAGAAAGAGCACGTCTGCAAATCTTCTAAACACTGCAGTAAAATGAACAACATTGTGCAGCCTCACTATGTGTTTATTCCAGACCCATAATAAACCAACAGCAGCAGGCCTGTTCTATAGCGTGACCTTTATCTCAGCGTGATGCTATGTGTCCTTCAACAAACGCTGCACGTTTCCTTTCCTTCAGCCTCGTCTGGAAACCATCCATTTCCATCAGCTGGGTTTATAACCAGGAGGCTGTGCTAATAATTAAGTGTGTTTGATGAAGAGCCCAGCAGATGATGTAGAGCGCTCCAAATCTCACAGCAGTGCAGGTGTTAATAAAACACCACAGGAGTGTGTAAATGCAAGTGTTTGCTTTGGATTTGGTTTTCTCGTGCCAGCAGCTGAGAGTAAACAGGAGATATCAAGTATTAATGTTACTTTTAACCCCACTTTACTTTTAGAAATTACAGCTGGTACTTGAAAACATGTGCGAATTGAATTGACTGATCAAAAACAAACGACAAAATATGAATGTACTTTTTTTTTTAGCGGGGCTTACATGGTCCTTGGGCTGGGAGCAGGTACTAATGGCTCCTTCCACTCCTTTTCAAAAACTTTTCACAGTTTGTTATCCTAGAGCTAAGAAGTGTAAACACTATTGAAAACATGGAATTAACATTTATTTTGCAGACTGCTTCTTTAACTGTTGTTGGTAAAGTCAGCGAGTCAAATTAACTTTGTTGTTGGAAATAATGAATGATGTATTTGCTTGTTTTGTTCTAAGCCTTTAATTAGCTTAGAGGCTTTGCTGTAAGTTTGATGTCAGCAGTCAGTCAATGAGAAGAGAAATGTGGCCAGTGTTCGGCCTCTGATCTCTCAGGCTTCACACAGCTGCAACTGACTTTACTGTCTTTTACTGATTTCTGATCTGACAACTATTGATTTCTCTGTGCAGCTCTGTACTTTGAGCTAGTTTAGTGTTAGATTACTAAAATCTCCTCAGAGATGGATTTAAATAACTTGGATTACTGAAGATAATTCAAGCTCAAGAGCATTTTACTGGGCTGTTCTCCAGCAGTGTAGGTCACTGCAGTCGCTGCTCCTTTAGCGTGAGTCTGCTTGGGCCTGTCACACAAGCTCCAGCTGTTTAAATTTGTACAGGGTTGGGAGTATCTCCAGGGAAATCCTGTTGACCTCTGTGAGCCTCCAGAATTAGGTTGCAGTTTTAGGAGAATGTCTCTTGAAAGACATTGCAGCGTAAACTTTTCACAAAACTTTCAGTTATTTGTTATCTAGGCCCTGTTTTTAGACTTGTGCCACTGTTTAACAATGTCTCAGCACCTATGTTTTTGTTTACCAATATACTATATTAATATTGTTACTTTTTATTTTATTATTTCAGAACTCTATCCGTCACAATCTTTCCCTACACAGTCGCTTTGTCAAAGTCCAAAATGAGGGCACAGGTAAAAGCTCCTGGTGGATGGTCAACCCCGAGGGAGGAAAAGGGGGCAAAGCTCCTCGTCGAAGGGCTGTGTCGATGGATAACAGTAAGTACATTAAAGGTGCAAGAGGACGGGCCACAAAGAAAAAGGCCTCTCTGCAGGCGGCCCAGGACGGCAGTTCAGAGAGCTCCTCGAGCCTCTCCAAATGGACAGGAAGTCCCACGTCCCGCAGCAGCGACGAACTTGACGCCTGGACAGACTTTCGCTCTCGAACCAACTCCAATGCCAGCACTCTCAGCGGGCGTCTCTCCCCGATCCTGGCCAACCTGGAGCTGGACGAGGTGCCCGATGACGACCCCCTCTCTCCGATGCTTTACTCCAGTCCCAGCAGCATGTCCCCATCCACAGGGCCCACGGGGCTCTCAGACCTGGCCGGTACCATGAACCTGAACGATGGGCTTGGTGATAACCTGATGGACGACCTCTTGGACAATATCAGTCTGACAGCGTCGCAGCAGCCTCCTCCTGGAGAGGAAGACAACAGCCCCAATGGTCAGGTGTTTACCTTCAGCTGCTCTGGGAGCCCCTCTGGCAGCTACGGGCCCAGCCCTCTCTTCAGCCCGCCGTCCATCACCAGTTTACGGCAGTCGCCAATGCAGACCATCCAGGAGAACAAGCAGACCACCTTCTCCTCTCCCTTCAGTGACCATCAGACCCTACAGGACATGCTCAGTCTGGACTCGCACAGCCACAGTAACGTCCTGCTCACTCAGTCTGACCCGCTGATGTCGCAGGCCAGCAACGCCGTTGCTCTGCAAAACTCCCGCAGAAATGCCATGCTGCTCCGCAAAGACCACGTAAACCACAGCGGCACGGCTCAGTCCCAGAGCTCCTCAGTGCCTGGTTGGCAAGCTGGCTTGTCAACCTCCGACAGTGTAGGCCTGGGGCTAAGGGGTGACTCTGACCCCAAACAGCTTCTGAAGTCTCCCAGCAAGAACGCCTCTATGCAGCTAATCTCTGGGTTGTCCTCCCAAGACCGGTTTCCCGCCGATCTGGACCTGGATATGTTCAATGGCAGCCTCGAGTGCGACATGGACTCCATTATTCGTAATGAGCTGATGGACGCAGACTGCTTGGACCTAAGCTTCGACACCCGCCTCGGCTCTGCCCCGAACATGAAGTCAGGAAGCTTCTCGGGCTCCAAACAGACATCGCCTCAGAGCTGGGTGCCAAGCTGAGAAGCATGTTCTAAATAAGTGGTGTAAATGTAAAATAAGGGTCATTATTCTGCAATGTTAGCCTGGCCAGCCTTTCCAATTCATTTTCTATTTTATACAAAGAATCAATCGGGATTTAAGTTGGATATTCAAGGGGCAATACCAACAGATGCAGATGAAACTGTTTCTGAATACAACTAAACAGAGACAAACCATTGCATAAAGCTTGCCCCATTTTAGATCAACGCATCTGATTGATCCAACAGGATTTTTACTGATTGGAAATTATGAATTTCCAATCAGTAGAAACTCTGGCGACACCAGAGTCATCTCTCTAAACAAAGTGAATGGGACTGGCTGGCACTGCATTGTGCTACTAGAGGGAAGAAAAACATGTGAAAGTTGTATTCATGTTGTACTTCTGTTATTTCTGATGTAAGGCATTATGTTTGGTACTGTACTCTAGCTGTCAAAGACACTCCACTGAGGAGGTAAACTAACTCTTTAAAAAAGATCAATGCCTTTGTGTTGTAAACCGACTCAAACGGACATTTTGTGACATGAAAAAGCATCAACTAATGTTCGTCTCAGGGATCCACTCGCATAATACGACAGACAGACGAAGAATTACATTTCCAACCCTGCTCGCTCTCTTTTTCCTCTTTAACACCGAGAAATAACCTAAAAAAAAACAACATTTTTGCCAAACCATCTGTCGGCCTTTTGTGGTCGACGGCGTGTTTACAGAAAAAGCTGCAGAGAATGTTGCATTACGTTTCCAGTGGAGCATACTTGACAAGCTTTTTTTTATTTTTTAAGTTCCTTTTTAAGAGAAAGCGTAAATGGACTCATGTGTTCATGAAAAGCTTTCTTTCTCATCAATGCACCAAATATCAGTCTGTCGTAGAGGTAATATGTTATCAAGATGTGAACTGATCAACATGTGTGGTTTTTGTACGTAACGTTTTTATTTTTTTACCTTGTGGTTTTAGTGACATTACTGTGACTTCTTTTACGTTCAAAGAGGTGCATTACTGAAGTCTTCATAATATAGTGTTATTCTGCTGCAGATCCCTTTCCCCATCCTCTTCCTCATCTTCCATTTATTGCAATATTTGAAGAAGTACTGCTCGGTATATCGTTAAGTTTAGGACAGAGTAAAGGACAGTGTTTATTGTGTTTAGCTGTAGTTGACATCATTTACGTCACCCTTAAGAGGTACTGTGTTCAACTAAGACACCACTGCACTAAATGGGTGTTCATTTAAAGGAGTACTTGGTGCTATTAGAAACAAAGATAGCAGGGAGTGTCACGCACCCTTGTTATCAGCACTATAGCAGGTGCTCGGTAAAATAATGTTACCAACCCTATGAGAGGAGCTGTTTTAAAGAGCCATTTTTGCCATTTTGAAGAAAGGAACAACCACAGTATTTAAATATTGCCAAAATACTCCTGCATTAACTAAGTGGAACAAAGAGGAAAAGACAATAAGAAAGCATTTGTAAAAGGGCAAAAATACATCAGCACAGTTTTTGTAGAAACGGCGATGGTTTTTAATTTACATGTCAGCTGGACAATGGTTAATAGAATCTTTTCAGTGAATTTGTCAACTTGTGATATTATTTATTGACATTGACATTGTGGTCAAGCTGTAAAAAAAAAAAAAAGCACTTTGTTTAATTATTTGTTGTTTGTCCATTTTAATCTGGTATTGAAACGCTAGAGGCAAATGTTTACAAGTTGGTCCAATGCATAGACAGTAGATAAGTGGACTAAGCAACCAGCAGCCAAATTGAGGGCTGGCTCCAAAAAGAATTAAGTATTTTAATTTGCATTTTGAAATATCTCAATAGGGCACAAAGTGTAATGGAAACAGCTTTGTGGCATAAACTCTGATGCAACAAAGGCCAGATTCACATGGTCAGCTGTTTCCTGTTCCTAAGACCCCTGTCTGCTAAAACATTCTTGTTTAGAATAACAGTTGCCAAAAAAATGAGAAACTCATGTGGTCCATGGAAACTTGGCAAAACTACAGCTGCTCAAAAGAACTCGGAATTTAAAATGTATTACCTGACTGGCAGTAGTTGTTTTATTCATTTTTTATTACACAAACTCTTCTCCTAAATACATTTATTTATTGCCTATATAATAGTGAGCTGGACTGGATTTGTGAGGGTATTTAAACCATAAACAATCAGGTTTGGCTAAAGCTATATATAAATATTTACTGGAATTTAGTCTTTAATAAAAAAGGAATGATAAAGAAGAGTGATTTTGTGTGAAATGCAAATAGGTTATTCTTTAACTAGTAATTGTGTTGGTATATGAACAGTACAGTCGGGGAAAAAACAGCCTAAAAATGAGAAAATCAAATGACCCAAGGGCCACATGAGTGCAGCATTATTCTTAGAGATGTGTGGGTCCTGCTGCTGTGGTGGGACCTTTGCAGCCATAGCCATACCAAAATTACTTTTTATTTTTTCCTTATGCTTCTGCCAAATCAAAGTGAAACCTTAAATTTTTGATGTAACAAGTTTAGTTTAGTTCATAGAAATAATTTTTTTTCTCTTAACATTTTATCAACACGACTATTGACTTCATTCAAATAAGGCGTCAACAATTTTTCTATAATTAAGGTTTTGGTCTTTATTTGAACTTTTATGATGATAACTATCTGTGTAGACTATCATAATGGTTGTGCTTCTGATTTCTTTGACATTTTTCCAAATAAAGCGATTACTTTGAGCCTGCATGAGTTACATCACTGTTCATTAGTACACTTTTTCTACTGTCTATGGCCCTTTCTCAGTTTATCAAATGTTTTATTGCTTTTTAAATGTTGCTAACATCAAAAGCCCCATTTAAACAACATTAAGTGAAACAAAAAAAATGATTTCCAAACCAAAACTAAATTATTTAAACCTTGAATGAGCTTATTTGTGTTCATTTTAAGTGCCATTCACTGCCATCTGTCACGATTCATTCCTTTTGCTCGTCCAAATAACATCAAGTTGCCAGTTGTAAATCCATTTCGTATCTTGGTTGTTTTTCGAGATGGTGCATGTAAATAAAGCTTAAAGAACAACCTGAGTCTGTTGTGCCTCCTCTTTTGTGTTTTATATTTTGATTTATATATTCTTTTCATCCCAGGAGAAATTGCTCAGCTGCAGCAGAGGACAGACACAGTGGAGGTGATCTGCTATTGGGTAATCACATCAGGAGCTAAGAGCCAATCAAACACTGTATCCAAGAGGACTAGACAGCACCAGACCCAGTGCATGTGCTGCTCAAGGCCAAAGATACAGGGTTTAGAAATAAGTGAGGTATCATATTATTTATACAGA
Organism: Perccottus glenii; assembly: GCA_024416835.2. Lineage (NCBI taxonomy): Eukaryota > Metazoa > Chordata > Actinopteri > Gobiiformes > Odontobutidae > Perccottus > Perccottus glenii. The sequence continues at coordinate 22,287,621 of CM044565.2, read as the reverse complement.
TATTTTACAGGCATTGTAAAATATTAAATCAAATATTTACACCAACAAATACAAACTGAATTAAAAAAACAGTAAAATAGTTTCAGTGACATTAAGCGTCCACTTACAGATGTATAATAAATAGGCCTATGTGAACTAATTACCAATGCACAGCTATCATAATCTGGCAGATGCTTATCGAAGCAAAATGTAGATGACATTGAATACACAACCAATATTAAAAAAAAAGTGATTCCAGAGATGTTGGGGCTGCCATAGGTGCTTCAGTACACATAAAACTTGAGGCACATTAATCATGAATAGAACCAAATGACATTTAAATCATTGATATTTGTGCCCATATTAAACCAACTTATACTTGTAGAGATAATTGGTGTCCTAAAAGAAGGAGGTAACACTGGACACTGCACATAAGCTATATTAGCCAGTAATCAATGCACAGATGTGACATTAATATAAAAAATAGTTGTAATCAGTAATATTTTGTTTTATATTTATGTCTCGACTGAGGCTATATTAACAGGACTCTAAACTAGCTCACCAGGCTTAAACACGTTAACAGGTATAATATGCAGGTGATAGTTTCTAAACAAACCTGATAACTGTGACCCATTCTCTCTTTTAATGCTCAAAATCAGGTTCACGCAACTTTTCGAGTGAACTGTCGGTCTCGTCCTTTTTCCCCTGTGAGCTGTGATTGGCTGAGAGCCAAGTGATGCTGGTTTCCACATTTTTAACTAGAAGGACATGTCATGAAGTAAAGTGATTTTCAATGTCTAATGAGTAAAAAATGTAAGCTAATTCTGCATTTTATAGCTTTATTAATACACATCTACAGTATTGTTCAAAATAATAGCAGTACAATCTAACTAAACATAATTGAATTAATTGCCCAATTGCACAGCCTTAAGAGCGTGCATATCATTAATGCAGGGTCTTGTTTGTTTTCTGAGAATCTACTGCACCTACTGGTAACTTGTTTGCCAATTAGCAATAAAAAATATACTAAAAACCTGGATTATTCTGGTTAGTCACACTGTACTGCTATTATTTTGAACAATAGTGTATGTATACCCATGTATGTGGTTTATTATTTATTGAATCGTCTTTGGAGGAAACATTTATTTCTTAGTAAGAAACAACACTGGTGGTTATATGCTTGGCTGCTAACACATTTTTCCCCCCTCTTACATCAAAAATGTGCACAGACCATGGATCATTATGAGATCTTATTTTACATTCATGACATAGACATTTAGTTTTGTCATATTTGCCTTAGTTGACAAGCTCTTCTCGGGATTATTTCCAAAATCCTGCCTCTGTAAATGTTATTAGGTCCATATTTCTGCTGTTCATAAAGCCGTATGCTACAAATAATGACCAACATAATGTCTCTCTACAGCAGTAAAGAGATGACATCATGATAGCTTAATGTTAAATAGCCTTTGAAGCGGGAGCGCCCTCTACAGACAAAGAGCCGCCAGTGAACGCACAAGGCTTGTTTCCATGGGAACAGTACAACAAGTCCGTGAAAGAAGCTGAGATTTGACCCAAGTTTATTCATAATAAAATAAGAGTTTTGTTGGCAGTATTACTTTGAAATTTTATATATTTTTTAAATTAGGAATTGACATGGATGCCGTTTATAAAGTGTCGTCTTCTGCCAAAGTGGTACAGCTGGAGGCAGAGTTGTTACGTCAGTTTTCGGAGCTCAGGACGGAAATAGAAGAGAACGGGCATCCCACAAACTACAGGTGTGGACAATTATAGTTATTATTGATTCGTCTGCATATTCATCTGGGGTTACTTTATAGAGGACTTTATAGAGGCTAGCTTTAGTGGATTAGCATTAGCCTAACGATATTGTGAATCTTTGTGATGTTACAGTATGTCCTGTCTTGGAGTAAGTTAGTAGGCCTACATTATTTAACTGAGCTAGCACTACTATCAGGCTTAAACGTAAATTTTCATTATGTTAGAATTGTCTTTATATATCAAATATGGCCATAATGTGACCATGTGTCCCTGTTCCAAATATCTGTAAAACACTATTATGACCCAGTTGTGAACAGACCATGTCCCTTTGCCCCCATTTTATCAAGTACCATAGATTTTGTCACTTTATTAATTTGCCAGATCATAGTTTTTTCCTTTTAAACAGTAATTACATTCAACATGATTCTGTAGGTTCATCCAAAAAGGACCTTTTCAAAACTTCCTGGCTTTTTAGTTATCAAGTTCAAATACACCAATTGCAGTTTTTGTTTTATGTTTTTTTTTTGTCAATATAAGACAATGAAATTTGAATTGGACATAAAAAAGATTACTAATTGGTGTTGAGTAATTGGTTATAATAGGCTGATAATTCAAAGTGAACTCATATCCTCTGAGGTTGTTCATAGATAGCAACGTTCTCCTACAAAGCTCTCAGATTTGACCAAAAACTACACACCTTTAAATGTCACGTTGACTTATTTTGTTCCAGTTCCGTTCCACTTCCCAAAAATGTCTTGTCCTTCCGAGCCCAAAGAGAAGAGGTGCTCAGAGCCGGGCTTAAGGTGGCGAACACTGTGCCACTTCAGTCTCAGGCTGACCTCATGGAGAAAGAGCTGGAGAGTTGTTTAAGTTTGGAGTACACCACTGACAGCCTGCCTCTTCTGCTGCACCAGGTGAGAACTGCACAATATAAAGGTTAGTTACAAGAAAGGTAAATAAAACCCACTTTTTGACCAGTGTTTTTGCAGTTCTTTGTCGACAGATCATATCACTTGGCTCAGATCAAATACATACTCATGCTGCGATGGAGGAGATTCTGTCGACACTCGGAAGTCATTGAGAAGCTTTACCCGCATTATAAGGTGACTAGTTTATATAGTGTACATGTTATAAAGCTTTACACACATTCATTAAACAGGCTAAAGACTGTCAAGACTAAATGATTAATGTGCTTAATCCAAAAACAAAATACACCATTCAAATCCTTTATGAAATCCTTCTAAAACCTGTGAAATCAGAGTCATTTTCCAGTCAATTTGTAGACATTGGATGTTGTCTTATCTTCCTCTTTAGGATCAGATGACACATTTGACCTGCGAGTATGAGGATGCCATTCAGAGAGCTCGTCGACTCGCAGCCTGCAGAGAGATGGTCCTGACCGGTCGAGGAAACACTGCCCATCTGCTCACTCCGGACGATGTGGTCATCTACCTGCGCTGGCTCGTCTGCCATCTGCACTCAGTCCACACCATTCACCAACTTTGTCAGGGTAGAGCAAACTTATTGTCTGTCTACATATCACTGCCTGCGGGCGCAGTAGCTCAGTGGTAGAGCGGTTGTCCCTAAACCGATAGGTTGGTGGTTCGATTCCCGCTCTCCCCACAGCTCATACTGTCGTTGTGTTCCTTGGGCACCTTGCCTCCAGTGGTGTTCCAGCTGTAACACTGGTGAATAGAAGCTTAATGTTGCTTTGGATAAAAGTGTCAGCTAAATTAATAAATGTATTAGTGCAATTTGTTGTTTTTAAGTTCTTTTTATTTTTTATTAATCAGGTGCTGCACTACATCCCATTTTCTGAAAAGCCAAATAAAAAATCCAAGGCAACAGTCGCTAAGGCTAAAGATAAACCTCAATATGCTGGTGGTAAGTAAGACACACAGAAGCCAGTTTAAACCTACAATTGGTAAATATTTTGTTTTTGTAAATGCATTTATTTATTGATTGGCTTAATTGTGACATTAGAAACACAACACACACCTAAAGTGGACATAAAATGCATCACAAAAAAAGAAGTGTAGTTGCTCTAAGTAGTATTGAACCTGGCTCAGTGGTGGAGCAATTGTCCAGCAAACGGACGGTTGGTGGTTCGATTCCCACTCTCCCCACAGTTCATACTGTCGTTGTGTCCTTGGGCAAGACACTTAACCCTCCATGCCTCCAGTGGTGTTCCAGCTGTAACACTGAATGGAACCTTAATGCAAGTCGCTTTGGATCCTGAATCCAATCTGTAATGTCATGTGAGTAATCTGAACATGTTAAATTAATGTATTTTGAGATAGAGTACAAAAAGGAAACTATCCAGCCAACACTTTAACTGGGATATTATGCAACATGTTTGCTAAGGTAAAACTCTGACTATTCTAAATCACTTATCCAGTTAATTAAAAAGACCTAGATACAGATTCAACCAGAAAATACTATCACCAGGCTATGTTACTTATTGTACTTGACCTTTGTGGGTAAAAACATGTGAAATTCAGATTTATTTTTGATTTCAGAAACTGTGGATGTTCCTCTTCTCACTGCTTGTTTGGAAGAGTTTCTACCTGAGCTGCAGTCCTTAATAGACAGTTTCCATTTGTCTTATGACGCTTCTAAAATCAAGACGACTGCAGACGAGATGGAACTATTCAGCATGGTAATATAAAAGCATAAACACAGAAAAATGCAGGTTTATTTAAAGGGCGAGTTTATAATCCATGTTTCTTTTTTCTAAATAGGTTTGGAGGGAGTTCAAAGCAAAGTTCAGAAAACAAGAAGAGATGAGGATGTTTCTGCCGTACGGAGGCTCCAAGGCCAAAGAGACTCAGTGGGGAAGAAAGAGCAGCTCGGCTTTAAAGAAGGAGGCCAACTGGATCCCCTTTATCCAGGTTTAAACCAATATTTCTTTCAAATACCATAAAAGGATTTTGTTCACCAGAGAGATGACCTGTTTATTTGTATTTGTAAAGCACAGGTATGGTTACCTCTGAAGAGTTCACACACAGAGCAGAGGTGTTTGGATATGGCTAGCTTGTGTTAAATTTGATTTGAATAATTTGAGACTGCTGCCGAGAATAAAAAAAACTGAAGTAAAAACCTTTTTCAAATCTTTTCTTGGAGCCCTTAAAACACAAATTTTATAGCGTGTACAGTAGGTAGTGGCTAGGGACTACAGGTATAAAAGTTTATTTAAACTAAAGAACAAGGTAATCTATTTTAGTCTACAATTTATTTATCCTTTAACCTTTGAACCATAGCTTTTAAATACATATTCAAATGAGATACCTTTTAGTTTTAGTCAAAATCATATTTAACATTTTTACTATGGGGCTCAGTGGTAGAGCAGTTGTCCTTCAACCGGAAGGTAGGAGGTTCAATTCCCGTTCTCATACAGTTCATACTGTCGTTATGTCTTTGGGCAAGACACTTAACCCACCCTGCCTTGTATGAATGTGTAAGAATGTTTAGTGAATGTATTTGGTGATGGTCGGAGAGTCCGTAGGCGCGGAATGGCTGCCACGTCTCTGTCAGTCTGCCCCAGGGCAGCTGTGGTTACAGATGTAGCTTACCACCACCAGTGTGTGACTGTGGAGTGAATGAATAATTGATATGTAAAGTGTCTTTGCGTCCCCGGAAAAGTGCTATATAAAATTGATATACTAATAATAAATAATAATAAGATATTTCAGACTTAAAACCCGATGGCTCTCACACAGTATTTCAATATTCTATTAAACTGTCATACTTACCCATTTACTGTTTACAATTTTGTAAGAAACTTAAGCTTATGTATAATCAATAATTATTGTCAAAGTGGCATCAGAAAAAGGGATATGTCACAACAAAAGTTTTACATTTTATTTTCAACAATATCTCTACAACTCTGTGACCCACTGAGTTGAAGTGGCATAAGAAAATGATGTATGTCATAATAAAAGTCTAACTTGACTATATGTTTTCACAATATTTTGCTAATTTTTATAATGTCAGATACCAAGCATATTTCCTTATTTGGTGTAGCATCAGTGTTTTATGGTGCACTGTCACTGTTAATTAAAACACAGTGTGATGTAAAGTATAATGTAAAGCCTTGATCTTGTCGGAAAATTTGACTGAAAAATATCAAACTTTAGTGATGAGATAATTTTTTCATCCTAGACTTTTTTGTTTGTGGAATGTGTTTTATATAAAATTTATGAATTGATAAAATATTTTTGGTTTGAATTGTACATTACCATAAACAAAACAATTCAAATGAAAGGAAAGCGCAATGGTAAGTTTTGTTTGACAGTAAATTCATGCTTCAACAACTCGATCATGACATTCAGAGTAAAATGATGATACTGACTACTAATTACATTTTGGGGGGTTTTGTTTTATGTTATCTGTATTTTCTCTCTCTGTAGGTTAAACCCAGGAGAGATCCATGGCAGCAGAAACTCATCACAAAGTTAAAGGAAAATAAAAGAGTGGATGAGCTGCTGAAGATGCATGACAGGTTTCTTCAGGTAACACTGCTCTAAAATCAAAAACCTCTAGTAAATGGATTGTTTCAGCATTATAGTTCAAAGTTTAATGGGTTTTACTCTGAGGTTTCTGATGTGCTCCACGTGGCCTCAACTCTCAAAGACCCAGCAGCTCAAGTCTTCATCCTACAGTCTTCATCGGCCTCTTCAGTGTCACACAACGTCGAGTCAAAACTAAACTTCTCCAAAATCTGGACAAGTATTTACAGCACTAATTTCAGCAAAGCAACACAAGTGAGTTTTGTGTTTAAAGAGATATAGAGAAAGCACTGTTTGTATTGAAGGATGTTATTTCAAATGCAAAACCTTTCATTCAGGAGTCAAACCAATTTTCAACACGAAGCAGGAGCAGGAGAACTCAGAGTAAAAGAGCGTTAACAAGTCAAACGTCAAGTGCAACATCTGAAAGGTATAGGAGACACATTAATAATGTACAATTTTCTTCAACAATACCCTCCAGTTACTGATACTAATAAGTACTAATACTCAGTACTTGCTACTCAGAGCTTCATTTTTGATAAACCTCTTCTAATAGAGTTATTTGTGTTTTTTTTTACTCAGTGAAGTGTGTTTTTCTCCCTCGTATCTCTGTAGTGCTGTTTGGGCATATTTTTACAGTTAATGATGAAACTCAACTTGCTTATAATGCTCTGTTAAAGCCAAGTGGCTCAAAACCAAAAGAGTCACTGATAAACATCTGAAAAAGAGAAATAGAGATAAACAAGTTGAAAAAACTGTGTGGTCCATGAATATTAAGTACCATCTGTACTCGGTAAAGACAAGTCCTGAATTTTATTCCTCAAACTCATACTCAGCCTGGAAAAGAAGGGGAAATTCCTAGTTTATTGCTTTTTACTTTATTCCATGGCTTTGTGTCCAAGTCACTAAAGTATGTTTTTCACATTTCTTGTAGTTTCTGTTTAACCTGTGAGCTATAAAATCTATGGTTAAAATGATCTCTGTCTGTGAACAGTATGAAGTTTCTAAGTCTGGGTGATGATTCAGATGAAGAAAACTCAAAGCCTGTTGTAACTGGAGGAGCTTATTTGTCTCTGCTTTACCTCCGACATCTTAAACTCAGAGAGCTCCAGGTAAAACAGTGTGTGACATTAAACAATTAGATACCAATGAAGTTGAAAGTCTAGTTTAAACCAAAGTGTGTCTTGGGTTCTTGTCCCAAACAGCGCATATGTCTTGGTTTGCTGAACTACCTGCGCTCAGTGGAGAGTACTCTGACCTTTGACCTCGCCGGTCTGAAGACTGAGGACAATGAGCTGGTTCGGTCGGCCGAGGAGAGCGGGCTGATGAATGCGGCTCGTGGAGGGAGAGGAGACACAGGAGGAGGCCTGGACTCTCAGCTCCACAGCTACAACTCTCCTGTCGACTACAAGGTCAGGACACACCACTAAATATACAGTCTATACAGACAGTTTTATACGGCACTACAATAGAAAATACTTGCACTTGTCCAAGGGCATAGTGTCCCAGTTCTTGTACCCTTTATGCATGCTTCCATCTGGTGTGTTTTAGATCTGACATTACCTACGATCCCTTCTGCTCTGACATTTCAACACTGCTTTTAATTCTAAGAAACAAAGCTGTAAAGATGTAAAACAGAATACATTATATTCTATTGAATATACCTGTTGCTATGGTATCAACACTGTATAAATGTTGAGTGTATGCACTATCTTTATGTAAACAAATTTATTTCTGTAAAATCTAGCTATTAGTTTAGCAAACATTGCTACAACTGCAGACATTGTGCTTGACCTTTTTTCTGTTTGGCCTATTTCTCATCTTAACTAAAATTGTGTAGCTAATTGTCCCAATTCTTAATCTTAACAACTTTGGTCCCTTGTGCCTTTTCATGAAATGTGTGTATTAAAAGTACGGCTGAGTATTGGGACAGGGCCTTCAGCTTTGAGGCGGAGTACTAAATTAGATCTTTATTCCAGTCTACTTCTGTTTATATCTAACTTCTTTGTTCTTCAGGTTCACTGCTCAGAGTTTATGGAGTTTGCAGAGGTGGACAATCTCCACGACTTCTACAGCACAGAGGAGGGTTTTGTCCACACTCAGGACCAGAAAGGGCTATACGTGATGTACGACGCCACGCTGAGCGACCTGCAGCAACTGAGGGACGAGCTGCTTTTAGTCGGCTCCCACTTCATCCAGACAAACAGAGTCAGAATGAACAGACAAACCCCAGCTGCAGATATTAGCTCCAGGGAAGGGACTGAGGTAGATCGAGTGGCTGTGCTGCTTCACCTGTGGACACTGGAGGCAGAGTTTTTGGAAAACAAAGTGCAGGTGGGATGGGTTTTCCTTTTCTGTGTAAGCAGCTGTTTACAAGTGTCACTCAACATTTTTCTCTTGCTCTTTAGCTGCTTAATTGTTACTATGAGGCCTACCAACACACAGCAGGGACAGAGCAGAGGTTCGCTGTGGCTCAGGTGATTACTGACATCATGCACAGGCGGCCTCAGCTGGACCTCACCCAGGAATACTTCTCTGAGGTTTACAGAGCAGAGATCGGCTGCTTACAGAATCACCAGCAGCTGATCAGAGGCGTCCTAGATGATCAGGTGACTTCATCCACCTCCTTACCACAGCTAAAGTCTAATAATTAAAGTCTTCCCTGCTCTTACTCAGGTTTTCTTCTTCAGATCGACAAACAGCGCGACTTCCTCCAACAAATCTGGAGACACGCCCCCAGAGAACCCTCTTCTGTTCATTTCTATGGTCTTCCACCAAACTACACTCCCAAGCATCTGGTCTCACTCAGTGGCAGCAGGTGAACACTTCCAGGATTGTTTAGGAATATGTCACATTATTTGACATGACTTTTGTCCGTCTATTCACTTCGAGGTCATGCATAGATTTTTTTACTTTATATGGAACTACAGCACCAAAGAAAACACAATCAATGTCTGACCAATGCTATGAAAAAAACTGTATTGACTGCCTATCACTTTAATTTACTTGCTTCCATTCCTTAAAATCTGAAGAATCTACAGCAAATCTATGCAATTTTGTATATTGTAAAACGTTAGGAGTCTTTCAACAGTGGACTTGCCAAAGTGTTTTGACTCATACATGATTTCTTCAGACCTAAAAACACCAGAAACATTGAATTACCAGCTTTCATTCTGATTAGACTTTCCTCTCTCTGTCTCTACAGCCCTGTCCTGCAGAGTGTGTTCCTTACTGAAGTCCAGCCGTCTCTCTGCTTGGCCTCTGAGGTGTACAATGGGTTAGTCCGGACTCACACTGAGCTCTGTCAGCTGCACCGAGCAAAGACGGTCACTGACAAACTCATCCTGTGGCAAAGGCTGCTTGAGGATGCTCTGCACAACTGGGACATCCTGCTTTTACCTGGAGCCTCCTACAGCTCCCAAATTCAGAAGGACGTAGGTGTTTCAGCTTGAAATACTAGAGTAAACATTCACATACTAATAACCTTTTTTACTCTCTCAGTTGTTCTCGGATCTGTTCTTTGAGGATCCAGTCTTAGTTGAGGGAGTTGGCAGGACCTTAGTCCAGGCTGCACAGGAGAAGCACATGATTCAGGGCAAAGAGAATCAGGTGTACGCTGTGGAGACCTTTACAAAGCTGCTGGAGCTCATCACCATTCGGCATCGTTTGGTGGAGTCTGCTTCGGAGACAGAACATCTGGCACAGTTAAGAAAAAACACACCAAAGAAATGTATAAGTGACATTTGTGCAGTTATTATGGGGTCTAAGGTTGTTTCAATGTATGTGGATGATTTACAGGTTGTACAGAAACATGGCTTCAGAGCTGGGCTTTGGAGAGTTTCATCTTTACCTGCGGCCGGTTCACTTTGAAGTCGCTCAGCAGAAATCCAGTGCGGAGCAGAAGCCGGTGTTCTTTACAGATATATTAGAGGAAAACAGTTCTGTGGACAGGTACCAACCATAGAGAGTAATATGGAGGTAGTTTTACCATTAACGTGTTCTTCTGCCAGTTTTATGCTATTTCATGTTCATTTCTTGGTTATTGGTGAGGATTTCTCCAACCGATATTTTATTCCAGTAAGTTATGTGCCCCATTTATGCTTTACAGCTGCATCCTGTGTTTTTAGTAAAAAGCAGACTTGCTTCTAGAGAGACACAAACTATTTACAAAATGTGGCAAGTTTAATAAACCTTGTGAAAACTAGAACCTCATTTTACATAAAGACAGATGTAGTGTTTTAAACTCATGTTATTCTACTGCTGAGGGACTTTTCCTCATCTCCTCCCAAAGACTGAGTTCTTTAGACATTACTTTTTATTAAAAGTCTTTATTAAACCACAGTCCAGTTTGTTGCTTTAATCATTAAACATTACATTTGCAAAAAAAAAATCTATTTTTCACTTCTTTTTTTTTTTTAAGTGAACATTTTCCGATATTTCATTTAACTGGCTGTTTCAGGTTTGTTCCTTCTCACCTTCCTCTGAGCATCCAGGAGCTGGACGAGAACCAGATTGGGAGGTTTAGTTTCAGCTCACAGGAGGCCGTTATTCATGTATGTAACATAGAAACACTTTTAAAACAAATACTCATTTAAAATTATGAGTAAATATATACTGTGTCTCCTAACAGCTGATGAACCGACAGAGCATAGAGAACCTGCAGGTGACTCTGGCCTGTCAGCTCGCTCAGAGGAACGCTCTGGTCACGGCTCTGAAACTGGCCTGTTTTTGTCACTGTGCACAAAGTGTGACATCTTTAACTGAGGTGGGCACCACAAAGTGTTTATTTCTACATTTACATTTACATTTAGTCATTTAGCAGACACTTTTATCCAAAGTGACTTACAAGTGAGGAAAACAATGGAAGCAATTTTAACAACACAAGGTACAAAAAGCATAAGTGCACTAAAGACTAGTCAGTTTAAACCCAGCACAGTATACAAAGCTAAGCATAAGGAATTTTTTTTTTTTAATAAGAGAAGGAAGTAGAACTCAGTGTTTGTCAGTCAGGTGTTGACGGAAGAGATATGTTTTCAGGCGTTTTTTAAAGATGGCTACAGAATCTGATCTTGTAGCAGCAGGTAGATCATTCCATCAATGTGGAACAGATCCAGAGAAGGTACATTTTTTTATCACACATTTACTCAGTTGACCAGAAAGTGCAAAGATAAAGTAAAATAATAAAACAAATTGTGATTATACTTTTTTTGCAATAAATACAAGCCAAGAAAAACATCAAATACTGCTAAAGGCACACTTTAATGAAGATAACTGTGATATATGACTTAGATTTGAGCATGATTTATCTAAAACAAAATAGTCAGAGGGACTTTACATCAAGCATTTGAGCAAATTATCAGGTTCCTGCAGTTTGTCTTTAGAGGACAATGTAGTTTTTTTTTGTCATTGACCCAACTGTAATATAAAGTACAGTAGGGTTCAAGCCATTTATTGTTAAACAATTGTGTTTACCTTTTTGTAATCATAATGACAACAGAAACTACCCAAATGACCTTGATCAAAAGTTTACAGGTGATTTTGGCCTGATAACATGCACACAAGTTGACACAAACAGGTTTGAATGGCTACTAAAAGGTAACCATCCTCATCTGTGATCTGTTTGCTTGTAATCAGTGTGTGTATAAAAGGTCAGTGAGTTTCTGGGCTCCTGACAGACCCTTGCATCTCTCATCCAGTGCTGCATTGGTCTTTCTGTTTTCTGAGTCATGGGGAAAGCAAAACAATTGTGAAAGGATCTGCGGAAAAGGTAATTGAACTGTTTAAAACAGGAAAGGGATATTAAAAGATATCTAAGGAATTAAGAATGCCAATCAGTAGTGTTCAAACTCTAATAAAGAAGTGGAAAATTAGGAATTTTGTTGAAACCAGTCAGAACTGCCAGAAACATTTTTTGGGATGCAAAGAAAATCCCACAAATAACTTCATCTAAAATACACAGCTCTTTGGAAAAAAACAGTGTGGCTGTTTCAAGATGCAGAAGGAGGCACTTGAATAAAAACAAGCCTCAAAACTTCTGGAACAAAGACATTTGGAGGGATGAGACCAAAATTTTACTGTTTGGCCACAACCATAAACATTACATTTGGAGAGGAGTCAACAAGGCCTATGATGAAAGCACCATTCTTACTGTGAAACATGGAGGTGGATCACTGATGTTTGGGGGATGTGTGAGCTACAAAGGCACAGGAAAAGAATTAAGCATGTTATCAGAAAATACTGGAGGAAAATTTGCACTCATCAGTCCGGAAGCTGCACATGGGACGTACTTGGACGTTCCAACATAACAACAGTCCAAAGCACAAGTCGACCTGTCATTGGCTACAGCTGCATAAAGAGAAGGTTCTGTCCATCTCAGTCTCCTGACCTCAGTATCATTGAGCCACTCTGAGGAGATCTTAAACATGCAGTTCATGCAATACAGCCCAAGAATTTACAGGAACTGGAAGTTTTTTGTCAAGAAGAATGGACAGCTTTACCATCTGAGAAAATAAAGAGCCTCATCCACAACTACCACAAAAGACTTCAAGCTCTCATTGATGTTAAAGGTGGTCATACACAGTATTAAGAACTGGGGTGTGTAAACTTTTGATCTGGGTCTTTTGGGTAGTTTCTGTTGTCATTAGGATTTAATAAGAGTAAACACAGTTGTTGTTGTTGTAAACACAAAAAATGGCTTCACCCAACCACTAACTATGAGTGAAAAAAAAGTTCTTGTGTTATCATTCATGTTCTCTGAAAAATAGCCAAAAAAATGTAAACAATGTTTAACAATGTAAACAAACAACAACAAAAAACAGTAGACAATGTAAACTTATGAGCACAACTGTTTAAATTTAAATTACCTACTGTTGAACTATAGCAGCTCATTGTATGGCTATTTTACTCTGAATCCTTTCTAGATTGACCAAAAACATCATCCACCTCCAACAGACAATGACTTGCAGGAAAACTCTTCACTCCTCAATGACTCCATCAGCACAGAGCAGAGGTAACACTACTCACTGAACAAGAAGAATAGGCCCTAGAGTTAGCCGCTAAATAACCTCACTCTTGTTTCTATCTGAACTTCAGGCTGAGAGAAAGCTTTGTGTCCATCCAGTTGGAAAAAGTGGGTCTGCGTGACAAGATGCTGGATTCATTTATGAAGAAGAAACAGGCCGTGGGGGGTCTGATCAGAACCACAGTGAGTTATAGACAGAGCTGGGTTTTCGGGCGAATAAACATGATGTGATAAATGTGACTGGCTGTTCGTGAAGTCAAATTCATTTTGTCTCACATTGCAGGAAGAAGCAGCCAAGATTAAAAGAGGACTCATTATTGACTTTCTCAAGAAGTATGTATATTATGAATCGTTTATTTTCACAATGAAATAATCAACTGGTTCATAGTAAAAATAATATAATACATTTCTTGTTTTTCACCAGGTTTAATGCCCAGATTACTCAGTACTGTGTCAGAGCTCAGATCATTGGACATTACTATAGTCTCACATGTATTTTAGACGAATTCCCTTCGATCTATCAATCCCAATTCAGGACAAAACAAGACAAAACAAGTGGGTCTGGAGTATTTATGAATTCAGGAGCTGACCTTTCTAATGGCACAAGGTAATACGAGTTTGAAATATATTTTATTTCCTGGTTTCCTGGTTCTCCAACTCTTGCATTATTATTTAATTTGTAGCCCTCTATTAGATTTAGTAGGTGATATTTTTGGCACTATGTTTTAATTGGATTTTAACAGGTTTTATTTGAATTTGAACAGGATTTAGATTTTTTTAAGGTTTTAATTGGATATGAATGACTAAATTGATAACTTAGCATCTCTCATTGGTACATTACTACATTCCTAAACCCCCCCTCCTTTCCTCTTCCAAAATGCAGCTTCCATTTTCAGTCACAGTTGATGTCTTCAGATGCCAAAACTCTTCTCAACCTGTGGCACATTCCAGATTTCACAGAAGTGCTGCGCTTGTTCAAAAATCTGGATGTTTCGGTATATTACTGTAACTGTAAATTAAACACTAGAATGTACTGTTTAGCCTTAAAAACGGTTAAAGTAAAAGCATCTGTTTTTATGGTGAAGATGTTTCGAGACTTTATCAATTAAAAATTTACATTTACATTTATTCATTTAGCTGACTATTTTATCCAAAGCGACTTACATTGTTCTAATGTAATTACCAGTGTTACAGCCACTGGAGGCAAGGTGGGTTAAGTGTCTTGCCCAAGGACGCAACGACAGTATGAACTGTGGGGAGGGTGGGAATCGAACCGCCTACCTTCCGGTTGAAGGACTCTACCACTGAGCTACTGCCGCCCCAGTAGAAGATGCTTTTACTTTAACCTTTTTTTTCAAGATGACCTAGTTTTTTAGACACTGCACCCAGATGGCCATTTAATCCATTATGTTACCATCTTCTACAAACACATATCTGACCAAATCAATAGAATTTTCTACACGTAACAAAGATAATGCATTAGTTTCAAGTGAGTTTACACCCTGCAGTCCCTTTACACTGCTCTAACTCAACATAGAATCATTTAAAGACAGTAATACTTTACATAAAATATACTCAACAATAATGGTATATGTATGTTTTTATTGTTCCTGTCAGACGAGTGGCACTGCTCTCCATCACATGCTACAGATAGCGTCGGGCCTTCATGATATTATTTATTACCTGGTGAGTTTTTCCAGACTCGGAAACACAGAGGACGCCCTTAAAGGCACCAAGGGGCGAGGATCACTGACAGCAGCAGACTGGGGAGGCGTCGAAGGCATTGGTAGGTTGATGAGAAAAACACTGCCTCACTACAGATGAATGACTAAAAAAAGAACCCTAGACCCATCAATGGTCAGATACAATCTACAACTACAGACCTCAGTGCAGTCTAAAGTTATACAAGGATCTGCCTGGTTTAGAGGAGAATGAATAAAAAACGATGCAGAGGGAGATTAAATATTTCTATTTGATGTAGTTCGGTTGTCTTTGGCTGAATATTTTAGGCAGAGCGAGGCTGGTGTTCACACAAAGAGGTAATACAGAGAGAGATGCTTATCATTTGCTCATTTATCGCTTATGTTTTAACCTCTCTCCTGCTCTAATGTGAATGTACTGCACCTTATCACTAAGTAGTACTAACTGAATGAATTGAAAATACATTAAAAAAAAATACAATGGGAATGTGGTGTTAGAAAATAGGATGTACTTTCCATTTGGATCAGCCAAAGTAGCACCGTCAGTAATTAGAAAATAGGATGTACTTTCCATTTGGATCAGCCAAAGTAGCACCGTCAGTCTGTTTCTTTAGAGGCAGAGTTGCAGGACGTCTGGCAGCAGCTTGGACGTCTGTGTGACCCTCACAGCCCAGAGCAGGTCGGCCGCCTGCTGCAACTGCGCAGACAGGTTTTGCTCCAACAGTTTGACACTGCTGTCAGACACTTGATCAGGTCAGACACAAACAATCCTATCTGAATAAAACAGTATCAATATTGATTTGTTTGTTATTTGTCATTTGTTTTTCCATTCTTTCAATCTTTTTAAAAAATGTATTCAGTATAAATTGTGTTCTTTTCTTTAGGGAGTCATTTCTCTCGTCTGGGGACATCTCTTCGTACCAGACAGTCAGTGACAACATGGCTGCCGCTCTCCCTCTGCTATGTGACTGTGTCCATCGTTATGTGTTCAGTGTCTCACTGCCTGTTCCTCCGGACAGCCGAAGTCATCAGGTCGGTTCACCATTTAGTTTAATGAGTCTTCAAAAAGGTTTATACTATATATAATGTTACTAATCCTGTTTCTGTTGCAGATGTGTCCTTGGAGGAGTTTTATTGTTCATTATGGCCTGCTGCCTCTTAGAGTTTGGGACATCCTTCCTATTGAATACTGCATGCAGGTAAAAGCTTTATTTAGCTACATACACTAAATAAAGAAGAAAGACATGGGTTAATGTACTATGTACCATTGTGTCGTCAGGTACTCGGGCGCTCGGGAACTCTTTGCAGGTGTTTTGGATTAATTAGCTGATTATAGTTTGACACTTTGAGCCTAAAATACTGAACCTTTTCACAATATAAAACTATTCACTGGACAAAACTACTTAAATAAAGCCCGTAACATTGATGTAGATGTTAATGGTCTTCTGTTTATTATCCTTATCCTGTTTGAAGCTGTGTCTGAGCGGCCTGAGCTCCTGCAGCAGACTTCAGGCCAACGCAGCCATCCTCGGCGTGACTCTGTTAATGGAGGACGTCCTGAACAGTGGAGTGGCTGCGGAGCCTGTCCGTCTCCATGGCAACGGAGACGACCTTCTGCTCAGTGAGAAACACGGCGAGGCGAGAGACTCTTTCAAAGTTTTAGAGCAGCATGTGCCTTCAAAGACCAGTCAAGAATATGGTTATTTGACTAGCTATTGTTAAGTCTGTTTATATTTTACATAATCAAATTATTCAATCAGTTGCTTTGTTTCTAATCAGTACTGCTTTACAAATTTATAATTGAATGATCTTTTTTTGGTTGGATTTATTACCTCACATCATTAATAGCCTAATGTGGAAAGGACAAAGATGTATGTGGAAGCTGATAAATTGTGGAAAAAAAGGAAAAACTGGCTCAAGATTTCTTTTTGTGTTTATATTTTACTGTATTTTTATTTTAGGAGAATAAAGAAGAAGAAAAGCTAGTTTCAGATCCATTGGTTGCTGTTAATGATCCGATCCGAGTCCAGTCAGTCCTGAGTGGTTTCCTTATGTTGAACAAGCAGCTCCAGGTTTTTAAAGAAAGTTGGGCTCGAAGACGCTTGGGCATCGAGATGTTCAACTCACCAAATGTCTATAAGCAGTTTGTAAAGCTCTACAGGTGAGAGACTAGAGACTGAGACCAAGACTGCAACTTATATCTACTTTTTTCACTGACTAATGACCCCTATCACTGTTTGAACATCATATAATGAGATCCAGGTCGGTGAGTGAGGTTTGTAATGTTCTAACAGAGAATGTTTCCTTTATTAATTTTTTAAGTATATAGACTATTGTTTTTAGTATACAGAGGAATATTAGCACATTGCATATTAGTAATCTTCTAGTGTATAACTTAGAACTTGTTTGTTAATGTGTATTTTGTTGAGTTATTGTAGTGACAAACCTATCACCAGCAGGTAATGAGTATGAAAGGTGCTTAAACATGGCAGTCCTTTGTTTCCAGAGCGGAGATCTTCTACCCGAGTATGAGAGCTCTGGCCCAACACATGAGACAGGAGCGTGAATATGAGGTGTTACTCTCGGGGCACCAGTCTCTCCTGCCCCCTGCTGGAGCTGCAGAGGTGGATGTCAAAACCTGGCAGGTACAGGACCAATGCAGTCAGCTACATCAAAGTCTTATATCTCATCAGTCATGTACTCCATTAATCTTTTGTCTTTGTCTTTGTCTCAGCTTCACAAACTTCTGGAGAGCACTGAGTGTGACATGATCCGAGCACTGCAGCGGAAACTCAGTCGTGACACAGCGCTGGTGGTTTCAGAGCGAACGAGACAGGACTCGAGGCTCCCCACAGGTAACAGAAGAGCCAGATACAGAAGATACCAATAAGCCTACATTAGACTTAAAATGTACACTTAGAGTCAAATATGTCTCACTTCAGAACTGTGGAGGAAGTCCCCTTTGAAGTACAGCTTGTCTCCAGAGCGGCCTCAGATTGTGGAGACATTTATCCAGCGTGTAATGGAAGGAGCTGAAGAGACTGAAGGGAAGGTAGCGAGAGATGTCAAGCACCACAGTTTTAAATTTGTTTTTGTCGGCTAGTGGTACCAAGAGGGTTTAGAGTAGAGTTACTGCTTGTCTGCACTGTCTGTCTCTTATGCAACAGAACGTGGGAGAATGTGTCTATTGGACCTTGCATAGTTTTTAAAGTAAGGTATTAAAGCTTTCTTGTTTGTGTTCAGGTCACGTTTCCTCAGCCTCATTTGAATCAGTGTCTGACTGAACTCGGCTGTTCCGTGATGGAGCGAGAGCGACACAGCTTCGAGCTTTACTCTCAGTTCTATGAACAAATCCTGCAACAAATGCGACAGACTCTCTATCAGACAGAGCAGGTAGTGCCTGGGCTCTTTATAAAACAATCTGTCAGTGTGCACCACATAAACAGAGCAACCTTGGATCGAATACCAGCTCTATTTTGTTCCTATGTCTTTCTGAATGATGTTTGTCTAAATAAAGACAAAAAAATATCATAGGTAGGAGTGAACATCTATGTTTTATAACCAACCAGTCTGCATCTTAAAACGTTATTGGATGAAAGGTAAAATGTATACTTAGGGTCACTCTTTTCTCTGAACACTTGCTATCATTTGACATTTCTAATTTGACATTACTGCCTTTAATAATCTTTAATTTAAGCACATTCAATTACACTTTCAACACTATTACTTACAACTAATGTCAGTGTCTACTCTCCTGAATTACTACTTAAGTTGGATCTATCACCGACTGGAAGAATAAACAGTGTCAAGACACAATTGACTCAACTTATAACCCGTCCTATTTTATATAAATGGTCGCGATGTGCACACAAGATTTGGAGGTGAAATGACTGAAGGGAAAGGATTATAGCACTTTGAGAAGGGATTAGGTTTGGCTGGCCAGGCTAGATACTTTGAACAGGAACTATTTGTTGTCTCAGAAAAATCTTACATTTGTAATTGGTTTTATTTGTATTTCAGGATTTCAAGAACCTCACAGATTCTCAGACAAGCACCGCTGACAAAGAGGTTAAAGAAGTAACTGTAGCATACACTTGATCTTTAACTTAACAGAAACATTTTTTTTATAGAGAAGATTCAAATTTTCTCAGGTGCCTGTTTTCTGTCGTGACCTGATGCTTGAAAACTCAGCGCTAAATGCTCATGTGGCATTTCTGGAGGAAGAGAAAAGAAACGTAGAGGAGCAACTGAATTTGAGATTTAAGGAACAATATGATGCTTTGGTCCGACGTCTTCTCTCCAACTGCGTCCAGCTACAGGTGTTGTCAGAAACCAGAGTGATGCTTTAAAATGCTCTTGGTAAATGTTTTATTTTTAAAATCACTGAACAAATGTTGTGACTAAATCAGGCCGGTCTGGATGAGCAGCAGAGTCAGATGGAGTGGGACGTCACTGCGATGGTGAGTCAAGTCCGGAGCGAGGCAGTCGACAAAATGCTGAAGACAAGGAATAAGAACAGCTGCAGCAACGACAAGAATCATGAACTCACACTTGAACTGTCACAGGTAAAGCATTAGTCAACTTCTTTATTACATGTTTAATCACATTTTCAAGTGAATTAATTCAAATTGAATAATTCAGAAGGAAGATATTGATGAGCTTAAGCAGGAGAACAGTCGTCTGATGGCTCTGCTGCGTAAACGTACTGCGCTCAGTGGCTGGAGACAAGTGGTCGATCAGAGCAAACTCCACAGACGGCTTCTACAAACGCAGCAGGTCAGACACACACACAATATATGACCCCTGCAGGAAAAGATGCCACGTGCACCCCTTGTATTGTTTTTTATCTTGAAACTCTTTAAGTATATTTAAAAACAATATTTTTTGTATTGTTTTTAAATATACTTAAAGAGTTTCAAGATACACACCAATATTCAATTATACTTGGGCATCTCATTTTAGAAGTACGAATAAGTCAAAGTTGCAACATAAACGACTGCTGTTTTCTTTTTTGTTCCAGAAGGAGATCTCCAGTCGTTGTGAGGCTCTCAGAGTGAAGATGGTGTCTGAGGAGGAGGTGCTTCTGCTGCGACAGGAGCTGGACGTCCTGCAGAGAGAGCTCGCCAACTGTCGGGACGAATGCAGCAGCACCAAGAAGCTACTGAGTCGAAAGGTACAACCAACCGGTAACATGAGGAGGAGAAGTACATGTTTCTGTTTTCTGTTGTATACTGACTTCTAAAACTTGGGTCCTTATAGAGCGAGGAGCTGCAGGCGGCCCGGCAGCAGACAGTGCAGGACGCTCACAGTCGGCAGCAACTGGACCTGTACCGAGCCCAGACTCTGGACCAGATCAGGGCCGAGGTGGAGGACCGGGAACGACAGCTTAAGATGCTCCGTGAAGAGCTGGACCAAGGCAGCAGGATGCACTGTTTGGAGAGAAAACGCAGCGCTAAACGGATAAAACAGGTCTGAGATTCCCTCCTAAACACATAAATAAAACACGGGATGTTTAATGAAAATAATTAAGATTGATCCATGTGGTATAAATATGATAAACGTAAATAGTGTGTATTTGGTTGTATTACTCTGTGGTTGTTTGATGATGTCTTCAGGTGAAAGGGCAGCTGTTTCAGGAGCGAAGCCTCAAACATGAAGCCTTTCATCGAGTCGAGGACCTGCAGAGTCAAGTGAGCGACATGGAGGCAACAATATCCAGACACGCCTCTACAGCAGGTAACAGTCGACTCATGATCAATGTACACTAGACTGTTTTAACAGATGAAATAAATGTTTTTTGACTTGTGTTTGTGATTTTAGGCCAGAGCAGGATGTCTTTCGCTCTGTCTCTGAGCAAACTGAGTCCTCGAAATCCTTCAGCAGGTTTGTCTCATCACATCTTCATCTCAGAGACATTATCTCCATATCTCACACAAACTTAATCTACCATTGTATTGAAAAATTAAAGCTATACTCATTGCACTTTACGTCTTTTAGTCCACCTTTACCGGCTGTACTCAGCAATTTGGTCTGGTCTTAATAAACATCCATTAAGGCACATTTTTTTTGACATTACATATACAAAAATATCTGTCAGCCCAACTGAAACCAGTAAAACACGACACTTAAAGGAGAAGGTTCAGCACTGTTTTTTCTCCAATCTCTTTTATACAGCGTAAAAGCCCATTTATATTCACATGAGTGTTGAGCCTACATACATTCAAACCCCATGTAGGATGAACTTTGGACCTCAGTATTTATATTCTGTTCCACAGAAGAAAACAAGATCTCCCGCACACTGTCACTCTTCATTCATGCAGGCTTGATGAAGGTCAGATGGACCAAAACGTTGTTTCAGTTTTAATAAATGAATGCAGATTGAGACAATGTGCCAGAGCTTTTTTTGTTTTCTTCTGTGATACACCTTGTCCAAATTCAAACTCCAAATGTCCTGTTTTTATGCAAAATGTCATGTCCTTTTGTCTCACTTCTCAAAATGTATAAAATTTGATTGATGATATTTAACAACAATACAAATATGTGATAATTCTACCAATTTATTATTATTATTACTATTTCAATTTATACCTTTTTTCAACCCTAAAATCATCCATTTTTCTCCCTTCTTACATTCTTTAATTACAGCCTGAGACTTAAGGACATAGTTCATTTCAACCTGTGTGTCTCTGCTCTGTTTGTGCCTCAGGTTTACACAGGTCCAGTCGAAGGGTGTCCAGCCCACAGCTTCAAAGCCTAACACACTTTTCCTCACTTCCCAACGTTGTATCGGAGCCAAGACGGCAGACAGCAGCAGCAGCAGCAGAGCGAGGCACCAGCGCAGACAGACACCTCCGGCACAGCGCAGTGGGTTCAACCAGAGTTTAAACCCCTTTGTAACACCGCAGCCGAGGGAGACAAGGGAAAAACACGAGAGAGAGAACAAAGAGGGGATTTTACAGCCAGCACAGGCACAGCACTGAACAGGACGATTATCCACATATCATCAAAGGGTTAGATGCTCTTTGAAGTGGCATGTAGTTAGTCTTTTTGTAAGGTTTTTTAATACGACACCAGGGCCAACAAATATTAATTGAAATAAGAAAATTGTTAAAATAATAAATAAAAATTGAGGGAGGGGTTTGGACAATGCACTGTTCATCAAACTGGGGATTATTGTATCTACTTTTAATGCATTGTGTGATCGGTTGTTGGGGGAGATTTTAGAGTTTTTCTCACAAAAGAAGAATTGGAGCCCCTCGACTGGTAGCTTTGTCCCAAATAAAGAGGAGTGACTAGTGTTTAAATCCCAGCTCTATTTGCTTCATGTCATTTTCTCTTTCACTCCACTTTGAATTTACTTCCTGTATAGTCCAAAATAAAACTGGAGTTTCACATTAAAAGTTTGTTTTACTATCAATGCTTTATTAAACCCATTTGGTCAGTTTTTGTATTGGTCTGGACTATTTAGGGGTTTTCATTATTTTTAGCCTACTTTTCTTTACTTGTACTGTACTGTGAAGTTTAATTTACTTTACTTTACTTACTGGTTGTTTTGTTTCATGTAAAGGTCCTTTTGATGATTGTTAGTAAATCTTTAAGTGAAGATATGTTTTAATATATTACTGCAGTCAGATTTACAATTTTGAGATGATAATCTTTCTCCACAGGCTCTGTGTCGGGTCCAGGTCCAAACTGCTCAGATGTTACCAAACCTGTAAACTGTTGCTACAGCACTCATCTCTGGATCACCTCTGATATGTCTGCTTTCATGCTGCTGGATATGAACAATACACTACATACTTTTTTTCTTTTCAAAATCAAATCAATAACTTTTTTCATTTTAGTATTTATATGTGCCCAAAGCTGCTGGGATAGGCTCCAGTCACCTGCAACCCCTAATGGGACTAAACAAAAGAAAAGGATTGAATGAATGTGATTATGTTGTGTAAACCATTTATATGTTTTTTTCTTTAGTGGCAGGACACTATCTTTATACAGTGTTTAGACTTCAAAAGAATAAATAATCATCTTTCAAGTTTCTGTCTGGGAGATTTTTATTTGACCCACTGGTGTATGAGCATCGCCACCTCCATCAGGATGGATCCAGCTGATCCAGCATCTGAACCGTTCACACTCCTTCTCTCAGTCAGAAGGCAGCCTTAAACCAGAGCAGCTTCTTCCCAAATGCAGCAAAACAGCAAATACATATTTAAGTAACATTAAAAAGATATGTTAATAATTATCATATAAACTTTGTAAAATTGTTACAATGGGGCACATCAGTCCAACTTTTTTTCAAAAGTGCATAATTGTCTCAAAGTTTCATACATTTAAAGCTTTATAGAACTAGAAGAAGCCATCACTTCCTGTTTCTGTGTCTGAGCAGAGCGGACAACCAAAGGAAAAACACTTTTTGGTCTTTTCTTGATGGTTACAGTGTAGAAAGACCTGAAACAACAAGCCACCTTTTTAAACACAATCTGCATCATCTGAACCATTTCTACTAAATTTGTTAAAACACACCATTTTTGGGTTACTGTAGGTGTTCTCAAGCTGAAGGTAAGGTGTGGTGCTGCAATCTACAATGTCGCCACTAGTTGTCACCCAAAATCTACACATTGCACCTTTAGAGAAGATTTTCTTTTCAGCCTCCATTTTTTTTCTTCCACTTCAGAATAATCTTGTACAGTAAAAACCTTTCTTCATTTAGATATTACTAAAATACTGTATGTCATTGTGCTCACTGGTTTGGATTTGTTTGCCTCACACACTTTTGTCCCTGTCCTTGTCAACCATCCTGGGGCAGCCCAGTTGTGTAGAGGTACGACACGGTCCCGGCCTGGATTTGAAAGGTCTGTCCGTGGATGTGATGTCCCGAGAGCTGCTGGCTGGTCTGGCTGATGGAGATGGCCTGTCCGCTCTGGCTGCTGATGTGAATGGCCTGCCCGTGCTGCTCCACTCCCTCTTGGACCCCCTGGGTGCTCGGGACGGCCTGGGGCAGGACCTGCAGCTGCTCCATGGCCTCTTTACTCAAAGTTATGACGTGCATTTGCTCCGTTTGCTCCAGAGTTTGCTCCGTTTGAGTCACGACTGCAACGTTCGGCAGGTGTCCTGTTTGAGTGAGCAGCGTTATCCCTTGATCCTGCCCCTGGACAAAGTTAATGTTATCCGCTGTCACCACCAGCTGGATCTCCTCAGGCCCAGAGGAGAACGGCTGAAGCTGGAGGACGCTGCGACCCTCGTCCTGGAGCTTGGCAGGCGGTGGGTCTGGACTTTGGGGCTCTGGTCGCTCCTTGTTGTGGGTTTTGGTGTGGCTCTTGAGGTTGTCGAGGCGAGTGAACGACAGGTTACAGGACGAGCAGCTGAAAGGCTTCTTCCCCGAGTGGGACGCAACGTGACGTCTCCTGGCGCTGGGGTCTGAGAAGGATTTAGGGCACATATGGCACTCGTACGGCTTCTCTCCTCTGGAAACAAAAACAGGAGTAAGAACTAGAATATTTTGGATAGGGATGCCTGTTACAACAATTCACTTAAAATAACTTAAACAGTTATTTTAAGTGAATTTTTAAGAGGTTTTTAATTATTGACTTTTAAAGGAGACAATGTTTGAGCCTCTTGACATTAACAAGCCATTTTCATTTGCAGTAAAAAAATGTTAGTGCTCTATAAAAATAAGAGAAAAATGAGAGATGTATGCCATATTTTCTCCCAAAGTGAATTCAGGTTTTCATGCCACAATACATTTAAAGACATCAGTGTAAATTTCATGTAGGACATCAGACCAATCCATTTTTTTGAAAAACAAGATACAGTAAATTTTGTCTTAGAAAATCTTTCCAAATAAATTTTACCTTTGAAATTCTAAGAAACACAAACAATTACCCCTTTTCCAATTCTTAATATTTCTTCTATCATGAAATACTACATATGTCAAATTAGAATTGGACAAAAGACTCAAAACCATTCAATATTAAGCATTAGCATTTTACCATTTATAGTTACTGAGCTTTAAAGATCAGCAAAGGTCAGTGCAGCTGTAATCTCACCTGTGGATCCTGATGTGAGTCTGCAGCGTGGATTTAGTCGTAAAACACTTCCCACAGATTTCACAGGTGAACGGTTTCTCTCCTAAACTCATTATTCACAGAAAGGCCAATAAAATATATTATCTATACTATTGTCAAAGGTCTGCTTGTGTTTTTATTACCTGTGTGAGTCCTCAGGTGTTTCTTTAACTGAGCCGTGTCCAGAAACTTGTGGTTACAATGAGCACATTCAGGAAAAGATTTGTCTTAAATGAAAAGCAAAAAGAGTAGATGTTATTCAGCTTTTCTTTTTCATTATAAAAAACAGTGCTGCTGATACAACATGCTTTCTGACCTGTATGAACCCTGTAGTGACTTTTGAGCTGACGTTTCTGAGTGAAGGTCCTCTCACATTTGTCACAGCTGAAAGATTTCTTATCTAAGATGGATTTAGGACAGATCAAAGAAAAGAAAGTACTTGTTAATGACAAATACAGATGGGATTTCAAGTTGAATAAAGGCAGTATTTTCTCTTATCAGGTTTAAATCCACTAAATGCCTGAGTGTAGAAATACTTAAACGTAGTAGGTAATAAGACCCATGTTGTCACAGAATTACTTGCCTTCATGGAGCTTCATGTGGTCCTGTAGAGAGTTTTTGGTGGACAGAGCTTTGGAGCAGATCGAACACACAAAGGGCCGCTCTCCTGTGTGCATCCGCTGGTGAACGATCATACTGTACTTCTGAGTAAAGCACCTCCCACACACGGGACACCGGAAAGGCTTCTCTCCTGGGACGTAACAGTCAGAACATTAGGTTTAAAGAGAAACACCGGAAAGGCTTTTCTCCTAGTAAAGAGTCAGAATATATTCAATGAATTAGGCGTGTTTAAAGCAGAATTTAAACAGGAAAGACATTAAGCAATTCTCACGTGTTTAGAACATTAGGTTTGAACTAAAGAGAGATTGTGACCCAAACTTTGTGATACTGTTTAAACTAATTTCCATTACCCATGTTACCCAGTTACCCATGACAATCATTGCTTCCAGTTTTATTTATTTTTTTTATTATATAGCGACCCAAAAACTCCTCAAAGTCTCCATCAGCTTCCCAAAACTACTTTTTCTATGCCACTGCTTTCTAAATGTAAATCATAGAAACTTTTATTACCATTGGTTTGAAATAATACCATCTTAAAATTATAATGTATGTGTCACAGCAGGGTTAATCACTAAGTATAAAAACATCAAACATATAAAAGCTTGTAAATTTACTGCAATATTTCTCACAGTATATCTGCTCTTTGTTGTAGACAGCTATCATTTTAAACATAACTTAAATAAGCCTGTTGTGACTCATAAACATTGTCATAGTAGTAATTGTCATAGTTCATATGCTTATTTTGATTTTGATTTGATTCAATTTATTGTCATTACAACTGTAAAAGTACACTGCAAAGAAAAGCTTATCCACATACAAGTATGATTTAATGTCTTTAGCTGCACCGCCTATTGACGCCATGCTAATCCAAACAAGACAAAGACATCACTTTGCACTACATCTAATCATTGTTCAGGGACACTCCATCCTGTTCACTTAGTGGCATGTACACGTTAACTTATTCACATCTAAGACTGACACGTCAGCTCAATACACGTCCATCTACGACCCTGGAGCCGAGAGGCATAATGTACATCTATAAAAGCTTCATGTGTTGTAAACATGTGAAGCAAATCCCCTTGTACCATTGTTGCATGTTCTCAGATTTTTAAAATCATTTATGGACAGAAGGGTTTCTAGCTTTCTAAATTTACCATGTACGGTCTCCGTCGTCTCGTTTGTGATCTGAACCTAATAATTATTTTAACAAACATACATTAAAAAGCAAATTAAATGGATCTTAACTACATTTTTCAGGAACCAAACACTGCATATAGGTTTTCCACTTTATTAAATATATTAAAAATAGACTTTCTATATCATGTTACATACAATGAAAAGGATAATTATACATAAAAGGCGTACACTTAGTTCTTATAGGGGCCTTACCTGTGTGTGTTCTTTGATGGATCTTGAGAAACAGGTGGTTTTTAAACACTTTTCCACAGTCGTCACATCGAGCCTCAGTGTCAGGATACTTCCTCTTTCTGCCTCTCTTCACCGGCTCTTGTCTTTGAGCGTCGTCTGTAAAAGTAGGATTTAAATGAGGAAGCCTAATGCGCGAACCTAATAATTATTTTAACAAACATACATTATAAATGGATCTTAACTACATTTTTTAGGGAACCAAACACTGCATATAGGTTTTCCTTATTAAATATATTAAATAGTATCATTTTCTGCAAACTCTTTTACATGACACTTTATTATCACATCCTATAAGCTTCTATATTACTTCTTTCCAGGTTGGTTGTCAGGATACTTCCTCTTTTGCCTCTCTTCACTCGATTTAAATTTTGAGGGAAGCCTAATTTGACGCCTGGTTTCCCTGCTTTGCTCTGAACCTGTATCATTTTCTGCAAACTCTTCTGCTTGTGACACTTTATTATCACATCCTATATTTTTAGCTTCTATATTACTCTTCTCAGGTTGCAGACACCTGGCCGCTGTAAACGAACTCAAGCACAAGTGAGAAGATCTCTGCCGTCATGTCGTTCAATCTGACCGTTGTTTGGTTTGTCTGAAGCTGTGAAGTGAACAGGACAGAGAAGTAGTTGCTGCTTGCTGCCAAAAAGAGCCGTTGTGAGCTTGTCTGAAGCTGTGAAGTGAATAGGACAGAGAAGTAGTTGCTGCTTGCTGCCAAAAGAGCCTTGTGAGCCTTGAAATGTGTGTTTTCCACCACCACCCTAACGTCACACAGCAGCCCTTTGGTCCTGAAGGTGTCTAATTTAGTTAAGATGCTCTGACTGTGTGGGTCTGAATGAAGGGTGATTCGAGAAGAAGACTCTGGTTTAGGAAGCATTTTTTCTTCTTCTTTTTCCTCAAAGTCTGCTTTTGTAAAAAAAAAAGACAAATATGTAGGTCGAAACATGTTGAGGAGACTGACTACATTAATGCAGTATAAACATGGCATTTCTGAGCATTTTAGAAACATTGAAGTCAAATAATGTTTTTTTTTCCTAATGTCATGTAAACTGCTCAGCCTCTGCACCGACATTGTCTAGCTACAGCACATTTTTGTTAAAGTAAATCAGAAAATGTACAGAAGTCTGAACCTCAGTGGTAAGTACAGCCTTGAGTGTAAAATGTTTTATGCTAAGGTAAAAAAATAAACTTATAAAATAAATAGATAAACTTCACTTAATGCTTTAGGCTTTTCTTTATCTCTTCTTATAAAAGCACTGTTTTGTTGTATATTATTATTAAAATTATTAGAAATTTGATCAAAGCATTAAAGCAACCTCAAAGCAATATGACCAAATGCTGAATTTTGATACTTTTTATATTGATGTAACATTACTATCAAAACTGGGATGCATAAGAAAATAATATTTATTTATCCTCAAATGAATAGAAGGATAGCAGTCACTTTTATTTATGGATATCATGCAGTTTCATTGGCATATTTACTTTCTAAAGGTTAAAGGGCATGGAGGTTTGAAACTTATTAGGCCAGGAAATAAAAAAAAAAGTGTGTCCTAAAGAAACAGACAAGCTTCTTTATATGGATAAATTAATTTACATTTTTTGTTACATTTACTTATCTTTTCTTCTTTCAGTTTATTAAATGTTATATCATTTTGCAACTGGACTCTGATAGAATGTACGCAAAAGGTCTTTGCAGCTAAATACCCTTCTGTTGTTAGCAAGCAACCTAGCTACATCGTTTCAAAGAGCACACTGCCGACTGTAAAGACACACCTAAACGGCAAGATTATTTTACCTGAAAAAGCATAAAATAACGAGACTAAGCTATGAGCTATTTTTAAAGTTGACATGCGCATAAAACCGCGGTGTATTTCAAAGTAGTGAGCTTTTAGGA
Source organism: Perccottus glenii (assembly GCA_024416835.2). Classification (NCBI taxonomy): domain Eukaryota; kingdom Metazoa; phylum Chordata; class Actinopteri; order Gobiiformes; family Odontobutidae; genus Perccottus; species Perccottus glenii. The sequence goes on along the minus strand of CM044565.2, from coordinate 22,258,630 downwards.
CCTTACCGTGTTTCGGCTGTTGGTTGTATGCATTCAACGGAGGCGAGAATACCGCGGACCTCTCGCGAGAGGTTCAAACGAGTTCACCCCCCCCGCTGAATACTCCGTGTGTTTACGAGAAAATGGATAATTAGCAGGCGATTTGTTTAGATCGTTTAGCTAATCGAAATATGCGTAAATTATCATCCCATTTTTCTAACGGGTTTTATTTATTTTTTGCCGAAGAAAATTTTACAGCCAGGACTTACTGAAAAGACAATACCTGAAGCAAAATGACGTACTTAATATCAATGAATAAAGGTAGGTCAGTTGTTGACTGATTGTCGTTGTCACATCTGTCAAACTGGTCAAAGTTATTGGATTGGACATTTTATATGTTCAAATTAACTTTCCACTGTTTGTAGTCTTAAAAACAAAGAGTATTTTAAACAGTAGCCCACATATTAAAGTTTAAAGGTAGGCTCTATGGGATTATTTTACATTTAACTTGTATAGCAAATGTCAATAAAGTGCAACGCAATTAGAGCCAATGCATGAGTTCCACGGAAGACTAATTATAGCTTAAGTCACTAGAAGGAAAGTTGTTATGATTTCTTGGCAGTGATTGAAAAAGCTTTGCATCCAAATAAACTACTTTTATTGTCTTTTGTGGGTTGTACAGCTGCTTTTAATGCATTGTTACATGAACCTTCTCAGAAAGTGAATAGCCTAGTCCTAAAGTGATCCTTGAACTTGGGAATCAGTTCAGACAATAGTTAACGTTCAAAGTTGTGAATTAGCTTTTCCTTTATAACCATTCTTTTGTGCTCCTGCTGTGGCTGTGATTTCAGAGTGAGATGGGTCCAAAATGAAGCGAGTGAGGGTCGTTGTGGTTGGAGCCGGTGTCATAGGCTTCTCCACCGCAGTCTGCCTTGCTGAGACTCTCTCGTTCTGCTCCATCACACTTATCGCAGAGAAGTTCAGCCCAGACACCACCAGTGATGGAGCAGCAGGCATCCTGTTCGCTGCCAAGTTTCCAGGTATAGGACAAAAAAACTCATTTAAGCGCTGGAGCACTGGGTAAACTGAGCATTGCTTTAGGAGAATCACTTTTAAATTACTTTTTAAACACAATCTTTCACAAAGGCTTGTCTGACATTGTTAATTGTAAAATCTCTTTCTGTGTGGCTTTTTGGGACATTTATAAACTGAATTTCTAAATCATAATAAGATTTTTTGTCTGGCAATTCTTGTCACTCTGGAACAATACAGATAACACTAGCAAGAACATAATTAATACAGAATAGATGGTGTTAAAAGTAGAGATGTAACAAGACAAAACCAGTGCAAATAAGCTTAAAGTACAACTGTCATGTAAAGTTAAATCATCTGATCTACTTTTACAAGGATTTTTCATACACATACACACAAAGATACTGTAGATGCTGACCAGTTGTAAAAAAGGAAGGAAGTAATATGCTTTTCCTTATTGTTTTACCAGATATTCCTTTGGAAAGACAAAAGCGCTGGTTCAAAGACAGCTTTGATCACCTGCTGGCCATCACCCAAACCCCAGACGCCTCAGAGGCTGGAGTCATGCTGAGCTCAGGGTAACACTGCCTTAAACAAATCTATGCAGTGTGTTAGCTGAGTCATTATTCTGTATTATTCATATGTATTTTATTTAGGTGGCAGATTTTTAAGGAGGTCCCACAGGATAAGAAGCCCTACTGGTCTGAGCTTGTGATTAGCTTTAGGTTAATGACTGATCGTGAATTGGAGCGATTCCCGGATCATACGTTTGGACAGGGCTTCACCACTCTGAAGTGTGAGTGCTCCACCTACCTGCCCTGGCTCGAGAAGAGGTTTGTGCAAATCTATTAAAGTCCAGAGTCCTAAGTCCACCCTTACACTGTTTATCATTCCAGATTCAGAAAGGCTGGAGGTCTGGTGGAGCAGAGGAGAGTGGACAGCCTGCAGGAGTTAAGCAGCTATGATCTCATTGTAAACTGCTCGGGCCTCGGCTCCAAAACGCTGGTGAATGACCCTGAGGTTTATCCCGTGAGGGGCCAGGTGCTGAAGGTGGAGGCTCCGTGGCTGCAGCATTTTATCCGGGACGGAGACGGTAAGACGTACATTTACCCCGGGATACGCAGCGTCACTGTGGGCGGGACGAGACAGGAGGGCGACTGGAGGCTGGAGGTGGATAATGGAGAGACTGAAGGCATTTTGGAAAGATGTGGGAAATTAGAGCCGTCACTGAAGAATGCCAAAGTCCTGAGCAAATGGGTAGGTCTTAGGCCGAGCAGAAGAAACCCCAGAGTGGAAAAGGAAGTGGTGCAAATAAATGGTCGCAAAGTCCCACTGGTACACAACTACGGTCACGGCGGTTGGGGAGTGACCCTCGCCTGGGGCACAGCGGTGGACGCACTGGGGCTGGTCCGGCAGTGCCTCCATGAAATGCCTTTAACAGCTAAACTTAAGAAAAACAATAACTACAATCAATTAGTTCCAGTAATGCATGCTTTTAAACCTAGAAGGAAATCATCGATCAGCTGTGCTCTTGGATGAATTAAATGGCACTGATTGCACTAGACTGTCTTTCTGCTGATGCTATATTTTATTGTAGAATATTAACAGTTTAGATCAAACACAAATCATGGCCTTACTTGTTGCCATTTAAAACCATCAACTAATCTAGAAAATGTGGGAATATGTGTAACTATATAGCTACAAAGTATGTCATAGAATTATTCCATTACAAATAAACAATGTTAATATATGTACATAAAGAAATGTGATGTATTTCACAAATTATTACTGTCATTGGTCAGATGATAATTATTGTTCAAGACTCAAACACAAATGTGACCTTACTGCCAGAGTTTATTGCCATCAAATAAACACATTGTCAAATTCATTGTACAAATTCTTTAAGATGTTTTAAAACTAAAAACAGATTTCAAACTTTACTTGTTAGATAAGGCACTGTATTAAACTCAGTAAAACGTACAAGTTACGTATTTTGTGACTGTCCTAAGATGTGTGTTGATGTATTGAAAAGCTCGACATAAAACTGTTGTGGCATTTACTCTTAAGTTAAAAAGCCACAAAGAGCTAATGCTTTTTTTTGAATAAATGACAAAGTGTTGAAGGTTTATTAATAACATTTAAATCTGTACCTAAGAAAAAAAAATATATATTTTCTTCCGCTTTTTCCCGTCAGGGGTCGTAGGTGACTGGAGCCTATCCCAGCAGCTTTAGGCGGGGTTCACCCTGGACAGTGGCCAGTTAGTCGCAGGGCTAACATTTACAGACAGACAACCATTCACTAGAGACACTTTAGAGGTGACCTATATGTCTTTGGACGGTGCGCAGAAGCTGGAGTACCCAGAGAGAGTTGGCCGGGGTTTGAACTCGCAGTCTTCTTGCTGTGAGGCAGGAGAAAAAAATATTGTCCTTTGAATACAACACAAATGCACTATAAAGACAGTGTGCACATGAGAATAATAATTATTAGCTTATTATGCATTGAAACAAAATGACACTTAATAAAAAATGTAATTTAACATGTCTCCCAGATAAATACAAACAACATTTTGACTTTATGACTTTTACAAATTCAATATATACTAGGAGATAGGAAGCAAAGGCAGTTTGTGATCCATGCGTTTTGTGAAGCTAATGGCTGATCAGAACCCACATTACAAAGCTAGGTCCATTTCTTTTTCCTTATGGTGGTCTTATTTTCATGGACAACCTGCAGAGCTTGATCCAGAGTTGCTGATCCTTCTTGGTTTCAATCGGTAAGCTTCAGAAGCAGCTGAAACTGATCGAGCAGGACGGTTCTGTGTGTTTGGTAAAAGGAAACAGTTGAAATCCTTTATAATGAGGTTTTCCAAGTGTCCCTTTGGCACTAATTTGTATCCAATGTCACGTGACATTTTTGTGGAAGTAGACAATGCTTTAAACTGTGTTATAGGCCTTTGTGTTCTGTCTTCAGTCTTGTTGTAGATGGAAGCAGAGAGTTTTCTGTTCCCAGCAGCTGGTTCTTCAAGCAGTTCAGTCAAAGTGGAGCAATGCAACATTTGTCTTATATTCAAGCACCTACTAAGTTCCGTCCCAGCGAGAGCTTTACTGTGAGGTCGACCTCTGACTGGGTGTACGCTGTTCTTACGAGTTGTTAGTGAAGGGAACATGAAGGACTCAAAACCTGCAGATGACTTGTTGTAGGATAAAGGTGTCTGTTTGTACCGGCCTGAAAATATAAAGTGTAACTTGATATTCAGTTCCAACAGGTTTAACAAATGAAGAGACAGAAAAGAGAAGCTGCTGGGAGGAGAAGCTAGAGCATGTGACACATAAGCTTTCATCTCCTCTTTCTACTTGTTTCCTACTTATTTCTCGAGTCACAATAAACAAAGACAAAGAAATAATAAAAATGACAAGACAGAGTGGAGATAGCAGCTATCTTGTTACCATTAAATGTGTACCCCTCCCCTAAATGTGTGCTAACAATGCATGCACAGGAAATAAAAAAGAAGCAGACACAGTCATAAAGCGATGAACAATTTATTTCTCAAGCTCAACCACGACAGCAGCACACTTCAGAAAAACGCAAGACTCGGACACTTTACACACACTGTAGAACTTCAGGAGCGTTATACGCACACAGACACCTTCTTAACTATAACCATTTTGAGATACAACGTCCTGGATGACTGAGAATCCTTCACAGATAGAACTATGCATTGCAGCGTCCTTTCCCATTAATGTGTGATCAATAAGTTTACACTACTGAATGCTGTACGTCCACTTAAAAAAAAGACCGATATTAAATGTAAGCAGAGTTTACGGGAAACTGTGTGAGTTAAAGATTGATCGCTTTTATGAGAAAACACAACAGCCAAAAGTAAGAAGTTGTCTAACGTAGCTCACACGTAGCATTGTGGTTGAAACCGGTCTTGCCCTCGTCTCTGACTCATTTTTACTTTATCTTGTTTAAGTCTCTGACATATAAGTCTCAAGATTTTAAAGCAACACGACGTAACTTTTCAGATTTGTACCCAATAAAAGACTCTGAGGACAACTCAAACAGGTTATGCCTCAATATGCGTCTTAAGCATAAAAGTGTGAGATATGTTCTTGGTATTTAGACCTTTATAGTGGAAATGCACCCCATATATGATTGAAATTGAACTCTGAAGCGTTATACTGACTAATTGTATGTGTTTTACAGTGTTGCTTTAAATCAAAACCACACATCTTTATTGTGATTGGATTAAAATCTTTATACTTCACTTTTATCTCTCTCTGACTCTACCTCCTTCAACAAACAGCTTGGACTTGGTCCTGTTTGGACCAATTGTTCCTTGATATCTCTTTGAATGTATGGGTCTGGACTCGTTGCCCAAAAGCCTTGGTCTTGTCTTGGTCTTGACTACAACTCTACTTACAAGCAGTGGCTGCTCCTAAATTCTGAATGTTTGTATAAAGACCCCATTCTTTTGTATAATTGCAAAACTTTTCAAAAATAGCTTTGTGGATGTTTATCACTAAAACCAGATTCCTCTATAATTGGGAATTGTCATATATATAAAATGTATATAAGGGTTCAGCCTGTTGTGGCCAGTGTTGAACATTAACTGTCCTCATGTGTAAAAGTGTAATAAAAGGCATCATTCCAAGTCTCCATTTTAGTGCATTAGAAATTAACCTCAACTTTCTAATGTTTTAACATTGTTAGTAAATATTTTTATGTGTCTGCACAAAGCAGCTTTCAGGCACATGATAAAATACTGTGCAACATTATTTCAGACTAAAAAATATACACAAAGACAGATCGAAATCTAGAGAGAACACTGTACAAGCTTCACTCCGACGACGACATTCACAAGAGCTCTTATTTACAATAACTCTGTGGACTCAAGCCAAACCCATAAAAACAATAACAAATTTAGAACGAATTAAGCAAGCATTTACAGTTGACTGCCATTATTCATGAGAAATGTCTTCAAAACACACAGTCACATAGAGTTCACGGTCTCCATTTCTGACAAAATCACCACAACAGCAAACCAAAGCGCTGCCTCTTATAGACTGTGTCTGTGAAAATGTCAGCACTAAGTTTAACCCAATGTAGATGTCGTTTGTCGTCCTCTTATTAAAGCGTCCCCTTTGAAGGTCAGTTCTCAAAAGCCAACAACAGCAACAAATGTCTGATGCAAATAAAGAAACTTGAAGAAAAGAAGCACAAATAAGCAGCAGTCTTTTCCCAGCAACACAGAGAGGGCAGCTGCGGCAGTGAGGTCACATTTGTCCGAGGCTGTCGTTACCGTTCTCCAGATTCTCGTTGCTTTCGTAGCAGCCCGAGTCTCTGGGCGAGTCCCCCGTGAGGCCATGTCTGTCCAGGAGCAGCTTGTCCTGGGAGCCTCCTGAAGGACTGCTTCGCTCCGGGTCACTGCTGCCTGCAAAGACACAAAAGCAACAGCAGAGGGCACCGTCACATTTTGAGAACTCTGATCATACTGTGTTGTATTTGTGTTAAAGTCTAGCATATTTCATAAGAGTTTTCATAAAGTGCAAATAATCAGAGAAATTACATTGAGTGACCAACAAACTTAAATTAACCATAATTTGTAGTTGTTTCAGTCATTTTATTCGTACAGATGGACACACAGTTCCTAATCCAAACATGCCATCTCTTGTTTAATGCTTGCCCACTACTGACCGTCGTACTCCTGCAGCAGCTCCACAGCAGTGAGCAGCACGGCTCTGTGTTGAGGGTCCCTGATGTTCAGCTCGTCCAAATCCTCCTCCTCCAGCAGCTTAAACGTATCCAGGTCCTCGTAGCCGTTAAACAGGAAAGTCGGTAGATGCTCCTATCAACCAAGAAAATACATCACATTAATAAAACGTCTAGACTTAATGTGGTTGCTAACACTTTCAGCTCAGCACTGTCCCAGCTCTTACTCTGAGGTTGATCCGTTCGAGCAGCTCTTCCACTGAGGTCGGTTTAGGTTGGCGGGCCTTCCTTCTTCGTCTCGTCTTTTTGGGCTTCACCGGCTCCTCGTTGATGACGTCGACGTAAATGAACTTGAACGTGCCAACTTTTCCGTTGAGCATCCCCATCCACGTCCCCATCGGAGGTTTACTGATGATGTCGATCACATCTCCGCTCTGCAACAGACAGGAGAGAGTCAGCCCCTGTCTTTAATCCACAATGTTTCGTGACAATCTTACTACTGTGGGAATAAAAGAAAGTCTTATAATAGGAGGAACATTTAGGTCTGGGCAATACGTCAGATATTTTCAGACAAGAAAACGGTGAGACTATTTGTATCAAGATAAAGTTCAAATTGTGCTGCAAGTTGAATATTTATCTTCTTCCTGCTCACTGGAATGATGCTTTTACTTCCAGTTAATATACATTGCAAAAACGTAAGGCATACTCCAAGAGCTGTATGAGCACCATTTATTTCACGTTCATGCTAGTATTAAGTAGCTGTCTGTTAATACAAGCAACTGTAACATTAGATTTCTTTAAATTTTTTTACTTTTGGGGAAATATATATTATAAAGAATATTAGAGTTTTATCTAAATATATGATGATATAATCTTTGGTTCACATCGCCCAGCCTTAGATGTCCACAATAGACAAACAAATACACAACAGCAAACAAGGTTAATGTAAAAGTTTAGGCAAAATATTTCTGGAGCCAGTGCATCTTTTTTTTCCTCTCAGTTTTTATTTTATTTAAGCCCCTTATGTTTTATTGAAGTCACTCGTATGGGTCTTATTTCTCATATATAGTATTTTAAATGCATCAGTTCACCATAACGTGTCTTATTCCAATGAATAAACAATAGAAATATCCTCCCAGTCCTTGAGCATCAGAGACTTTCACTTCACGTAAGCATGTCTGTGATGATTCTAGGTTAAAGCAAAGGCACCTGGACTTAGTTTTCAAGGTGAAGATGTTTTGTCTCTTATACCAAGAGACTTTGTTAATCTCTAGAGGGAGGGGTTTGACCTGAAACTAACTCTAAGTGGACCAGGCTCTTCTGTTCTCATAGTTGTTAACTTGAGATCTGTAGAGATATCACCTCAGCTCTTGTATCGGTTGATCTCAGAGTTGACTTAGTTGAAACGTCTTCACCTTGAAAACTGAATCCGGATGACTTTGCTTGAACCTTTTCTACATGTAAGCAGTAATGCAGACTTTTGTTAGTAATAAAGATGTTTTGTTTGTTTGCAGATGCACAGTTATAGTCTGTAATGTTTTGAAAAGCGTCTGCAGATGTTCCCTCTGCAGCTGTACCTTGAGTTTGAGTGAGTCTGTGTCGTACGGGCTGGGAGTAAAGTCAGTGTGGACCAGCGCTCGCCCACAGAAGGGGCCTCTGTACGGCAGCTCGTCCTCTTCTCCGTCTTCAGACTTAACGCTCTCTCGGTTACTGTTCGACGAGTCTGTGGTGCCCACTGTCTGACCACCTGCAGAACATAAGATAATATAAGCTCCTGACAAACACAAACTTCACATTCCACTTTTTTTTTTTAAGTCAAGCACACTAAAATGTTTAGACTGCGGCTAAGGTTATTTAATGTTTTCAGTATTTGTCTGATAAAGTGTCACACATCTGGTGCTGCAAGGTCTCAGTCAAACAAACAGAGTAAGTCAAGGTTTTTCACTCTTTTACTGGAGAAACCCAGTGATTAACTATTTGCTTTGTGAACAATGCTTAAAAAAAGACTAGAGTGGCCTTTGAAGGAATGAAATTGACACAAAATGGTCCAGTGTAACGTTAGAATGTGTTAAAACAAGACTAAAACATAAAATAATGACACCAAAATTGGGACATAACCTGCTGTGAGGAACATTTAGATTTAGTTTTACTGTAAAAGTAAGCTATTCAATTAATATAGAAGGTTATGAGCACACAAAATCCACTATTTATAAAGTCAAATGTTATGAAATCTAAAAATTCTGCTTATTATAAAACAGTTAAAGCATGTTTTAACCATATAGGAACATTAGGTCAAATTAAATAGATTTGTTTATACTAATATTCAATATCCACAATTATATGGAAAACTATAATGAAGAAAAACCTTTTTAAGTTCTTTTCAAACCAGTTTACATGACTGGGTCTGTTCTGTTCTTCTGTGTGTGAGAGGACTATATGTGAGACTGTAACTTTTTGGGAGATAGGTCATTTGTGATGGAAATAATTGGACTAAAATAAACCGACACTGGACTGAAAATGGAAGCACCTTGTGAATGACGCCAGACTCTAAATGGCTCTAAATGCCAGTCTAAATGGGGGGCATAGAGTTTAATAAAAGTGTGGACTTACTCATGGAGCTCTGTCCGCTGAGTGAGCTCCTCAGACTTTCCACTGAGCCTCCGTGTTTCAGTTTGGGTTTGTCCAAAGAGTCTGAGTCGGTCTGAGGAGAGTGAGGGAAGCTCAAGACGCGGTCCGGACTTGACTACAATTAAAACACACAGGTTTATTCTGTTCTGATCTGGACAAAGTGACAGAGACTGATTTTGTTTATTATAATGTACGTACATGTTCTGAGAGTGAGGAGTGGTATCTTTTGGAAATGTGTTTTCTCATGGTCTCTCTCACAGACTTGACCTTTTTGCCCAAAGAAATACGAGACATTGGCGGAGACTTCATGTCTTCCCTCATGACGCCTTCACCGTGTTTGTTCTAAAAAAAAAAGAAAAAAGGGGAAATAGTTTGCATACTTTGAGAATGACAGCTATAAACAAACTGTAGGTTGTCAATAATATACTTTCAATAATGCTACTTTAAATTAAATATTTGAATAAAGAGCCACATGCATTTTGAAGCCACAACTGTTGTAAAAGCAATCCCATCTAATAATATTCCTCAAATTATTTAGACTTGTAAGGATTTGTAAAATAAACCCCCATTTTGGACAAAATATCATTATTCTTTTTAACACAGTGCCAAAAATAGTCTAAACAGGGTAGGTCACAACTCAAACTACAGCAGCCTCAGAAGGTCATAACTCAAACTACAGCAGCCTCAGAAGGTCATAACTCAAACTACAGCAGCCTCAGAAGGTCACAACTCAAACTACACAGCCTCAGAAGGTCAAAACTCAAACTACACAGCCTCAGAAGGTCAAAACTCAAACTACACAGCCTCAGAAGGTCAAAACTCAAACTACAGCAGCCTCAGAAGGTCAAAACTCAAACTACAGCAGCCTCAGAAGGTCAAAACTCAAACTACAGCAGCCTCAGAAGGTCAAAACTCAAACTACAGCAGCCTCAGAAGGTCAAAACTCAAACTACACAGCCTCAGAAGGTCAAAACTCAAACTACAGCAGCCTCAGAAGGTCAAAACTCAAACTACACAGCCTCAGAAGGTCAAAACGCAAACTAAAGCAGCCTCAGAAGGTTCATCTCAAACTACAGCAGCCTCAGAAGGTCAAAACGCAAACTACACAGCCTCAGAAGGTCAAAACGCAAACTCATGCAGCCTCAGAAGGTCAAAACTCAAACTACACAGCCTCAGAAGGTCAAAACTCAAACTACACAGCCTCAGAAGGTCAAAACGCAAACTCATGCAGCCTCAGAAGGTCAAAACTCAAACTACACAGCCTCAGAAGGTCAAAACTCAAACTACACAGCCTCAGAAGGTCAAAATGCAAACTCATGCAGCCTCAGAAGGTCAAAACTCAAACTACACAGCCTCAGAAGGTCAAAACGCAAACTACACAGCCTCAGAAGGTCAAAACTCAAACTACAGCAGCCTCAGAAGGTCAAAACTCAAACTAAAGCAGCCTCAGAAGGTTCATCTCAAACTACAGCAGCCTTAGAAGGTCAAAACGCAAACTACACAGCCTCAGAAGGTCAAAATGCAAACTCATGCAGCCTCAGAAGGTCAAAACTCAAACTACACAGCCTCAGAAGGTCAAAACGCAAACTACAGCAGCCTCAGAAGGTCAAAACGCAAACTACAGCAGCCTCAGAAGGTCAAAACTCAAACTACACAGCCTCAGAAGGTCAAAACTCAAACTACACAGCCTCAGAAGGTCAAAACTCAAACTACAGCAGCCTCAGAAGGTCAAAACTCAAACTACAGCAGCCTCAGAAGGTTCATCTCAAACTACAGAAGCCCCAGAAGGTCAAAACTCAAACTACACAGCCTCAGAAGGTCAAAACGCAAACTACAGCAGCCTCAGAAGGTTCATCTCAAACTACAGCAGCCTCAGAAGGTCAAAACGCAAACTACAGCAGCCTCAGAAGGTCAAAAACTCAAACTGCGGCAGCCCTGGAGAATCAAAACAAACTACAGCAGCCCCGGAGAACCAAAACTCAAACTAAAGCAACCTCAGAAGGTCAAAACTCAAACTACACAGCCTCAGAAGGTCAAAACTCAAACTACAGCAGCCTCAGAAGGTCAAAACTCAAACTACACAGCCTCAGAAGGTCAAAACTCAAACTACAGCAGCCTCAGAAGGTCAAAACTCAAACTACACAGTTTCAGAGAACCAAAACTCAAACTACACAGCCTCAGAAGTTCAAAACGCAAACTACACAGTTTCAGAGAACCAAAACTCAAACTACACAGCCTCAGAAGTTCAAAACTCAAACTACAGCAGCCTCAGAAGTTCAAAACTCAAACTATAGCAGCCTCAGAAGGTCAAAACGCAAACTACAGCAGCCTCAGAAGTTCAAAACTCAAACTACAGCAGCCTCAGAAGGTTCAAAACTCAAACTACACAGTTTCAGAGAGTCAAAACTCAAACTACACAGCATCAGAAGTTCAAAACTCAAACTACAGCAGCCTCAGAAGGTCAAAACTCAAACTAAAGCAGCCTCAGAAGGTTCATCTCAAACTACACAGCCTCAGAAGGTCAAAACGCAAACTACACAGTTTCAGAGAGTCAAAACTCAAACTACACAGCATCAGAAGTTCAAAACTCAAACTACAGCAGCCTCAGAAGGTCAAAGCTCAAACTAAAGCAGCCTCAGAAGGTTCATCTCAAACTACACCAGCCTCAGCGGGTCAAAACGCAAACTACAGCAGCCTCAGAAGGTCAAAACTCAAACTGCAGCAGCCCTGGAGAATCAAAACAAACTACAGCAGCCCCGGAGAACCAAAACTCAAACTACAGTAGCCTCAGTGGTTCAAAACTTAAACTACAGCAGCCTTGGAGAATCAAAACTCAAACTACAGCAGCCACAGAGGTTTAACACTAAAACTTTAAATGTTCCTGGACAGTATACATTATTTCCATGACATTGGAACTTTTTTCCCACTATTTCCAGGTAATAATTTCTTATAGCAAAAGATATTACCAAATACAAATTATTTGACTTTTTTGGCCTTGATAATTTGGGCTTTAGTAAAATGCACAGCCCTCATTACCAATACAATACCAATGTGGTTATATGTCTACATAGCTGTTCAAAAATACAAACACATTCTTGTTGATTTAAGTAATTGTATCAAAGCAACAATTACATACAATGTTTTCTTCGTCAGAGTTGACTGTGTGCAGTGAGCGGTTCGTCAGATCAAATCCTCCAAAACTGCAGGCTCGCTGTAAAACAAAGCATAAACAAGAACGGTCAGGCAGAAAGCTGGATACAGTATGTAGGTTGAAATTTTAACAAACAGCCATTAACCATTGTGAGGCCAGCTTGAGGCCATTTTGGAGTTAATTTGAGCTTTAAAACTAGGTGTTTGAAAAATAGAAACCAGATGTTAATGTGTTACAGATTTTGAGGTGGAACATAATTATTGTGTTGTTGGTGGGAGCGCAAATTAAATCTTTACTGTAGCTGTAATTAAGAAAACAGCTGTGTGTAAACAGAAGCTCCTGTGTAAAGGGTGCCTATATATTTTCCATTTCAAATTACCAAACATTTTCCAGAGTCAGAACTACTTTGTCTCTATTCTATTGACTCTATATAGTTGATAAATCCTATTGTGGTTAGGATGACCGGATGTGCCTTTTTGATTGGCACAGTCACTTTCAAGCGTCATTTACCCCTGATTTCAACAGGCCCAGACTCAAGTGTCCCCAAGTGACAATTAAAACAAAAATACAGAAAATTCTAATTACATTTTCCCATAGACTTTTAAGTAACACTTTATAACAACTCACAATAAAACAGTAGTTAAGGATTAATAGATGCGTAATTAACAATTAATTAATAAACTATGTCATTCATATGTGTTTGTGATGTAATAGTGATATGTATAATTAATGCTTTGCACGTGGCAGAGTGGTTAGCACTCCTGCCTCACAGCAAGAAGGTTGTGAGTTCAAAACCTGACCAACTCAAACAATCTCGGCCGACTCTGGTCTTTCTGTGAGGAGTCTGCATGTCCTCCACGTGTTACTGTGGGTTCTCTCCAGGTACTCCGGCTTCCTCCCACCGTCCAAAGACATGCATGTATAGGTTAATTGGCAAAACTAAAGTGTCCCTAGTGAATGAATGTGAGAGTGAATGGTTGTATGTCACTGTCTGTCTCTAAATGTCAGCCCTGCGACTAACTGGCCATTGTCCAGGATGTACCCCGCCTCAGGACCAAAGCAGCTGGGATAGGCTCCAGTCACCCGTGACCCCTAACGGGACAAAGCGGTAGAAAATGAATGAAAAAAAATGAATAAAGTTGCTATGTCATAAAATAATACAATGGGGTTGGCGGTTTGATTCCTGCTCTCCCCACAGTTCATACTGTTGTTATGTCCTTGGGCAAGACACTTAACCCCCCTTGCCTCCAGTGGTGTTCCAGCTGTAACACTGGTGAATGGAACCTTAATGCAAGTCGCTTTAAATAAATGTAATTGCGTGTGTGTGTGTCTATAAATATAAAGTGTTTGAAGAAAGTTTGTTTTGTTGAGCTTTAGGTATACAGGACCTTTGAACTCTTAAAGTACTGTCAAAATTAGGTGTTTCAGTTCTTATGTTATGTTCTTTTATTTCATCATACGTTATTGGTAAATTATATATATATTTTAAATGTGCTCTACAATTAAACTTCACTTGCAGACACGGGTTGGTTATGAATTTCAGAGTAAAACAATAGGATATGTTTGCAACTGAGAAATTTGATATTACATTATAATTACATTGGATATGAAAAAGTCAATTTTTCATAAGGTAAGAAAACTCAAATATGATCAATGTATTATGATCTCATACAAATGTAAGGTGCATTGATTAAAGTTTTATATGTATTTGTTGAAAACTGACATTTCAAGCTCCATAGAAACCTGGTAAAAGGAGCCACTTGTTCCTACAGCTGGCTAGAGGAGACAAACTAAGTACATCTCTGTGTGTACTCACGCCGTGGACACTGAGCGGACTGAGGATGCGTTGTCGTAGCTCTCCGTCCGTTACAGAGCGAGCCAGTTTCTGTTCCTCTCCGGGACAGACCTCGGTTTCAGACAGTGACCCTTCCCCTGTGCCCCTCGCCTCTGCCACAGCGCTGGGGTCCTGGCTCTGGCTCCCGCTGGGTTTAGGACACGTCTTGTAGATCCTCTGACTGCTGCAGGTGTCCAAGCTGCTGGACGAGGGGGATGTAGTTAAACTGTCCGAGTCCCGGTCGGAGGTGAGCTGCTCCTGTAAAGCAGCGGCTAAGTGCTCCACGGGACACAGGGCGGGCTTCTTCTGGACGCCCGAATAGAGAGGGCTGCTGTCTACGTAGGGCGACCCATCAAGAACTAGGTTCTCTGAGGAGTTAAGAAAAAGAGAATGAGGAATCTGGGGAATATAAAGTTTAATACTATCTAAGATTTTATTAAACACTAGTAATCATTCAGAAAAAAAGCAGAATTAACTGTTTTTCACAATTACTCTTCTCTACAATAAGTAGTTAACCATTACTTAAATTTGTCTTTTTTCTTACTATTGCTATTTCCATTACTAAACAGGTGCATGCTGTAAAATGGTCACTTAAAAAAAAGGACTTCCTGTTCCCACAGCTGGCCAGAGAGGAAAAACTGAGCTTTACTGAGGAAAAGAGAGATTTGTGTTTCTTTATTCAACTAACACTTTTGAATAAAGGCTTATACCATTATTAATAAACGTGTTTAGGGTAGGACACAGAGGCAAATGTGTTTAAATGTGTTTTTCTGTTTCTAAAGAAACCTCATCTTATGACCTATCTCCTGTGTTTGTTCATATTGTAGAGTTGGTCTCTATAACTAGTCCTGTCTCAACTGGATACATTTTTTTTATTTTTGCCTAAGATTTGCTAAAAACCCTTCTCTATGTGCGATGACTACACACATTTACATACGAGTAGGGGCATTTCTATGTTACAGGAAGTTACAGTCTCACATAAAATATGGATTAACAAGTGCTCCTGTCCCATACCTTCTGTCCCGGTTCTCCTGGAGTCGTCGTATTTGATCAGTTTCTTCTTCGCCTTTCTTGTGGAGTTGACCAGTTTGTGGAGTCTCCTGAATGACACTGACTCTTCTTCGTTGTCGGAAAGGTCACAAACCTAAAATAAATAAATTTGCTCAGAATGTAGTCAGGAAACATTCCACCAAACCTGACTGAAATTTATTGTCAGTCAGATAAAGTTTTGAATAAAATGGTAGAAACTGCCTAATGCCCTTAAATCATTTGCATTTTTTTTAGCTGTGTCCACACACGCGGCTGTGCGTTTTATCTCTTTGTTTCATGTCACAGCTATGTGCCATACTTGCCTCATTTCCCTTATTTCTTCAGCACACCTTGTTGGGTTTATTGTAATTCTCAGTTTGACAGAAAGTGAAAAACAATGTGTGGGCAGTAACCTCCCATCTTTGTGGTTTCAAACTTCCCACTTTTTTCTCTCTCTCACACAGGCTTTACATGACATTACATTCACAAAAGTGTGGTGAGACATGGCAGCAGCACTGTTCCTCTATTGATTTAACTTAATTCAAAATTGAGTGTGAACAAATACAAATTCATTTTAGATTTATCCTGCGTTGGTGTTCTAATTTCTGATATAGCAACTAATAAACTATAAAAGTTGAGAATGCACCTTCAGCTCTAAACAAAAGCTGTGTCTACTTCTGCTCATTCTTCAAACGCTCTCAACTCTGACACACACTAAATCCTCATTTACACACTGTTGCCTGCACCACATTTACAGACGCTGTTAACACTCTCTCATTGAAGATCACATGCAAAACGCCCACAAACTGAATGAGCTACTTTTAAAGCTGTTCTTAGTACCTGTTATTGGAGCTCAGGAGTTGTCTGATGTGCCACAGTTGTCTCATTTGGATGGACATAAATACAGTCTTTGACACAGACTCATAAGATTAATGCATGGATAATATCAAAAGTATGTATGACACAATTAAAATGGGGCTTTTAAGTTGTTTTGTTCCTTAAATGGTGCTTTAAAACAAGTTTACTGTAGACAGGTATTGTATATTTATTAGCTTGGCTCTTTAATTGTCTCATTACTGCTGTCCTTTAAGTTTGTCTGTTTATTGCAGGTGCAGTCTGAGCACAAACCACTCTTAGCTTTTTATAAATCTGAGAGCTGCGCTAACATCTGTTTTAGATTCACTGCACATCAACCAGCCTCAAAAAGCCCTTCTGTACGTGAACAAAAAGGATGCTTGTGGTTTGGAAATCACCATTTTAGAAGGCTGCTTAGTGCCTGTGAGCAGTGAGGCTAAGGTTTCTGAGACACAAATATGAACAGTATGTATAAACCTCAGAAGTAAGGTCAAGGACAAAACAAGACTGTATGGGAAGGGACATGTAAGCTCACATATACTATTTTTATAATATACGTGCAGTTAGTAAGCTCCCATTATCATAGACTGAATTTTATTTCTACCATTTATAGGCAAGGCAAGGCAAGGCAATTTTATTTATACAGCACAATTCATACACTGGGTTACTCAAAGTGCTTTACGGGAATAAAAGACAATTTACAAGATTTAGATTAAGAAACATAAGAAAAATGTAAAACATTTTAATAAGAAGAGTGCAGATAAAAAAAAAAACACTTTAGGTTGTAGTGTAGGCGGAGCTAAAGAGGAAGGTTTTTAACCTCCCCTTGAACATTGTTAAAGTTGAGGCTGTTTCAGGTTTTTGCTGCATGAAACTTAAACGCTGCTTCACCAGGTTTAGTTCTAACTCTGGGCATGAGCAGAAGGCCTGTCCCAGATGTTCTCAGAGTCCGAGGAGGTTCATAAGCAACTAGCATGTCAGAGATATATTCTGGTGCTAAACCATTTAGAGACTTGTAAACCAGCAGTGCTGTTTTAAAGTCTATTCTCTGAGCAACAGGAAGCCAGTGCAGAGATTTTAAAACTGGCGTAATGTGGTTGTACTTCCTGGTTTTGGTTAGAACCCGAGCAGCCGCGTTCTGAATAAGCTGCAGCTGTCTTAACCCTTTTTGAGAGACCAGTGAGCAGGCCGTTACAGTAATCTAACCTGCTGGAGATAAAAACATGGATAAGTTTCTCTAAGTCTGGTTGAGACATCATCCCTTTGACTCTGGAAATGTTTTTAAGGTGATAAAATGCAGATGATGTAATTGACTTAATGTGATGTGGAAATTTAAGTCTGAGTCCATGATGACCCCTGGATTTCTAACCTGGTTTTTAGATTTTAGAGAAAGAGACTCGAGGTGACTGCTGACACTTTCTCTTTGTTTCTGTGGCCCAAAGATGATTAGTTCAGTCTTGTTTCTGTTCAGTTGGAGAAAATTATTTTGCATCCACACATCAATCTGTTTCGATGCAGTGACACAGTGAATGGATTGAAATGTAAATCTGTGTGTCATCTGCATAATTATGGTAGGATACTCCACAGCTGTGTATTAACTGGCCTAAAGGAAGCATGTAGACATTGAATAATGGAGGTCCCAAGATAGACCCCTGTGGAACTCCACATGTCAGGGCCATTTGGTCTGATACACAGTTACCAACCAAAACAAAGTACTTCCTGTCTTCAAGATAGGACTGAAACCATTTAAGGGCAGTTCCAGAGATGCCTATCCATTCCTCTAATCTTTGTGTCAGGATTCCATGGTCCACTGTATCAAACGCAGCACTCAAGTCCAACAGAACTAAGACAGAGACTTTGCCTGCGTCAGTGTTCATACGGATGTCATTTGTGACTTTGATAAGTGCAGTCTCAGTGCTGTGATGGGGCCTGAATCCTGACTGAAAAGGATCAAAACAGTTGTTAAGTAATAGAAAGTCATTAAGTTGCTGATATACAACTTTTTCGATGACTTTCCCTAAAAATGGCAGGTATGATATGGGCCGATAGTTGTTGAGCACTGTAGCATCAAGACTGCTCTTTTTAAGGAGATGCTTAATGACAGCAGTTTTTAAGGCCCTTGTAAATGTTCCAGACTGTAAGGAATTATTGACTATATCAGTGAGTTGTGGTAACAAACTGCTTAGTACTGATTTTAGAAATCTAGTGGGTAAAACATCGAGGCAGCAGGTGGATGAACTCAGGCTGGAGACAGTTTTTTCAATTGTTCTGTCATTAATTTGTGTAAAATGTGTTAAAGTGTCTCCTAGGTGGCTGCAGTGTTGTTGTATGCCCTTTGGACTGTATGGCATGTTTAATGCCTTGAACCTTGTCGTTGAAAAACAATGCAATCTCATTGCATTTAGTGGTGGAAACTAATTCTGGAGGAAATGGAGCTGGAGGATTTGTTAATCTGTTCACTGTAGCAAACAATTAGTCGGATTTCTGTTGATTTAAGTTTGATTTTAAGGCTGCACTACCAAGAGACACAGAATAAACTGCCTCTGGACACAATTGAATAAACATAAAGTCACTCAGAGAAACAAAACATCACAAAAAGGTTTTGATTTATCTGACAGGATTTCTTAAAAGTGAAAATGGATGTGAAGGGAAGGGATTTCAGAACCATTTTGTGGAGGCAAGACAAAGAGTAGGTATGGTTGGCAGGCTACCAATATTAAAACTCCACCACCCAATACTCTTTTTGTCATCCCTGTCTCAGACACTATTCTTCCCCAACAGTAGCCCAGGGACCTTTCCTGCCACCCTTTTTTATGGTGATGCTTTTTTTTCTAGAACTGTTTTTGCAGTGTGGGGTGCACGTGGCAGAGTGGTTAGCACTCCTGCCTCACAACAAGAAGGTTGTGAGTTCAAAACCCGGCCAACTCAAACATTCTCGGCCGACTCTTGTCTTTCTGTGAGGAGTCTGCATGTCCTCCACGTGTTACTGTGGGTTCTCTCCGGGTACTCCAGCTTCTCCCACCGTAGCAAAGACATGCATGTACAGGTTAACTGGCAACTCTAAAGTGTCCCTAGTGAATGAATGTGAGAGTGAATGGTTGTCTGTCACTGTCTATGTCTAAATGTCAGTCCAGGGTGTACCCCGCCTCAGGCCCAAAGCTGCTGGGATAGGCTCCAGTCACCCGCGATCCCTAACGGACTAAGGGGTAGAAAATGAATGAATGAATGTTTTGCAGTGTTAAAAGACAGATCCTTTTATTGGCAGCCAGTAAACCTTCTATTGACAGCTGTGTCGACCAATGGGAGCGCTTCTTTTTCCAGAAGCAAGCTGGTCAAAGCCCTCCGAATTATTTATTTTACAGTATACTATTTGGGGTTAAAACCACCACCACCAAAAAAAAAGTTTTTTAAATTAAGTACAGTCTGTTTGTCTGATTTAAAATAGTCAATGGCAAGTTCTGAGATTTAGAGGCTGGGAAGTAACAATTCATTACAGTGAAAGAAAAAAAGGGCAAATTGTTGAAAAAAATGTTTGGTGTATATAATATCTACTTTGAAATTACTATAAGATTTCTTCATGCTTTTAATATGTCTATATTGTTCCTAGTCCACTCATCATCTTTTTCTAATCTAATCTGAGTGTCATCTGCATAATTATGGTAGGATACGCCACAGCTGCGTATTAACTGGCCTAAAGGAAGCATGTAGTAAAGCTACAAAATCACCAAAAAGTTCCCTTCAGTCAATAATTGCATAAAACTGTCAGTAAACAGAATTTGTTCTCCCAATATTCAGTCAACACGTTTGTCAAAGTGAGAGAAGAGAACACACAAATGTGAAAAATGTGCCCTGAAGGTGTGCCCCTGATCACTGCTGGCCCATGAAAAGAGCTGCGTCCTGCAGAACAGCTCCACGTGTTCACCGAAGCACAATGGGCTTGGGTTAGAGCTTTGACAACAGTGAATAGACGCACGCTCAGAGGCCTGCAGTGGGCTTTAGAGAGGCCCCCGGTTTATCACAGACACAGAGCAGAACCACACTGTCAACAGCCCAATGTCCAGCAGCCTCTCTTAGTTCATTCTGTATTTTCATATTAAAAATTACACTGTTTAAAAGACTGTTCTAAATTTTAGTTCATGCATAAAAGAGGGATGAATGTGCCTTTTTGATGGCTTCATGAACTAGTTTGAATAAAACATGGCTAACAACAGTCCTATGGGAACTAAAGTGAATTAAAGGTACAATATGCAAGATTTTAATGAGCATTCAAACAATAAAAATCCTTTCTATTCCACTCCTATTGGCTCTAATAACTAGGTAGAGGTGAATGTATCTGAAAAATAAACTGCCCTCTTTCTGTATTTGGCCATTTTCCTTTTTTTGTTCACATTAGAGATTTACGTGAGTAGCTCTTGGGCAAATCAGAGTTTATAAAAATGGACAGGTAACTTATTCAAAGACAGAGCAAACTTGGATTTGAGTTTTACTGATGAGGACTTAGAAAGAGGTTGGTGGATGGAAAAAAATTTGATTAGAAAAAGTCACCAACAAATCTATTAAATCTATATCATGCCTATCATGCCAACCAAAACAAAAAAAACATTTTCAGTTTTTCTGTTCAGACTTACACTGAATGACTCGTTTGTGACAGGATCCATCCACTCGTTGGGTTCCGATTGACACGTGTGTTTGTTCTGGTTCTCAAACTCTTTCAGCTGCAAGAAATAAAAGAACTGTTAGTGCATTATATGTAACCAGATATAATACTTCACTTCAATTTGAGTTTTAGTCAGGCTTTTATCTGGTCAAATGTAAGTTTGTATACCCGGGCCAGAGCTTCCTCGATAGAGATCATGTTCTCCTTCACCATCATCATCAGCTGGATCCGTTCTTCGTCGCCCATCGTTATTTCACTGGCCACAAAACCCACGTCATCTCCTGGAGGAGCAAAATTTAAAAAATTAAAAAGAAAAACTGCACATTCATATTGCACACAAACTCATTTTCAGGCCATAGCACAAGAGAAGAATAACCCAAATAGTAACCTGTCATAATTAGCTTAAGGTCATTTCTTTGGCCATAATATAGAACACATATATTTTCTATTAAACATACCTTTTGAGATCTGACGCAAGGTTCCCTTCTGTGATTTACGGAAGCTCTGCCAAAAAGACTTGCTTCTCCTTTTACCGTCCTGTTTACCTGAAGAAGTGGCATAGTATACTAGATCCAAATTTATTAAACACACTGTATTTTTGGAATGAATTGCCATCTAGTTTAATTAAAATTGGACAAGCTGCAGCTTTCAAAAGACAAATTAAACAATTTATAGGTGGATCATATTTTAACAAATGTATGACACAACCTATTTTAAACAAGAGACTTGTTTAATTGAATGTATTGTACAAATTAACATTTTTAAATGTGAAAAGTGTTCCTAAACCTTTTTAAAATGGGTTCCTGGAATATGGTATTTAATTTGAACATATTGGAATGTAAAGATTTTAAATATGTATATCATGTTATTTGTAATCATGTAAACTGAACTTTATTATTTTTTTTCTAATGGACCCCAGGCAGATTAGCTGTTTCCATAGGGCACAGCTAATGGGGGTGCAAATAAATAAACAAATAAACAAATACTGTATCCATTATTGGCACATTATATAAAATAAATCTGACACGTTGAAATAGATGGCTATAGCATTACTATTAGTTAGAAAATAGTAGAATATGTCTTATCTGTCAATGGCCTATAATGGAAACTGCTATGCCCAAACTGTAAAAGTATTTGAGACTGATAACAATAGAAAAACTGAAGGAATGTGTAAATAATGTCTTACCTCCTGATCCATCGTCAGAGCTGGATTTGTGCACAGGGAACCTAAAAACACACAAAGCAATTGGTTTATTCCTAATCAAAAATAGTACAGAAAACATTTAGAACAGCTTAACACCTGTTTTCCAAACTTAGTCTCTTCATTTTGACTCTATGCCACCATCTTCTTTCACATGTCTTTCTTTGCCTTCACAACTCGTGTAACAAAAAAACGAAATAAATCAAAGTGGATCACAAAAGCGTCCTGTTCCTCATGGCTTCAGCGTCAGTCAGCGCAAATCAAAATCGTCAAAACAGAAGAGAAACGCTGGCTGCTGTCGAGCGATGGATAGAGGTCAGTGATCTACAGCCATCGCTTCAACAATGGAGCCTTTCTGGGGTTTGGGCTTTGAACCAGCAGCAGCACGGACACGGTCTCTGCATTCCTCGTCTCTAACCCTCTGTGTCCTTCCCTCTGTGTCCTACCCTCTGTGCACTACCCTCTGTGTCCTTCCCTCTGTGTCCTACCCTCTGTGTCCTTCCCTCTGTGTCCTACCCTCTGTGTCCTACCCTCTGTGTCCTACCCTCTGTGTCCTACCCTCTGTATCTAACCCTCTTTGTTTGTAATTCTAACTTCCTTAAATCCAAGGTGGTTTATTGAAAGTAAGAAGTAATGCAATTGAACTTCTCCAAAGGACGCTGATTGGATTAGTTATTCACAAACTGGCTTCCAGTTACAAATAGGCTAAAGAGGAATTTATATTATGTTAAATGCATGCATTTATATTGCGTTTTTTGTCCCTTTCTTGGAGCCCCAAAGCACTTTACATCATGCTTCCATAATAATAATATATAAATAATAATAATGGATTTGATTTATATTGCGTTTTTCTCCCAAGGGACACAGGCCATCTATTATTCATTCACTCCACAGTCACACACTGGTGGTGGTCACCCATTCAGGTACCCAAGCACTCACTGTGGATATTATCTTGTTTTTTGTAGACCCTGACTTTTTATCTGTATTCGCTGAGAAGCTGATTTGCACATCTTATTTTCCTGGTTTGATGTTAATGAGCAACAACAGCAGATGGCCATCAGCAGATACAGTCTATCATACACAGCCACCAATGTCTGCTGAGGGACAAAACCTGTCTGTAATGTTGTGGAAAAAAAATAACTCCACTATATAGTGTAAAGAAGTGAGTGCTGCCATGTTTTCTTTGGTGGGACAAAACCCAAAGCATTATTTCTTTAGGAGTAGAGCACTAATTTTTCAGTCATGTCTCTCATGATTTACTGGCCAAATTTAAAAATGATAAATCAGTACATTCTCTTTAAAATAAATATATGCATATTATGGTTTGCAGTCACTGAGTCTTCTGTGTTAAAACAAAACACAATGAACTAATAGTCAGTGTATTTGAAGTAATTTAAAACTGTTAGAATTAAAGTCTGAACCTATAATTAATTGTGGTCACACTTTGCATTAAGAGACTGTAGAAACATTATTTAATCAACAATCAAATAAATTAAAAATCGATTTGTGACGCTTTCCTGAGTTTCTGCCACTAGGGGGCCACACACTCCTGCTATCAAACACGTGTTGAAGAATAATTGAAACAGGATATTATTCATGATGATAACATGATTCCTGCTGAGAACTCTAGGCTCTAAATCAAAACTTAATAGGATAAATATGTGCCTGCTGTGATGTCAGTGATCATCAAAGGGTTTTTAATGTGACTCAGAGACAATCAATTCTACAAGTCCAATCCCTCAAAAGGAAACAAAGAAGGGAAGGAAGGAAGTTGAGAGGTCACGAGGAGGAAGTATTTAATTAAATGTGACAGCGGGAAGAGGGGAAACACAGGGATCACGCACAGATGAGTCAGGGTCCAGAACATGACTCATCAGAAATGATTAGTGTCATCTGTGAGGCTTTACTAACACGCCACAGGTTTATGATTCAGAAGGATTATAGATTTTTAAGAAAGACGTGTTGTTGTTGTATCAGGGGAAAGTGGAAGTTGGAAATGAACAATGATTTTTGATTTACTTTCTGTTATGTCCAACATTTTACAAAATGTTATCTTCAGACAAAAGTCACTTACTTGAGAGTTCCTTTTTGATGAATGAATTTCCCCTTCCCCTCAATAAAGTACTTCTAATCTAAATCTAATTTTATCCTCACAGTCAGAAGACAATAAATTTAGATTTCATTTACTACTACAACCATTTATTTAGTTTTCAGATTGGTGGCATGTACAGTCTTTTCCAAGTATTCCGTCATACACACATTTAATTATCCACCCCATTTTTCCTTTATCTCATCACTAGCTGGGCTTCAAAGTAATGACCATTCTTGGACGTTCTTGGAAGTGTCCACGCAGAAATGGGTTTATCTGAACACTTTGTTGTTTCTGTGGGTTTTGAGCGTATTCTTACAAGCAAACAGTGTTTTAGCTCAAAGAATTCCCCTTCTTCTGCCGTTTCTGAAAACTCCAGCCAAGGAGAAGACCTTTCAACACACAATGACCTCTCACTCAGTTTACACATGCTCATTGTTGTTTTGGATAATTAGCATGCGGCTATTCATGGTAACAACATAAACAATATTGGTGAACTCTGTGCCAGGTGTTTTTAAGTTGGCAAAGTATACCTTATAGTTTTCATCATTTTAAGACAATGCTAATAACTAAACCCCAAGTCTGTCCGCACAAACTAACTTATAACTTTACTTATTGTTTATTGTCACCGAGTGGTCTGGAGGACAGCATTTTCTCACCATATCAGGCAGCCATCACCTGTAATTATTTTCGATCTGCTTTGGTTTAAATTGAACTTCCTTTAAAGAATTGCAAACAAGTGATGTTGTTTTGTTCATCTAAAGCCAGATGAGTTTTAAACTAAATGCACAGGGGAGGCGGGTCATTTTTATTACATGTAGAAACTCTGATGGTGTGGCCTTTGACTTGTAAACCATAACTACATTAAGACGAGGCAGAAAATTGAAAAACAAGCTTGTCTTTTACCTTCTCTCTAGCTCTGGAGTGGACGTGTTACTGCTGAGTCCCAGGGATTCCTAATGTGTCGAGCCAAAAATATTAGATTAAACACATTCATCTGTAACTTCAATAATAACAAACAGAAATATGTCAAGTATTTGTTTGGTAAGACCAACTGTTGCCTTTGTAGCACATGGGCAGCTACAAGCTCTCAAGGCCATTTTGAAGCTCTATAAGTCTCATACTCAGCAGGTTTTTGGTTGTAACAATCATGACTGTGCAATTCCTGCGCTCATATTATCTATCGGCTGACGCACACCGCAGGAAGAGGTCTCTCTCCTGAACTGGACACTCACCTGGATCTGAGAGCGGAGCTGCAGGGACGTGGCCAGTGACTCAACCTTTCCCTGAAGCACACAGGAAACAGACCATAATTACAGGGTCATCACAAAACAGAAATAGAAGTAATATTTAGCTCTAAGCTGCTTTATGGGACACATTAGGATCATGTCATAGTCTGAGAAAAGGGTTTATACACTTACCCTAAGGAAAAGTGTTGTTCAATGCTAAAAAAGCATTGCTAAAAAAGCTTCTCAGAACTTCATAAGTATTAATATGGTGTTTGTATTTGTCAGTGTAGCTTTTGTTTGAAAAAGCAAACAATTGATGGGAAATCTGAAGTTTTCCTTTTTGCCTCAAGGACAGGCCTGTTTTTGTGGAAGCTGTTAGGACTGTATTGTCAAAATAAATTTGTAAAATTGAGTAAAGCTCCTCCTCACAATATAATAACTCCATGGTGTGATATTTTTTGATGTTGTAGGACTATAAGTCGATTTTGATAATGAACTTAAACA
The DNA here is from genome assembly GCA_024416835.2 of Perccottus glenii. NCBI lineage: Eukaryota > Metazoa > Chordata > Actinopteri > Gobiiformes > Odontobutidae > Perccottus > Perccottus glenii. The sequence continues at coordinate 22,232,729 of CM044565.2, read as the reverse complement.
GATAAAAAGCGCAAGCCACAGTGATAAACTAAAGTCTTTACCATCTCTGTGTCCTGCAGAACTTTGCGTTTGCGTAGCTCCTCCATCCTGTCACACACGTCTCTGAGGGAGGTGCCGTAATACTGAGAGTACTCCTGCACCAGGTCATCCAGGTTTCCCACTGAGCCATCCTGAAACAGACAGACATCCAAAAGATACTTTTTCATCCCTATAGGAGAATAAACATGTTTCATTCGATTCATCTAAAACCTACAGAAAACAGCTCAAATTCATTAAAGTGGGTGCTTACGGTTTGGTTCATTTTCTTTGCTTTGTTAATAGATCTACATCCAATGAGGCAGCATCCAGAGGTAAAATTGCAGACTGCAAGTCCACACCTCACCTTATTACTTTCTACAGACTGTGAGCACCCACGCACCTACCATCACAGTGGAAATACAAGTTTGAACTGAACACAATGCACCTTTAGGTCTTTCTTGGCTCCTTAATTTTTATTTTTATGACTTTTGTTTATCAGTCTTCAACCTCTGATCTTGAACGACTCACAGAGGACAGTCACAGACACAGTCCCAGATATAACCACACCCCGCTGAGGCCTATCAGAACTCCAAACAGCCGGTAAACACTGTAAACAGCAGAGTCGTGATGAGCCATTGTTTAAGCCTGGTCCTCAGAAAAAACACAAAGCATCAGGAAGCAAAGAGATAAAGATGGGGTCGTGAAGTCAGCTGGGACATCCCTCTGTGACAGTCTCCGCTGGCTTGTCCCCTTCCTGCCCGCTGACCCCTGTCACCTCTGGTACCCTCTAAGACGTGACCCAGAGGCTTTAGGAAGTGCCGCGTGACGCACCTCGAAGCCCCTCGAGAAGTCACAGGAGCTGACGAGACGAGAGGCCACGCTCCGTCTACCGTAAATCTCAAAGAGCCACTCGGTCAGTTGAGGATTTGTCCCGACACAGTGCACATTCCCTCAGAGTTTTAGTTTCCTACCATTGTACTCTGTTAAATGATGTGTCATTTTCATGGGACATCAGTTCAGAACATATTCACTGAGCTTTGACACAGTAAACATTTAGACTGAAATCAGCAAAAGGATGTTTCCTGTAAAAGGCCACTTGCAATGACAATAACCTGCAAATAATAACCTAATTACTGTTGTTTTTAAGTATAAATATAATTAAATATTATCAAAATGTCATTTCATTTAGCACTAACAACTACCACCAGTAGATGGAGTCAAGGGCTACTGCTGTTTTTGGCTACAAATATCCAAGCTTGAGACAATATTTTTCTTTTTCTCTGAAGTTAACAGCTAGCCCCAGAGTCGTTAAAACAAAACAATCTGTAATATTTGTATTTGAGGATGAATGATCCCATCACTGTTCTATTTTTTTATTAATAAATACTCTGATGATATAATTGTATTGAGAAACAATATGCCAGATAGATGCATCACTTTGTCCTCAGATGAAGTCAAGAGTTTCAGCAGTGCTCTGTCCACCTCTCACAACCCTAATAAACATGTTTTTGTTGAGGCTGCTTCACACTGAAAGGAAACAATGCAAAAAGTGCAAAACAACTAGATATTTTAAACTGCTCTCAAACAGATTAAATTTGTTATTGTAGAAGCATTAACACTGATTTACTGCAATAAAAGATTCACATTTTATGCAGTGAGCAAAGAGAACCGTTATATATCAATACTTTTGGGGACTCGCTGCTCACTACTCCCCCTGCTGACTGCAGATGATGTTTGATTGTACAAACCAGAAATAATATTTTATTATCAAAGTTCCTTCTTGATTCAGAAAGACAAAGTACCATAAAAGCTCAATAAAGCTTTGTTGAAATTATGAAGAAAAAACACTAAAGCTCAATTAAAGACTGACGTGTGCTCATATATGAATGGTTGAGTTAAAAAGGAACCATTGCTTTACAAAGAAGGACAACAACACCTGGAGTGAGCAGTTATACCACGACTCACCTGAGCCTTAACGACTCTCACATCAGGAGTCACACTGCCCTTTCAAGATAACAACTATGAGACCAGAACAGCCTGGTCCAATCAGAGTTAGTTTCAGTCTTCAATTGAAAACTAAGTCGAGATGCCTTTGCGTCAAACTTTTCTTCGATGCATATTACTGTTGCTAAAATAGGTAATCAATTTCTGTGTGTGTACAGTATGTGTGTGTGAATGACAAAGTTGACAAATGAATATTAAAAAAGACAACAAAAGTCTAATTTGTCACAGTAATTCATCAGCTTCATGCTTTATAAAACAAAGTCACATAAGACCAGTAAAGGAACAACTGTCTTTCTTTAGCAATTGTCTGTAACTCAATGAATAATAAGTCTTAGAGGGTGAACACAACAGACTAGAGCAGAGTCTACTCGTCTTGAGAAAGAGCCACCAAGGTGGTCTGTAATCAGTTTTACACATTATTATTATTGTGCATCCTTAAGCCATCCCCTGGAGCTATGCAAATGCACTGCTCTTTTATGAAAAGTAATACTGTGGGCTCACTTGTCTCGTGGCATGATAGACTGTGACTGGCTCAACTGTCCAGAAGAGAGGGGCATTCATTTGGTAAATGACATGCCCCTGGGTCCGCAGCGAACTGAAAATCTGGCTGCTTTTCATAGAGTCATACAAGAAACTGAGAAGTCGAGCCCTGTGCCGGTCTGCGGCCGCTCTTCTGCCTCCGACCGACACTGAGCCACATAAACAGCCCATTGTGGCTCCAGCACATGACACTGCACTGCCTTGAGAGTGAATTAGACACGGTGCTGGTATAGGACCCTGTGAATGTAAACACGGCCTACAAGAAACTAATGCATTAAGTCAGATGACAAAAGCTTCATTTAGCTCTAAGTCAAATAGACTGTGAAAATGTGATGTTTAAATGTAGGAAATGAGTAACTAATATATATTCAATTAGCTTCAACTTAGTACTTAAACATGTGACTTGAAACTGTTGAATTGCCTAATACCATACGACACTAAGTATAATCTGTTAGAAAATGCTTACAATATCATTAAGGCTTTAGTATCAAGAATTTTAATGGATGAAAATGTTAACTGTGTGACCGCCATCTTTGACTTGACACTGAATCAATGGCGGCGGAAAATCCTACAGAAAAAGGCCATTTTCTCCACATGCCCTTGCTTCAGCGTTGAACTAGATTTTAGCATTTTATGTTTTTTTTTTTAGTTACATTTAGCAACTGCTTTTCTTACTGTTGATACAACAGCTATTATTGTGTACATTTATGGTGCCGTGGTTAACCTTTTTGTGGCTCCAGGTGCGTTCTAAGGGATACACATGGCTTTTTAAGAACACTGTAGTTTGTCTGCTAGGCCACTAGAGGTGCTGTGTACCGCACCACTTCTTTCTCACCAGCTGTTTTCTCGCGTTTTGGAGCACAAAAACACAGTATTTTGCCATTGTCGTTCTACATGTAATCTTTCTGGGATTCTTCTGTTTCGTCCTTGTTTCCACAGAAGTTGGCGTTTTCAGCGTTTAACCGACAACAGAGCAGATGTGGCAAAAAATAAGGTTTATGTTTTTGTGGAGCTTGTGTAAATGAAAAAAAGGCTTTTTCCAAAGTGCTTTGTTCCTTTTGGTATAACTGTATTCTACCAAATTTTCCTCTCAGATGAAAACTATATGTCCAGATGCTTGCCTCTAAAACTACTTTGTTACTCAATCATTTAGTTGACTACTTTTACTTCTCCTCGCCCCATTATTATTTTAAAGTACTAGTGTTTAGGTCCACATTTGGGCCACCTACCTGCTCCTGTGTTTGTTTACCTCTGTCTCCTAATTAATGGCGTCTGTGCAGAGTGAGACATCCACCCACAGATGCTTGAAAAGGAAGAGTGTGGTGTCACATTTCTCAGTCTCTCAGACAAAAGACCCACGTGCCCCGGGGCTCTTCAAAGAGTCTAATGAATGTTTTTACAGTTTCTCGACCATTTTGTGAGCTGCATCTGTGTCACGCTGTCTCAAAAGCACTGGTTAAGCTTCTGACACAGTGGCTTTAAAAGTCATCCAAGTGAAAAAAGATAAGTGTCTCACAGTCAAGATTTTCAACAGTAGCTCATTTGACTGTATCCATGGCAACAAATATTTTGATTAATAATGTCACAGAGATGTTAATAAACCAACTTAGTGCCATAATATTATTATTGTTAAGCGTAATAGTATAGCGTTAGACCAGTGATTAACTTTTTTTTTTCCCACGGGTCCCATCTTTCAAAGACAATTCATGACTCAATTTCATCATTTGTTATAGTTTTTTCCTTTCTATCACTTTTTATTTCATTTTATGCTTCTTTGGTAATTATTCATCAGTTTCTTTGCTCTGTCTTTTCAATTATTTTCTGGTCATGTACCATTTCCTGACCATTATTCATTTCCATAAGTAGCCATTCTTTTATTAGTTTTTGAGGACCTTCATAAAATCTCAACCCATTGTTTGGGCACCACAGGGTTAAACTAACCATAAAAAACAAAACAAAACAAAAAACACTACTGATTTGAACTGCAAATTAGAGAGCCTAATTTTTATCATTACATTAAAAATAGGGAAGGCCATTTCTCTTGCAATGTAAGTAAATCAGACTTTCAGCTTTCTGTATTCCCCGTACAGCCTACTTTAAAAGAGCACCACATGCCACAAGACAGGGTTATCCACAACATTTTCTTTCAGATTTTGCCACCTACAGCAGACAAATCAATAGAAAGAGCAAGAATTTGGCTCAAATATAGGACAACTTCTAAAATGTGTATTCTGTTCTCTCTTAATGTCTGTTAATGAACTGTGAAGTGCTTGCATTGTGTTGCTAATCGTAAACCTGTATTCTGCTGTAACATTTGAAAAAGTGATGAATTCAATACACCTTAATGAGCACTTAGTTGTCAGATAAACTAGGTTCAGCTGAATTTAGGACTTTGTCATGTTAAAGCATCACTGTCAGGGTCACATGTTACTGAAAGACATGAAAGGAAAAGTCTTTACTTAAAACTTTAGTTCTTACAAAGCACTTTCATTCAAAAGTCTCATGTGAAAAAACAAAATGCATGAGTTAGTTGTCTTTTGAAACAACAGGGCTTTTTATAATCCTGAGTGACTCTACAGAAAACTCCAGCCCAAGGGAGCACATACCAGCTCAAAACATAAAAACACACTCACCACAAACAGGCGTCTGGTGCCAACAGTAGCCGCCCCAGCACCGGTCTGCGCTCGCTTTAGTCCTACACTGTTGTCTGAATGAAAACCTCAAACAAAGTTAACTCAGGTCTTGCGAGTAGAGAGAGGACAATACATCCTGCAATGAGGAGGAGGGGAGGGGTGTGACAGTTGTAAATCACTGGATGATTGGTGAGGGGAGTCTGGGGGGGGGGAGCATGTGACGCTGGAGGTTTTGGGTGGGGCTCCTGTCTGTCCAGCTGCAGTCGACTGAGTCACATGTTCAAATAAACCAACACACTCCCGTCCCAGTCATGAGAGAAAGAGACTGTCTCTCTCTGCTGAGAGCAACCTGTCTCTAATGCCTTCTTCTGTTTTTGTCAACGTGCTTTAACTGCCACTTTAACTGCCCCTGTGTAAATCAGGACTGTCCAAACATTTTGCAGAGGATTTGATGAAATGATAATTTCTTCTGATTTGATTCTTGTTCAATAAGTAAAGCTTTTTTAGTAAGATCTAAACAGGTTTTGGGTGGATTTGAACCGGTTTTAGTTGGATTTGAACAGGTTTTAGTTGGATTTGAACAGGTTTTAGTTGGATTTGAACAAGTTTTAGTTGGATTTGAACAGGTTTAAGTTGGATTTAAACAAGTTTTAGTTGGATTTGAACAGGTTTTAGTTGGATTTGAACAAGATTTAGGTGGATTTGAACAGGTTTAAGTTGGATTTAAACAAGTTTTAGTTGGATTTGAACAGGTTTTAGTTGGATTTGAACAAGATTTAGGTAGATTCGAACAGGTTTTAGTTGGATTTGAACAAGATTTAGGTGGATTCGAACAGGTTTAAGTTGGATTTAAACAAGTTTTAGTTGGATTTGAACAGGTTTTAGTTGGATTTGAACAGGTTTTGGGTGGATTTGAACAGGTTTTGGGTGGATTTGAACAGGTTTTGGGTAGATTGCTCACCTTTATGTAACAGACAATTCCTCACTCATTCATCCTCATTCTGTATTTCTTATACACTGCATATTTTAACTTGTGTATATATATCAATCACATGTTTGCTAAATCTGTTTATTGTATTGTATTATATTTATTACTTATCTCATCCCATCTTTTTTCTTTAAATGTTTTATCAATTTCGACTAGTTTTAAAGCAATATTTTACTTGCATTTCATTCAAGATTATGTTTTGTCTCAGTCTGTGTTTAGCTTTCACAGTTTAACCAAAAGAGACTGTCTATGATGTCAATGTACCTAGTTTATTTAAAACCATCAATTAAATACAGTATTATTCAAAATGGTTACTTTTTAGTTTTGCAGCAGTAGCCCAGGACTCCATCTAGTGGTAAAAGCTCTTTTCACCGCAATAACATCTTAAAACATTGAAATAATTTTTAAAAAAACGTATCCTTTAAGACACTTAAAAATAAAAAGGGTCAATATCTCATGTTACAAGTTTCTAATTAAAATATTTGAAACAAAACAATTTATGCTTGAAGCAACAGTAAATTCAAAATCAAACATTTTATGACTTTTACTTTACAATTTGAACTTGTATTTGTAAATATTATAACAAACACTTATGAGTCCTCATTTTCACCAGTGACACGTAGACTCTGTTCTGAACTGGTTCTTAACCCATCTCATTTTCTTGATCATATAGTTGACACGTAAGAAACATATTTTCTGGATACACATGGTAAAATTTTTAGTGTAAACCCTTTTTTGACATATTCGTTCCAAATACATATATTTACTTTCATTATCTTATCGACATTGTTAACTCTAAATGACATAATATAGATGAACATTTCAATTATATTCTTTTAGATATTCTTTTCTTTTTGTAGTCTGCTAGGTTTAATAAAGTGAACATGTTTAACAAGTCAAAATGTCACTTATGACAAATAACCAGCAGGTGGCAGCATATAGTAACTGTCAGTGTTTATTCACTAAATGATGGAGCACTGTTGGGAAAAAAAAAGTCCAGAGAAAACCAAGAGGAAAGGACCTATTTAAGAGAAAAGGTTAAATCCACATTGAATCTGAACAAATCTAGTGATGTTAGAGAATTTCTTGGAGGACAACGGTCAACCGCAGCTGTGTGACTCGGTCTGGTCTTTGATTAAACTAAGATTTAACAAAGAGATCTTTACATTTCCTTGGAGCAATAAGGCTCATAGTTTGACCTGGTTTGCAGCTGATGGTATTAAAACAGTGGGATTAAGAGTGACCCCCGAGTCTCTGATCTCTGTCTCTGTGAAGGACCACGGCTGCGAGCGTCAGCAGGAGGTAACTAACACTGTGGGGCTCTGCAGCAGGAGGTTGGATTACGCTCGTCTGCAGATGGAGGCGGCAGATCGAGAGGGGTCTGGACTGACGGGTCGGAGCCAAAGGGAGCCGGGCCGACTGTGGCAGAAAAGGCAGTTTTCCGCATGGCTTCACAGCGGCTGCCCTTCACCTCGGAGCAGACTGAGAGATGGACGCTGCTCCTCACTGTTGCATGGCTCCTCTCTGATCACACTCCAGTTTCCAGGATCAGTTTGGACTGGAAACTGTACTACCTGTGAAATCTGAGCTGTGAGCAACATTGTGTCCTTGTTTCTTTATTGTCTAAAACCATATATACAGTACCTGGACACAATCAGAACAGAAAATGTAGCATACAGCCAAAAAGAGAGTGTGTGTGGTTGAGCACAACTATTAAATGAATATTCACTTCATTCCTCACTCCCTCTGTGATTTTCTTGCTTGGCCCACTTTTCTATCCCTCTCCTCTAATTTCATTCAACCACAAACAATTGAAAGGAATGGATAAAAGGAGTTATTACAACACCAATAGTACTTTACTTTGGTCCAGCATCTGTCCATTCTCTGAGTGCACTAATAAAATATTTACTATCACACAGCCCAGTCCACTTTGTTTGAACAAATTTGGAGCAGTAACTTCTGTGTGCAAAACTGAAGACAAAGAAATAGTGGAAAAAGAAAACATTTTATTTTAAACAAGCCTATTGGTGGATGTTCAAATTGCAGTTAAAATAAATCCTTCTCAGGACTTTGTTACAATTCAGCATTTTCTTGTGAATGATTTAGGACAGTAATAAAACCTTGGAGGGTAAAAACTCAAACTACAGTATCCTCGTTGGGCCAAAACTAAAATGAACACCGAACTGTTTACTGAAGGATGCGGTTTATCTAAAGCTTTTTGTGGAAAGTCTGTTTAAATTCAGATTACCTCATTAATCCTACCATGAGCAATTTTCCTAAACTGCAGAAAGTTCTTTTTATAAATCACTGAAACTCATAACATTATAACTATTCAATTAAAACATCACTAACTATTAATCTAAATAAATCTGAGATGAGTGTGACTGTAAAGACATGCAACAGATTCATGAAGCAGACCTCTGACTCTGTGGGTAAATTACCATGAGCGTACCCAGGGGCCCCGTTGGAGATAGACAGCCATGAGGCACCACCCAAGAAGGAGCTGGGAGTCACTGGAGCTTAACCGTTCATGGCTCAGTAAGTGGATTTTGACAAGTCCCCAATGAGAGTTTGACACGAGAGGTCACGCTGCAGCATGCTCCCTGTCACTCAGCCTTCCAACAGGGGCCCGGACTCAGGGAGAGGCGTTAGATTTGCCATTTACAGATAAGCTTTTCAATTACATGTTTCTGAAATGGTGATAAATACATACTGTAATGCTTGTAGCTTTACACTTGAGCCTGTGCAATGAAAATGACAAACCTTTTGATCGTTCTTTGGCCTTTATTACGGATCGAGTAATCTACACTCGTATCAAAACTTCAGCAACAAAAGTGTCTGCCTCTTGGTTAGTCTTTTCTTGTTTTTTTGAGTTTGTTAGCATTGAGTTCCTGTCCTCAGTATATGTTTTGTTAAGTTATATTTGGTTGACATTTTTGCTAATAAATAAATGGCAAATAAATTCAAAATAATTTAGCACCTTTGTCTCTAACTGGGTTTCATAGTCATAAGGTTATCACACTTTGTACACGATCCCAGTCTTTTCAGGCAATTTCCATGAGAACTGCTTTCTCTGGATTTAACTTGGCAACATTTCACTAACAATTAAAATTGCCTTTCCCTGATTTTTTTTTTTACATGGATTCACATTAGTTGAACTAAGCTACTTCAGCGCAGTATGACCATATTCTAATGTATATTTCTGAACATAATAGATAAAAAACAACAACATGGTTTTCAACATGATGCTGACACATTTTTACCAGTCTCCAGATATACCATGTTTGATTTGTTCCTGTCATTCAAGCAAGCTAAATCAATGATACATTAACATGCAGTGGAGTATCCTGGTTATTAGCCTTATCCCAGTTATGACCACATCAGGAATAAGATGTTTACATGAGCTCAGACAAAGCCAGGTATTGATATCCCCAATACATGATAGTATCCCGGTTTCATTCTTACTGCTGCAAGCTCAGAGCTGTCCGGACGGCCATGTTGCTTCCAAACATGGCTTATTTACCACATTTTCGGCAACAGAGAGAATAGTCAATTACACATGTCGTAGCTTTGACTGGAGTCAGCGGCCACTGTCACAGAGCTGGACGAGGAGCAATAGGTAAAGAATAAATAAAACTTTAGGAGGGATACAGTAACCTTGCTCCTGGCTGTTGTTAGCTAAAGGCTCACAACCAGAAGCAATAGAGCCTTTTAATTTCCCAGTCCCCTGGCAATTAAAAAACTCAGCTTCTTTCATATGTTCTGAATGTGTATTACCTAATGCTAAAGGAATCGTTCAAGATTACTAAGCACTGACCAAGTCCTTCCACCAAAGAACCAATAAAAATCTGTAAAAACAAATACCGTGGGCACTAACAGTAAACAGTAAGAGCTTAGATTAAATGCTGTGAGTGAAACTCTAAAGCAGATTAAAAGGGTAGGACAGGAGGCACAGGGCCAGCGGTCGTCTAAACCTCCCAAATCTGGAGGGGATTTTAAACATTAGCTACAATTGCATTGGCTGGGTTGAGATGCAAAAAGAGTTTTTTTTAATCTGGCACGGATAAAATGACAGTGGAGTTTATGCTTTACACTACTTCACCAAAGAGGACTTCTTTTTTGTGATAGCTGCTTAAAACATGGACACTTGTAATTCTTAGTGTTTTGTTGTTGTGTTTGTAGGTCTTTGTTTAGATATTAAAAGTGTAGTAAGCTATATAGCTGCACAAACTCTGGAGAGAAAAAAAAGTATTTTTTTAAGAAAACCTACGACCTAGACAGTAGGGTGACACGATTAAGCAAAATACTTCAAACTGTCTTTTCACCATAGCGACTGTAAACAAACCTTGCAGATGTTGAAACTTTCAAAAATAGATGTTTTCTAAGAGGTAAATCTTAAATTAGACATGACTGCCGTTGAATTTCAAGGATGAAGCTGCTCATCACATACAGCAAACCATTTCTTAGCTTTCTGCATTAAGTAGCTCAGAGCAGACACACGCACCTCACGTGGCCACTGCTGGAAATGGCAACAGGACAAAGTCTACTACACCAACATCCACAAACTCGTTCAAGTTGTTCATGAGACATTAACACTTTTTTAAACTCAATGTTCAAAGGTGGGGTGTGTAGTTGTAGTGTCTGATGGTGCAACTCCAACCCTCAAAGCCACTCTTTCAAGACAATGTAGACACCTATGGTAGCCCTGCAGGGAAATAGGTCTGATGTAAAACAAGTTCATGAATGTCTTAAGCTCTAATGCAAGACTGTGATCAAAAAGAATTAGCTTTTCCTACAGCTGTTCTTCATATGCTTTAAATGTATTTTTTTTTTAAAGATTATCAAAAGGCTAAGAGTGATATTTTGGGACACTAATATACTATACAGAACATTTTACACAATGCACCTTTAACTCATGACTGAGAACTGTCTTTAAATAAAATACAGATCCTTGGAGTATCCAGCTCTCTGTGGACGTCAGTGTTTGGACTTTCTCTTTGTGGGTCAGTCGAAGATAGGGCATGTTTAATTTAGTGGGGCTGAAATTAAACAGACTGCTTCCCCATAAAACTCACCACTGTCCAAATTGCCTGTGTTTACTCAGTGGAAAGCCCTTGTTTGAGCTAAGACTGCCTTGGATTGTTCACACTCCTTGGACCATGTTTAATTCAGTGCCGAAATGATTTTGTGAGCCTCTCGTCCTCTCACTCGAGTAATTATCCTTGTGTGACTGAGTGGACGTCCCGTGGGAGACTGATTGTGGCCTGGAGTAGAGTCTCCCCTTACACAACCCCAAAGTTCAGTGATCCGCCTTTGAGACACAGAGCTATATAAAGAATAAGGCACTGCTGTCAATCAAAGATCAGAGGGCCTAAAAACGAGGCGTGTTGGTGTGAAAAACATTAGCAGCGATCCAATCAGGACAGACCACGCCCCCTGGCTCCATGGGAATAGGACTGGGAACGCAGCAGAGAGTGTTTTATTCATCTTTAAAGCACAGCATGGCGCTCACAAACCGAATCAAGAGAGGGAAATGTAAACATGTCAAAAATTAAACACATTTGCCAGATGAAAGTTTCAGCTGTGCAGCAGCAACATTCAAAGTCATGTTTATATTGATCACTTTTGCATGAGATTCATTTTGAAGCAACAGCAATATTTAGGCTCGTCTTACTCAACATTAAATGAGAAACCACAGCCACACGCAAGCCTAAAATCCCCACGTTAGTCCACAGAAATCAAAGATGGACACTAAGGTGCATCAAATTTGAATGGGAAACTTAAGTTTCAAAATATAAATTTGGCTGGCATTGCATTTTGTTCCAATTAACATAAAATTACTTTTGCTAAGTTTTAAGGAATTTGAGATTTAGGGGTGCCACCTGACACATGAACTTTGGCAAAAGTTTGAGTTTAATTACCAAAAGGTTGACCTGGAAAAGGTAAGTACAGTAAACTTTTATACAGTAACATGTTCTATAGGATTATCAAAGTAAAAGTTGTTTGTTTGCCCTTTGGGCAACTTGGACATTTGACAGAATTCAACTTTCAAGATTATCCATTCATTTGTCCCATAGACAAAATGAATGGAGGTCAATGGTACATGTTCACATGGCCTTACCCTTAATTTTATGCAGCAGTGATGGATGTCGGACACACATATAAAGTTTAATTGACTTTATTGTTAAACACAAGGGGGTGATACTGACACACTTAAAAGAACAAATCCTCTCTAGTGGCTAACTCACTGGCAACTAACAAGGCCTAATGGTAAGAGCTGACACTAACTAACTACTTGGCTGTTGGTTGCGGTCATGTTCAACTGCCTGCAGCACATTCTGCAGGTGCTGCTCCTTCCTTGCCACTGCAATGAAGTCGGATGTGAGCTTGATGCCAGTCATTGACCACGTTCATTGCATGTACATTGGCCTCACTTTTTTGAACGCAGCATTGGTCGCCCAGTCCTTCACATCGAGAGACATAAATTCTGGATCAATGTGCAGCTGGTGCATCCCAAACCAGCAATCCTTATTTGCAAGGTTGGCCAAGCTGGTGGTTGGCAAAAGGGTGGGGAACTTTGGGTTGCCAAAGCCAGTGCCAAAGCGCTGCTCAGGGATGTGCATCTGGAGATCAGCAGGCTTGTGCTTCAAGATCACTCTGGCAAGTGCATGCTTGTCACCATTGTGCACCTTGCTGCTGAAGAGAGCCAGGGGTAGCATCTCACCTGTCAGGTACCAGCGATGCCTCTCCAGCGACTTAATAGCTGATCCTGCAATGCCTTCATCTACAGCCTTGTATGCCTGCAGGTGGTGGTAGAGTGTCAGGTCATTCCAGGCAGCATCTACAGCTTTCTTGCAGGTCAACCACTTTGCACACAAATGGCAAATGCCAGAATCTTTGGCACCTGTTGCCGTGTGGTGATTGTGCCCTGGGGAAGCAACGCAATGTGCTGCTCCATCAAAGCCAGCATTTTTTTTTTTGTATTTATATAGCGCTTTTCCACCTAGTAGGCACTCAAAGCGCTTTGAGCTTGAGAGTATAGAGCAGCTTGGCCATCCATCGTGCCTTGTGGAGCACCTGACAAGTTCAGCCCGTAAATTGCCCAGGAGTGGTGGCTCAGTGTTGCCAGGAATGAAGCGGGACCATTGGCTGCTGGATTCTTGTGGTAACAGGTTCCATTTCTCTCTGGCGAGCGTGATTACTCTATCTTCATTTAAAGCACCTGCATGCAGTACCTTCAAACACTTTCAACAGCAGCCCTCCAGATGGTTCTATGGAGCAGTTCAATCTGACGTCAAGACTCAAGTTAACATAAACCTACTTCGATGGATTAGATGATTTAAAAAAACATGACATTTAAAATACACAATAATAGAATACTTAAGAATTGACAAAGAGACAAAAAAAGCACTCAGTAAGGATCAACAGTACACTCCACACTTTGAATGAACCACCTTGAATAAACTGGATGGAAATAGGTTAGACGATGAGAAGAATTATGTTAACTTGTGTGATTAAAAATGTCCCCGGCTTTTATTGAGCTTTGTCTTTTTTCCCAAAGCCAGGCAAATGCAGTGTTCTTTTTATGCATTTCTTTTTGATTGACCATATGCTACCAATTCAAACAAACACAGGGGCATTTATTTTATCTGTACTGCAGCTGATGCTAAAAAAAATCCCCCAATTACAGTCTGGTCAATGGAAAACATACTTGCATTGAATATGGATAATAGTTGAAATATTTAATTTATGCTGATATGTTATTCAATGCCTTTAATCACATTTAATCATGTGCTTAATGAGGTAATGGTTAAATCGACTGCCTGCTCCAGTTCCAATCAGAGTAAACCCTTTACTTGTGCCAGTATTGACTGTAGAAGCCAGAGATGCTAATGTGTTATTCCACAGTCAGTTAACAGTGACAGAAATCTGATGTGGAGCTGTTGAGGGACAAACAAAGCTGTTGTGCTCAATGTGAGTGTGTTACAAGTTTCTGACAACACTGTCATGGGCTGCTGTCTTTTCATTCTTCTGGGAGCTCCTTTTCTCTCATAACTGCGTCTATACACTGCTGTGCTACCTCCAGTGTTTAGAAGACAGTGCTTCGATGATTGCACATGCTCCTTTTGACAAACCACAAAGCTGACAGTATGTCTGACAGACTGCCTTTACATCGTCTCTGAGCTCTCACGGGTTCAGTCTCCTTTCATTTTCAAAGACTTCCAGCTTTAGACACTGCTCCTTTAATGGACGCTAACCGCAGCCAGCCAGCCGTGCGCTCACATCATTACATTTGCATGTGAGCGTAAACCAAGAAACAGACGACAGGGAACTTTCACCTGAGTCTAACTTTTATTGTTTGAAGACTCATGACTCAAACTTTATCCCAATACAGATGGGAGTTGCTGATATTACATTGGCCAAAGTTCAACTCAAGCCTGGTTAATGTTCACTTATGTGACGTCTCTAGGGGTGTATCACAATGTAGATCTAAAGCGTTGGGTTATTCCTGTTCTTTTGCAATATTTATTTGGTGTCAGCACAACATAATTTAGTCATAAAATGTACCACATGTAGTATTGAGATTTGAGATTGAGCGTTGACCCCACATGCTGCATGCTGAGCTAAATGACTTTTATGCTCGCTTTGAAAGAGACAACAGAGAAACTGCAACCAAGCTCAAACCCTCAGTTGACCACCCCCCATTCACACTCTCATCCACTGATGTCTGCAAGGCACTGAGCCAGATCAGCACACACAAGGCTGCTGGACCAGACAACATCCCTGGTCGTGTTCTCAGGGCATGTGCGGAGCAGCTCGCTGGGGTTTTTACAGACATTTTCAACCTGTCTCTTGCCCAAGCAGCTGTACCAACATGCTTCAAATGCACTTCCATTGTGCCAGTGCCAAAACACTCTAGTCCAAGGTGCCCCAACGACTACCGCCCTGTAGCACTCACACCCATCATCATGAAGTGCTTTGAGCGGCTGATCCTGGAACACCTAAAAGACACCATACCACCCACATTGGACCCGCATCAGTTTGCTTACGCAGCAATAGGAGCACAGAGGATGCAGTTGCTATGGCACTGCACTCTGTGCTCACCCACCTGGACAATAAGAACTCTTATGCACGTATGCTGTTTGTTGACTTCAGCTCAGCATTCAACACTATCATCCCGACCAAGTTAATAGCCAAACTTGAAGACTTGGGCATCAATACCTCACTCTGCAACTGGATTCTGGACTTCCTGACCAACAGACCCCAGAATGTCCGATCTGGATCCACCTGCTCCACATCCATCACACTTAACACTGGTGTACCACAGGGCTGTGTGCTAAGCCCATTTCTCTACTCCTCTTCACCTCTGACTGCAAGCCTGTGTTTGGATCCAACGCCATCGCCAAGTTTGCAGACGACACTACAGTGATTGGTCTCATCAGCAACAACGATGAGACTGCCTACAGGGAAGAGATCCAGCACCTGTCCACATGGTGCAACGAAAATAACCTGCTCCTCAACACCACCAAAACGAAGGAGCTCATCGTGGACTTCAGGAAAGAGTCTAGAGGCACACACGACACCATCCACATCAATGGAATGGACGTCGGCGTGTCTCCAGCTTCAAGTTCCTGGGGACCCACATCTCGGCTGACATGACCTGGACAACCAACACCTCCAGCCTGGTCAAGAAGGCTCACCAGCGCCTCTTCTTCCTGAGGACACTGAGGAAGAACCAGCTCTCCTCGGCCATCCTGGTGAACTTCTACCGCTGCGCGATAGAAAGCATCCTGACGAACTGTGTCACAGTGTGGTATGGGTGCTGCTCTGTCGCGAGCGCAAGGCATTGCAGCGGGTGGTGAAAACTGCCCAACGCATCACAGGGACTCCACTTCCTGCCATCGAAAACATCCAGAGGAAACGGTGTCTGCGTCGAGGCTCGCAGCATCCTTAAGGACTCCTCCCACCCAGCCCACAGACTGTTCTCCCTCCTCCTCCGGCAGGCGTTTCAGGAGCCTCCGGACTAGAACCAGCAGACTAAAGAACAGTTTCTTCCCCAGAGCTGTGTCTTTACTGAACTCTAACCCTTGCCCACACCTCTCACAGACTCCTCTCTCACCCCCACCATGCCACTCCCCTCACAGACTCTCCTCTCACCCCCACCATCCCACTACCCTCATAGACTCTTCTACCCCCACCACCATCCCACTCCCCTCACAGACTCTCTCTCATCCCCACCATCCCACCATCCCCTGCACTACTGCACCTTTGCTACCAACTGTTTACATTTCACTGTTTGCACTACCTTAAATCTACTGCTTACCTTAAGCTAACAATTAAGCTACAATTGTATACACCTACCTGTAAAATTCTGTTCATAGTCAGAGACATCTGTATATCACGTGTGTGTGTGTGTGTGTGTGTGTGTGTGTGTGTGTGTGTGTGTGTGTGTATGTGAGTGTGTGTGTATGTGTGTGTATGTGAGTGTGTGTGTATGTGTGTGTGTGTGTGTGTGTATGTGTGTGTGTGTGTGTGTGCTTGTGTGTGAGTGCGTGTATGTGAGTGTGTGTGAGTGTATGTATGTGTACGTGTGCATGTGAGTGAGTGTGTGTATGTGAGTATGTGTGCATGTGAGTTTGTGTGTGTGTGAGTATGCGAGCGTATGTGTATGTGTGTATGTGAGTGAGTGTGTGTGTGTATGTGTGTATGTGAGTGTCTGTGTGTATAGCTCTGTTTAATTCCCTGTGAGTATGTGTGTATGGTGGTGTGTGTATGTGAGTGTGTGTATGTGTGTGTGTGTATGTGTGTGTGTGTGAATGAGTGTGTGTATAGCTCTCCCGGTCTAATTCCCCTGGGTGTATGTGTGTATGTCAGTGTGTGTGTGTATGTGTGTATGGTTGTGTGTGTATGTGAGTATGTGAATGTCTGTGTGTACAGCTCTCCCGGTTTAATTCCCCTGCGTGTATGTGTGTATGGTTGTGTGTGTATGTGTGTATGGTTGTGTGTGTATGTGTGTGTGTATGTGAGTGAGTATGTGTGTATGTGAGTATGTGAATGTCTGTGTGTACAGCTCTGTTTAATTCCCTGCGTGTATGTGTGTATGGTTGTGTGTGTATGTGTGTATGGTTGTGTGTGTGTGCATGTGTGTATGTGAGTGAGTGTGTGTATGTGTGCGGCGAGATGCGTGTGTATCACATTACATTTAGAGTACATATTCAACTGTAAATGCTGTTTATAGAAAAGAGACACCTGTAATTATATTTATGGCACACACTCACCTTTTTATAGTAATAACCATCTGTATATTTATATTCATTGTACATATTACCTGTAAATCCTGTACATCTCCATATCCTGCAGCGCAACCATTGTATATATCCTGCACTTTACTGCTATTGCACTTCTGGTTAGACCTAAACTGCATTTCGTTGCCTTGTACCTGTACTTGTGTAATGACAATAAAGTTGAATCTAATCTAATCTAATCTAATTACAATTTACATCCTGCCCTTTCACATCAATGGCAAGGTGTTTTAATAAAGTCTGTGGCAAAGTAACCTCCCGTCTAGTGTGACTCTACTGAGTGCAGTTCAAAACTCCATCTAGTGGTAAAATACGATAAAACAGGCTTCCTTTTTTGTAATATCTCAAAATACAGCACACAAAAACATAGTATAGGTTTCTAAATAATTTGATACAGCGTTTCACTTTGGTAAAAAAAAGACAATATTGTTTAAAGTTATATAACAACATGTTCCACTTTATAATCCCACGCCTCAGGGCTTCTTTCTCGCAAAAACCTATCCTTATTCATAACTTCTGTAATTTATATTTTTGCTCCATTTTCTCTTCTTTGTTTGCTGCTCTATCTTTTGAAAATAGTGTACTGTGTAGTGTTTCAGAGACAGTGGAGTTGCTACAATGAGCCTAATTTATATGTCCCAATGAAAACTGCGACAGCTAAATGACAGAGCTTTTACCGAGAAAACTCCTCGCCAAGTGAACTTATAAAACCTAAGTGACTGTGTAGTGTAAAATAATGCTTAAACATATTTTTATTCAATCATTAAGTTCATGCATTAGGCATTTCCCTGGAGTCGGCTCTAACGTTCATGCAAAGTGCACTGCAGTCATTACACAGAAGACACTGGAAATGTAGAATAAGTTCCTGATGTACAGAATAATCAGTTAATATTATATGTCATAAAAGCTTCCTCTAAACATAAACCAAACGCACTCTTAATGCCTCAACCTTTTAAAAAACAGTTTAGGCAAGAAATACTGTTTCAAGATACAACCACTTTGTTCAACTAATTCTCATCAACAATGCGCTTTATGCCTTAACTTGACCCAACCCACTTCCCCAACCCCCTCCACTAAAGCTCCGAAAAATGCACATGAAATTGCACATATTTTAAAATGTATGTCAATGTATCTGGGATCTTCCTTTTCTGACAAATCACTATGAGTACCACAAATATCACTGAGTACTTGACAATATTTCACATGACTGTTAGACTATATTGTTTATTGGTTTGAAACCAAGAGATTTTTGCCTCAATGAATCTTCTTTCTCGCCAAAAAGCCATTCCTTATTCACAGCTATGCTATTTTATCTTTTTGCTCCACTTTCCCTTTTGCTTTGTTTCCTGCTTTATCCTTTTGCTGCTGCTGTATTCTGTGGTATTATGACACTATCCCCCTCACACTTGCTCTTTGATGCATAAAAAGAGGCATTATATGGCATTAAAACCCTCTCTTTGCACGTCTAAATTAAGAATGCTTTTTGATCTGAAATATGGGCCATGATGTAACAGAGCGGATACATATTATAGTGTTTCGAGAGGGTTTTTTGTATCCTGGGGTAAAATATAGTCTATGACAAAGTGATAAGATGAGAAAAGGCTGTAAAAATGCGATAAAAGAGAAGTGTGGATGAAGCCTTAAATGGTCACAAAAAAGCAGTATTGCAGCAAAAATCTGATTTAGAAAGCAGAACCAAAAGAAAGATTACGCCTTTGAAAGAACTCACAAGGCCAAAACCAAGCACATTCAAGGTCAGATTTCCCAGTAACATGGGGTTGAATAGACAAATAGTAAAACCCGCATAAACAACATGATTCTGGTAAATGGTAATCGACTGTGTGTGCTGTTAGTGAGTGGGCAGAGAACATAAGTGGCTCTATATTTAGTTGCACTATACAGTATGTGTACAAACATTGATGCTACACAAGCTAAAAGCTAAAAGACACTGCATTTTTAGCTTAGCTTGCTTAGGACTATGTCATGTGTACTTGTTCAGAACACCAAATAACATGACATGGAGGAGCAAGAATTACACATCACCCAATGAGCTCTGCCTGACACAATAATACACCGCAAAACCTACATTAAGGTCAAATATGCATCAAGATCACAGACATAGACATTATATACAGTAAATACATATTTGTCCTGAGAAATATGCTAAAATATATGACTTGTCATTTATTCATCTTCTTCCACTTTGTCCTGTTAAGGGTTAAGAGCTGACACTTAGACACAACCCGAGTACCGCAGCCACATACTCGATTTCGATAGTATTGACAAACATACATGTTTGTAAAATGAATGAAAAAGACTTGTGTTTTTCTTGCCATGGTGTGTGTGTGTTGATTTAATGTTACTCAAAAAAGGGTCTATATTGAAATTCTTCATATAGGGCCACATTTTTCCATCTAAAAAGCTCTAAGCCAGATATGTATAAGATGTAAAAGAAAACACTGACATTATTATTAGAGCATCTTCAAGAACTTCAAGGATTTCAATTCAAGCAAGATTATGCAATGCTACATCTAAAAAGGACTGTGTAGGAATCAAATCAAGGACTATACAGTGACTCGAGTGAAACAAAACAGGCTGTTCACTGTAATTTTCGGAGCCCAACTTTATCTTAAGCCAAACACTTTTCTAATTTGAAATGTTTAACTCAAACAAAGCTAAATGCAATTATTCAAAGCCTGCTATAAACCTCTGTGATCCTCTGAGCGGCTTTGACAGTGTAATTGTGTGAGAAGAGCTCTTTTTTTTTTTTTGGTTTACAGCTAAAACTGGCCTTTCACTTACTGCAAATAAATCAAGCTGTCACACTCCCAAATCTGCAACACGATCCATCTTCTGAACTGAGCTCCCAACACAAAGATTTAGCTGCGACAGTGGGATAAAAATAAGAGTTAGTTGAAACAAAATAAATAACTACTGAACCATTGTTAATCACTTGGAACAGAAAAAAGGTCATGTGGAAAACCCAGTGTTCGGTTCATCCTGCTCCAGATACAATACCTGCCAGGCACTTTCCTGTTGTTCATCCCTGTTCAGCTGCTCAGTCTGCACTTCACTGCGGCCTCCTTATCCCGACTATCATCAGGAAACACACGTTGACTTTTAACAATCCCACTGAGCTACAGTTTAGAAAATACCTGCCTGAAACAGTGACAGATGCTGATTGCAGTGGTGTCAATAGTGGCTCTTACAATGAGTTTTATGTTTTGACTTTCCATTGCTCAAACTGGAACGTCTTTGCAGACTTCTTTTCTGTATGTTTTCCCTATTTCCAGAATCCATTCAGAAAGATCCATTTTGCCTCAAGTGCTGATATACACTGTTTATGTCTATGTCCTCTTTCTGCTCGTTCACCCGTTAAATCTCACTCCAGCAGCTGGGGCCATGTGAACAGGGCTAATTATCGACTCAGGCCAAAACACAGACACAAGAAGATCCAAGAAGAAGCCAGAAATGATTAAACTGTCCCAAGAATAAGTGAAAACACAGACCAGGCCTTTACAAGGGCCGAGGTAAATATTGCAACATCATTTTACAAAATACAAATCAGATGCCATTTTCATGGGGATGCAGCATGTATATTATATATATATATATATATAAAATCAGTCTCTATACACTCTGGGGCACTGTCTCTCCTGTTTATTATGTCATACAGCTGCTGAGGGCATGCTGAAATATGTTTATGCTGTAGTTCCTAAACCAAAATAAAGCAGTGAGTTTCTAGACAAGTCTCTAAAAATTTGATCATTGTTAGATGCTTAAAATGTTGGTTCTAGGTTTATTTTAACCATAATGCTTGTTCAGTATAGTGTATATGCCAGTAGATCTTCACCTGATGCCATGTCTCATGTGATTCTGCTTTTCTGGCATTATAAGTGCTATTACAGTGAAAACCTGTTACTTATTTCCAACCGTCTCATTCAGAAAGTCTCTTATTACAGATTTAGAATCAAAGGCCTTAAGTGACAAGCATGACCTTGTTTGATAAAGTATCAGAAATTCATAAGGAAAACAAATGATAAACAGCAGCATTTTAAAGTGTGTGTTCAACATAAAAAGGTGAGCGCAGATGCTGCTCAAGTTACAGTGATTTTTTAACAGTTGACCTGTCAGTGTGCGTCGCAAAGGGACTGCTTCATGAGCTGCATACAGCAACATTTAAGGAAGAAAACAACCAAATGACACATGCCAAAGCCATTAAGTCCCAAGGCAGGAGGCCATTGAAGCAGTGTTCAGTTTGTGAAATAGTACAAACATTGTCCTTTGGGAAAAATGGGAAAAGAACCAAAATTATGAGGCGGTCTGATGATCATGAAATGGAAAATATTTGGAAAACAGCTGGGATTTGTGCATTATTACTGCTCAGGTGAACAGAGACAAGCTCGTGGAGACAAACCAGGTCGAGAGGCTCTGTCTGAGAATAAACAAACCAGAAACAGAGCAGTGTCATGTCGCCCAAATAGTCTTGAGATGTATCGTTACGATAAACAAAAAGCCAAAACCCACAGGAGATCACAGAGACATTTCAGACAATTTCTCCAGATAGTTACCAAATCTATAGAAGCACAAGCCTCCAGGTGCAATCAAAAGAAAAGAGGACAAGTAAAGAGACAGCTCCAACTTTACAAATGACACAGAAAAAACATTTAAAGCTACACGATGTAGTTCTGCGCCCAGTGGCAAAGGTTTTTTTATATTTTGATAAACAACATGAGTTCAACAAAGCTTCCCAGATTTAGAATTCAAAGAGAGAGCAACAACATGGTTTCTCTGAGGATTTCTGACAATAAAATACCTGCTGTCTTTTCATGTACTGACAGTAGGATACATATTATTTCTACAAGGAGAAGCATTTTTCTCTCTAGAGGCTCCAACATTGCCTCCGTTATTATTGATGTCTCATGCGTTATGTACCTTATTTGTTGTCTCATCCGCGCTGTTTAATTTGCTGGTGATGTCTGCAATGTTGTTTTTTTTTTACTGGCTTGACATTAATATTCAACTGTGTCTCTAAAGTGTCTACCAAACTTATTTTCCCGAGACCCAAATTTTTAAAATGCAAATGAAATCCCGACCCAGTTTCACAAAGTAAACTTGGAACTTGTTAGCATAGTTTGTTCCCTTAAGCCATGTTTTCTTCGATTTCTGCGGCACAGTTTGGTTCAGGTAACCCCCACCTGTGGCCAGTATTCATCCGCTTCATGTCAAAATAACTGTCCAATCAAAGCCTGAGGTCAAACTGTGATGAGACCAAATATAAAAGTGGGCTCAGTGTGGCCAGAGGAAGTCCAGAGCCTTGCATTTCTTGCAGCTTATATCTAGTGTCACTCAGAGCCGTTAGTAGTCAAGTCCTGTCAAGTACATCTCACAGTAACTAGTGTTACTTAGAACTGACAAAATCCTTGGATGGGGAACATTTATTGGATAGTTTTCTGTTTCAAAACTATGTCCAGATGCCTTCTTTTTAACACTTTAGTGTATAATAATATCCCGCTCTCCCCACAGTTCATACTGTCGTTGTGTCCTTGGGCAAGACACTTAACCCACCTTGCCTCCAGTGGTGTTCCAGCTGTAACACTGGTGAATGGAACCTTAATGTAAGTCGCTTTAAATGAAAACATCAACCGTAAATGTAACACTGGTGAATGTAAGTCGCTTTGGATAAAAGCGTCTGCTAAATGACTAAATGTAAATGTAAATGTAATGACCTGGATGACTGAAAACATCCACAAAAATATCTTCTTAAAATTGTGAACCCCTAAAGAGGCATCCTTACGAAATTAACAGTGGAAGAAGATCATGTCTGGTTTATTCACAGTTCCTAAAAGATTTTATGGGAATGAGTTTAATAATAAAAAGATTAAATAGAAAGAAATTTAATCACAGCACTGCTACTGAAAAAAACGAAATACCATTGCCTAGAAATTAGATAAAAATCAATTCCACATTTTAAATAAGAGATAACGAAAGCTATCTGTTTTAGTGAGCAGCATTTGTTTCTCACATTTTAGGGACTTGTTTTTTTATCTTAGTTCTGCGCTAACTATGACAATCACAAATAGCAGCTGTGAAAAAAACGCTGGCTTTTCTTCAAGTAATATGATTGTTACAAAAGAAACAGGCCTCATTTAAGAAATTGTTACCATATGTTTTTAGCTTTTTTAGACTTGTTCAAAATGAGCTATACTTCCAGGTAAACCCTTAAAAAGAAAATCACTCCAGACCATTGACTCCATTACTGCCACTATTATGAGCTCTTAGATGAAAATGTATTGTTTTAAATCACCTGTTTACATTTATCTTTGCTCAAAGTGGAACCCTACCTGTGTTATAACAGACACCATGTTACAGATCTAATATGCCGACACAAATTATAGCATTGTCTAGACTTTTCAGATTATGCTTGATGAAGAATGTAACACTAGGATGCATGGTGTAATCCTCAGTAAAATAAATGAAACACAAGGACAACATGAGATTAATTGAAGTTGCTAAAGGTTTCCATCATCTCCAGAGGGAAGTATCTGAAGTGAATAAGAACTGACACCAAGAGATATTTATGGTTAAAATATGCAAAGGGAAAGCTATACGTCATCTCGCAGAAATAATGAGACCATACGTTAACACAGTCACGTTTCCCATCGAGCACTGGGAACAAGATAAGGAGGCTAAAATGAAAAATTGCCCTGACATAATGAATGGAGTCTTATCAGATGGAGAAATGGGAATTTAAATCTCGTCAATGTGCATGTAATGAATAAGTATATCTAATATGTGTTTAAGAGTAATCGTTAGAGTGGCTTTATTATAGAAGCTGAAAGATTGAAAGCAAACATTTTTATAAAAAGCCCAAATGCTCTCATTTTGACTTATTCCTACAACATTGAAAGTAACCAAGTTACACTTGATGCAATAATCATATGGATCTGTGTAATACTCAAGGTGCAATAATCTTCTATGCCACAAATATTTCTGTTGCAAAACCTTTTCTTTTTTTTCTCAACTATTTTTGCATTTATACTTAAGTAATGCCTGAAGTACTGCCTTTTCTGTAATCCTCTTCCACATAGTCTACATGTTTCTGCTAAAACAAAAAAGTTCATCTAAACCTAAAGGTGTGTTTACACAAAACACAATTTAAGCGTTAAGCGCGAGTGATTTACATGTTAAGTCAATGCAAAGACGCGCGTGGAAATCCTGCACCGTGATATGCGCGAATGAAGTGATTTGTGCGAATCGAGCGGCGCGAATTGACGCTTCATTTGCGCAAGTTGAAAAATCTTAACTTCGGTAAAAATTCGCGGTGCGTTAACCAATCAGGAGCTTGCTCTAGTAGTGACGTGCTACGAACGGAGGCGGACCATAGAGGCAGAAATCCAAAACAACAATGGAGGAAGAAGTTATCGGGGCAGCCTGTGAGAAACAAGCCATGAGTCAGAGATTCCTTTTGGAGGCTGGCTCCATTTATTAAAGAAATAAAAACAAATTATAACAATTATAAATACGATTTACAGTTTTATAGGCATAATACTATATTGACTGTACTGATAACTGTTCAGAAGACTGTAGTTGTCCACATATTAATTACTCATAATCACACCAAATATTGACTGGAGACAGATGGACAGACTTGAATAGAGCGTCAGTAGTTGCTGTCCTGCGGAAATCCTCGCACCGACTCGGGACAACAGGTCATCGAACTGGGGCTGGCTCAGTGGGCAGGACCGATGGAAAGCGGCGTCATCCAGGCGCAGCTCCTGGAGAAGTTTGTGAAACCCACGGGGCTGGGTCCGCCTCTGAAGCATCCGATGGCCCCCGGCACAGCGCTGAACGGGTTCACGCTGTTTTTCAGTCCTCCAAAGTAAATAGAGCACTGCTACTTTCTCGACAAAATCTCAACCATTCTTCAACAAGACCGGAAGACAACCCGCCTGGCAGAAGCCCCTCCCATGACGCGTCTGTTGTCACGTGAATACGCGTGAATAGTGCAATTTATTTACGCAATTTGCATTTGGTGTAAACGCTCTATAAGCAGGACTACACATAACAGACAGAAAGATTATTAGTAAAACCAAAATGATATTCGCAACTTTTACTGTACATAAAAAAAAGACAATCCACATTGGTTGATGCTTGAAAAAAAAGAGAATAGAAGAGAACAAACTGAGCACAGCTGGAGAAGCACATGTCTCTATATAAAGCATTCATGGACAGTGTGGAAGGGAAAACTAGCATTACAAATTAAATGTTCTGATATTTTCTCTGGTTTTAGTCTTAGATGCAGCATAGAGTCAGCATGGCAAGGTGGTTAACATGCTCTAAAATGTCAACAAGCAAATTGTCCAAAAACAACACTTTTTGGCCTTTTTATTAGGCATTTTATTTATATTTTATTTATATTAGACACAAGTCAGAATCAAACCCGGGTCACTCGAGTGGTCTGCGCTTTCAAGGTGTGCCACAAAGCAACCTGACAGCTGACTTTCAGTAAGACAAAGTACTCAAATAAACAAATCTATCCATCATTTTGTGATAGAATTTGTCAAAAAATCTGTCAAATCTGTTGTGAAATCCAGTTGTTAAAAGTCAAAACAGTGAGCTATTCTTTACTTTAGTTGTTCAGAGTACAAACCCACATCCACGCTTGAACCTGTGCAAGTCGGTCTGTGTCTCTTGTCATTACAGTAAAATGTCTTGCACTTTAAATCAATTTTTCTGCAAGGATGACTGCGAAGGGGAAGCTGAAAGCTAAATGTCAGCGGCTCTGACCTCTCCCTTGTTTACTTCACTTTGAATGCTCACAAAGATGATTCATAGACTTTTCAGTAAAATACATCCACGTCAAAGGTTCAAGTTGTCCAGGTTTGAGTTTGTGTGACCTTGTGTTATATATCCACAGTCTGTTGTAAATATGTTTAAGCACTTAAGCACATTCAAATTAAAAATAAAATTCATGTGATAAATATTCAACAGTGAACTCAAACCACAAATAGATGCCAGATGCTTGAGGCAAGTGCTGGCTCATGAAGAACAAACTGATTTCTTTGAGGACTTGTGTCATACAATGTATTTGAAGCATCAGTAAAGTCAATAGACAGTGGACAATGACACTGTCACACAAAGAAATTGTGTCTGTGAAGCCATTGAAGTCTGGAGTTGGGTTTTTGAAAATCCAAGAATTTTCCGTATTTGGAGAAAGATCAAAGTTTAGGAGATGCCAGTAGGACAGAGTTTAACAGATGGATTCACGTCACCAGAGGCTATGGCAGTACAGAGCCATAATGTAAAAATGTGCCCAATTAAAATGTTATGTCACCAGCAAAAAGAGGTCATCTGTAGCTGACATTAACAAACTGTAGCTTTAGTTGTGTCAATTTGAAGCAGAACGTGTAGACCAAATTTATGGATGCAAAAAGTCTAAAGTCTAAAAAGTATAAAAGGTCAGTGAGTTGAGAAAATAAAGAGCTTCATCCACAACTACCACAAAAGACTTCAAGCTGTCATTGATGTTAAAGGTGGCAATAGACAGTATTAAGAACTGGGCTTTGTAAACTTTTGATCAGGGTCATTTGGGTAGTTTCTGTTGTCATTATTATTATGATTTAAAAACAGAAAACACCGTTGTTTTACAATAAATAGCTTCACCGAACCACAAACTATGAGTGAAAAAAAAGGGTTTTGTGTTATCATTCATATTCTCTGTTTTTTTGCAGACCTTGGTTGTAACGAGTGGTTATTTGAGTTACTGTTGCCTTTCTTCATCTCTAACCAGTCTGCCCATTCTCCTCTGAACTTTTGGACCATTTTCTGTAAACCCTAGAGATGGTTGTGTGTAAAAAATCCCAGTAGACCAGCAGTTTTTGAAATACTCAGACCACCCCGTCTGGCACCAGCCACCTTTCCACGTTTAGAGTCACTATAATCTCCTTTCTTCCACATTCTGATGCTCGGTCTGAACTTCAACAAGTTGACTTTACCACATCTAGATGCCTAAAGGCATTGAGTTGCTGCCATGTGATTGGTTGATTGGAAATTCGTATTATCAAGTGGTGTACCTAATAAAAAGCCCGGTGAGTGTACATATGAAGTGTGATGTATTGTTGCATGCTGATGTGACTAAAGACCATAACTCAATGTCACTTTTCAAAACCTTTGCCATAGTTCAAACCCAGTATTTGACATTTAGGGGATTCTCTCCAATATCTAGATGTCATCTTCTATAATATTTTAAAGACAAAGTGCATGCCAGCAGAGGATAACTGAGACTTGAATGACTCAGATCTCTTTCCAAATGTGCTGTTTTAATATTCATTAGATGGATGGCTGGAGGCAGCACCACTCTGACGGTGAATCACTCGAACAAGGACCCACCAGACACAGGGCAGCCACGGGTCGTGCTGCTGCGGTGCTGCTCTGGCCTCATTGTGCCATATGGAATTTTGCGCTAATCCCGGTAAAATCTGAGCGTTTTCTAAAACCTGCTTAAGTAAAAGGTGAACCGCGTGCTTCAGAGTCTAACAGCTGTCATATCTGGGTGGATGTGTGCAGTGGGCAGCACACACAGCACCATGACTACGATGGCTAATGGCCGTCCTGTCAGTCTGCCAAAAATCTCGGTCCATAAAGTACATAACCAACACTCACCCACTCCTCCCTGAGGGTGTTATTGAGCTAATGATGACTCAAACTGCCTGCTCAAACTGTGTCTGGATGTGAGATGAGGAAACACAGAAACAAGACCAAACCGAAGGAACACAATTATGAGAGGCGTTACTCCCAATAACCTACAGCAGAGTCATTAAAATCTACATATACTCAGGTCAGGGTAGAAAGGTGTTTTTTCAAAGACTAAGCACAAGCAGAGAGATTACGACAAACCTCCACATCCGAGTAGCATTACACAGCAAAAAAAAAAAAATATTCTAGCTATGTGAATGGATGTCTGTAAATGAATTGATTCTGCGACAGTAAATAAAAAGCGAGATTGCAGTGCACATTTTCAAAAGCCAGAATAAAAATCAGATGGGGAGTGCTTTGTGGAAACTTGGGTGGGTTAGTGTTTAAAAAATAAAAAACAGGTGCTCTTTGGAAAACAGGAGACGTTTTAAACCTAAAGTCACGTGACAGATGTCTCCCGAGGTTAAAAATAAAAAAGGTAAATCTGCATGTAATGGCAGATAAAATTAAAACATACTGCACCAACAGGTTTCTGCACACAGGCCTTTTCAGGATGTACAAGCACATTTTCAAATATTCATTAAAGAGGTATTCATCCAAAAGGACACATTTCTCAAGATGTCACAAATTATTATTTTCACAGAATGTTATGTATTACAGGTCTATATTTTAACAAACAACCATGTCTGAGGATTTCCAAAGTAGTGTAATTACATCATTTAATTAGAAATTTCACAGAACTGATTATATTTCATCACATAGTGTATAACCTCCCCTTTCTTACCGTAGAACGAAGAAGATTTACAAGGCTGCTCGCTGCTACTGCGGACAAGTTGTTTAACACCTCACAACCAAACTGTGGTAACCCTGAAGCGACATAACATAAAAGACATTTCAAAATTCATCTTCTCTCTGCTGTATTTGTTCTGTGGCAGTCGGGGAACAGGGATTTACAGGAGCTCATCATGTCTGACACACTGTTGGAGCTCACCACTGAGGGTCAGACCTTCCATAATACGTCTCATTTAATGTTTTACTAAGCCACTTGGCAGAGAGGCCGGAGGATGTTTATTATGGGCAGTGCAGCTTTTTGGACTCAGTGCTTGGCTGCTGCTGCTCAGTATTTAAACACATCTTGGACATAGAGCTGTGAGAGCTGTGAGGTTACACTGGGGGAGTGTTTGACCAGTGAACGATAGAAGGAATAGGCAACTCAAATGGAAAGTGAAAATATTAGTCTTCTAGTCAAATATAGCTCATAATACAGGATACTTGGAATGATTTGAGCCAAATTCTTTCTGTAAGGTCAAAGAGTACACCTCCATAATCTCCTGCAGACCTGTTGGGACTGGGGACTGTACCAATCTCTTTCAAACTTGTGGGATTTTCTTGAGATTATCTTGACAAAAGCATCACTAAAGAGAGGGTGGAATGTGGGACTTACACATTGACCTCAAAGACACAGACCTTTTCTGGAGAGATCAAAAGCAGTGGATTTGGGTCCAAATATAATCCTGTCTACTCAGTGATACTGGTCATTAAACGAGAAGAGGCTGGGAGTAGATTTTTACAGAACCTTCCCAGTTTTAAACAATGATATGGTTCGTCTTAAAGTCCAACACTAAGCAGCTCTAAAACCTACACCAGTACTTTGATTCTGCTTCATGAAAATAAGCAAGATAATGTTCTCAGTCGGCAAAGTCTGTGCAATGAAACAGACAATGAGAAAAGAAATCCTTGCAGTGATAACTTGCCTTCTGCTTCGCTATGGAACTGCCAGCTCTCATTCCTGATGTCTAGTTTGCAATTCTGGCACAATCCTCTCACTGGGATGGTTTTTTTGGGAACTGCCTGTCTCCTGGTTGAATAATGAGTTTTCGAGTGACAACAACAACAGCTACATCTGTGGAGACGAGCTGTCACCGAGCAGGGCCGTGTGGATGTAAGTGGGCGAAGCATTGTCAGAGACAGCAGGGAAACAGACTTTACCAAAACGATGGGATATTTGAGTAAAAGTGCTTTTATTCCACAGACACTGGAAAAATTAGGGAATACAAGTAAACCCTGAGCAGCAGGACATATTTGCTCCATCCTGGACATAACTGGAAATAAATTAAATTTAACTTATGGGACAGTATTTTGTGTTACTTTGGCCATTTATCTCTTTCTTGTGACAGTGAATTTTTGTTACTTGGACATTTTAAGTGAGTTTATCAAATTTATTATGTCTTTTGCACTTTTACCACATCAGTCACTATTGGTCAATACATTTGTACTTTGGCTCACCTCCTGGACGTATCGAGCAGTAAAGTAACCTTATTAACTATCCCAACGTGAATCTTTTACATAG
Organism: Perccottus glenii; assembly: GCA_024416835.2. Lineage (NCBI taxonomy): Eukaryota > Metazoa > Chordata > Actinopteri > Gobiiformes > Odontobutidae > Perccottus > Perccottus glenii. The sequence continues at coordinate 22,202,195 of CM044565.2, read as the reverse complement.
CTTTGACAGTTGATGACTACTCAATCCACTCCACACACAAACACAGGCGACAGATTAAAGATGTAGCGTTTGGACAGCCGGGTCCCAACTCTAAGCCGTGACCGTCCCAACAAAAACTAAACAGTGAGATACAAGAATGTAAGCAGAGAGTGTAGCGCATAAGTTAAGTAACACACGTCTCTGCTGCTGCTGCTGCACAATTACACGGACAACAAGAAGAAGAGTTCAGTTCAACGGCAAGTAACACACGATGAATGAAGAGTTCAAAGACAAGCACAAATATCAGACGAGAATGTAGTCAGGACTTAGAATAAAGATAAAAGCTCATCTTCTCCTATAAATGTGATTGGTGTCCATTACATAACAATGCTTCCACATATCATTATCACACAAGGTTTTCCCAGACACACCTTAAGCAGATTTTATTTTTACACCAGCGTTTGTCTGTTTCATCTGTAACAGCAAAAAGACGAGCCACTGTCCAAGCAAATGTAATAAACAACCTGAGAAAAGCGTTGTATGTATGGGCTGATATTTGTGCCACTAGAAACATATTGTATATGTTTTATTTGAATTTGAAGTGCTCAAACTGAATCTGAATTCCTCAAGTTAAAGACTAATTTGAAACCAAAAGCATTGGCTTAAATGAATTGCAGTTATTCATTGCAGTTTTATTCAACTTGAGTAATTCAGATTTAGATAGAGCACTTCAAATTTAAATAACATATTCAGTTTCTAGTGGCACAAATATCAGCCCATATATGTAAAATCAAAACCAAGAAGCACATGGCTAAATTGTATTTAACATTTTCTATACGTACAGCTAATAATTTAACAACTTTATGTAATGCTGAGGTGTCTTTTTTTATTTAAGACAGAACCATTTGATCCCCATACTCTTTTGGGATGAGGCAAGATGAAAGACGAGAATACTCCAGAATTAAAAGGGACTCAAGTAAAAACTGGCTCATTCGGTCTGTAGCAGTCACACGTTTCTAATTTCTACCATAAACTACTTCAACTCTAGGTGCTCTTATCAAATACTGTATAGTTAGAGACTATATAAGCGGTTTTCTTTCAATGAGAAAATGGCAGACCAAACTAAACTGGAGCAGCAAACTGCACTAAACATGAAAACTGCCAATCAGTATTTCACCGCAGGCAGGGCTTTAAAAGCAGAAACATACTGTACTAAAGTGAGAGCCACAGTGTTGTTCGACCTGGTTCTTTCAGTCAATGACACAACACGGTTTCAAATGGTTTCAGAGCCCAATGAAAGAACTATTACACCCAAGATCTACGCTCGCTGCCATCTTGTTTCCCCAAGAGGCACGACCCACTCTGAAGCCATTTCTTCTTCTCTGGTGCTGAAGCAAAAAAAATACACCTCTATGTATGTATTCTGGATAACATGTAAAAGACAAGGAGCCTGGAAGCACTGGCGTTTGATCAGAGCCATGGCTGATGAGAAATTCAGGTTTAAAGAAGTCAAACCGATTAAGAGATAGTCCGGTATTATGTAAAAGTGGTATTAGATACTTTTTTAACTATAGAGGATACAATTGAACACATTACCAGTTTGGAGAAGCAGATGAGGAAAAGAGAGACTAAGGGTCTGTGAAAATATATTCAACATTTACTTCATTGTCAATTTTGTGTGCGCACCATAAAGAATACTACAATAACTTAATAAGTTCAGGGGATCGTCTACAAGAGGAACCTAATGAAACAATCTGATTAAAGAAATGCATGTAAACACTGTCTATGTAACACACAGTTTATAGCATCATACATTATATGATAAAGGATGTCAAAGTATGGTTTAAACAAATAAAAAGCTTGCATCTAAACTGCATTTAATAAAAAATAGAGGTCAATAAAGCACAGTTAATGAGGCAGTCTGCGAGACATGGATTTAAAACCCCACAAACCCCATCAGCTGAACTCATAGCAGCCAACAGGCGTGGTTTCACAAAGAAGCAAAAAGTAGGATTGCATTTTTTAAATTCTGCACCAGTAATTAAACTCTGTCCCATCATCAGCAGTGTTATGTTATACACAAATAGAGTCCTCTACTCTCCTGTTGGTTATAAACTAGTTTTATAAAACATGTCCCACACTATGGGTCTCTATACAAAACGGGGACACACACTCAACCAACAACCGTCACTGCAGAGCTTTTATCGTCAGGTGCAGCCTTTGTCCTTTTGTTTCTGATCCGGTCCTGGAGCTAATCACCACCTCCCTTCAACACGTCACAGGAGAAGTGTAGAAAAAGAATAAATGAATAAAATATAAACTAGAATGTGGTTGAGTTCAGACTTCACTGGGTCTTGTGTAAAAATAGCTTTTCCCATAATTCTCCAAATCATAAAACATGCACATATCTAGATGGTAATTGTGCGTCAATCTTCTCCCTTTTTTAATTTTTTGAAATATATTGGCATTTCTGGGAATGTTAGATACATTTCATTTCGATAATTGAGTTCCAGTTACATCCATGCTTGGCTTTTACTCATTCCACTTTTCATAAAACCGTATTCACAAACCCATTGAGACCATAATAATCCATTGAGACCGTGAAAATGAGGCTAATGCGTGAACCTGAGCAAAAACATACACACTGTAGCTGCTCCATTTCACCCGCATTTCTTGGAGTGAACACATTATAGATGCTGACAGAGTGACATTAGACGCATTAAATATTCCCAGGAAGCCAAACGGGGGATAATGGGGATAAATTGAGGCATCATCTCCACCTAATTTCACACGGACACCGATACGAGAAGTGTCATCTGCAATGCAAATACATCAGCAGGGAAGCAGCTCGATTTACAGACTGTTGTGGTTGAATTGATGCCATAGTGTCACTTGTCATTTGTAATTCATAAGGAGGATGGTCTTAGCTGCGGCTGGAAAAGATGGAGGTTAAAAAAGTGGGTCACGGTCTGGAGATACAAGATTCAGGGTATTGCAGGAGAGTGACTCTTTCCTTGGACTTATATCGATGCCTATGGTCTTCCTCAAAAGGTCAGGTGGTTTTACGCCATGAAAGCTTATGTAAACGAGAAGAACATGCTCTGAGCTGTCACACAGCTGGGTTAGGGCGTGAACTCCTGAGACAAGGCAAAGCAAAGCAATTTTATTCATACACAGGGTCATTCAAAGTGCTTTACAGAAAAGAAAGACACATTTAAACTCCATAGACAAGTTTTAGAATAAGAAATAAGTAAAATAAGTAAAATACAAAATAAAAATTTAAAACCTAAAAGGGAGAGTGCAGATATAAAACACTTTCAGTTGTCGTTACTGAATGTAGGTGGCGCTAAAGAGGAAGGATTTTATCTTTACATTTATTAATTTAGACGCTTTTATCCAAAGCGACTTGGTGGTTCGATTCCCACTCTCCCCACTGTTCATACTGTCGTTGTGTCCTTGGGCAAGACACTTAACCCACCTTGCCTCCAGTGGTGTTCCAGCACTGGAGGCAACACTGGTAACACTGGTGAATTGAAGCTTAATTTAAGTCGCTTTGAATAAAAGAGTCTGCTAAATGACTAAATGTAAATGAAACTTAAAACGCTGCTTCACTAGGTTTAGTTCTAGCTCTGGGCCCGAGCAGAAGGCCTGTCCCAGATATTCTCAGAGTCCGAGAAGGATTATAGGAACTAGCATGTTAGAAAAACTGTATATTGTCAATGCTTCACTGTCAAATAACTCCCAAAAAGTAACCGCAGCCTTCATTATTAGTAAAGAGAGAACAGAACTAAGGAGAGTTAACACATTTATACATTGCACTATTGTTTTATAAACCTTCAGTCTGGGAGCCAGGTGGGTGCTGTAAAACTGAAGCTGAGATTCCTCTGTCAGATGAAAACATTACTGAATAATCAAACTCATTGAATTTCAAAGCATCCTGCCTTTGCTCCGTCACGTCCCATCACATCAAACTGAGTCAAAGTGGGCCGACTCAGCGATGATGATGCACATTAGATTTGAGGTGTGACACATATGGGATTGTTGACAATAAAATATGCATCGTCTCTGCCTCGTAGAGAATATTCTGTTGTAAGCTCTGTGTAGTCTAAAGTAGGGGACCATCAGTAGACGCTAAGTAAAAGGTCAACAGCAAACAGATGTAGGTCAGGGATTAAGTTGTTCATCCATTCAATGCATGCCACTGCAGTAATAATCAATCCGATTTAGAAATTTAGAAATGAAAATGAGAATTACAAACTCACCCTGCGTTACTGCTGCTAATAAAAAGTGAAACAAAAACTGCTAACAAAAAGTGAAACTACAAACTGTGATGCTGTCCCTATGACAAGATTTACTTGAACTGTTGCCACTGAGATATATTTTAGATATGACAACTTCTCTGGACATAGTTTTTAAGGTTGTAAACATTATTTCTTTTATTTGAGGGATTTCAAAAGAACTGATGCAAACTTCAAAACTATTTTAGGATATAATAATAACCTGAATGTATGAGAATCTCTCTCTACTTTTTATTAAACTTATAGACTGTATATTCATGGACACTGTGTAAAAGTAAGAATAATCTTTTCCGTAATATGCAGTCTTTTTGGTTTCTTGTATATTTGATTTCGATTTTATAAATGTAATTTTTGTTTGAATGGGTGGGTAACAATTGGATTAACTAATCATTGTGGGCAATTACACAGGAATAAAAAACAGGATCCTAAAGGCTGCACATTAATAAGGCTATAGTCCTTTAGACAGGTCTTAATGTTCCAAAAGGCAGGAGTTGGCTGTCGATATCTTTTATTAACAGCATGAGTTACTTTATTCTAAAAGTGGGTTTATAAAGACCCTGTTAATATTTTAATTCATAAATTAGAGCCATAAGGATTAAAAAAATAAAATAAATCACATTTTCCTCAAAAGCATCACTATCCAATGACACTAGCCCATTTTCCACCACAGGAACTTTTATCAGGATTTTAAAAACCTCAGCGTGTTTCCACCGAAATTAACAAAAAAAAAAAAAAATAAAAATAAAAAAATTAAAAATTGCCCTCAATCACAAACTTTCCCTGAAAAAAGTCCCTAGAAGGTCAATGAGGCTTTTCCGATTCCTTGAGGAATTATTTCACCTAGGTAAATAAATTCCTATAAATAAAAGCTCCTGGGATTGTTGTAGATTTAAGGAACACTAGACTAGAGAGTTGAGGTCGTTCATTTCTCTCTTTGTTGCTATAAAAATGGTCCCGGTACAAGACTTGAGTAGTGGGATATAAACAGAGGATGCTCACCAGCTCTAGAACCTGCCTCCAAATTCAAAGCATAGTCTGATCTCCTTTTTGCATGTGTTTGCCACCAAGCCCCAGAAGGTTTCTCAATAACACAGTGATTAAAATTCAGTGAGCGCCACAGCATTTCAAAGGCCTGATTAGCCTTGTTAAAGAAAGAGACCACGCTGAGGTAAGGTCTGGCGAATAACAAGTGTGAATTTATAGGCTTCCTGGAGCTTAGACACAGCTTGTTAAATCCAAAATAAAGTCGCAAATGGGAACAAACGGACTTTGTGTAATGTACAAACTAATCTATGAGACGCACTGCTGCTGGTTAACAACCGGCTCATTCTGAATGTGCTCCTATAAATGTCTTAATACTTCAAAAGGCTTGTCACTTGTAGCAAACAGTCGACATAAATCTAATGAGGTCATGCTTTACTTTGAGCACAGAGCTTGAGAAGCCCACTGAGTGAAATTTTAAAGACAAATGTGACCATATTTCCAATCATGCTGTTAATTATGAGACTTCTTTAACTGCTATTTAGTCATTTCAGATACAGATGTCTTTGAGGCTTTAATGTATACTGAACAAACACACACTGAACTCAAAGATCTCAGACTTGACTGTGTACACAAAGGCCTATTTCTCACAAATCTGTCCAAATCTGTGTTAGTGAGGTAATCCATCCACCTCACAGGTATGGCATATGCTGATTAGAGAGCATAATTACTGCACAGGTGTGCCTTAGGCAGGCCACAATATTATGTATTTTATTACAATAATGATTTAATGAGTAATTAAATGTGTTACGTTTGGAGTCAGTGGGACTTAGCACCATCCACTATCTAATCCACTAACTATCAAACATTTGGCATTGTGTGCATTTATTTCTTTTATCATTTTGTTTCCTGCAGGTTTCATCAGTAAAACTACGGCATGCCGGAGTCCTGCTTGGATATAAAAGATGTGCAGCCCTTCATCACATTGGCAATTCTAAACAAATAACCATGATTTAATAAAGGCTTAATAAAGGCTTACTCATCGATACTGGGCATAATGAAGCCTCTTGTACTCATTACACCTCCAATGATACTGTCATACGAGTACTTTACTCACTGTGGATTTCTGTTACCCTTATTCTCTATTTACTGTTTGATCATCTTCAGTAACAGCAAAATATTTCCTCAGCAAAGCAAACTGCTAATTATGTTCTGCAATCTATCTATCACCGAGCACTTAAATAAAGACAGCCCTAACTTTGAGAGCTCTGAGACTAATGTGGAAAGAGGGTAGACTTTCCACATTAAATATATATTGCATAAGTTGTCAAAATGGTACAAAATAGGGATGCTCATATTGACCGTTTAACCGTTAACCTATAGTAAATATTTTGACCGATTTTTTTTTTTTTTTTATCAGTTAAACGGTTTTAAAAGTTTTTTTTTTTTAAGTTTTTTTTTTTTTGTTTGTTTGCTGCATGGTTTAAAAATAAAATAGCCTACTATATAGCTTATATTTATTAACTCACGGAGCACGTCGGCAGGCGCAACCACACACCTGACACATGCCTGAAGATGTCTGTGCGGCCATTGGTGCATATCCAGGTCCCGCCCATGTCAAAACTCGTCACAATTGGCTGAAAAAGATGTCAATCGAAGGCTAACACTTCCTGTTAGCATTTTAGTAGCTTTTTTGACTTATTACTTTATTATTAATAGAAATGACAAAAATGTCGCAGCAGTTTTCAAGTTGGAAATACTTCTCTGCAGTTTTTGAGCCTTGGAGGATAATAACATGTCTTGTGGACCTAATTATTTTACTGAATATTATTCACTGGACCTTTTACGGACAGAAAGACACGCTCGCTTACATGCATTTGTTGCTGTTTCAGTCCAAGAGACCCGTCAAAAGGTAATACAAGTCCAAACTAAATCTTTGTGCTTGTCTGTAAAAAAGGCTTTGGTGTCGGCGCTGTGGTTGTAACGTGTTAAAATGGTTTATATCGTCTGAAAGATGAGACTTTACTATCTATGGGTTTGCATGACGACGTGGCTTTTTTTTGTAGCGTGTTTACGTCACGGGACCAGGACGTTGTACACTAAGCCGTTAGTGCCAATTCAATATTATAATCTTATCAGTTAACGGTTAATAATCGATTAAGGAGCGGCGGTTGTCGGTCAGGAAAATTAATCAAAATGAGCATCCCTAGTACAAAACACAAGGAGCTGTCTTGTATTTTAACATTGAACAGTAGAGCTGCATTACTGTGTACACTAGTAAAAGTACATGTAACATTCTTGTCAGCCCTGGACTTGCTTCACGAACAGCTTCGTGGCAGCTTCACAAACCTTCAGAGGATATGGATTAAATAATTAGATTAATATCAATGTGACTCGTCAGCTTGTAAAGTCTTTGGTTTGAGGGCAGCCTTACTTTAAAGAAAACTGCATTCAGTCAAAGCTAAAAGCCTCTATTACTGTAAATGTGCTGACCCCGGCCTGTTAATCTTAAATGCATAAATATAGGACACTGATTTGCCCTGCTTAACTCGGGGTTTACATTACATAAAGCACTAAATTCCCTCTGCAGCCTACATATGCATCTCATATCTCAGGCCTGAAGACATGCAGACTGGTAGAATAGTGCTGGTGCGATAACAGCTGTCCTTGTACACTCCTGCTTTTAAACATCGTCCTCAGCATCAGAAGTACACGCCGCCAACTGCAATTTTACTGCAATTGTAAGCGACAAGCATGTTCATGGTATGTTAAGCTTTTGAGTGCTCTGTACTACACCCTTCAGTGCCATAATCCAGCAATATTCTTGAAATGGCCCAGTGGTTTGACCTAATCTATACAGACATAACATGAATAAAGTCTATAAGTAGGCCTTTCCCACAGCACACCACAACATAAGCAAGAACGCTGTCATAATGGATAGAGGGCATGGTAACAGAGGATCACACTGCAATACAACTAATGACTGAAGCACTGGGGTTACCGCAGGGCTATGAAGATAACCGTTACAAATGAGGAGGCAAAGGGTTGCTGGGATTAAGAAGGTAGCGGTAAATAAGCTATAATTATATTAAGGAGGTGGTATTTTACAGATACATTATTCTTAATGCTTTCCATCAGTGCTGTGCTGTTTCTGAAAGTCTATATTTCTGTACAGATGCAGATAGAGGATAATCCATAGCCACTGTTGCCAGATGGAGTGTCTCCACCCCCCCATGTGCCCAGACGTGAGATGGAACTTAAAGCATTGGATTAAATTTAACAGTGACCTTTAGTATTATGTCAAACATTTACAAATGTAAAATTAAGATGTGATTTATTAAGATCAAAAATCTGATTTACTAAAATCTCTGGCTGGCCTGGAAGAGCAGGAGGAAGTGTCTGGGGAGCAGGGAAGTCTCGGCATCTCTGCTTAGACTCCTGCGACCTGTCCCCAGGTCAGAGGAAGAATGTGCAAAATGGATTACAATAAATAGGTTCAAAAATGTTCATGAAAAATAGAAACTAAAAAGAACTGGACACCAAAAAATAGCCTTGATTTGTAACACAATGATCTCTGACTGATGACTGACTTCACTTCTTACTTCATTATTAGTCGTCACACAAATGACATCCTTTTATTCCACTGCTACAAACATCAAGATAAACACACTCTTAAATTTTTTATTAACATTTTTTTTACTCAATCTAAAAAAAGTATAATTGACAAAATGTTTAGACCAAACATAACAAAACAAAAGCCTAATCAACAAGAAGTAATATAATAAAAGTAGCACCAACTTTCGATCATTGACAGCCACTAGAAAAGCTCAATCTAAACAGCAATGCAAAGTGGCCCACAGTTACTCTGATAAGTTTGAGAAAGATTTATCAAAGTAATGTTCAACTTAATGTCTTTATACACCAACATAAACACCCGTTAGCATATAAAAGTGATGGGTACTTTATAAGTATTTGGGGGCTATGCTCAGTTGCTACGTTTTGGCAACACAAGGCTGTTTACCAATAATTTCTGCTTATTGTGTCCTTGGTTCTGTTCAATGGTACCTATCCATTCAGTCTGTATTTAATAGAGACAAAAGCTCACACAGCTGTCGGCGGCTCTAGTGCTTGTATTTTGCCCGGTCCCATTCAAACGGGCTTTTTATGTCCAAAGGGGCCTGCTGCCGTTTCCTCTGATCGTTTGGCAGAGTAACACAGGGAAATCTCTGAACAACTCTGATTTGCTCTTTGTTTTGAGGATGTTTTTCGGGCCAGGCACAGCTCTGAGACCTTTGGGGTATAGTTTAAGCTTTTGTGGAGACAGCTGTAAAAGCTCCCACTAGAGTAGACTATGTGTGACGGAAGGACTGCTACGTTTGTATGTACAATGGCAAAAGCATGAGAGGGTTTCAAATGGTTTATTTAAAGAGTTTCAGAGAACATCAAGACAAGACAGTTTTGTCTGATACATTATTTTACTAAGGAAAGCAAAATAACATTTTCTAGTGCAGAACCTTTGTGAAAAAATATTATTATTTACAATATTTACAAATATTAATATTTGTAAATATTTCTAAATACAAACAAGCAAATTCTAGGTTTGGTTCTGTTCTGTTTAGTTCTTGTCCCGGATTAAATATGGTTTTATTCCTGCTTTACACTATGTCCACATACACACAGATATCTTTAAAAACAAGAGGCCAAAATGAATAAATTATTTAGTCCTTGGTTAGACCAAGTAGGGTCCTAATTTCAGTCGGGGTAGTATTCTCGTGTGAGGCTTGTGTCGTTTCTTGTGTATTTCTGCATTTAGCCCTGGTTTTGGGGAAAAGAGAGTCCCATCTATTTGTGATTTTGTTGCTCCCAAGTCTTGGTTTAATCTTGGTTAATCTGGTTCTTAGTTTGCTTCTGATTTAGTCCTGGTTTTGCTCTTGTATAAATTCGGCCTGATTCTGTGGTCTGCTTTTGAGTTTGTTTTTGTGTAATTTCTTTTTCTGTATAAGTCTATTTAAAAACTAACTTCTAGACCTGCTTCATAAACGGATCTGTACAGGTACAAACAAAAATAACCTTGGTCTTGTTCTGATGGAGATCCAAATTTTTAAACCTTAAGTCCAGGTTTGGACCCAGCTGTAGTCCAGGGTCTGTTCGGGTTTATTTCTGGGTTTAGTTCTCCTGTAAATTTGTATTTTAGTCTAGATCCTGCTTTAAGTCCAGTTTTAAATTCTGGGGGATGCATTTACTTTTACCCAAGGCCACAACATGTGTCCTCCTCAATTATGTTTACATCCCAGTCCCGATCTGATGCAAACATGACAACCTGAGGTGTCGACCGTTTGATCCAGAGGAGGGGGACATTTATCTTTTAGTCATAAACAAACAAAGAATACCCAACATTAGCCTGGGTTTATTTGTGCAACGACAATTTGATGCCTCCATCAAGTGGAGTGACCAACTCTAGGGGCCATTTTGTGCAAATAAATGTAAAGATTCTTTGATTTAAAAACCTTTGCAACTACACACAATCTTCATTGACTTAATAAACATTTTCCTGGCAACAGTTTAGGTAAATGGCAACTAAACCAGCTTTTAATTGCGCTGCTTTTCTCTCTTTCCAGGTCAATAATAGCTACTGCAGAGCTGACTGAACCAGTGATGCGTGCTGCACGGTCAGAAAACGCATGTAGCTCATTGGGAATTGATTATGGCCGAACCCAGAAGGCAAAAGCATCATGGGATTACAGACCTCCACTAGAGAAATTCCTAAACTGCAGAAAGAACGGGGCCCTTAGGACATGCTACATCACTGTCTAATACCATTTGCGTAGATTAAATGAATGCCCCAGTCTGTCTCTTCTTTTAAACAAGTGCAGAATTATGATAACGTGATGTGAAAAGGGCTTCGAAAACATTTCTCTAAAAGATTCCTGGTGATTTTGATTTGTCTGAGCTTTATGCAATCCTAACTTGAACTAGATTTAGGAAGTCTCAAGTAGTTCTTATACCTATAAACATCTCATTATGCCTTCATTAAACTGAGTTAAAGTAACACTGTCACTTTTTAACTCTTTAGAGTATAGACCCGGAATATTATTAAAACTACAGTATGAAGATACAAACCAGCGGTGTCCAAACCTTTTTGATTTGATTCTAATTTGACAAGTACAGGTTTAAGTTGGAGCCATAAACAATACATTTTATCTCTGAAGCCGAGGACCACACATTTGCCCCCGGGCCGGACTTTGGACATCGTCTGATACAAACCAAAACAAAAGAAATCATTATCAAATGATAAAATCTATTTTAGTCACTATCGCTCACCGGTCTGTTGGGGGACAAAGCCTGGCACACTTTTAGGGAAGAGTTGCTGATGGTGCCAAAGCTGACTTGCCCTGGGGCCGTTGTTTTTCTATTCCTGGTGAGAATATGGGCACTGGCCTACATACCTGCAGCCTGCCACTGTTTAACGAGACTAAAGCTGATCAACCTGAAAGAACGCCAAAATACAGCAGGGACAAATCGGTCTGACCTGGTTGTTGTAGACCCTTCGCTGATGAAATGCCCTAAATTCAGCTGGTGGTTCATATTCAACATTGGAAATGAATGAAATGATAATCATCCAGTTGCTGCTTTTTAAAAGGCTATATGCACTTGTGGGCTTGGAATAAATGACTTGTAAAAAGGATTTAACGGTGGCCTTTAGGCAAAAACTGCACCTGGTTATGGTTAGAAAGGAAGATGAAAGATGCGTGATATAAAAGAAGTCTGAAAATTAGAAGTAATGATTAATTAAACCACATTATGCAACCTTTTACATGTTTTGTTGTACGAAAGATACTTTTTATTCATATAACATTTAAAGCTCCATAAAAGCAGTCAAGGAGCTACTCCTACCTAGAAGGGACAAACTGAGCACTGCTTGAGGAAAAGCGCAGTTGTGTTTCTTGTTGATCACACAATCGCATTTGACATTTATGAACTAAAAGGATTTTGTTTATACATTTTATTTTACGTGAATTCAACATCTGACCTATTTCCGCTGAGTTTGTTTATAGACAACAGCATGTCCCTGCAGGGCTACTGTAGCTCCCCACAGGCTCTGAAGTATAATGTGGAGTCTCGATAATAAAACATTAAATGGAGACAGAAATATTCAGGTGTAATGTGAAATCTCACAGGATGCTATTTAAATAGAGCTCTATTTTTAGTTCCTTTATAAATCAACTGGAGCAGTCCCAGCTGCCGTCTCCACTGCCACATTTAACAGACTCACCTCTGAAAGAATTCAAACTGGAAAAAGCACAGATGCTTTTAAAGTCAAAAGAATTTTATAAACTTTGTTGAATGTTGCAAAAATTACAACTAAACCTTAAAAGGTAAAAAGGTTAACGTTCAATCTCTAAGCCCCTCTCTACTTACGAGTTTGTATCTGATTAATGTTTCATGAACCATACACAGTGAAACTGCTCAAAGCCTACTGTAAATACAGTATGGCTCTGGTGAATAGCAAAGAGGTTACAACTTTTATAACAAATAGATGGTTCTGAGACGGTTTCCACTGAGAAAGAGAAAAAAAAATATGTAAGACACATCTGGAGATGATCATGAAGGAAATTGGTAAAGAAATATATTAGAGACAAATAAATAATGCACATAATGCATTTAAGCACAGCATGGGTTTTATGGATGTTGGTTTAACTCTGGTAGCTACAATATCAAGTGCCAGAGACCATATTGTACAGCATTGTACATTGTGAGTTGAAGTTAGGGGTAGAGTCATACTCAAAACCACACTGACCAGAAGTCATGACAGAGACCTGAGTGTACTGAGACCAAGACAAAACTTATGTTAGACGCTCTGAAGGAAATCTCAGAGAACATTTATAAAATCCAAACACTACAAGCTGCACTCATGAAGGGGTTACTGCTAGGTAAAAGGAGACAGAGTGTCAGTGATATTTTAAAAATTAGAGGTTCAAACAGGAACAATGTGGTCAAAAATCCCAACTGTGGTGTTGGCAGGTCTTGATTTTTAAATCCTGAGACAAGACGAGCTTAAAACACAAGACAAAGTTAAGAGTCAAGAGCTTCTCTAAAACACTATTGTACTATAAATATATCCCTTGTATAAATAGAAAAATGTAATTATTTAGACTGAATTTAGAGTCCTTATCTGCTTCAGGTTGGTGATTGTATTATGGGATGTTTCTGGGAGGATGATGAAAAGAGCCCAGCCATGATGAGTTATATTAGTAAAGCAGGTCAGATGTGGTGTATCAAAGAGTACAGCTGCACCTGGCTCTCCCCTCACAGACCACACTCATTTATTGTTGATGAGCCGCCTTTAAAAAAAAAAAAAGAAGAAATGTTTCTGCCCAAGAAAAGCCAGAAACCAAGAAGCACGGGTTCTACTTAGTGTTGCTGCTTTGCATTCAACAAAAAAGCTTTCTATCCTTCTTAAAATGTGTAAACTACAAGAGCTGTGAACACATTTTGGCAAATAAAGTAAAAAAGAAAATATATTTCCCATAGATCAAAGGGCATTAGCTACTAAATAAAATAAATAAAACCCTGCAGAAACAAGATGATTTTGGTGTATGTCAACCTTCTGACTATGTATGCCACTTGTACATTTCATCTCATCATCTCCACTACCTGTGTACATATGGACACACAGCAACATGAACAACATCTCCAATCCCCTGACCATGAGCTCGATTGAAAATAAGCCTAATGTGCCACTTGGCTGAAGGCCCCCCGAGTTTTACATTAGCAATTACATAAACTAACAATGTCAAAGGTCACAGTCTGGATCACTAGAAATAAAACGTCATGCCTCGTCAGAATCTGAAGCTCCCAGTCTCTTCCTAACCATTACTGAAATCACAAATGTCACAGAACTCCTTCCCACCAAAGATTTAACAAGACCACTAGGAAGGAAAGTTAAGGGTATAAACATTGTTCCTTTATTGTCAGCATTACTCATTTTTAAACCAAACAAGGAAAATAGAAACTGCTCTCTAACAACAAAAGCTAAAAAGTAAAGACTGAAAATAACTGCTACACCAAACCAAGAGGATATCTTTGCTTTTCCCATGGTTAAACTCAAAGGACCTAAAGGTTAGCTGTATAATTATTCATTATTTGTGAATTTCTAGTTTGCATGGTGTCTCTGTTAAAACCTAAAGCAGAGCCAAGGCATATATTTGGAGCAATACTGATAGGAAGCCAGCCATCAAACAAATTCACCACACTTCTCTCAACCCACAAAACTAAGAGCATGTAATAAATGTGATAAGACAGCACTTCAAAGAGCTGCCATTGACTTAATTAAAGAGACTCAGGGCCTACCTTGTGGGTGTAAGGTGCTTCTCCAAGATCAATCCCATCTTTTGAGAGTTTATCCCTGATCAGAACCTTGAGTTTCAGTTTGGGATATGTCACAAAGTCATTACAATCGGTGAATCTGAGGTTATGGTTCCCGGGACAAGAGGCCTGGTGTCTCCGTGTGGTCAGCGTCTGAGACCTGAAGTTGTCATCATCCCGGTCTGTGTGGGAACTGTGGTGACAAGTAGAAGGGACCAAAGGCTCCAAAGTGAAGTAGTAGCCCAGGGATTTCCGTTTTTCGTCCTGTTTGAGTCGCCGGACCGCTGTCAGGAGCCGGTGTCTGTGGTACTGGATCCGGACTCCTATGGCGTCCAAGTCCGGCTCTCCGATCTGTTTACAGACTTCCAGATCGTCATAGCCATTGTCAATGAACGCCTCCATGTACTGGGCTAGACGGAGTTTGGACAGCCACTCCAGGACGAGGTTTGGTCCTTGGCTCATTTTAGGACAGCAACACCTTATCGTAAAGAGGGTATTTGTGATTTCAAATTAACTCCAACCAGCAGAGGGAGTAAAGGCAGTGGGTGAAAGAGTATCCCCAAAAAGCATCAGTAAAAGGAGGACCCATCACTTTATATTGATAAAAGTGTGTCTTTGTTAAAGAGTCGTTCTCATATATCCAGATTGCACCTACTGTCTGTTCTGACACATACTAAAGCAGATGAAGAGAAGCTGATGTGTAAATGCTGTTAACACTGCCGCCGCTAAGATTTGGAAAATACCATTCAGGTCACAGTTCAAAAGATATGTCCTATTTTTTTTTTTTGGGGCAAATTGAAAGCATAAATCAACTTATTTGAGCATAATTTTAGTTTTGTCTGGGCTAAACTGAATGCTTTAATACATCAGTACTCTGTCTAAAAAGGTAATGTGTGATATGAAAGGCTTTAGAGCAACTGTCTATACATTTGCAAATTTACCATTAGCATTATACAACAAATTCCTCTTTCTATCGTAAATCCTATTCATATTTTCCCATTCAACACCTTCTTGGCTGTGTTGATGTGCCTCTGCATTGTGTCCTCTTCACAGACAAACACAAACAGACTGAAGCACGTTTTCAAACCAGACACACCAGTTTAAACCCTGCTAACACATCCTTGAAGTCTGCAGCAGTGAAAACGCCGGTTCAGCCTCAGGTTCCCAAACCAAGACCTCCGTCTCCAGACCTGCTCAGGCTCTGTGGGTGAAATGACCTTTGACATCTCAGGGAGGCGTGTAGCTGCTCCAACACTAAGAGACACGATTGTTTCTAAGAGGAAAAAGTCCAACAACAAACACGTTTAACTTGGTAAGCGGTCCACACACTAGCCACACTGAAGAAGTGAGAGTCGCAAACCAAGACAGAGACTTGACTCAACGAGATGATAAAGTTGAGGCTGGCTCGTTGGAAAAGGACCTAGACATGAAATTGTTGAGTTATCCTGTTTCTGAAATTAGACAAAGCCACGCTGTAGCGTCTTCAGTCTGCGTTCATCCTCTTTGTCTCGTTTCATCCGCAGCGAAGAAGAAAACGCTTACAATCATCAAACATTTATCCGCGCGTAAAAATGAAAAAAGGCGAGCGGATAAAACGTTCACAACAATGACTAGCGCAGTGCAAACTTACACACAGTTCAATCCCAGTGAGGGTGCACTTGTTGTGGCTTACTCTGTCTCCGGGTGTCGCGTATTCAACTTTGCTGTTCTCCCGCTCCATCCGCCCGAGGCTCACTTCAGTCAGAGCCGTGAGAGGGATGCAGTTGTGCCATTGGACAAGTGTTCACGAGGCAGCTGGCGCCACCTGCAGGAGCTGGTGAGAAATACAGGACCCACCAAAACAAAATAAAAGAGCTTTTCTAAATTCCGAAGTAAGCTCAGCAGAAGTCTAGTATTTTAACAGAGCAGGGTCACGTGTGCAAAGAACCAGAATTTATTTTCCAACTCAAGTCCTAGTAACACGTGAGCATGGGTGGAGTTTGAGGGGGGCTAAGGGGGGGCACTGCCCCCCCAGACCAGAGCCAATTAATGCCTGTCTTGTGCTTTGAAAAAAAAAAAACAGAATTCATATTTTCTCATTTTATTTGTCCTATCTTATAATTTTTGTGGATATAATGAGTAAGTTTAGAATTAATTATTTTTAATTTAATTAGATGGTATGATATATAAAATATAGTAGCCCATAAAAAAATCTGAGCTCGTGGTCTGCTGGTAGGTGCCCCCCCACGCACAAAAGTGAAACTCCGCCTATGCACGTGAGGCCGCTGAAGGCTGTGGTGTGAATGAAATTAGGAGCCAAAACGAAAAGGCCTACAGTGAACTGCGCGAGACCTCTACGGACCCAGATCTACGTTAACCAAGCCTCTCCCATTGAACCTCTAAAATGGTCCTCGTATAAGGGCGCCGCCATACGGTGATTTTACAGCGAAATACAGCGATATACCTCCGTCCACCAGAGGGCAGGCTCCAAAAGCGGAAATATAAGGAGAAACCCAATGGCGACTTTACAAGTGTAAAAATCATGTTTACAGCCTGGTACAAAAGATGGCTCTAGAGCTAAGTTTTTACTACGTGACAACTCTGGGATTTTTGATTAATATGTTTGTTTATGCTATATAAAAACTATTGTTTTACTATGGAAAAATCCCGGATGTAACGGCCATTTTATTGCCCATTCGTAATGACAATATTGATGAATAGGGGACCAATGGGCGGATATCATCCATATTTATACTATCTATGACGCTAACCTACGTTAATGGGAGGGACATCGGTCAAGTAGCCTCTAAACTGTCTTTTGCAATGGATAGAATTGGCCATTGGTTAAAATCTTTCTGCCTTACACTAAACGTAAAGAAACAGTTTAACACTTTACCAAGACCAACAAACTCAAAGGAAAAAGGAAACAAGAAGGAAAAATAAATATCAATTCTCAAAAATCAACAGTGCCAACACCAGTCGAACTAACATTGTGTCAACTAGTTTGGATTATTATTCACTGTTGACTATTTCTATAAGTATTTTAATTATTGATGAATTTATGCTAAAAGGCATTTTTAGGAAACAGCTTGGTAATGGATAGTTACTATTATAATAAGAATTTAAACTATAAATTAATGTTAATTTTGTACTCTATAGTGTAGCCTGCAGCTAAATCTGGAACAAAGCATCTCTTTTCTTGTGAGATTATTTGTACACGGTCCCTAATAAAGAATAAACAAAACTAAACATACTATTTCAGATTAGCTGTTTACTTATATTGACATTAGCCTGCTGCTCCCAGAACGGTCATCTCATCTGTTTCCACATTGCTTTAACAGAGGTCATATATATAGTTTGTAAAAGTGGCTATAGCGAGAAAGGAGATTTTAATTTCATTTCATTGGTGGGTTAAGTGTCTTGCCCAAGGACACAACAACAGTATAAACTGTGGAGAGAGCAGGAATCTAACCACCCACCCATCGGTCGAAGGACAGCCGCTCTACCCACTGAGCTACTGCCTGCCCTAACACGGGTATAGAGCTTGATTGTAATAAGGTTTGCCTGTAAACAGTGACAGTGACAGCATGAATAGATAAATATTACACCTAAAAACATAAGATGCGATAAAGATTCGATAAAAAAAACTTTCAGCCGGCGTTTCAGCTGAGAAAGGCGCAACATACAATGAAACAGAAAACGCAAGACAAACTGTATAATGATTGGATTTTACATTTATTTTCCATTGCACAATAATACCTATATTTTATTTATATATATTGTTATTTACAGTCTAAATTGTTTGTGGCAGCAGATTAAATCAGACATCCATGTGGAAGTTATTTAATAAAACTGTACAAAAATTGTTTAATATGAGAAAAATACTCCACAGATCTTCATCCCAGAAGACAGATGGATGGAAGAATGGCAACTGAACAACGTCCAAACCCCGTCAACTGCTTTAAGCTGGACACACTGTGCAGCGCGGGGCAGACAGAGTTATATGAAGCGAGACAGTAACATACAGTATGTACCCATAAACTTAAAAATAATCTCTCAACAAATACAGGACATGACATGTTCGGACGCAAATGGGACTGATGTCATTTTGTTCAAAGTGGTGGTGGTAAATACAAATAGACAATCTCTAAGAGGGATAATACATGGCCGTTTCAAGTTTGTAAACACTTAATTTCATGCATCCTTCAATGTGCAATAGGAGACCATTCAGGGCATATATGATGCAAACTGAAGCACTTGAAAAGTTGAGGCCACTTTGTAGAAAGACCAGCCCCAGATAAGAGTGACCCTCCAGCGATAGCAAAGCTCAAATGTGACAATATATAACCGTAAAACATTTATTATGTTTGAATGATGGATAATTATGCACAACTATTTTTTGGACATCCCAAATTTACATTTTAATAGTGAAATTAAAAGTATATAGATATCTGTCTTCAAATATATAAATATATTATAGTATCATTGACATTGAAAACAAATATAGCAATCAGCATTAATTGGCAAATGACATAGATAAGCATAGTTTCTGTCATGTTTTGGTCCTTTCAAAAACAAAACAGAAAGCTCAAAATAAAATTACACCAATGAAAATAATTTGTACAAAAAATAGTGCAAAACCCACATAACTGTTCTTCTAATTGGGTTTATGTCAGTAGTGCACAGCAAGTTAGATTAAAGTCAGCTAAAAGTGAAGGGTTTGATTCCAAAAAGATGCATATTCATTGTAATATAATGGCCTATATAAGCTTAAACTAAGAAAATGATTTCAACTTTTTGGATTAAAACACTTCAAATTTACCTTTCTTTTGAACATACAACAGTCAGGAATGGTAATGTAAGGGCCATGGCTGTAATAGTGAAAATCTAAAGCCTATCCTTAGTCCTCCTCTGAGCACAGCAGACTTCTGGAGTCCCGTCAAAGGCGCCTGGACTCATTTTTTGGGGGGAAAATAATCCAAGACAACTGTGTGAAATGAAGCTCTTTGGTGTCAGAAAATAACATGGCCACAACCAAACAGTGTGACATTGCCTTAAACTTGCATTGTCAAGAACTGTCCCATTATTTAAAACATTTGGCCGCAATCTGGACTGACATTGTCTCTCTTCAAAATAAAAGACCCCCAAATATGATAAAGCTCTTACATTGACACAAATAGCAGCGTATTCTTTCACCGCATAAAAAAAACAAAACAAAAAAAAACAATAGTAGTCTAGAGAATGCCATTGAAAAACCTTGTCAAGCAAAAACAATCCATCTCTTGTTCTCTTGTAACACACTGTTTCAATGCTGTTAGATAAATATGGCGTTAGCATGTATGTGTCATGAGGCAACGGCAGAAGGTTTTAAGTGAATGGTTCAGAGACATGACTACACGCACTTGGTTTTTCCTACTGGCAGCTCTGACTAATACAAAATCAGCATTCCCATTCCCATTGTGCTGTAAGAGACACATGCTTTTGCTCTGCAACGTCGACGAACAAGACACAACTTTAGCTGCTAGAGAAAAATAAAATAAACAGAAAATGGCAACCAAAATATACACAAATGACACAACTAATTATATTAAGGACAATCTTGTGATTTAATAATACATCCGTGACTTTGCTACATCCCATTGAAAGTCAAAATGATATGAGACCTTCAAAGATTTCCAGTGTATCCATTCTTAGCTATTTTTTCTAATGTAAACTCGTCAACAGGGGTAAACATTTTCTGCACAGTCTGTGCCTTTAAATCATAAAAAAATGTCCAAAATACTTAATTTACTCCTAATTTAATATATTACTCAAATAAATAGCCTAATGTAGTAAAATCAAATAACCTCTAAAACACTTAATTTGTCTTTCTTGCATAAAACAACTGGAAAATGAAAGGTAAGTCGGTGATGAACTAGTGCACTACCAGCCCTTATTCTGTGAGAGGCAATAGTTTTCTTTCTGTCTGTGTCTACTGTCGTCTAAGTGCAAAAAAAAAAGGCCCATTTGGAGAAATTAACAAACCACACAAATATAACTCGAAGTTTAAAATAAAAACAAAGAAAACAAAACACAGCATCCATCATCAATTTGATAATTACTACCAAATATTAATATTTATATTAATATTAAACAAAACATTTCTTCAAGGACGGCAGATCATCAGACTTTTCTCCTCTTTTGAGTCCATTGCTGTTTGGCGGACACCGTAAAGGGCAGAGAAAGGAAAAGAACAATTGCAATCAGGCCACCACAAGTACATTTTTGCAGAATTGTCTTTCCACTTTCAGAGTAAAACAGCAGAGTGCATATATATATATATATATATATATATGAGATATATATGAGTGCATGACCAATGGTTTGGGAAAGGTCCAGTTTCTCCTTTGAATGAACATTTTTGCTCGTTGTTGAATAAGATACGTGAGAGCTTCAGTTTCCTTTCTCTTGTGTCTGGTCGGCCAGTGTCTACTCCGCTGTAGTCCTCTGGTGACTGAGGTAATGCAGAGTGTATGGTATTGTGCTGAGAATAAAAGCATGAACCCCGTGTGGAGAGAACCGGAGAAGCTCCTCGGTGAAAGTGGTGTGCGTGAGTCCACTGCTCTCCATGCTGCCATCAGAGCTGGTACCACTTCTTATCTTTGTACTTCACCATCATCTGTGAACACGAACACATTATTAAGTCAGACATGCGGCTTTAACATTAAGATAAAGTGAATATACCCATATTAATGTTATAATAGTCATCAGCAGTGAAGAATTCAACAATTAAGAACACAATTTTCTCATTGAAAAAACATGATTTCATTTCATAACGTTCATGAAACATGCTCTGAGCACAACGAATATCAGATAAAGCAAGTCCTACTGTTTTTATCCACTTTTAACCTTTTGCAGCAGCACATTTCTCTGGCATCGAGTCAATATTTTCCTGAGAACTTATCCAGGGCTTCTTCTGTGAAGGAACAGGACTGTGTGACACTGACAGTAAAATAAGTCTAGCTTGTTTTTTCTGTTGAAAATGATCTAAATCTCATTATGACGGCTCTATTCTATACTTTCTGTAGAGCATTAATGATGACTTTGTAGATATTTCATTTGTTTTATGAGTAATTTAATGGACAATTCAACAAAAACAACTGAAACCCCTTAAATCTCTTGAATAAGTGTTATAATAATTTTGGCCATCACTGTATATTATACTGTATTATTGCAATATTTATATTATTTTTAGGTTCATTTGAATCCATTCCCAGACTATGATTGAAGGTCTCTGCCTCATCTTTTCCAGGAAATGTGGAAACCTATTTTCATATTTGCTTATCAAATGTTACATAATTTTAAATATTTTAAAAAAGCTTATGGAATAAATTTTTTTTAATGTAAAATTGTATTACAAACAGTGTTTGTAATAACTGTTATATTAATTTGATAAACACATCTTAATCTGTACTTGGTGCTCCAAAATGATATCACATTGTTTTCCTTTTGTCTTCCCAAAATGCTGCAGCAGTGTTTTCTTTTGAGCTGAAGATGGATTTGTCTGGACTTAGCCTGTATTTGATGATAAATGATAAATATAATAATTACTTACGTTATGAGCATGCTTCGAGAATGAATCTGCACTAGCCATCATGGCCGCCGTCCTCTCATCCAGCTCTCCCAGTTTCTGTCCTCTCTCGTCCAGAGCGATTCGGGCTCGGGCCAGATCTCCCACTACCCCAGATGCTGCCCCCTTCATGCCCTCCATGCTGCCCGGGCCGGGGATGTGCTGTGCCAGGCTACGGGACGCCTTTCCTGCAGCCGTTTCACCAACTACAGACAAGGACAACATTATGGAAAAGTTCCAGTTCATGTGTATGTTGTTTTGAAGTTAATGATCTTTATTTATTACACTTCAGTGGTGTTTGTTACTCACAGAGATCCTCCCTGTCCAGAGACTGAGCTCCTCCTCCAAAAAGACCTTTAAAGAAACCTCTGTTGGGAGCTTCTGGTGTTTCCACCGGAGTGAACAACTCACTGAGCATCTCCTACAGAACAAGACCATCCAAATTTCAATTCATATATTTGATCAACAAATCATTTTAGTCCTATCAATTACTTAAATGCACAACAAACCCTGGTACAAATTCGAACATAAAATACTGTCTTAGAATGTCACAGCTATTTGAGCTTGTAATATTCTTCCCACTGTAGCACGTTCAGTCAGTGATTCACATAATGTAAATAGAATTTTGGAGAAAAAAAATATCTACTTGCATAAGGTTGAGATAGCAAGTGCGATGCCAGATAAATTGTTGGTTGAACTTAAGCACAAGTTAGTGCGCTTGTTACTTCACAAAAACAGTGGCATTTGTAAGTTAACTTCTGCACTAAACATATTAATATGAATATACAAGAAAAAAAGATAAAGAAAAGATATATCTGGTCAGAAAATGTACAAAAATATCATTATTGTCAGACCTGCAGGTTGTCGCAGGTCTCTTGGCTGTATGTGATTCTCTGGATCTCTGTCGGAGAAGTCAGGTACAGAGCCTGACCCAAGTTGGAGAAGCAGAACGTCCGAGCTATTCGCATGTCTGTGAGCGGCAGGTAGTTCACATCCAGCAGAGGCCTTAGACTGGGCAAACTGTTGAAACAAAAACAAAAAAAAGAGAAAGAAACAACCTTAAAGCAACACAATGTAACTTTTGAGAATATATACCATTAAATAATTGTATGATATATTTTGTCTGACATGTATTTTTTTATATTTAGGTTTGAATTAAATTGTAGAGCATAACACGTAGGTACAAAGTTACATTACCTTAGAGCCATAATGTGTCCGTTGGCGCAGAAGCACATAATGCAGTTGGTCCCTGCCATCTGCACAACATCAGCTCTCAACACGAAAGACGCCTCTGTGATGTTGTGTTTGTAGATGCGGGTTTGTGACGGCATAGCCACCACTTTGGCCTGTTTCTCTGAACACATCACGGCAAACTGACAGTCCTGTCCCTCCTGTGACGATGGAGGGGAGGCGGGTCTGCGTCTCCGGACCTTCTCTTCCTCTGAGGTGTTGGGGTCGTACCACTGCTCGTAGGCAGGGGGCAGCAGCGTCCCATTAGCATCCAGCAGGGCCATTGTTGCGACACCTCCTTTAAGCTTTGATATAGTACCTGATAAAAAACAAGGCAGAATTAGCTTCACAGTTCAACTCATTATTTATTACTGCTGCTTCTTTTTATTATATCAATTTGATAAATTTTTATAGTCACCTATCACCTTGAACCTAAGAAATAAGACAAGCTTTCTTAAGGAAATCAAATAGATACCCACAGGAACAACATTACATTTAAGGGTGTTTAAAGACTTTCTCCACTAGAGAAACTAAGTGTGGCCTATATCAGCGCAGAATATTCTTGTCTAAACACACCAGCAGAAAGAAGTGCCTGAGCCTCAAATGTTTAATTACATTATGTAATTTTCAACAACACTTAAATGTTGTGTCTGTTTCTGAAAACATGAACCTCTATATTTCTTCTATATACTTTGCTTTACAACCTCTTTGATGTAATTAAGCCTTAAATGTCTAGTCTTAGTAAAAAAAAAAGAAAAAAGCATGCTCTGCCTTTAAATGGTCTCCACTTTATTGCATTAACTACAACAAGAACTGTGTGGACAGTAAGTAGGACACTTTGTAGAGTATCTACTACGTCAACAGTCTGTCCAAGAGCTACTTCTGGTCATATACTAAATTTTCTATAAAAAACATTTCTATATTTATTCTCACAGTGACAAAAACAAAATTAAACACAAGTGTTTTTTACAAATCAAGAATGTTATATATAAAAGGACTGCTGTGTCAATTTGTGTGTATTTATTTCCCTTTCTTTGCCTTCCTCTAAACTCACCTTAAGCTCAACACCAGTCAAATCTAGTCCATTGTGCTTTCCCATTTTTTAGACCCACACCCAGTGATTAACATGAAATCCAGTTTGTGTGCTTACCGCAGCAGGAAATGCCAACGGGCTCCTGCAGTCTCTGTTCGGGAGCAGAGGGCAGGCTGAGAGCCACCATCATCACTAAACCCTGCGTGGTTCCCACCAGCAGACAGGGGCTGACCGCGCTCTCCGTCTTCCTGGGGAAACTTTCACAGAAGTGGAAAGAGGAGATGGCCTCTCGAGACTCCCTGTCTATGCTGGCTACACTTGAACTACGCGAGCGGCAGAATGAGTTATCCTTGGCATCTACACAGCACGAGGAAAAAGAAAAAGGAAATGATTCAGCGAAAGGATGTGAAGAATACGTTAGGTGTCACCCTGCAGCAAGCAGTTCAAATACAGCCACAGTGTCAGCTTATAATCCCAATGCATGTAAGAAATATATGCTGTACCTTTTAATTGCAACAGAAATGTACTAAATAAGCACACCTTCTTTATAGGTTAAAGTGATAGTTCAGGTTCTTGAAGTGGGTTTATATGACGTACCTGTTCATAGAGCCTGACAGAAGCCCTACCAGAGTGCTAGGTTAACTATATTGCTGACGCAGGACTTTATGAAAATGCTGGCTCTACAAACAGCTGCCTCATTTACCATCATTTTAAAAGTAGTACCTCATAAAATCCCACTCACAAAAACCTAAACCTTCACTTTCAATGTTTAATATTGAGAATTACAGAAAAGTAATCTGACCATCTAAGGCACATTTACAATGAGTTGTACAACGAGAGTTTGGGTTGGTACGACCTGTTTTGGTCCTGGCAACCCCTGAAGAGGCTTGTGTTTCCACTGTCTATGTGACAAAGAGCAGTGTCTGCTACATAAACAGTTGTGTTCCTTTACGATATAAATGATATGTCACCTTTTAAAATGTCAATGTGTTGTCTTTAACTAAAATATAAAAAGAGATTCTTATCAGTAGAGGTGGTTCTGAAGGTTTAGCCATGTACTGCTGCAATAAACAACAGAAGATTGTTTCTTATTTACTCCCAGCTTTTAAAATTACATTGGTTTCCTACATTTAAAGGATTTGTGACATTTAGCAGTTTTTGATAATTACTGTTAATCACAAATAGAAGACCAGCCTCATTTGAACATTGCTCTTTTGTGTTTCTTTTGATTGTTATTGGTGATGCAGTGAGGGCACTATTGTCCAGTACAAGCTGCAGTGCTAAGCTCCACCTTTCAATAATCATACCACACTGTTGGAACCAAAACTCAAGGGCTATGATTACACATGGTCCCATGTCTTTGCACTCCTTTTGTCAATGGAAACACCTCTAAAAGCCTGACCCAAGCCATTCTGTACTGCTCCAGTGGAAATGTGCCTCCAGAGTCAGTTTTGTCTGTTTTTTTTTTTTAAAGTAATTTAATTTAACAACATGAAAACTATGCAAGGGATGTGATATCCCACCAGCTCTAAAGGAATCTCTGGTATTTAAAGAATGACCCATGCCCCATTACTGTGGCAGCCGCTGAAACACAAAATTTCACCTTTGTTAAAGCACCACTTAAACAGCACCAGACTGAGAGGAGACACACAAACTCGGTCTTATGTGCATTTATTGAAATAAAAAGTGAATATAAAAAGCAAGCTTTGTGACATTAAATGCAGTAAAGCCAGTGGAGGTTCCTCAAAAAAATGCATAGGGTTAATGTGTGAGGATTAGTGGCAGTTTTTATTCCATTGAGACAAAGCCCCAGCAGAGGTGGGGGTTAGTACCAGTTATTCCACTTCGCCCAAGTCAGACCACAGCTGGTCCACTCACGAGTGTTCTGGGCTGAAGTAGTTCTACACAAAACTCTTCCCTGGGGCGTCCACGCTGGTCTTTTCATTGATAAAAACCTCTTCCTAGTTTTGGCTGCAGCGGAGGTAGAAGGTTTGTCACTTAACCTCTGTCTCATATTAAAATTGACACAAAAGTAATAATAAATGCTGCAAACACCTGTGAAAAGAGTGCATTCATTTAAAAAGGAAAACATAAAGTCAGTAGTTTCTTACCCTGGTCACGCTTATGCTCACTAGATGAACTAATTTTCCGTGACATCTTGGCTGCAAGAGAAACAAATATCCCCGTTTTATGTCTAATAAAATATTAAGAATTCTCTGACAAACAAAACAACAAAAAGATCATGTGAGTGTAAATGTGAATAAGAGGTGATTGTGAGGTTAAGAGGTTAAGAGTGGTTATATACAGGACAGCTGTTTAGGGCATTTTCAAGATGAGCCATATTCATGTACAGTATATCAATGTAATAGAAATTCTAATTATTTTAAATTTAAAAGTCACAAGCCATATTATCATTGAAATATTGAACAATAGGGTATCATTTCTTTATTTTTGAAAAGTGCACTGTGTAAATGTTAAAGTATAATCATAAACACAATGAAAAACAAAAATGGCCAAAACTATGTTTTTAGTGGTGCATAATTGCCCTAAAAATAATTCTTTGCATTTGCACATTTTGTAAAAGTTTATATTAAAAGTTCTTAAAAGTACTCAAAGTGGACAAACCGAGCACTTATGGAAGAGAAGCGCATTCATATTTGTTTTTTTCTGTTCTATTATCTGTTCTATTTCCACTAGGTATGTTCATAAACAAAAGCATGTGCCCACAAAGCAGCTTCATTGTCACTTTCTTATATTTGTAAGAAAAGTTGACATGGCCATTTAAAGTGGCTTTACCACAGTACTGTATAAAAACATGTGCAACATGGCTGAGTATGTGGAGCAAAAAGAGAAATATTAATATCCCCCAAAAAATGTGCAAGTTATACCGCCATCCCAATATTCCATGACATTGGGTTCTTAATCTTGAACAGCTCAAATGTGTAAAATGTGCAAACATTAGAAAGTCAACCATGCTGTACCAAAAAATGCTGCCTGTTTGAGTCTATAACCACTCTTAAAGAAAGCCTGAGAATGTAAATGAGAAGCTTCACAGACCAAAGGGCCTGTAATGTCAAACAAAGTGAGACGCAGTCAGGAAACAGTGTAATTATCATTCAGTGAACACAGTTATGCAAAGGGAGTAGGAGGAGGAAAGAGAATTCAGTGGGTAGCCAAACAGTTAAAGCTGAACCGAAGCCCTGGAATTAAACACAGCAAAGACAAGCGCCAAGGGTCTGCCGTCGAGGAAAGGTTAATCCCTTTAGATTTTAAGCTTTGTGGGTTATTTAACATTTAACAGAAGAAAGATGGTTTTCAAAGCATTTCAAAAACATTAAATTTGACCCCTTTTAGCCATGTGCTTTATGGTTTTAATTTCACCTCAATTATTTTTCCCCTATTGTAAAAAGAGCTTCTGCTTCTGTAACGCCAAACTAATGAATGGTAATTTTTATGAAACGCCAGGATGCAACATAAAAGGGGACACTTTTAATTATTGAGAAAATGCATTGAAAACCTGAACCCTGTTAATTAGAAAATGCCCTTTTATGCAGAAGATAATGAACTGAAATTACTTCAATCGATCAACTTCTACTTCTCAACCATGTGATTCGTGAAAACACATTAGTTTCATTGGCACAGGAAGTAGGCACAGTGTGGTTAGAAGCTGTCATTCAGAGAGAGAGAGAAGAAGTCAGTGAGAAAAACATGGAGGCTATACAGTACCAAAGTCATTGGCAACTGTCCTGGAGAAACGCCTGCTTTTGACCTTCACTGGAAATGATTTTAAAGACAACCAACAATCAGATCATACTCGTCACGTAAACGCTTGATTTTCAAGAAGAAATGAAAGTCTTAACAAGAAAGTACCCATGTCAATGAACTTCTGTTTTCGCTCATCATCTGAATTGCCGGGTGAGGTAGAGCCTACATGGGAAATAATTTCAAAAAAAAAAACATCTAAATTCCTACAGTGGTTAGTTTTGTTGGAGAAGATTCTAACTGATGTGCCTACCTGATGTAGGTGACTTGCAGCGCTCTTCTGAGGCATTGGACCCATCGTTCGAATCACAAAGTGCTGCAAGAAAAAGCATGATGTTAGCTTTAGCAACTATATACAGTACAAGTTTTTTTTTATGGCAGGAAGATTGAAAGGGCTGCTAAAAACAAAATAAGGTAAAATTAAAGGAGAAGAAAGTGACTGCGGCTAAATATTTATCAGTTTTTGCAGCAGTTAATAAATTTGACCCAGCTCGGCCAGCCATTCAAAGCCATTCATTGACGTTATGATGTGAAATGGGTCTGGTATCCCTTCCCTTCACAGCAATTCCAACTCTTAACGTGGAAAAAAACATCTATATCTAAAATAGAGCAGCTTCATGCTTTATTTTTCTGATTGGGTGTAAGTTTTTCCATTTGTTATAGACTACCCTCTAAAAAATTCAAAAAGGTGAGCCACCTTTTCTAAAATAAAGCCCAGTTATACTTCCCAAAAAAATGGATCTATACAGGAAAAATGTGAGACGTTTCTGCTCATAATATATTACATTTAACATCTCCCAAAACACTATTGATGTTTACAACTCAATTTTAGAAAGTCACAAGAGAGCTAAGAGGAGATTTACGGGTGAGATCAAAACCCGGGAGTGGACTTTTGAGGGAAAAAGGGGAAAGCTTAGGATGAAAGTTATACCACAGACAAACAGACTCAGTAACAGAGCACGACTTACTGAAGTGAGATGAGCGCAGTTTTTTCACAGATTCAGTGTACAAGTTAGAAAGGCTGGACATGCAAGACGTAGCAGGAATGTCTTAACCAGACAACAGAGAGACACCAACAGCAGCAGTCAGAGGAAAAAATAATGAAAATGAAAAGAAATCAAGTGCAAAAGATAACAAACACTGCACTTCAGGGACCTGCGGCTGTGGCTTCCAGTACTGTTGGAATAATCAATTAAACATTTATTTTGTAATAAATATGCCAATTAAAATAGTACATTAATTTATTTGTAGCTTTTTATATTCAAGCAAAGCAATGGCATCTATAATGGGGTAATAACCTGATAATAAATAGCTTATTCAATGGTAATTATGGCAAAGTTAACATGCAAATGACCATTGAATGTACTGGACTTTATTATCAGCTTACTACCATTTTAAGCATGCTATTACCGAGCTGGGATTCAAAATGCTATTTCTAATGTTACACATTCGTTGTTTATTCCTTTTGTATGTATCAGCAGGCCACTGGGAATCAAAATAATTACCAGAATGAAATGGATTTAAAGCATAAAGACAAAGTGACATGACAGAAACAGGAAGTAAAAAACAAAACAGAAATCTTAAATCTGTTTTTCAAATGGTCCACTGCAGCTTCCGCTCTAACTGTGTAGATCATTACAAATACTACTCCACTGTCTGTGCTCTGTCCAAGTGAACAGATGGACAATCTGTGAGCGACACCCCCTGTTGGGGCAGAGAGGCTACTGCAAGGGGCGAAGTCGAGGCAGCTGCCAAGTTTCCGCCCTGCCCCGACACATACAACCACAACAAATACCGCTTTATAGGTCAAGAAACAGTTACTACTATAACATTTAAAGAGACTAACTCAAGCAGGGAAAAGGCATGTCACTTTAGAAATAAGACACACTCAGGCTGGGCCGGGTGGAAAAAAGTATCGTCACTAGCTACCTGCAGACATCTGTCGTGTTTTGCGTGGGGAACAAGGCTGGCGCTGGTAGGGCTCAGACGGGCTGTACAGCTCGGATGTGCCCATGTTGAGGAGCAGGGTTTTCTGGAGGTAGTCCACCACACAAAGACCGTTACTGTTCCCAAAGACCACACTGAAACAGGACAGAGGCTCAAGTCAGGAATGGTCCACCAAATTATTTTAAACGGGGATCATTATTACAAGAGCAAACCTAAGAAATATCATTGAAACATATAGTACATCTATACATGCAGATAAAGTGTCCCATTTTCATTTCTTTGTTACACGAAGAGAAAGGCATTTATTATATCTTAAATACTGTAGAACTTTTAATTTTTTTCTAGATTAATTAATTCATTTCTAGATTTGTTAACACATCTGTTTCTACTAAACACTGACTTTCTTTAACAGATTTCAGTGATACAGATAAAAATGTTACCTCGATTATTGTCCATTTTAAAACCAGAGGGACTGAAATTTGTGTTTCCGAACCAATGCCACGAAAACACAAATTTCCGTGGCATTGGCACCTATCAGACAGGAAAAAACACCTCCACCAGGACAAGTGTAGGCACATGGCAGAGACTTACAGGCCGTAGGAGGAGTTGATAGCCAGGCTGGTGATCTGCTGAGGTGGCTCCCCGCTCACCCACACCAGCTGGATGACAAGCTCCACCTGGTAGCCCGGAGACTGCTTCAGCGGGGAGCTCCGCACTCTGCAACAAGGAAACAGCGGGATGAACACAGCGGTAGACTGTGAAGAACAAATTATAACCTTTAGATCTAGCTGAAGAAAGTGAGAAATTATCACTGTCAGTCCTTCACCATCTCTTTTGGCCATAAAAGGGTTGACATCTCGTTTAAATGACAAGTGTGACATTTTTGAAAAAAGGTTGTTTTTTTGCTGTTAGCATTTCATTTTATCATTAACCATTGTAGTAATATAGATTTTATTCAAAGTACATACAAAGAAATCAAATGCTGACAAAAACCTAACCTACTGAGCACATACTATATCCATATGACAACTATAGAATAACAAACAGCTCAGTTGCTGCTAAATTTGATCTTCTCCACCTTTGTTTAAGACCCGTGAGCACAAAACACACAGTCTATTTACGAAATTCTCCCTCCTGATTGGATAAAAGGGGACAAGACACTGGAAAATGTAATCTCTGGTTGCCGGGATGCTCCTGACTTCCCTCTCTGGGAACAGTAATGTCTCTTTTATCATAATACCATTTAACCTGTATTTATCAAACAAGCATCACTTACTTTGCTCTTACATTACATTGTTTGCCTTTCTGACACGTAAACTCTCAGTATTGTTACTAAATGTAATGTATGTTTCCCTGAAAGTAGAAAAGA
Source organism: Perccottus glenii (assembly GCA_024416835.2). Lineage (NCBI taxonomy): Eukaryota > Metazoa > Chordata > Actinopteri > Gobiiformes > Odontobutidae > Perccottus > Perccottus glenii. Next base: position 22,170,642 of record CM044565.2, on the reverse strand, counting down.
AGCTGTTGTCCATACTGTAGAAATGGCATATTGTCTCGTGGGCCATCGCTGGAGTTGCTGCCTGTGGAGAGCTGCGTGGGAGGCTCAGTTTCTTGTGGGCTGGAGGAGGAAGCTCCAGGGGTCGGCAGGGTGGGTGTCTGCTGTCCCCCCGGGTCTGGAGAGTCCACGCCGGTAAACTCACACTGCATCTGCACTTCTAGAAGCTAAACAGCACAGAGTTAGCACACTAGTAATTTTCCATTCATTTTAGTTTACACACTAACTGAGCTAAACAGAGGACTGACCTAGTTTGAAATCTATCTTATTAGCTGGTAATAGACTAAAGAATGGTTGAAAGTTGCTTTATGTTTTGTTTTATAAAAAAAAAAAAAAAGAAAGACACTTTAAATTGAAGCAGAGCAGAGTTAAAGAAACACTTGACTCCCACACTGAACTTCCCTTTGAACAGAGAGATGTTTCCTGCTTGACATTCTTTACTTCTAGAAAAAAATAGAAAATGTTTGCAAAGGCTTGTGCCGAGTAGAGTGACCTGCCAACTAGGACTGCACAATATAAAACAACTTTACCGTCATCGCAATATTATCAATTGCATCATTTGTATTGCAAAGATTGACATGTATTGCAATAACTGTATAGTTTTCCATTTTATAGATTGATAGACACAATCACCCAAAAGTGTCCAAACAAAGCTTTAAATCAAACTCTAGTGCATCCAAATTAAACAGTCCTGGTTCATTTGTACATTTAGTCCTGATTTAGACCTGTTTAATCCTGGTTTAGTCCTAGTATAATCTTTGATACTGATATAGCTGATGAGGAAGGTAGTCCAAGAAGGTAGTCCAGAGCGTTATATTTATTTTTCCTACATAAAAGAGCATTCAGATATTGCAGGTAATAAAGTTATCGCAATATTTCAAATATTTATTAAATACCTTTAATCTATTGTTTGTTATGGACCAACATTGTGTGTCTAAAATAAAGATTAAATTGAATATTGCACATTTTTCCAATATCGAGAAGCCCTACTACCAACAACACATCTGCACATGAAAAGTTAAACCAAAGAGAAGAAAAAAGGGCTCTGGGTATTAGCTAAAGTAGTTTCTACCTGCTAGACTGAGATACACTAAATAGACATATAATATATACACACATGGACACTATGATTGTATTACAGCTAACTCTAACAACAACAGCCTTATTTATGTTGACTATCAAACAGAGCATCCACCTTCTCTTGTCTTTTCACTCGGATGTATACTGTAGATGAGATGCTTATAAAAACTTGTGTGGGTTCTCTGTCTCGTTGGTGGTTCACTAAGCACATAATTTTAGATATACAACATTTTATAGGAGACCAAAATGTCGTCTCTCAATATAAAATCAAGAGAGAGTGAAACCTTGAGTTGATGATGCACTGTGGCTTTTTCTATACTTTCTTTTTAATCTTTCTCTTTTCTGTGCCTCTCAAGTCTTGTAAATAATCAATAATTCAAACTTTAGATACTGCTTAGTAACCATATTTAATTAGGAAGTTTTTATAAAGATTACTTCCCCCAAAGTTTTGTTTCTGTTTTCAAACTGTGTCCAAAGTTAATGATTCACCTGCACGACTTCAGTGGTGACTTCTTGTTTGCTGAACCTATAGACGATGATGTGGGCGGACACTCCAGCCACACACAGCATCCTGCTCTCAGGGCACCAGAACAGAGTCTGGATGGCAAAGGGGTCCTCCTCCACGAAATCTGCAGTGGCCTTGTCTTCTTTACCACGCGACCTCTCGAACACCTTGGCAGTTTTCAGCTTGTACAGCAATTGTAGCATTACTTTAACAAAGATAGTGCAGTTAAAGAAATGCATGAGAAAATAGGTGAAAATATTAATTTATCAGAACTGAATTTGGATTGCTTACATCCCGAAGCATCCCAAAATTTGATAGCGCCATCAGCATGTCTGGTTTGGAGAACAGGCAGAAAGCGCAGACTTAATATGTCTTTAAGGACAAGCTGATGACAACACTAAATGCACAAATAATGCCTCACCCAGTGATTATGATCTCTGGGTAGCTCTGAGAGGTTTGGCCCCAGTTGCCTCCACTGATGGGCCACTCCTATGTAAACAAAAGACAAAAAGAAAGTAAATCATACACAAAATGGCTTCCAAAGAAGTATTTTTTTTTTTATAAACACAATGATCTACCTTTTTACTGTAACCTTGCCTCTTTTGCCGACTGCCAACCGAGTAAAGTGCAGGGATGAGTTCAGAGGGGCAGTCTGCAAAATACTCACAGCAGGTCACTGGTGACTCATGGACAGTGAACGGATACGGATTCTCAAAGGCTGGGTACCTGCAAATACAATTTACATGAAATCTAGCAAAATAATATATATACCAAATAAAATAAACAATAACAGAAAATGGCAGATATTGGGCATTACAGTACTGTTGAAGATATAATGGTAAAGAGGTAGATGTCAGAATTAAGTTAAGTCTTAAGTTACAGTAACAGCTCTTTTGTGCTTTTATAAGCATTCATTATTTCAGGTCTATTTATGGAGCACGACAGAATTATTTTTCTGCACTACAGCCATTAAAATTAATTTGAATTGCAAATTTTCTCTTCAGCAAACTAAACAATCAATACGCCTCGTCTGTTGCTGACTCATCCTGTACATAACACTGGACTGTACAGTGAATCTGCACAACATGATATTTTTATAATGACCACAGTTAGAAAGATGAATATTCACCCAATCTGTCCGAGGTCTATTACAACTAGATCCTTTTCCAGGAGGACCACCACAGCATAAGGTTCCTGAAAATCTAGAAAGAAATGAGGACACAATTAATATTTTATGGCTGAAATGAAATGTAACTGTACTGATTAAGACAATACACTACTACCATTTGAATATGGAGTTTCACACAGCGTTAGGAAATCTACAATGGGATTGTCCATCTCCAGGACAGTAGTGCTCTTTCCATGCATCACAGTCAAACAGGCTCTTCTCCTTCCCACAGTTTCATAGGACAGACCTCCAGACAGGACCATGAAGGGGTCTCTGGGGTCAAATAACACAGGTGGGTTAACAGGATAGAATTCTAATACACTTAGTGTAGAGCTGTTTGAGCTAACTGATTAAGACAACGTTCAAGTCCAAAGGTTAACTTTACCGGTTTAATATGTTACATGCAATACATTTTTCATGTTGTGTTCACATGAAATGTTTAAAAAGGTGCATTGACTGTGAAGGTTCTCAGTCATCCTGGTCATCTTGAAGGTTAAAGCTTTGGCTTTAACCTTTTTTTTTTTTTTTTTTTTTAAAAGGTTCATTGTGAAAAACATTGCTTAGTGAAAACTGCATTTCTAATGAAAAATAATATTGGATGAATTTAAATTTAGATTACTATTGAAATGAAGAGGAAATATCCATTAGAAAAATGGACATAGTTTGGGTTTTGGGCACTTATGAACCTTTTTCAGTGAACCCATTATCTGACCTTTTTCCACTAAGTTAATTCAGAAACAACATGTCCCTGCAGGGCTACCATAGGTGCTCACAGACTACAGAAAATAGCGGTGTGAGGTTTTAGCATTGCAATATAAATTTTCACCATTAATTTACTCTGAGGGAGATAAAATCCTATGCAATGCTATGCAACATAAAAATCAAGTAAATACAGTGTATTCTTTATAATTTTAGGCTCAGGGGATTTAATTTGGCAAAGTTGATTATTTCTTGAGTCTAACATACAATACATAGTCAACAAAGAAACAGTTCTCTTGACTACGATTAAGCAAAACCAAACTAAGTTGACAGTTTATACTTTGGCATCTAACGATACCTTTGATTACAATCTCCAAAACCAAATCACCTTGTAAGAATAATAAACATTTGTTTTTGTTTATAGTGAGGCTTTCCCGCATAATTTACATGTGCCAACAGGACTGACATGTTAAATACTATATGCTACTGTGATACAAAAACAGGAAGAACCACTTTGAGTACAGGATAGAGACACAGGAAGTGTGGAGTTAACCATTACACTTACCCAGCTCTTGTTGTTTTGTATTCCACCTTCAGGATCGGTCTGCATGGCTCTGGCTTTTTTCCATCTTTAGGCTGCTTTCCTATAAGAGAACATATGCAAAATCAGTCTACATACTGTATCCAAATGTTGTCAGGGAGCACGTATTAAATCTCCAATGTGCTTTTTAAAAAACACAGGTGGCTGTTTTTTTTATTTGGCGCATCTATAAACAACATCGCAGCTCGTACCATGTGGCGTGATGATCTGTTGTGGCTTGGCTGGAACTCGTATGTTCCATGTGGTCAGAGAGCCATCGGAGTGACTGCATACAAACTGCTTACCCTCGTGGTGCCAGGCCACAGAGTGGATCGCCTGCAATATACAAAAACATCCAGCAACACCACAATTTAGAAATGTAATCTGTGTAAAATACTGTGGTATATACAGCTGAAGTTGACAACTTTAATGCATTTTAGTGAAAAAAAACAGCACTTCATGATGAATATACTTGATCTAACATAATCAAACATACTGCTCAGACAACAGTAACAAAGAACTTTATGTAACTGGGTCCGTCACAGGTATTGAGTTTAGAAAAAATAAAATGCCTTACCTCATCATAACTGTAGCGATAGTCAGCTTTTTTGCACTTCAAATCCCATAGCACCACTATTCCACATTCAAATCCAATCAGCAGCTGCAATAACAAGAAAGTGAAACATATTGTCTTGCTTTAACCATGATATTTCAATGGATGAACATAATTTAGGTGCAAATTCAAAAAAGTCCCAAAGACAGTCTTAGGAGTTTGGGCTTTTTACTGTTAATTTATACAACTTACCTAAATCTGGCATTTTCAATGTAATGTAAATTCAATGGCTGAACAGGTTAACAGCAGAGGATGTTATTCATGCTGTGTTGTATCAGACTTGAAGATACCAATATAATTTAATAGTAAAAAGTAAATTACAGAAGATTTTTACCTTTCCTTCATCCATGGGGTGGTCACTGATGTGTACGACAGGCCCTGGGTGCGTCTTGGCCGATCTGTACAAGAAAAGAAAAAGTTAAAGTTAAACCATTGTTTCTCAGACGTTTTTGATGATTCATAGAAAAAATATAAAAAGCCCAATTGACTCATTTTAACCTTTCTTTTACTATTAGGGGAGTTCCTTTTATTTTCACAACTTCATTACATCTATATTCTATTAAATGCACATGGACTTTGTCATTTTTGCCTCTTGACTTTTAGTATTTCACATGAATTTGGAAGAGAAACATGGAAGAATGGACATTGTGTTACAGAGACAAACAGCAGAGAGAGACACACACACAAAACAGGGTCACATGAGGGTCTGTAAAAGATTACAGCATGTGGAAACAGCGTCACCGTGGCAACAGAGCAAAAGGGGCAGGCAGGAAGTGACGGTCTGGACTAAAGAAAGTGTTGCTGCCTCTGAGTGTGGTCTGGCTCTTGGCGACTAATGATCTCATTGCTGCTGATGAGTCGATACAGTCAGAGATGGAACAGTGAATAAAGGCAGGCGTGTATCAGGAGAAGAGTAACTACATTAGTTTAAGTCTTTTTTTTAAATAAATACACCCTGTGAGCTATGGCAGGGTAATATGACCATAAATCAATATGATAATTGTTTTATATTAGCGGTGGGAATCACAGATACCACATATACAGCTCTACACTGCTTCTCTGAGACTTTCACAATCAAATAACTTCAAGAATCCAGGAAAATGTCTTTCTGTGGTAATCAGGAGCGAGTGGGAAATACAAGATATGTCACAATAGTTAATGAAGTGGGCCCTTCCTGACACAGCTGTTCTGTTGAACCAGGCTGCAGACCAACGAGATCTGGCACTGGACACGCTCTCCACCTCCAGATCGCCCTCACAGTGAGCAGAGCTACTGTTTCCTCAGATTACAAGACAAAGTGTATCTGTAAGCACTGGCCTTTACAGTCGATTGAACAGCGCTGCTACACATTTTTTACTTTCCACTTTTTTTCTAGAGTCAAGATTTCAGACTTCCACCAGACACCAAACAATCACAATGTATCAGGGTCATTAAAGATTATTGCAATACGCTGGTTTGGGAAAATCTTTATTATTAAACCTAAAAATTACATTTACATTACATTCATTAAGAATAATATTATAAAAATGTCCACTAATTAAACATATCTATAATATCTAGCATTATTGTACTTATTCATTCATTCATTCATGCTATATCTAGCATTATTTTACTTATATTATTCTAAACTGCTCTATTACTAAACTATCAACAGAATAAAGTAAATCCTTGAATCTGAAAAACAATAAGCCCTGAAACAGAGCGGTATAGGATCTAAATGAGTGCGAGAGGATTTGAGAATGATTAGTTTTACTAAGGGTTACCCTTATTATTTAGTATTGTGACTGTGTACAATATTTTATATCATTACATTATTACATCTATTAACTATTTTTCATATGTATGTATTATATTTAATTATCATAAATATTCTCAGTTTAACCTTTCACTGTGTATAAAAAACAAATGGTTATTGTCCTTGTTGCCTTGTACAATGTATACAATATTAAACCCATAAAAATAAATTGTATATTATTATTAATTATTAATTATTATTATTATTATTATTATTATTATTATTATTAATACTACTACTACGGTATCCTTTATTATTTTAGTTTTCTTTGTATTATATGTATAATTTATATACTTTATGCAGTTAATATTATAATAAAATACATGATCACAGATTTCTATTTACTTGACATTTATTTTTGTAGAGCTCTGTAACAGTAAAGGTCTTAACAGACTGCACCAGACAACATTGTCTGTCCTTAGACTCTCCAGGAAAAACTAAAAATACAACCGGGAAAAAGAGAACCCTCAGGTTCAACCCAATATACACAGAATATTGATTGATAATATAATAAAAATACATAAATAACGGTTAAATTGTGATCTTTCTAGATGTTCATGGCTTGATGCAAATGACTAAAGTCTTAAGCGTAAATTCAGTCTACCAAATTTGCTTTTGGATGTTTTTTTTTATATTCTTAGTACTATTCTGATATTATTTGCTCATCACATCTGCTGTTGCTAGGGATGGGCGATATGGCCAAAAATCCATATTGCGATATACATTGCAGCCTCTTGCGATAACGATATATATTGCGATATATAAATTATAATAGAATAATTTCAGAACAGGTTACATAGATCCTAAGGAAAGCCAAACTGCTAAATGTATTTTTTAATGTTATTCCTGTATTCCTGAAAAGGAACTCACAATCTTCTTGCATAAAGCAGCACGGTCAATTCGGGATCTTTCACTTTTTCTGTTGACAAACGTGTAAGATTTTATATGTTAATTTAATCTATAATCTCTCTCTCTGGCTGCGCTCCGCGCTCTCCCGCGCTTCTCTCTCTCTCTCCCGCCGCTCGCTCTGGCTGCATTGCCTGGCTATAGCTCCGTGAAGTCTTCACGGAGACTTACGGAGAGTAACACGACTCAATCTGTTGCTACCTCAAAACGAAACATGTTGAATACCAGCTTTGCCAGCCCGTGAAGACTGGCAAAGCTGTCTTCACGGAGCTGGCAAAGCTGGTATTCAGTAACATGTTTCGTTTTGAGGTAGTACAACAGATTAGTCGTGTTACCTCTCTTAGCCGGAACTGTTGCCCCACACACTCTACAGAGTATAATTTGCTGCTGCACGCCAGACGGCTTAAACTTAATTACGCCCAAATAATGGATGTTGCGCGTCTTTTTCACCAGCTCCTCCGCTTTTTGCCAGCCATGTTTCAAGCTGCAGCTTGTGGCTGTACATTTTGCGGGGAAATTGCATCATCAACATGTATTATTATCGCGGTAGTGCAATAGAGTTAAAATCTCTATCGTATGCCAATTTTTTATCATTTATATCGCATATCGTTCATATCGCCCATTACTAGCTGTTGCCCTCCAGAGCTTTGTGGCTTGATGTTAACGACCAAACACACGAGGGGTTAAGAGGCTGCTGAGATAACGGCACTCACAGTTCGATGGCTTTGTTCCACATGATGACGTAGCCTGAGAGAGTGAAGGACTCCACGTTGACGATGTGGATGTTTCCTCTTTCGGTGCCGATGTAAAGCCATTTGCTCTGAAAGGGCAGGTGGCAGTAGGTGATTCTGCAGAAGAAGGAGATGGAGAAGGAGGAGGCATTTCATTATCTCGTGACTCAATCCCAGCCGTAATCACGCTGGTCCAACTGGAAGGAGCAAACACTTAATTGGATTTAATTACAGAGGCCCTGCTCTTTGTCACACTAATGAAGCCGGACTATATATAGATCAGTGCGAGAAAAACAGCAAAGTAAATACCACTTCTTTTCTGGGCTGAGAGAGAATTGCCTGGTGAACACCTCATTTATAAAAACTTAAACAGAGAGCCATGATTGTTACTGCTTTTTCAGACATCCCTCTTTTTAAGAAACTACTTTCCAGGATATTTTTGGGACAATGATAGTTTTGAAAAGATAACTACATGATGTGGCTACAAGTGGCTCAGTGGTAGAGTGGTCGTCCTTCAAACGGAAGGTAGGCGGTTTGAATCCCGCTCTCCCCACAGTTTATACTGTCGTTGTGTCCTTGGGAAAGACACCCCACTTGCCTCCAGTGGTGTTCCAGCTGTAACACTGGTGAATGGAACCTTAATGTAAGTCGCTTTAAATGAAAGCGTCATCTGTAAATGTAACACTGGTGAATGTAAGTCGCTTTGGATAAAAGCGTCTGCTAAATGACTAAAATGTAAATGTACATGAATGTGGACTGCAGTTCACCACATCGTCTGTAAATCATAAACACCGTATAAGGTCTGGAATGTGAAGGTTTTTTTTTTTATCAATTCTTAAACCCCCAAGAGCACATCAAAATCATTACCTTCCACTTAAATCCAATGAGGAAAAAAAAAAATAGGTCAAAATATTTGCCAATAATGTGTGTCATATGCTCAGCAGGTGGAAATCACATGATGATTTTGTGGACTTTTAAACTTCCTGTTTTGGCCTCTTTAGGGAAGAAATTGGCATATCATTGAACTAAATGATAGGGTTTGGATTACTGTATCTATCACTAATAACATGTCTTGGCTTCAGAGAGACAGATGGCAGGGTAAACAGCCAAAAGATTCACTGTACCTCTCTCTGCTGAACTTGAGCGAATGCAGGATCGCTGGGATTTTTTGCCTCAGGTTCCAAAGATGAAGGCTGTCATCAGCTAAGGCACTCACCAGCGCCCCCTGTGGCCAAGAAACGGTTAACATAAAAGAACTTGTGGCTTTAAAGGAGAGGTTTAATTTGTCATGTCCACAAAAGTACGAGTAGTAATAGAGAAAAATGCCAACAGTCAAAGAGGAGTGATTACTTAAACCAACAAAGCGACAGAGAAAGTTGACAAACTGGTATTTTAAGGCAGAGGACGAGGTCAAATAAGGAAAACAAGAAAAACAAGGAACAAATACAGACAACAGACCTCGTTGATCAGGAACTGGAGCTGGATGACAGCCGCACCACTCTCATGCTGACAGTAGCACTCCACTCCTGCTCGACCGAAGCTGAAAGAAGACTCAGTCAAGGAAAACCAGGGAACAATGGTCTTTATTTGTTAGCAGCCTAATTTAATGCGCATTGTGTGAAAATTTTGAAAAGCTTTTGCAGAAATTTATTTTTGCAAAAACACAAAAACATAAGAAAGCTCTGGAACATTTGCAAACAGACAAGCTGGCCACAAGAAAAAGCTGTCTCTATCTTAAACTGAACAAAAGCCCTTCAGTCAGGGTTATTTGAGTCCACCAAGCGATGACACGGCATAAAACTCTGACCAGGATTAAGAAGACTGCGGTCAAACAATCTCCCAGTGCCTTAAACAAACTAAGGTGGGGTTAAACAGGAGTCGATTTCAAGACAGGTTTGACAGCGGGTATCTTTTTTTGCAGAGGGATGAGGTTAGAAGCAAGGACAGCCTTTCGCAGACTACAGCTGGCGCCAGTCGGCCACTGAACTCACATTCACCCCTGACCTTTCCCTCTGCAGTTGTAGATCCTGGCCGGGCAAGGGCTGTAAAACATTTGTTACAATTATTAATGCATGTCATGCCTGCATTCTAACCTCTACGGCAGAGAAGGGCACATTGTTACGTCTATGTCTTTGCCTTACAATTAATAAGAATGGCCGAAAGAGCATAAGGCTTAAGATTACGGCAGAAGGATATTAGAAAAACACACAGTATTGTTGGTTATGATATCATGGCCTGAGTAAATACTATTTTCTGATTTCCATTACTATAAGACTACTGTCTAAATGGTTTTCAGTTTTTCTGAGACACATGGGAATCCTTTCAGGTATTCATTGTTCGGATGATGATAATCTTTAAGTTATTTACTCTAATAGGGTTGCTCGATTATAGAAAAAATAAAATAAAAATCACAATTATTTTACACAATTACTAATTGACTCTTTGATATATGTAGGATTTATTCAACAAAACAGTGAATGTACCTTAAAATAAATATATTAAAACTTATAAATAAAATCTTTAAAAAGAAAAATATATATAAAAAATAAGATAAGTGCATTGTAGTGCACTTCCACAATCTTGTGGAACTTAAGTGTTGCCATTCGGTGGAGACATCGTCGTGTTGCAAATATAGCACAAAAATATAGACAAAATAATGTGCAACACAGAATGTGACTAAATATTTTTTTTCTCTCGATTACATAGGTTTTGTGATCTTTTAATTTAAATTTTAAATTGAAAAAAGTGATTATTTGCACAGCTTTAACTCATACAATGTTAGAATACATTAATTCAACATGGTTGGCAAATAACCATGGTATAAAAAGAGTAATAACTTGGATGTGTGTGTGTTTTATGGTTTCAATTGCAAGTCTGCCATTTAGGGTCAAGTCTAAAGTAATAGAGCTAAGTTTACTGCCATGCAAACTCTGAATGTCTGTCACAAGGAATACCTTAACATTATCACAGGTAAAATAATGTGACGCATAAAACCCTTATGTTGATATTGCAATGATAATAAACTTGAAGTATATTGCGTGATCCTAGTTTAGATGCAGCAGCAGAGTGTATCCAGCACTGAGAGTGTGACTTTATGACTGTTGATACAAGGCACTGTTACAGCCAACCTATAACTCCACTGAAGTGGCCTGATGCAATGTTGGTTACAACAGCTGCTAAACTCAGCTATTTTCTAGGCTAGCAGGAAATTACAAATATAAACCGCGAGACAAGATTTTTATCACCTTGGAGCAAAGGGAAAGCCCACTGTTAGCACATCCTTTCAGGCTGCGCAGAGTAACCATGATCAAAAATCAACAGCAGCCAAAGTTACAAAGTCAGACTTGTTGCTTTTTTAGCCAAATTTTCTGGGCAGCCCCATTAGTAAAGCACAGACTTCTAGGATTGTGTAAGCTTTGGACTTTGACAAAGACATGCAACAAAATCCAGCAAAAACAAGAACAAGCAATAATAAGCACTCATTTGACAGACCATATTGCTCAAGGCTGCTGCCCAAAGTGGGGTTTTATTTGGCCATCAGAGGTCTGGTCAAAACAATATTCATTTTAAATGTATGTGCAAACACACCACATGTGAAACAACTGTGACCGTTCTAACTGAACCAAGTCAAAGTTGTTCAGAAGAAGTAGGACACAGTACTTAAGCTCAGGACACTTTCAGCTCACAAGCTTCCTCTGTTTTGTTTCTTTCTTTTCAGAAATGACATCTACAAACTACTTCTGCTTAAGCAGTGACACATACAAGAGTTACTTTCTTGTGCCCTGCTATTTTTTATATGTCTCAATCTTGGCCTCTAATTGAAAAAAGCAGCGTAGCTCTGAAAATAAGCATAAATTATGAGATAAATACTGACTATACTGAATAATAGGTTACTTTTAAAAACAAATTTCTGACAAGACTATGAAGCGTCACGTCCTCCTTTGGTAAACCAACATGGTTTACCACAACGTTTTATAATCAGCACATTTTCACAAGAAGTCAACTGATAGTCATCTCCAGAGGAAGTAGTACAACGCAAAATGTTAAAACAAAAAAAACACACATCAGTCTTTAGAGATGTATCATCTCTGGGAGCAACAAACAATTAATAAAGTACAAGAACAAGAAATGAAACAGCACATGACCAGTCAGCTGTGTGGGTAATGTTGAGAAATTAATCACACTCTCAGTTTTAAAAGTTATAGATTTTATTAAAACATCTAAATATTTCTGACTCAATGTGGTTTTCAAGATAAATTATGCCAAGACTAAAAGAGGCCAATAATAAAATGAAACCAGCACTAATCAAGGTCTAAACTGAGACTAAACCAGGACTAAACCAAAGGCTTGAAGAGATCAAACTAAAACTAGGGCCTTAATAGAGACTAAACCTATACTTAGCTGCAAACATGAATGTACGATGTTGTACAAGGACTAAACCTGGATGAAATCAAGACTAAACCAGGATCAAACCAGGACAAAAGTGAGACCTAATGAAATTGAAACTTATGCAGGACTAAACTGAGCCCCAGCATTAAAGATCCTAAACTAAACCAGCGCCAAAACCAGACCTGAACCCAGGACAGATAGGGGATCAAATTACGAGAACTGAACCAAGACTAAAACCAAGTTAAAAGGGACCATATTGAGACTAAACCACTAATCTCGGGCTAAACTGAGACTAAACCAACAACAAGAACTAAATTTGATCAAAATAAGACTAAACCAGGGGCTAAACTGAGACAAAACCAGAACTAAACCAAAATTATACCAAGAACTAAAAATGACCAAACTAACACCAGTTTTTTTCAGCTTCTAAAAATATCCCACAGAGAACATGCTGCCCTTTTGTTGGGGTCAAAACTATAAGGTAGTGGCAGAATTACGAGATTCTGTACTTCTAACATGCTGCTGATTAAAACACTGGTACCCAGCAATCTTGTAAAAGCAGACATTTATTGCTTGAAGACACCTCATTGAACTTACGTCTTCTGGGCTGTGGAAGCGTTTTCAAACTCTAGGGGCAATGAGCTGGATCGATACGGCCTGTCTTTTGATATATGGACCAATTGCCTGTTAAAGTAATCCTCGCTTCACCTCGCACATTAGGGCGACATGGAAGCGATGTGTGTACTCTCCAGGAGTTGTCTTGTAAACATAATGCTCTCTTAATCTGCAGAGTGGATAAAAACCAGGATAAAGTCACCTCTAATGAAAGTCTCGGTAAAGCAGAGAGGACCTAAGCACTTGAGATTTGATTTGTAGTGCAACAGGGGCTCAAATGTTGGGTTTCATCTGGACAAACCCTAATGCCACTAATAACACGTGTATATAAGAATAAATGGATAAGCCTCAGCCCTAGTACAACCATTGTGAGAAATTTGTGAAAAAGGACTAAATTATAAAAGTAGAATTAAAGCAGGACTTTACCTTGGACTAAACCTATGACTTGATTATTGACTAGAACAGGGTCACAGTGACTAGACTAAACCAGAACTAAATCAAGGACAAAGCAGGACTAAACCTGGACTAAATCCTGAACTTAACCACACTAAAAGTGGGACTCAATCAGGACTAAACCCTAAACAAAACCAGCTCTAAAACTAAGACTAGGACCTGAACAGAATTGACTAAAATGACAAAATTCAAGACTATAACAGAATCAAGTTAAGACTAAACCATGGGTCTAATTGAGACTAAAAGAGGACCAATCTAAGAGTAAATCAGAACAAGACCAAGACTTAAACCAGGACAAAGCCAGTACTGCCTTTAGACCTCTTGCAGTCATAGTTGAAGACCGCTGCTCTACACTAATAAAGCAGCTCTAAAAATGTGTTATGAAGCACAACCTGAACCAGATAGTCCTCAGGGGTTTTAAACCTCGAGGCCAGTTTTGCTGCTGGTTAAATCCTGAAAACAAAATTATATCCACAAATACAAACACAGCTGACACCCCACAGCCCGAGGCACAGCACTGAACTGTGGCAGCTTGATCTTCCACGTGTTGTTGTGATGTTTACGGGAACACATGAAGTGGCGTCCTGACACCGAGCGGGCAGCGCAGTTGATGAGGTTCGCTCAGCGGCATATGGCAGAGGAGCTAGTCATGCTACTGCAGATATACTACTAATGAGGCTGGGACTTCACAGAAACACATCCAGGCTACTGTAGTCTACCACTGTGCATGCTGCTTCCTCATTGTTTGGACTTTTCTTTTTTTCGGTGTTGGATGACAAACAAGTCAAAAGAGGTGACGTACTGTATGAATTCCCTTGACGCTGAAGGGCTGCCTGGTCAAATGTTGTTTGCAGAAACTAGTCAGAATATTATTCTGGGACTGCTACACACAGGAGAGGGATTAAACTTGGCAAAAATTTGTTGCAAGGAATACGTCCCAATCTTGAAGATTTATTTAATTACACTTACTTTATTGCAACTAGTTTACTAGTTTGCAACAATGAAAGCTCTTTGTACTCAAAACGCCATCTTGACTATGCAGAAGAGGGAGTGCCAGATAAAAAAAAACAGGTAGACAGAGAGACAGCTAAAACAGGCATGGATTTTCATTTCATTTACAATGTGACCTGCAATATTTCAATGCCATATTGCCATATGCCAAAGCAATATTGGGTGAATTCCAGTCTAAGATGGTTCTCTTCAGTGGCTTGCTTTAAATTCAAACACACTTTGTGGATAAATAGGTGAGCAGTTAAATATTTTATGGTAATCAATAAATGGTACTAATTAACAGTTGTTGAAGAAGTGTAGTGACCAGTTGAGCATAACATTGAAGCACACAGTATAAAAGGAACTCAATTACTTATTCCTTTAAGGTCATGAAGTTTGATCCAGCTGTGCTGCATTTATTAAACCTGGGGAATACATTAACATGTTGCAGTAGTATTAGGCACACAACCCAATTCTTGCATTTTTCTAACCTTCAAAACACAACATGTCAAGTATAGAATGTTTAGGAAGCCCAAACATCACAATACAATATCACCAAAACACCAAGGCCTTGCAAACTTTGATTCATCCTCGCTTTCATTTTCAACCATTCCGATTTTCCCATGATGGAAAGGATACAGCCTGAGGGCACCGGTCTGAGTCCCGACAGCCAGGATTTTCTGCACAGGGTCAAAAGCCATGGAGGCGGGTTGATTTGGGAAACCATGACGCACAGTCTGCAGGAGAGAGCAGAATGGACATAAAACCTCAGTACAGCTGATTAATCATCTGCACAGTCATGGAAACTTCTAACACATCAATACCAAATCATTTGCCTTCATATTAAATAGGATTAGAGCAAAAGGGGATGGAGTATTTCTTCTAATATTGGCCTGCTGATGACGGTCGACTAAAGCCTGTAATACAAGGGTAATAAATCTATTTCATTCTGCTCCAGGCTCACATTTGCAGTCTCAGAACACACTTTATATCCAGCAAGCATCAACAACATACCCCCCGCCATCAAAATGTTATCGTCAGGCATCTATAACTCAATTGCTCTGAGCTGGAAAGCCTGCCCAGTTACCCATGTGTTTTCTGCAGCTTACAGTAGGATTATGTAACAGGTAAAGCCCTTCAACCCCATCACCTGACCTTGTTTTGATCCCTGCCAAGGCAGTACTGGTGGGCTGGGCTCAAAACATGCAGCAAAGCCAGTTAAATACTATACCTTTAATCTTTAATAAGAAATGTGTATAGCTTACAAATTATTTACAGCAGGTTAAATTATGTAGAGCCATACCCATTGAGTGTGCAAAGGAAAATTAGTCTGGATTCTCTTCCCTTCACGGTCACTACCATTCAGAAGAAATCTTGTCAGACCAATCATAACTGCATATCTAAAAGAGTGGGCTTTTGCGATGCTTCATTTCTCTGATTGGTCACATGATTCAGAGGCAGTTTATTTAGTGTCCATTGGTCCACAGAAATCTAATCTTGGTAAAAAAGAAATAGTATATATATATATATATATATTTTTTTTTTGTATTTGACATATTTCAAATTATGTACAATAATCACTAGCTCAACACAATACATTGACTCATCTGCAACATTTATCTCCCACACACATCTCATTTCCTTCTTAAAGCCTGGGTAAGACTAAAAAACTTCTTCAAACCATTCAGTACATTTCTTCCCAGTCTTGTTTAGCTTAAAACTGTATTTTTTTTTTAAATCTATAGTTACATTGAATCCTTTCTCAAAGTTACAGCAATGACTTGGTGCTTCACAGTAATGTTCAACTCAGTTTTCTCACATTTGTCTGCAGCTGACAGGTGAGACTTTGTCAGTGCGCAACAAACGGAATTGAAACGCTGACTTTAGATAAATGTTCTTCTAAAATACATTTAAAAAAACATTTATGAATAGACTAATAAAGAGCCATAAAACACAGAATATGTATGTAATAATTTGAGCTGCACTTCAACACTATGGTTAAAGTTGATAGATAGTTGTGAGAAACTGATAAACCTTCAAAACTTCAGTATTTTAGGATAATCTCCGGTCTCTATGTATGGGCCAAGCCTTTTTTGATGAAGTCATTTTATTACAGTTGCAGTCAGAGGCACTAAAACTTATGGTAAGGTTAGATTCAATTTAACTTAATTAATTCCCATGGGGAAATTTGGTTGTTAGGTCTCTTCAAACTTCAGACTTCATCTGCCATAGATTGGTTGAATGTACAGTCTTATTACAGTCGGACAGAAGGAGTTCTTGGGGCGTTCTATCCTCTGTTATTCAGAAGCCGAATGCAAGGGATGGTCTTGTTTAGGAAACACTGAAGATGAAGAGGGCATCAGGTGCTGGGTCTGTTCCTGGAAATATTTCTGGTGATGATGTCACAGGCAGTGTCCGGTACAGTTCGAAGTTGAAACAGGTCTCAGTCTCACTGCCCCAGCTCCACATCCTGACACAGATCTTCTCTTTAACTGTAACATGCCCTCAGTAGCACCATCAGCTGCTCACACACAAGGCAAGCCCTCCTCCCTGACTCCTCACACTTCAGGCATCTCTATCTGCTCTGATCAGTGTCGATCCATTCAAGTCACAGATAAGTCCGGAACTTTGTTGTTTAAGTGAAAGTTAATGACTACACTCATGACAGGATATGTTGTTTTTCAGAAGAGCCTCTAGTTTAATTATTTGTCCTGGAGTTCACATTTCCCATGAAAATCCTTGTCAAAAAAACAGCTTGCACCTCCACTTCCTGTTCCTACTTCCCAGATCTGCAGCTTCTGGAACCAGACAAACGCCAGAGACGATGCAGCAGATTTTTCTTGTGTAAATGATACTCATTGCAGCATCAATTAAAAATGGTGAAAATATAGAAAATTGTCAACAAATACAAAAAATTAGAATTTTTTTGAAGAGCTTAATGGACACAACACCATAAAAATATACCTTGAGCAATGTGTCTTTACATTGATTACTCAAATATTGCACATAAATTACAATTAATGTATGTACAATATAAATTGAACTGTAAAAAGTCTCAATGATCAAATATGGGAGATATTTTATGATTAAAGTGTGTTTTGTCTTTATTGGGCTGATTTGGGTTATTGTTTGTTATACTGTACCCGAGCTAACAACATTAAAATCCTAATATAACCATTCGCCAATGGGGATTAAATCAAGAGAACATCAAGCTTTAGTATGTTTAATAGCTCAAATACAGTTAGGCTGAAAATAATGGCTTAAGGCAAAGATTCAGAGCAATGCAAACAACCAAACCGCCATGACAGTTTAAACTGTTTAAATGACTTGCCTTCAGCTACATCATTTGACTAGTAACACTTCTACTGGTTTAGGGATTAAGGTTTTGGCTTGGAGAAAAATTCTTGACGGGGATTTATTAAAGACAATTTCCAGAAAAGGTGAGTTGTCAAGCAGAAGGACCTGGCAGAGGTAAAGGAGGTTATTTGGAGATTATTGGGATGAGTAAGAGCACTGGGACAGCTGGCTTATAAAACCGTAATCAATCCTCCAAACTTCTTCTTTAATGAGGACATTGAAAATGTTAAGCCTGAAACATTTGTCACTAAAATTCTGACGAATTACATTTGTGTATACAGCATATACTGTAATTTATGTAATGTGTATACTGTTCCATTTTTTCTTTTTGTGATATGTAGGATTTCCTATTATATAAGCCTTGTGCTTTGTCAGTGCTCTCAATGTGACTCATTTTTGTTTTTACAATTAATTCCTTTCACAAAGACAGGTGGCTTGGCTTAATCCAATTTTAAACAACTTTAACCGTCACATAATGAACTAAAATGATACATTTCCATAGTAATGAATCTTAATTCTGTGTTTTACCCTTCTTCAGCCACCACAGACCCAGAGTAAACCTGGAGGATAAACCTGGGAAAGCTAGGGCTTTGCAAAAAAATATTGTTGATCATTTAAGATTTGTTAGAAGCTGGAGAAAATGCAAATTAGCATATTGCAGTTTTCACCACAACACTCACTAGAGTTGAAGGTAAAATTCATAGAATTGAAATGTCTTTTATTCCACATTTATGACCCTCTAGATACAAGTGGAGATAAATGCAAACCAGCTTCTTTCTGCGTTTACATCATCAGTTTGCTCTTTTGTTTAGATAGGAGGGATGTTTTGGGGAGTGTCACTCTCTGCCAATTAAACTTCCAAGAATCCAGTCAGACATTAATAAATATATGGCTGGATTGAGTTCATTTAAAAGCCATAGTAAACCTGACTATTGCACTATGGAGCATGGTGATGGTTTGTTTGAAAATGTTTCAAACCCCTGAAAATCCTGGTTAATAATATCACAATTTTATGTGCAGTGACATTTAGCTTGTGTTAAAATAAGGCGTGTGTATAAATGACTTAAATCTGTTATTAAAAAACTATAATTGGTTATTCGTATCATGAGATTATTTCAATAAAGAGAAACAATACTTGCAGACCCCCTAACAGTGTCTAGGATCAACCAGCATGTATTAGAAATGACAAAATAAACCCCTTTTCTACTACAGAGATAAACCGGTTAGACTACTGCACACCCCCAGTTTGTAAAACCAGGTAAATGTTGACTGATATTGTGCTTGAAAAGTCCTAATAAGCAGCACATTCAGATGAAAACATCGCCAGTGTTTGGTCACGCTGCTGTCATCTGACCGTGAGCCGCTGTTAACCCACCTTACAAAGCTGAAAATACTCGGATTGGAGAGTCTCTTGGACCACATCGTTTTCTTTGGAAGAACCCGGGTGAGCGGTGGCGGAGGAGGAGGACGCCGCTGTCAAGCCGTCCAGCACCTTCCTGATGTTGAACTTCTTCATTTTCCTCACACACACGAAGCTTTAGATCGGAAGAAGGGATCAAGCAGCGATCTACCATAAACCGGACCGGGGGGTAGCTGCTAGCGCGTTAGCTCAAATTACGCACAGTTAATATGTTTCTGTGCACATCTCACATGTTATGGAGGGTGTTGCCATCGCACTCTCCCAAAGCAGCCGGGTTACAAACATTGAAAAAGCAGTCCGTTCCGATATCAGTGTTAATCCTCCATTTATGTGTCCAGCTTTAGCGTTATTCGATCGGGATCAATGATTTCTGCGAGCTGTTTCCCAGCCAGGGCTCAGCGGGTAGCAGACGGCTACGGAAACGCAGTGAACTGCAGCGGGGACTGGGCATGCGCACTGCAGTCCCCCGGATGCGACTACAGTGTAGTAGCTTATTCTGTACCCTATTAAATGTTATGATAAAGCGTGAGTTTTTATTTTAATTTTTAAAAATCTTTCTACATTCAATTGTCTTACCACTTTTACTTAGTTATTTAGACTTTCGAAGCATAAACAGCAGGGCTTGCAATAAAAATACCCCATGGACAATGTGGTAGGAAGCTATATCTGTAAACATGTTAGTTTGATGTCATTTAGGAGAAAAGAAAATACAGTGGATAAAGTTTGTTTAAAAGTGTTTAAGATAGTAAGCAGCAAATTCAATTCTACTTTGAAAATGATGCATTGTATGGGAGTTTGTGTGTAATTATTTGTCTCTCGTATTTGGCTCAAAATAGCCGTAACAGAGCTTGACATTAACTTGTCAACTTTGGCTCTTGGTTCTGAAAAGATACCATCCACTTCCACATCATTTCCAACACGCATAGTTTAGTTGAAAAATGTGTTCAAACCCAAATCAAGACTTGGTTAAATGTTTAGTAATGTTTTGTAGGACATTCTAATATTAAAATGTTATTATTGTAGTATTCTTATATGTTGATATTTATGAAAACACAATACCAGAGAATAAAAAAACATGTTTGAAAGTATTAAATCTTATTTGCCAGTCGCTATTTTCCTTAAAATCTACCCACATTTGTCCAGTTGGTAGTTCCCCCAGAGAGCTATTCTAGACTTTGCATGTTATACCTTTTCTATAATTGGTTTCCACAAGGGCTGCCTTACTATCACTGACCAAAGACAATATAACTACAAATTGCAAATATATTAATGAATGAAAAACAATATCTTATGGATGTATAATTATCTACTGACAAATATTTATATAGACATGTGTTCCTCTGGGAAACCTTTACTTCTGCCGTGTTCCTTTCCCTTTAAGTGAAGTGAAGATATTTATCTGAAGTCATTCGATAGGTGTGTTTGTTAAAGGTTACATTCCCAATTCAGGATCTAATCTTTTGTGTGCGCTTGGGATATAGGTCATGTTTCCTCCTCTGGCTCCCACTGAGATTTACAAAACAAGAAAGTCTGGTCTAGTGAAAAAACCTGATAAACCATTAACACCATTCTTATCTGTGAGTTTAATGTAGCCTATATTTTACTGAAACATAACTGTCTTTAAATGAGATATAACCTTTGAAGGACACAGTTTGAGAAGAGAAGTAATACCTGAACATCACAAGAGCAATGCATTTACAGAACTTGTATGGTTAGCTATTCATTATACAGACATGAAATAGAATATTATTTACAAAGAAAAAAAACAGAAAGGTTAGAAAGTTCACTTTAATTATTTACTAGTTATTATATGTCATGCACCAGGACTGTTAAGCTTTTCTTACTGGAGTGTTAGAGAGCCATAAATCCTTTGTGTTGGCCAAACCCAAAACCAAACTAAACTAAATTTCTTGAACTATCCTCCTCCACCAGCTTGATGAACTTGCCACATGTTTAGGCGTTACGTATGTAAAGTATGCTGTGTCTTTCTAATCTGTTGAGTGCTTCAGTTCAAAGATCAAGCTGATAATTTGCACCTGCACATTTTATCCACTAGAGGACCGTCTCTGACAACATATCTGTCCCTGCACAGTGTTGGGTGGTCAGTCATGTTTATTCTGTTATTGTCTATGGACTATATTGTCATCTTCTGCCGCATGCCTTTGTGTTGGGCGTTTGTCATGATGGATAAGTCTCTGATGAAATTTAAATAGAGCATTTAAACTTTACGTTTACAGTATATAATAAAGTAAATGTTTTAATAATGTGTCTGATGCCTCGGTAACGATGACGAGTGTAGTACAGACAGACTCTATTCACTAGAGGACCCTCTCTGACCACTATGTTTTTATTTATTTTATTATTATTGTTTCTAATTCAGCGATTCAGCACCAAGGACAGCGATGAGTCCTATTTTGTAATTTTTTAAACTGGAGATAAATGTTTTGGTATTTACAAATGACTAAACCAGTCCAAAGAGAACTAGATAATGAGGGCATGTAGAGAAAATAAAAAAGATGAAATATATATAAACTATATACAATGATGTGAAGCTGTGTTGTTTGAGGTCAGTGCAGAGCCTGGAGCTAAAATCTAAAGATAATAATTATTAAGGTCACCAGTCACAACTGTGTGTATCTGATTGAGTAGACTGTTGTGGAGTGTAGAAAGTAAAGCAGTGCTGTCAACAACCAGGACAAAATGTTACATGTAGGATAAAAATGGAAATCAAGTCTGTAAATGTTTATTGTGGAAGTTGCAATAAGCGTTACTGTTAACCCTTTTGCACAAATGTTTACTACTATCTGATGTTTGTTAAGAATCAAAGGTACTTTCCAGATCAAAAATTCATTTGGTCTTGTTTGGACTGAGCAGAATGCAGCCACGTTCTGTGAAACACTGTGGTTGTAGTTGGGCCACTGTCTTCTTGAATCTTTTAATTTGTTTCTAAGGGACATGTGACCTAATCTATAAACACACTGTCTTTTTTTGGCATCACGCTCCGGTGTAAACCTTAACCTCTGCCAAGTTAACCAAAGCTGGTTTAATTGTCTAACAGTATAATCAGGCTTTACCTCAGACGGCACCAGTTCACGGTTATTCTAACACCTCCACAGAGACATACGGACGCAGATCAGTGACCTACAAAGAGGAAACTTAAGTTTTCTTTATTTACCTGAGCACTAGAGCTAATTAACATTTTACTAAATGCTAAATATATTCAACTTTTCCATAAACTCACTTTGTTGTGCTTTGTGGTCGTTATCCGTGTGTCATCCGGAGATAATTAATCTGTGTTTGGAGAAAAGAGAGATCATCCGTAATTCCTCCGTAACCATCAAATAATCCAAATTAAATCTACTAACAACTTTGTCTTTAGATCCACACTGTCTTAATACAGATTAGCTCACAAAGGACTTCTCACTGAGGGAACAACTCAAAACACTCACCACTAATCCCTCAAAACCAGCTGCAAACAATAAAGGACATTGTAGACAACAGTGACAGATAAAGTAAAGATTTAGCAGTAGTTTTCAAAGAGAATGTTAGAATTAAATGTAGATTCAACTGATAAAAATAAGGTCTACGATCTGGTGTGGCCTTGGATCTGGAGCAAAAGGCTCTTTATCCAAAGTGTTTAATCTGGCTTTTCTCAAAGCTCAACACCTCCTACACCTTTTGGCTTCACTTTAACATGAAGCTTGATATTAATAGTATTATTATTATTATATCATCATGTACTGCACAAGTATTCCTGTGGTTCATTAACTAGAGACCCACTTTTAAGTTTTAAGACAACATCATGAAGGAAAAACATAATTTCCATTTTGCAGTTAATCTAAATTAACTGTTTATTACAAAATGCATTGATCTATTTGTATAGTTTCAGTTTTCCACAAAAAAAATGTGAAAGTTGTGGGAAGTTGTTACTTCAAGTCTCTGCAAACAACTATTTTATTTGTTGAAGCTCCTCTGGTCTTTGGTTACTAAATCAGCTCTCTCCAGAAATGTTTTCTCATCTGTAAGGAAGGGATCTATACGAGCAGCATATTTTTAGAGGTAAAATTATTACATGAAAAGCATAAATCAAAAAGAAGTGCTACAACTAAAAAAGTGGTTCATGTCTTCCTTTGCGATTTAGGCAAACACAAAATGTAAACTCTTTAAGTAATGCTTTGGAAACAAGAGTTCTAAATGCACCCTAAATGTTTTATAGTCTTAGTGAGTCACATTCAGGGTTTGATTCCTCTTCATTCTTTCACATATAAAACACTAATTACATACTGCTTTCTCGATGTGACGTCCACAGCTGGTGTCCTGTGAAGAAACGGACTTGTCAAAAGCTGGATTAAAGAATCAAACCATTAAAGCAGCTTTGGATAATTTGTGTGTTGCCTTGTCCAGCTGAGATGACCTTTAATCCCATTAGTGACTGAGGTGAAGCGACAGAAAGGACTCTCAGAGTGTGCCTGTGTGTATCAGAGTTAAAACAAATGCAGCAGATAAAAAGGGTTTATGCCTCCTGTTACTGTTTCCTGGTGCTTTGTAGTGTGGACACTAAAATTATATACAGGCTATTGGATAAAAATCATAACAATTGTGACGTGTCTAATAAAAGATTAGGTACAGATGTGTGTATATTCTGTATTAAGAGAGAAAACAGGCACATTTAGCATAACAGGGGCAATACAGAGACAATAGCCATAATGAATCTGAATCTATCTGTTCGGTCTGGTGAACAATTGGTGTCATGCACTTAACTAACTTACCTATTAACTGTGTCCCTTAATCTGTCCAGAAAAGAAGGCAACAGCCAAGTAACCTGATGCGGATTTATCAGTTTAATTGTCTGATTCGGATTTTCACAAGTCTGTTTCCCTCACACGGCACCGGCTCAACACCTCCACTTACAATCCGGACTTCACCACAAGAGGCCTGCTGGCATCAGGCCTGCTTTTTATTTGGGTTGTATGGTATTGGTCTGAAATAATGCTGTTAAGTGTTGGGTATAACATTGGTTTAAAATACATGGATATTATGCAGTAAAGTGTTTTTAATCTGCTCAATAATCATTCAACAAAGTGACAATGCAGGGACATAAGATAATAGTAGGAAGTATGCAACAAAAAAATATGTTTATAAATATTTATCTGTAAAGGTTCTCAGTCATCCAGGTCATCTTGAAAAAAAGGTTTAAGTAAAAGCATCTGGACTCAGTTTTTAAGGTGAAGACGTTTCGTCTCTAATTCCAAGAGACTTTATGAATTCTGAGATCAACTGGTGAGAGAGCTGAGCTTATATCTGTAGAGGGAGGAGTTTGATCTGAAAACAAACCTAATGGACCAGGCTGTTCTGGTCTCATGGTCATTAGCCATGAAAGGGAAGTGTGACTCTGGATGTGGGAGTCGTTAAGAGTCAGGAGAGTCGTTAGTGACACTGCTCCATTCAGGTAATCTCAATCACCTGACAACATATACATTTAGCAGACACTTTTATCCAAAGCGACTTACAAGTGAGAAAAACAATGGAAGCAATTTTAACAACACAACGTAGTAAAAAGCACAAGTGCACTAAAGACTAGTCAGTTAAAACCCAGCACAGTTTACAAAGCTAAGGATAAGAAATATTTTTTTTTTGAAGAAAAGGAATCAATAGAAAAGGAAGTAGAATTCAGTGTTTGTCAGTCAGGTGTTGATGGAAGAGATGTGTTTTCAGGCTTCTGAACTGAGCGCTGATGAAAACTTGGGTTGTCCTTGTCCTCTTTAGTCCGGATGACATGGCGTCCCAGTTTTCCAAAAAGAACTGCAAATTTTAAATTGTCTGACCACAGACTCCCTTTTAACATTTGATATGTTTTCTATATTCTATTGTGAATAAAATATAATTTTACGAGATTTGTAAATTATTGCATTCCTTTTTTATTCACAATTTGTACAGTGTCCCGACTTTTTGGGAATCAGGTTTGTGCCTCAGTCTGTCCAGAGGAGAAGTTAACTGATGCCGATCTATAGTTTAATTGTCTATTTTATTTTATTTTATTTTTTTTACAGCATATTCAATTGTGATAAAGTTTGAAAAGAAATTTGGAATTCTTTCAGCATATTTGTTCCAGAAAAGTGTTTGAAACTAGACAAAATTTAATTGTATTCAGTTTTCATAAAGAATATTTTAATTACAAATATCAGTGCCCATTTAAAATATATACTTTATCATTTCAGACTTCTTTTGTGTTGTCTATCTCCGTTGCTTCTGTGGCTACTCTTTCATTTAGACAAAACGTTTCTGAGCTGCTGTGAACGCTGTTGGCTTAGTCCAAAACCCATCCACATCCATCTGTAATTTAATCTATGAATCAGCTTTTACAGTTCTTCTCTGAGTTGTCTGTCATCTGAGCTTTAGGCCCGTTTAGTCAAAGCAGGATCACAAACCTGAAAACCTTTTGAATAATGCTTCATCCAGAAACAAATGGGGCCAAAGATTCTTGACAGAAAAGGAACATGATGCCATGTTGAGTTTATGAAGCCAATGGCTGGGCGGCATCAGCAATCATTATTTGATTTGAAATCTTGTGAAAGGGAGGAATAACAACTTGAAAACCTACAGAGAGATACCGACAGTAACACCAGAGTCACAGTCTTTTTTTGTCTTTCATCGACTGTGGGCATTTGTTTGAGTTTCTATTACCTCATTGGAGCATCAGAGCAGACTGGTCCCAGAGGGTAAAAAACAAAACCCTCTAAACCAGTTTGCAAATGTTATATCACCCAATGTATTTCACATACAGTACTCCACCGGTCAAAGGTTTGAACACACATAATATAATACTAATGAGTCTTGTCATATTGTCTTTTTCCTGCAAATTCATGAGTTTAAGAAATACTTTGACAGTATAGCTTTAAGATGTAATTTCCTTTGGTTCTATGCTAACATATTCTGGACCTCAAAGGGTTTAAACTGGCTCTGATTGGACTTTGAAGCAGTGGAAGAAAAAATATATATTTAAACCCAAAGACAAACCAAAGCAACCCATTAATCCATTAATCCATGAATGTATGAATGTAATAACTGTACATTTGTGAAAGAAACACAGATTCAGCTGTTTAAAATTCTTTTTATTTGTTTTCTTTTTGCCAGAAACTATATTTACTGATAAAAAAAATTGTCATTAGACAATGAACGTGCTTTTGTTTTTTTTTGTTTTTTCTTTATGCTGAAAACATTCATCAAACAATAAAACTGTACAACAATTAAACTCAGTGTCGGGGGTCGTCGAGTGTATGTCACGTGGAGATTTATGCAGGAGCCACTGAGGAGACCTCTGTCTTTGATGTGGACACTTCAGAGCCATCATCTGCTTCTTTGCCAAAGAGCTGCATGATGCATGAGCGGAACTGAAGCAGAGAAAAGACAAAAACATTAGTGTGATTGTAAAAGTGAGCATTTAGAGTCACCGTAGAGAGAAATGTACCTGTCTGTTCATGAAGACATAGATGATAGGGTTGTAGATGGTGGCGCTCTTGGCAAAGTAGGCAGGCATGGCAGCGGCCAATGGGTGGAAGGCGTATCCAGGGTTAGCAGCAGCGAAGCAGGCGAAGAATGTGTAAGGCCCCCAGCACACGATAAAGGCCATGATCATGACCACCACCATCTTGGACACCTCCTTCTCGGCCTTTTGTGTGGACTCTGACTCCTTCTGCTGCATGGCGACCTGTGGTGGACAAATACAGGGAGATTTAAAACAACACTATCACACTTTACACCTATGTATTGTGTACTTCTGGTATATTTAAATAAATGTAATTCTGCGTTGATGTGACATGTTCTGGCACAATATACATTTTCAGATGGTAGCATATCCTGCCAATCAAATTAGCATAGGACCAGCCACACTTTGTCTTAAAAGATAGGTCAGTCCCCCTGTTTAAAGTCAAGAAACATCAAAATAAAATCAAGGCCTGTACTTGAATTGTTCACAGACTTTATAAAGTGCACAGCATAGGACTGACACTGACGTTGTAAACATTATCAGTGAATAACCTGAGAAACATGAGAGAAAAGGCCCAGGTGTAAAGTGTACTTACAGAGTGAATGGCCCACCAGACGGCAATGTAGCACAAAATGATGATAGACAAGGGAAGCAAGCAGCATGTGACCATTAAGACGATCATGTAGGACTGTACTCCGGGATCCTCACTTCCACTGAACACATCAGGTCCGCAGGAAGTCTTCAGTCCATGGGGCCAGTATCTGAGGAGAAAAAAAACTACATTTCCCATTTTCCTGTCTTATAACTTGAATGATATAATAGGAAAGTGGTGATGCAATACCTGCTCCATCCAAAAATGGGGGGAGCGCACCACACAGCTGCCCAGATCCAGGAGAAAACGATGCCAGATCCAGCCCATTTGGCATCGAACTTGACATTTCCGAAAGGTTTGCAGACAACGACCCACCTCTCCCATGAGATGATTGTCAGTGACCACAGAGCAGCAATACCTGCACAAAGAAGCACAATAAAACATTAAACATGGAATAAATACAGAAACAAATCCATGTGAGAGGACTTTGAAGTCGACTGACCACAGACTGACACAGTGTAGCCCTCGAAGATGCACATGGGGTGTCCCAAGATGAAGTAGCCAAAGAACTGGTTGCATACACTGATGGTGCTGGCAAAAACAGTCTCCCCCAGATCAGCGATTGCGAGGTTGACCAAGATCCAGTTCAGGGGGTGACGCAGCTTCTTGAACTTTGCTGTGGCCACCAACACGAGGCCGTTGGTGAAGACGGAGGCGACCACCACAACAAACATCCACAGTGTGGCGATGTTGTAGACCCATCGTGGGGCAATGTGGTAGTTAGGTCCCTCGAAAGGATCTGAACAAAGTGCAATGGAGCTGGACAAATGTACAAAATGTGTGCCACAAAGCTCAGTTGGAGCCTTTTCTGTGAGTATACCAATACATTTTACTGTTGTATAATTGGCTTCCTGACAATTTTTACTTTTCAAGTCTCCTTTTTAAGGCTCAGTTTAATCATCATCAGCAGAAAGCAGTCTTGCAGGAGCCTTTATGTGAACACTTGTTGAGAGTATTGTAAAGACTGTCTCTTCTCTTCAACAAAGATTATATTTAAGGTTATATAAAATGTAATTTAATTTGATTTTAAAAAGCTCAGTTTATCCCTTAGACTCTAGGATGTCTCTCTGGGTACATGGGTTACAAAAGGGTACATTATATTGTATCACTAATGTCAGCGTAAAGGAATGGTCAGCTCTGTTAAAATATGTTAAACATTTCTGTAAGAACGTGTGTAACGTGTATCATAGGATGAGCTGGTATAGTATTATTGCAGTGGTTAAAAAAATGATAATTAAAAACAATTAAGATACATGCTAACTTTAGGGCTGCCCGGGATTTGAACCCGCGCCTCTTGGTTTGTGAAGTTGGAGCACTAAACCGTCTGACACGGTGCTAAAAGTGATGTTTTTACCAACGCATGAGATGTTTTGTCTCATGAACTTTCCTCTTTAGAATAATACAGCCTAATCTGGAACCTCATTGATCTACAACAAAGCCTTACAGCAGTGATCAAAGAGGAACCACTTCTATCAAAATCTGTAAAAAGTCAGGCTACTGTACCTCTGGTGTTGTTGCTGTTGTGTAGACGAAGGCAGAGCCCCTGGTTGAGTCTTCGTGATACCGTCTGGCAGCGAAAACCTGTTTGCCCCACTCTTCTGCCATCTTGGTTTGCTGCAGGTGAGTTCCTTCAGGAGCTGGACTTAAGCACAGCTTCACACTTTGGACACTTTAGCTTTTATACCTTAACCCATCTGATGCCTCTGATTGGCGTTGATCACAAAGTAATGCCAAAGTAATCTCATTCCGTGCTGTAATTACATCTCTACACACTAGATTACTCTAATTTGAAAGTGGATTTCCGTTTGCTTAGTTCACGGAAGTGGATTACAAACAGGAGCACCAATCTCATCATCCTCATTAACCCTTTGAGATTGGCACATTTGGCGTAAGATGTTTTCACATTGTGTCCAAAATACACTACAAAATACAACTAGTCATTTGGAAACACAGATTTAATTTGTAAAAAAACAAAAATTCAACATTGGAAATCGTACTTCACTTTAACCCTAACGCTTTGCAGGCCTACATTTCTTTTTGCATTTGTCGTGAGGGACCAGTGAGAAGGTGATGGACATATGGAACAAACCAGTTTCTTTGACGTGACTGGCCTAATCTCTCCGGACTGAGACTCTGACACTGAGCTGACCCTGCCACATATGGCTCGAAGCTCCTGAGGCAACAGGACTGACAACAGCGTTAGTATATCTCATCAAGGGCTGGACCTTTTAAAGCCATGGAATTAGACCAAAATGAATCTCTATGGGATCATTAGCTTAGAAATACCCCAAAAAGCCAACACTAAAGGCACTTTCACAGGGCACTATAAAACCCACTTGCTGTAGATTAATTTAGGTGTCTGCGTAAAAGTGCAGACATTAACTTGAGGAACATCAGACATATTAACCATGAATGCATGCAAAGTGGTCATTAATGAGTGTTTAATCAACATCAGTAAGTAAAAGATGCAGGTTTATGTAATAGTTATTCTAATACAGAAGTTGTTGTTACTTCATTATAGACAAAATAAATGATTTACATCACTTTGTAAACTTTATAGACGTGAGAAACCAGAGGCAGGTGACAGTTTTATTTATTAATTTCCTTGCTACTTTTATGTTTTTTTCAGTTACCAGTCAGGATTTAACAAGCACATAATGACCTTTTCTTGCCTCTAGAACATGATTTCATTTCATAATGCTCCTGAAGTGAGGCCTACTGTTTTGATCCACTTTTAACCTTTTACAGCAGCACATCTCTAAATACAATACATTTCCTAAAAACTTCAACACTAATGTAATCCAGGGCTTCTTTTGTGAAGAAACATGATTGTGTGACACTGGCCTGGCTTGTTTTTGTGTCTCCTTATGACAATTCTATTCTATATTTTTTACAGAGCGTAATGATGATGGCTATTTTAATGGACATTTCATTAAAAATAACTGAAACCTCTGAAAATTGTCAACTGTACAGTCACATGCAGGTCTGAGTGGAGGTTCTGGTTCATTTGAGGACATCTGCAGACCATAAAGAGCCATGCTTAACCTAACGTAAAGTAAACTGGTTAAAACGGGAGATGTGCTTTAATGTATACGAATGTACTCCATATATGTTCTGTTTTATATGATGTTATTAATGGTAAAGTAAACTGGTTAAAGGAGATGTGCTTTAATGTATACGAATGTACTCCATATATGTACTGTTTTATATGATGTTATTAATGGCTAATTATACAATTTGTTCTTTAAGTTTGTGTATTTTGTACAGCACTCTTTCAACTCAGTTTCTTTTTAATCTCGAGTGTAGCGTCTGTCAGAGGACAAACAGATGATTTACCAGTCCATTTAGTACCATTTAATTCAAGTTCTAGGTTGTGTGCATATCTTTGCCATGGGAATCGATCTTGATTTTTTTTTTCTGCATTCAATTGAACAAAAGGAGCTGGGATCTAAGGTTGTCTAATAAAAAGTCTAAAAACTTTCAGGTATGAAATAATCCAAACCCGGCTTTTGAATGGATTTAATTTATTTTTAACACAATTAATAAATGCTATACAGAAACATTGAGAAAACCTTGGTTCACACTGGTTCCCAGGCCTCACTGAGGAGCTTGAACGGGGGAGGGCTTAGTTCTGGGGTTTTGTAAATCTTGTAAATCGTTCAATGCAAAGCTACAGAAGCCTTCTTAACTGTTATAAAAGTGCATTTTTTTTCACATGAGCCAATAGCACCCATAACACAACACCTGTGACATTGCTCCTGTCTGCTTCTCCAAACTGGGGCTGTGCTGACATTGACAAGAAATACTTCAAGTTTTTTATTAACCCTTGTTTACTTGATTATTCTCGACCAATTTTTAAATCTGATGCACATGCTTATTTTGTCCACTAGAGGACGCCGTCTGCCTTCATTAGCTGCTCTTGTTGCCTCTTGAGTCGTGCCCGTGTATTTTGCAACAGGGCACGTTTTCTGGACAAAATTCAGCACCAAGGACAGCAGCCAATGCCTCTTAGAAAATATGGGTTTTAACTGCTTGGCTCACATTTTCTATCAACTAACAGCTTGTGTAGTATTTACCAGGTGTTAAAACAACACAATAAAGCATATAATAAAAAAATATATATTCAAAAGTTAGACCAAATTAAATTTTTTATAGCATCATGAATATATGATCGCTGCTTGAGGAGAAAATGCACACTGCGGGCAGATAAAACAGGCTGATATCAATAATGCACATTCAAACCGTCATATTTACAAACAACAAGTTGAGCTGCTGTGCTTTTGGGTCCGACGTTAAAAAGTATCGGGGCCAGCATCCCGGTTTGACTCCTGAATTCAGGTCTCTATATCTGGGACATACATCCATAATTAGAAGTTGTGTGTTACTTCTCCCTTTGCTTCGCCTCGGGCTCCAACTGCACAAGGTAAACTAGCTTTTGTATGGTTTTTGACTCAATCAGCAAAGAGTAGAAATGCTGGTTTGACAAAGCATTGGTGTGGTTTTATATGTTTTTTCCTTAAATATTATCCCACAGTGTCGGTTTGAACATCACAATGCTGGCTGAATCTGGACAAAGGCTACTGTGTGAAAGTGTCCCGGCAGCTGGATGTGGAGCAGATCCCTCGGTGCACAGCTAGGACACTTAAAGGAAAAACCACGAGACACCAGACAGTATAACCTGTTAAGAAAAGGCTCCTCAATGATATAAAACACACTTTGATTTCTGTCCTTACATTTTTTTTTTTTTTTTATTTATCCTTTATTTAACCAGGAGAAGCCCATTGAGATTAAAAATCTCTTTTGCAAGGGAGACCTGGCCAAGATAGGCAGCTGAATTACATTACATCATTACATACATACATACAAAGACACACAAAGAAAATCTCAATTAAAAACATTGACACGTGAGAGAGTCCAATTCAAAACATCTCATTTTTAACTTAAAAGCACTCAAAGGAATCAATTTACTAAGTTTTAAGTTGTTCTGCAGCAAATTCCATGTAAAGGGAGCAGAATAAACAAAGGCCTTTTTACCCAGCTCAGTACTGACATGTGGGACAGAAAACAAGACAACTGCCCCAACATAAGCCTCATTTAGGATTTATACCATCAGTCAGTCAGTGCGTATTTCCATTTGTTTACAACCAAAAAGAGACCAGTGTTTTCTACACCTAAAAACAAAAAAAAGAACTTCTTAAATGCACATTGAACAGATTAAAAGTCTAAAACTGGAGGTGTCACAGTGCTACTGAAGTAGTGTTAAAAGTCAAACTAAACTAGAAAGTCTTTGGTATGGATGTCATGTTTGGTCACACTGTCCTCAGACTGAGACAAAACCAGTTTCTCATATATTGGAAGATAGATTGGTGTAAGAAACTTATTAGGGATTTACTTGTGTCTTGTGAACAACTTCATCCCAAAACTATTCACACACAATCAAAGGTGCCCTTTTAAAACAATATAATCATAGAAAAAGACAAAAATAAATCTCAACGGGATCATTAGTTTAGAAAGACCCAAAAAAAAGCCAAAACTATGAAAACCACTTGCTGTGGATTAGTTTGGGTGTCTGTGTAAAAGTGCAGACATAAAGCAGGAGAGGTGTTTGTGGAGACTTTGAGGGGCATGCATGCAGACTTCAAACAAAAATGCCTTTTAGTCATTTTATCAATTCATTTCTTCTGATCTCAGATGTACACTACATCATTATGTGGAAATGTTTACTCAGAGTGACGACTATAGCCTTTACTTTAGAAACACATACAGACAATTACTTAAAACACTCTGGTCATTCTGCAAGCTAAAAATGATGTTCAAATTAAATCATTGTCATTAAGTAGGAGAGGTGTTTACAGCTTTGCTTCTTTTTATTCTATACTCTGTTGACTAGAGTATGCTTCATCACATACATTCATAAATCAGGTCACATCCTTGTTTTCAGTTGTATCATATTTAAAAGTAGCAGCGCTTGTGCTCATTGTCAAGTCATTAATAGATAAGTAAATGCTTGTGTTGCATGAACTTGTTATGTGCTAGCAGATAAATAGCTAATTTTCTGATTTAATTGTTTTGTGTGTTTGCAGAAAGATTGGTTTATTCCCTCATTAGAGCAGGTCAAACACCTGTGTTCTCTCAGCAGGACCTGTTTATTAGCAGCTGTAACTATCTTCTTCACCGATGTGTCCCTGAACAGCCCACACAGACCACATTTCACAGAGAAAACTAAAATATAAACACACCAACTTTCTCAAATATCTCCTTACTGTTGTTTTTCTTCTAGTTTGCCTCCTCAGCAGCAAAACGACTGACTCGCCCCTGAAGCCTGCTCCACTCTGACGCAGTCCCCACGGTGTTGTCTGTCGGAAAAGTCTGTGTTGCACAACATCATTTGTTTGACGAGGAAAGCCCCTGCTTCATCAATATTTACATTGTCCTATAAATAGAAAGGGGAAATATGATTTAGCACATTGTGTATGCATCTGTTAACTGTTGAAGTGTAGGCTGAAGTCCTACGTGTTAATATTTTAACATGTTTTATGAGCTGCCTTTATCTACAGTGTTAATGTTCAACTGTAAAACCTCATGCATTTATAACGCAGGTAGCTTTATTTGTTAGTTCAGACGTGCAGACCTACAGTAAATTGGTTAAATGATGTTAATACATTTGAAGCCACACATGCAGCCTTTCCAGCAAACTTCCAGCATATTACCTGAAAGAACAAAGACAGAACAGATTTCCCAGAAAACCTGCTCTGCCAAATTTATGAGATCAAGAGCTAGTCACGTTGTAGGTAATTTGATTTGTAGGGTGTGTATAAAAGCAGGAACATTAACCAGCGTTTACCAGATTTGTCATGTATTTTCAGTACACAAAAATTTTAATGGAAAACTTTCTTTTGTCCTATTTTTTATGAGCTGAACACAAAGATCTAAGACTTTTTCCATGCACACAAAAGGCCTATTTCTCTCAAATCTGTCCAAATCTGTGTTAGTGATCACTTCTCCTTTGACGAGATAATCCATCCACCTCACAGACCTTTGAGTTCAACTCATGAAAAATGAGGGCAATAACAAAAGTGTTGCGTTTACATTTTGGTGTTTTTTTTACATTTTCA
Organism: Perccottus glenii; assembly: GCA_024416835.2. Taxonomy (NCBI): domain Eukaryota; kingdom Metazoa; phylum Chordata; class Actinopteri; order Gobiiformes; family Odontobutidae; genus Perccottus; species Perccottus glenii. The sequence goes on along the minus strand of CM044565.2, from coordinate 22,136,052 downwards.
CATTTTTTACTGTGAACTGTATAAATCACTGCTGCTGGGAATGTATTCTAGTAATTTAGTGGGAAAATTGTCTGAAAAAGGGCTTCAACAATGTGCCATGTAAAACATCCCACGTTGTCAGTAACAGTGGCTGGTTTAATCCCTCTATTTCACAACAAACATTACAGTTTCTGATATCCCCTTTTAACAAATCAGAGGAGAGACCTTTAGCTACGTAACTGCCACACAATTAAAACAATCCTGTAAACAAACAGAGCTGTATTTAACTCTTTTTCCTACATTGATCATACATTCTGGCTGGTATGTATGCTCATTCATACAAATAATAGAGATATCAAGAGAGATCAGACCCTATTTGTACACATATATTTGGGTGGTAGGGGAAACTGGATGATGCAAAGTTCACATGGAAAAGCTAGGGACTGTCTTGATGTGTGGCAACAGTGCTAACCACTCAAAATATAATAACCACCCAAAATATAATGCTATCAGCAAAAACTGACAAGAAGTTTGTCAAAGGTTTATTTAGTTACTAGCCACATAAATATATATAATTCTAACAGATAGGCCTATTGTTCTTTTCATTTTTGTCATAAGACCAAATCAATCTGCTGTGCTTTTATGAACCCAATCTCCCATGTGACAGTAATAGCCCAACCTCTATAGTTTTATAGTGTTTTTATTAAACCCATGAGCACTTTGGTTCAGATTAGGTTATATATCTCTCAGCACACACCTTTGCAGACGTCTCAAACCAGCCCTGGAACTTGAAGTCTTTGCAGAAGTCATCCAAAAAGGACGGCATGGTGTCTCTGTCTCTCTGGGCCATCATGTCACACTTGTTGGCCAATAGTACAGCAGGGACAGGGTCCCCACTGTCCTGGGACACTTTGCTGTCCAAGTCCTGTTTCCATTCAGAGGCGGCTTTTAACGTCGATCTGTTTGTGATGTCGAATACAACCAGAGCGCCCATGGCTTCTTTGTAATACACTCTGGACATCTTCCTGAACCTCTCCTGGCCTCGAAAGGAGAAAGAGAACATGGTCAATATTTATTTATACTGTGTTTTTCTTTGTATGCACAGTGTAGGCAGTGTCGGTCAATCTGCATTCAAGTCATTATGTAACAATAAACATATTATAGTTTGCTCAGATATATGCCTCTTCATGGTTACTGGTAGAAATCTGTGAAGAATTCATTTTCCAAGTTTCTATATCAAAAAACAAAAGGCTGTGAATGTGGGCTTGTTCTGATTTTGGTCATTCTTTGGACTTGTTTAGTTTAGTCCTGGTTTGCTTCAGTCCTAGTTTAGACATGGGTTCACTCAGGTTTAGGTACAGTCCTGTCTTAAGCCTTGGCTGGGTTATGGGTTTAGTCTTAACGTCAGTGCTAATTTATTTGCTGTTAAGTCCTGGTTAAGTACATTTTTTATTTAGTCCTTGGTTTTGTCCTGATTTATCCCCAAATGTACTCTATGAGTTCTGTGTTTAGTCATGGTTTGGCCTTAGATTTGACCCTAATTGTAGCAATAATGGGAATATGATATTGACATTTATTTAAATACATTTCCCTTTATATACCCTTTATGTCACTTTTAGCATAGATTGTGAACACTATCTTGAAACAAACACAAGGTTCAAGGGCCATAATTATCTCAACTCACCTGCAATATCCCAGAACTGCAGTCTCACCACCGTCTTTGCGTCCCATTCAATAGTTTTCAAAGCAAAGTCAACTCCAATTGAAGGTTTATAATTGTCACCAAAGCGTTTTTTCACATAACGTACGACAATGCTGCTTTTTCCAACACCTACATCTCCAATCACTAAAACTTTGAAGAGCCGGTCTGTGCTTCCTGCCATGTTACTGCAGAAAATATAAGACATTGTAGGTTGAAACGGTCACAAACCACAAAGGAAGAAGTAGACGTTTGTACACTGCACGCTCTGCTGTTGCTCTCACTTCAGTTTTTCAGTTTTGCTTCCAATCTGAAACTTAGAAACCTTTGGACTGTGGTTACTACTGACTGTTTAACCCTTAACACCTTCTTAAAGGTATGTTGTGTAAAATTTGATATTATTATGTTGAACCAACATTTTGTGTACTTACACAAATGTGGGTGAGACCATGCATGTATAATAAGATCTGATCTAATTACTTCCTGTTTCTACAGCTGCCCAAAGTGGACAAACTGAGCACATCAGGAGGCACAATGCAATTTCACCAAAACCTAATCTCCAAGTCATTATTATCCGTGAATAAGAGGAGACAGAAGGATAAAAAATATTTAATTTACTTCAATGGACCAGGTGTCTTCTATAGTTGTTTAAAATGGCTGACCTAATTGATTATATGTTGCATTTACCAGGCTGATTATAGCTTATTTAAAGTATTACATCTTAATATTAATGAAAAGTATTGCACACAATAAAAGCATTTACAGCTAATGACGTCTTAATGCAAACAGTAGTATATCCTGACACACAACAGTTCTGTCATTTATCTTATCTGTCAGATATACAGATATGAAAACACAAGTCTATTATAAAAAGATACAAATGTCAACACAGTAGAAATGAGTAATGTACAAAAGCTATGGACAGAAAAGTCTCTGAACTATTTACAAATGTGTATTAAATGCTTTACATGTGTATTCAGACTTTTTTGTGAAAAATCTGATTTTCAAATGCCTCTTTTTTCAGACTTGAATTTTTCTCTTTGTGGACAGCTCAAAATGTTAAGATGACTCCTGACATTTACATGTGTCTTACTAAATCTGCATTTGTTTAGTCTTCAACCTTTCCACTTCATATGCTTCAGCAGCTTTTGTTTTGGTAAAACAAAACCTTATCATATATAGAGTGTCAATTTCACTTTGTATGAGTCACAATTAAGAAAAATTACCTCCAAATTTAGGATTTACCATATTATGTCTGCAGTCTTACTTTATTATTGCTCACACTACGGACAGTATTTATTGAGAGGATTATTAAGAGCTTGAATACAATAGCGTGCCACTCTTAAGAACTGTTTTTGTGTGTGTGTCATCCAGATGCTTTTACTTTAACCTTTTCTTGTTTATGGCTAAAGAAACATGTTAGTGACACAGGAGGTCTCTCAGTGTGATCCTGAATGTAAAACCTGTTTATACCTCCCCAGAGATCCCAATACATCTGGATATCTTAAACCCAGGCCACCACCAAATATATCCTCAGATTAGATCTCTCTTGATGCATTCAGGACACATATAGTCCATTCTCGCCTTGTATTAAAGCTAGACATATTTAACTGGATTATAATGTCTGGTCTGAAGGAGACCTATGCAACAGTTAATACCCATTTGTAAATAGTTTTGACACAATATTTTCTCCATAAAAAGCAAATGGTAAGAAGATCGTGGCACTTGTCCTTTGCTACATTCGTGATATGGTCAGTAGTCAGGCCGTACTGTATCGATCAAAAAATTCACAGACTGTTTTTTCCAACACATTTTCATGATTTCCCTCTGTTTTTTTACCAGCACAAGACACACTATGTGAGGCTTTTTCTACAAATACTGCTGAATAGGTTAACATTACATACAAAGGAGTCACCATTAATAAATCTAGTCTTACAATAGTCCAATACATAATAGTTTATAGATTTACATGTACAGACACATTAGCGGTTTGTCTCATGTTATACCCAAAGCTCATGTTGTAGGCAGTATGTATAATTATTTGAGGCTACATCTAAAATAAATATAATGTGATGCTTGTTTCTTGCCCTTATCATGTAACAGCTGTCAGTGAAAATGAGTTCAGACACAGACAGAAGAAGAAAAACAGACTAATAAACAGTTATGTTAAGGGTGTAAACTTATAATGGGTCGTTAAAGCCACATGAGTTGGCAAAATGTCTGTTTATGGCACCAGACATGATTTCCATATTTGGTGAAAAAATTTAAATTTGAGAAACCCAAAAGCATGACAAAGCAAATATTTGTCATAGTAAATTAGTAAAAAAAAAAAAAAACTAAGATTTGAATTTTCTAATGTAAAATCATGTGACAGTTAATTGGCCTGTTATTAGTATAAATAAATAAACAAACAAATAAATAAATAAATAAATAAATAGTTTTGTGTGTTTAAAATATATTGCAAAGAAAATATTACAAATTTTAGTTTGCAAAAGTCCATTGTAGTATGGTACAGAAAGTGTGCAAAATACAATTGACAAAAAAAAAAAAACTAAAATGGGTGGCTAATTTGAAAAGAGCCCACTCTCAAACAAACATAAATATAACACATATATACAGTGGTGATCAAAGGTTTGGGCACGCCAGGTAAAAAATTTTATTAATGTGCATAAAGACGCCAAGAAAAGATGGAAAAATCTCCAAAAGGCATCAAATGACAGATTAGACATCCTTATAATAAGTCAAAAAAGTTCGATTTTATTTCCATCATTTACACTTTCAAAATAACAGAAAACAAAAAATGGTGTCTGAAAAGGTTTGGGCACCCTGCAGAGTTAATACCTTGTACTGCCCAGAATTTAACGAAAAGAACCTCTGTTAAGTATGGGGGGTGGATCGATCATGTTTTGGGGTTGTATTGCAGCCTGTGGCACAGGGAAAATTTCACGAGTAGAAGGAAAAATGGATTCAATACAATTTCAGCAAATTTTGGATGCTAACTTGATGCCATCTGTGAAAAAGCTGAAGTTAAAGAGAGGATGGCTTCTACAAATGGGTAATGATCCTAAACACACCTCAAAATCCACTGTGGATTACATCAAGAGGCATAAACTAAAGGTTTTGCCATGGCCTTCTTTTTTGACTTATTATTAGGATGTCTAATCTGTCATTTGATGCCTTTTGGAGATTTTCTTTTCTTGGCGTCTTTATGCACATTAATAAAAATGTTTTACTTGGGGTGCCCAAAATTTCTATCCCCACTGTAATATAATGTGTCCTCATAATTTGACCTACTGCCACCAAATGTGTTCATAGGCAACAGTATGTCCCTGCAGGGCTACTGTAGGTGCTCAACGACTGTAGAAGGGAGGGGTGTGAGTTGTTAAATGGAAATATTCAAATGTTCTGTTCATATTAAACAATGAACAGAAAATTTGCAAGTTAGAGACTTGGAAAAATCTTGGGTAAATATTTCATGACAATTTTACCATTGTCAGGGAAAAAAGCTTCTTGGTGCCAGCCCTCACTTCTTCATAAAGTCACTGTTTGATCAGTCCATTGTTCCTCTACTGTCTTGTGTCATGTTTCGACCTCGATATGACATTGTTTCTATTTACCGTTCTTATCAAATACAACGCAGGTGGTAATAGTACAACCATTAGCCCTCACAGCGTCGAGGAGCTATGCTTATAGTCTCTAAAAATCACAGAGGCATAAGTCACATTTGGAGGGGTGCACAGAATAGACTCGGACATTGGCGAGTTGGGAAAGGGGCTTACGGGAGAACCAGCACAATCTCGAAAAGGAGAAGGGGGCATCAGAGGAATCAAGGACTCCTCGACGGTCATTTTAACCCCAGTGAAGTCCTCCTCTTGGTGGATCTGGGCATTGTTGTACATGTAGCCTTGGAGAAGCCCAAAATGCTCATTATCCATCTCCTCACCATCCTCTAAAGGAGAGGCGGGGATGTTGTCGAATGGGTCAAGCTGAACAGGCAGGACGGGATCGTGCTGGATGAGGTGGGCCTGGAGGTACACAGGCCTCCCACCGCTCACAGCTTCAGGCAGTGCCATCATATCTTTACTTTTAGGAATATCACTGTTGAAAATGGAAAGATCCTGCGGTTGGTGGTCCACAATAACGCACTGAGAAATAGTGCTGTTGTTTTGTTGCTCAGGTGTATAAAACCCCACGTCCTGCACAGATTTTTTCCCAATTCCTGATGAAGGGATTTGTCCATGTGCCATCATCGGGGGAGTGTCGGGAGGGTTGTATCTGACCGGCTCGATCTCGTCCTCCTCCTCAGCCACATTGTACAGAGTCTTCGTGCTGAGGTCAGAAAACTCAAGGGCAGAGCCTTGGAAGGTGTTAGTTAAAGGTTTGATGACAGCCATCTGATTGGAGCCGGCCTCCTGTCTCTTCACATGCACTGACAGTCTGTGCCACATGTGATCCCCTTTGGGAGGATGTCTTGCACCTGGTTCAGACCATGACACAGACTTTCCATTAGAACTATGAACAAAATAAAGACGGCTGTTACTGTAAGGAACCCGTAGTGTGGACATAAAATCAGCATCTTCTGGATTGTAACATTTATAATAACTATAAACTATTAAGCATTAGTGAATATGAAATTTATGATTTAGTCAGATCATTTTGAATTTACAGCAAAGTAAAGTATTAAATATATTTGATGGTGCATTGTGGAACATTTTGTAGTATATAGTTAAAGAAACTGGAACATATTGGTCAAAATGCTTTCAATATTATATAATTCCTCCAAAAAAGACTATTTTGAAAACAACTCACCAAACAAACCACAAGTAAATAAAAGCAGGGCTACCATAAATGCTCATAGGCTGTAGAGAGGGGATGTGGGTGAAGTAAGGAATTTGAATCAACAATTCAACCCAAAACTACATACTGCCAGTTGACTGCACTAAATCCAACTCTGACCACCATTAGGGCTGTGCTTCACTAATGCTTTAGCCAATGATTTTAACATTTAAAAAAGTGTAAAAAGTGAGGACATGGAGAATTGCTGTTGAAGCCACCTTTGCAAAATCGATGATATTGAGTCTGTTGGTGTTACGATAACAATTTATTGCATTATACTGTACATCCCTGATCAAGAGTTTGGGAAGAAAAAGCCAAGACCACATTCAGTGGAAGATATATTATAAAGAGATACCAGTGCAGTAAAATGTGTTTATGTTGATGATCTTGAGTCATTTACGTCAGAAGATGCTTAATAGTGTGTAGTTATTGTAAAATGTTACCAGATTGTAATGACACTATATTGTCTTACGTGTATCTAATATGCTGTAATAGTGTATGTGTCGTCCCTTAGCACACAGAGATGCTTGTTTTAATTTAACAAAAGGCTCGTAGGTTAAAACAGCTGTGTGAATTGGGTACTGACCTACATCCGTCTCTTACAACAGGTGCTCCTATAGGTGTGAATACAGTGAGAGGGAAGTGCAGAAAACCAGCATCCCTGCGGTGCCTCGGGAGCAGGACTCAGACTCAATTACTGAACCCACCTGCCGTTCCCAGCGTTCTTCTTCCTCTTGAACATGTTGAGCAGGCTGTTGCTTCGGCAGGCTATTTTACCGTCGCCGACGTGCATGCGGACCGCGTCAGATGTTGTGAATGCACTTCGGACGTTTCGCTCTGGTTTGGCGATGATGATGTACATCTTTGGCGTGAACATACAGCCCAGAGCCACAGTCACACTCAGGCTCACGGAGAAGGACGTAGTGATGATTTTGTAGTTGCTGCCGAAGTATATGGGCACAAAGGCGAGCCAGATGATACAGGTGGTGTACATTGTGAAGGCTATGTACTTGGCCTCGTTGAAGTTTGCAGGAACATTACGGGTTTTGAAAGCATAGTAGGTACAGCTCATAATTAGCAGACCATTGTAGCCGAGTGGTGCCACGACGACTAAGTTACTCGTGTTGCAGATTAGGAAGACCTCTCTGATGCTGGGGTAGGATTTGACAGGCTCGGGAGGCTCCATTACGATTAGAGTCACCTCCAAAGTGAGCTGAAGGCTAACGAGGATGGAGGCGATCACCACTTGAGCCCAAGCACTCATAAAACGTGGCTTTCTGGTGCAAATCTTCTTCTTGCTTCCTGCTAGAATTCGTGCAATGCGATTGGTTTTGGTCACCAGAGCGGAATAGCACATAGCAGCTGAGAGTCCCACCAAGATCCGCTGGAGGTAACAGGACACCACTGTAGGACGGGCGATGAGCGTAAACGGGCAGAGGTAGCCCAGGAAGATGCCGGCGAGGATGATGTAGCAGAGCTCCCGACTGGACGACTTGACCACAGGTGTGTCCCGGTACAAGACAAAGACCATGGCCACGAAGGATGTGACTAAAATGCCCAGGCAACTGAAGACCACCTGTATGATCGACTCTGGGTTGCTCCACTCCAGGTAGCGCAGAGGGATTGGCTCACAGCCTGAAAACGGGGAGAGCATGAGAATAAGCACACAATAAACCGGGAGCAGCTCATAAAAAATGCAAGCCCTCAGTAACGATGGGTTACTTAACGTAACCCCAGGTTCTTTGATAACAGAGTGAGGTGTTTCACTATGGGAATCGCTTTGGGCGTGACCAACTACGGAAGCTCTTATGACACCACGTCTGTCTTAGACAGACAGGTCGACCTGTGATCCAGGCTCCGCCCCCACCCATATCACTCAGGTCGACCTCCCCCAAACTCATTACAGAGAGATTTCTTCCCGTTCCTGTGCAAGGAGGGAAGTGTTGGTGAAACACCTCACTCTGTTATCAAAGAACCTGGGGTTACGTTAAGTAACCCATCGTTCTTTTTCTAACTTCGCTCGGTGTTTCACTATGGGAGATATAGACCACTCCCGGATTGCACCATTTTCGTTGTACAAATTACGAGGGTCCTGACCTGTCGGCTCCTAGCACAGCATGTGCTAGTGATGGCTCAGATACATTTTAGTCTGTAAAACCGCATAAAAGTGTGCGGCGTAGCCCAACTTGCCGCAGCACAGATATCCTGAACCGACACTCCCTTAAGCAGGGCCCATGATGTAGCCATGCCCCTAGTGGAGTGGGCCTTTAAGCCCTCAGGAGGCTGAGATCCTCTGCATTTATATGCTAGAGAAATAGCATCTACAATCCAGTGGGACAGTCGCTGACGTGACAACGGCTTCCCTTTATGAGGAGTAGCCCAAGACACAAAAAGCTGGTCATCTTTTCTGAAACCTGCTGTCCTTTCCATATATGCCTGAAGTGCACGTACTGGACACAATGAATTCAATCTCCGATCCTCCGGAGAAGAAAACGGAGGAGGGTGGAAGGCTGTAAGTTCCGTAGTATGACATCTATAAGATGAATCTACCACCTTAGGTATGAAAGCAGGGTTAGGGCAAAAGGAAACCTTTGTGAACCCTGGAGAAAACTGCAAACATGACGGGCTGACCGACAGGGCCTGTAAATCACTCACACGCTTAGCTGTCACCAGCGCTACAAGCAGTGCAGTTTTGAGAGAGAGAAACTTCAACCCTATGCCTTCTAACGGCTCAAAAGGGTGTTGACAAAGGGCCTCTAGAACCGTAGATAAATCCCACAAAGGGACCATCTTCCTGGTCACTGGCCTCTTACGTCTTGCCCCCTTCATAAAACGACTTATTAGAGGGTGTTGGCCTGGTGTCTTGTCACCAAACCCGACATGACAAGCAGAAATCGCTGCTAAATATACCTTCAAAGTCGAAAAGGCCCTTCCTTTATCCAGCAAATCCTGGAGAAAACATAATATGTCCCTTACTGAGCATAGACAGGGGACAATATGGCTTTTCTCACACCATTCTTCAAAGACTTGCCATTTATTGGTATAAAGTGAGCGAGTAGAAGCAGCTCTGGCACACTGTATAGTGTGTATGACTGATGGAGGCAGACCTGCTGCACTCAAATTCCCCCTCTCACGGGCCAGGCCCAGAGAGCTATCCTGTCTGGGTGGGGATGGTAAATTTCCCCCCCCGCTTGAGACAAGAGGTCCCTCCGAGGAGGAAGGGGCCACGGCTGGCCTGAGAGCAGTTGAACTATTTCTGCCACCCAATGTCTGGATGTCCAATGTGGAGCTATCAGAATGAGTGACAACCCCACCTCCCTCACTCTGGCTAGCGTAGGTGAAATCAGGCTCAGAGGAGGAAATGCGTACAGCAGGACGTTTGGCCATGGGTGAGCTAGTGCATCCATACCCAATGGTGCTCTTCCGTCCGCTAGAGAGAAATAAAGAGGACATTGGGCGTTTTCCTGCGAGGCGAAGAGATCTACGGCAGCCTGACCGTACCTCTGCCATATCTGCTTCACCACCTGTGGATGAAGTTTCCACTCTCCGTACAGAGGATTTCCTCTGGACAGTAGATCTGCTCCCCTGTTCAGTATTCCTGGAACATGGGTTGCTCTGATGGATAAAAGCCTTGAGTTGCACCACATGATTAGCTCTTTTGCTAACTGATGTAGTTGAAGAGTGTGCCCCCTGCCGATTGATATATGCAACTACTGTTGAATTGTCTGTCTTTACCAACACGTGCTGGCCCCTTATGAAGCCCAAAAAATGTTTCAGAGCTAGAAACACAGCTAGCAGCTCCAAGTAATTTATGTGTTTGTGAATCAGATGTGGAGCCCACACGCCATTTACAACTCTGCCCATCAGCGTTGCTCCCCAGCCTTTCAGTGAGGCGTCCGTCGTCATAGTAACTCTTGACGTCACTGCCCCAAGGGAATCCCGTTCTGAGCGTCGCGGGCTTTCCCACTGTCTGAGCGCCTCACGCACACCTGAGTTATTCTCACCGGTCGACTGAGATGTCGCCGAGAGCACAGACGCAGGTGCGCGACCCAGCGCTGAAAATCTCTCATCATGAGAAGTCCCAGCTGTACTACCGAAATCACTGAGGCCATTAGACCCAGCATCCGCAAGCACAGTCTGAACGGACTACTCTCCCGTCTGAAAACGGGAGAGACACTGAGTGAAAGATTTTATTCTCCCCTCTGTCAGAGTGACTCGATGAGAGGGAGTTTATACTGAGCCCCAAGTATTCTGTGTATTGAGAGGGCTCTAAACGGCTCTTTTTCATGTTTATTCTGAATCCCAGGTTGCTGAGATGAATTAACACTGTATCTGTGTCTCTGATTGCTTGCTCTTTTGACGAGGAGCATATCAGATAATCGTCTATGTAAGACAATATTCTTATCCCGTTGTTTCTCAATGGGAATAGAGCCGCTTCCACGCATTTGCTGAAAACCCTCGGAGCTAAAGACAGCGAACGGAATAGTTTGATACTCGTAAGCAGTGCCTCGGTATGCAAACCTGAGATATTTTCTGTGAGACGGGTAAACGTCTATGTGAAAATACGCATCTGACAGATCTATCGTCACGAACCAGTCGTTTCTGCGGATTGCCCGACAAAGCGATCTGTGTGACAGCATTTTGAATGAGTACTTTCTTAGGTGCTTGTTTAACACACGAAGATCTAAGATTGGGCGCAGGGCGTGCTCTCCTTCTTTGGGATCACAAAGTAACGGAGTAAAAACCCTGACAGCATTCTTCCCTGGCACCACTCTGATCGCTCTTTTGTCTAAAAGCGTGTTGATCTCGGCTGCCAGGGCGAGCTGACTCTCTCGCCACAGAGACTATCATACCATTGAATCTGGGTGGTTTCATGGCAAATTGAAGTCTGTACCCCCGTGAAATTGTATTTAGAACCCACGGGTGTGCTGCGCATGCGCGCCAATTGAGTATGCAGGGCGCAAGAGGTCCCTTGTATACTTCTTCCTCGGGGGCGCACCCTGATGACGTCATTACCGTCTCTGTGCTTGCCCCCATTGGAAGGGCGTGCGCTCCCCCTAGTGGTGACGCTAGGGAGGCGCGATTTTCCCTTTTGGGGTTTATGTGAAATATCGCCCTCGGCTGTCTGCCTGGCTGCGATATTGAAACGTTTATTGATTTGTGTTTTAAAATTGGGGAGCACCTCGCCCTTAGCTCGTGGCTTGGATGCGATAGTGCATTTTTTATTGTGAATTCCCCTGAACTGACAGGCGTTTGAACACACCTTGTGAGTGCTTGGTGACACTGTTGAACAATTTCCTCCTGTTTCTGAACCTGAGGAGAACTTACAATGAGAGCCCTTCCTGAACTCAGAACCGGGCTGGAAACCCTCCTTCTCTTTATAGGCGGAGAGAGAAGTGCAGGGGAACATGCGTGTGTTAGGTCGTACGTTTTTTCTTCCGTTCCTCGGGGTGGGGCGGCCGGTTTTTAGCCGCCGCGGCCGCAAATGAATGCTTTCCCCATGGTCCGGAGCCATCCGACCTCGGACGGCCAGTTTGTTGTCCGCTGGGAGCGGGTCTCATGTTTCTAGCCCCCGTCTGTCTCCCTCTCACCGCAGCGGATGCTGTAAAGCTCTGTCGCGCTGGCTGAGCGGGTGGGCGTTGTGCTAGCTTGCGAGGTAAACAGAGGTTGAAAGCTTCATCCTCTTGTTTTCTGAGGGTGCTAGTTTCTCTCATCTTTTCGAGAGCTGGACCGAACAGACCTTTGGTTGGGTCGTACGTAGCGTCCATCACCTCCGCTTTTTGAGCGTCACTCAGTCCTGACAGGTTTAGCCATAACGCTCTCTCACCTGAGACGGCCAGGCCCATCACGCGGCCACACCCCTGAACCGCTCCACGGGAAGAGCGGAGAATTAAATCATTGACCACACATATTTCGTCCCAAAGTGCTGGGTTCGGCACTCCTGTATCTAGCTGTCGCCCCATCTACTCCAGAATCTCTGCCTGATATGCTGACAGTAAAGTCACTGCATTTAGCGAGCACACTGACTGTGCCGCGTATTTATACATGCGCTGATAGACGGACGCTGTGAGACGTTCCATCTTGTTTGGCAGCGAAATCTGCGAGGAGGCGGAAATAGAGCGTCGATTCGGGTGGAGATGATAGGCCACTGAAGACTCTACCGCTGGGGGTCCGGTCAACCCCAGTTCTCCCATCCCCTGAATCTCCAGCTTCGTATGTCCCTTGGCCGGGAGCTTGATCTTAAAGGGGCTGCACCAATGGCGAGACATCTCTTTCATGCAAGCAGGCACAGCGGGCAGGAGTTGTTTAGCGGTGGGTTGAGCGGGCGGCAGCCTTTTTCCATCATAAAGGTCCCTCTCAGATCCCTCCGCATCTTGCGCCGCGGGCCAAGCTAGGCCCAGCTTAGCCGCGGCTCGTTTGCACACCTCGTACAGGTTACTGTCTACCTGCGAGGCAGAGTCGGTCGTGCTTGGCGGTCTATACTGTTGGACGGGGAGGGGAGAGTTGTCTTCCTCCTCCTCTTCGTCCATGTCCAAGTCGAGGAGGTCAGAATTAGCATCGCCATCTGAGTCCTCATCGCTCTCTCCTCCTCCTGTGTAAGAAGGCCTTCAAACAGAGGAGGCATGTCCGGGGATTCGGCTTCCATCATGTCCGCCCAGCTAGTGGTAGCTCGCGGTTGATGGTCCGTAGCCATAGGTTTCGCGGTAGCTCCTGACAGACATGGGTCCTGTCGGTTAGCCACCGCAACTCTCAGCCTTCTTTCTAAAATTTTCACTGGTATGGCAGCACAGTGGCGCTGCGTCTGTGGGTCCATAGCGGCGTTTGAGCGTGTTTTGGGCCCATACACACGATGCACATTGGGTGAGGGTCCCTGCCCGAGATGGTTGCTCCACATGAAGATGGACACGGGCGGGATACAACCTCCCTGTTCTTCGAATCATTCCCTTTGGCGGGGGTAATGACCGTCGACATGACGCTGAAGAGTAGAAAAAGTAGACTCACAACACGTTAGTCTGGATCTAGAAGGGTAGTAAGCCCTATAGAGGCTCGCCTTAACGCGTGAAGCCTGAAGCGTTTATAGCAATATAATACGCGATATTTGGAACAGAATAGCTCACCTTGACGTGAACACTATTCCGAAAACGATGTCACTCAACACTATCCAATCCAACTGATGTCGCGTTCGGTGGCGTAATCCAATGACGGTCCGCCTGATGAACAGTTTAGCGAAAACCAGCAAGGATGTTGGAAGTGCTAAGAGAGCTAGTAGTCCCTCACGGGAAGAAAGCGCGAATGAGTTTGGGGGAGGTCGACCTGAGTGATATGGGTGGGGGCGGAGCCTGGATCACAGGTCGACCTGTCTGTCTAAGACAGACGTGGTGTCATAAGAGCTTCCGTAGTTGGTCACGCCCAAAGCGATTCCCATAGTGAAACACCGAGCGAAGTTAGAAAAAGAACACCCTGGTGTTAAGAGTGTGGCTTGTATAATAATGTGGCTAAATAAAGACATTTTGTGCACAAAAACATAAAGATTTTCAGACTTAATGGCTCCATAAAATGGACACATTGTAATGAATCAAATACTGTATATTTCAGCCTGAAAAAAATACAGTGAGTCTCAAAGTAGGTTTTTAGCTCAACTATAAATAAACCCCTTTCTATTGAGCCATGGCCGGGCTGGGCTGCAGCCAGTGAAGGAGGGGGCAATGCAGCAGGACAAAGTAAGTCACTGCAATTTTCAGGGATCTTAAAGAAAAAGATTATTTATTAGCTTTGTAAATTTTACACTCTGCATATGAACTAATTTTATGTGTTGTAATGAGTAAGTTTACTGGAAAATGGATACAGATAATTTCACATCTGATCATTCGCCATATTTTCCTGTTCTTCGCAGAAGTGACAGTCTTGTATTGGCACAGAGGAGGGTGATCCTATTAAGAAAGTGTTTGTCTTTGAAACAGCACAGAAGGCCTTTAAAAGTGGGCCAACAGAGCGGTAAGTGAAGAAGGAACTGGTGAAGATGATGAATGGCTCTCAGGTGTCATGGGAAAGCAGTGAAAATAGGACAGAGCAGGTTCATAAAATAGTGCTGAGAGGATTTTAGCAGGACACAGAACAGGTGAGTGAGGAGGGAGGGTGGCAAAATGTATGTTTAAACTACAGTAAGTGTTATATCTGTAATTAAACTTTAAACTATATTGAGATTTAATGATTTGCTCAAGCCAAGATCAAAATAATAATGTAAAATGTATGTTAAGTTCCTCATTTAACTTTTTTTTTATTTGTGTTCAACAGAAGGAATTTGGACTTGTTGTTGTGAGCTGCTATAAAAAATGAAAATCCTTGCTTTTTTTCTGTTTTCAAACTGTAGCTGTTTCCATAAAACATCAACCAAACATGACTAGTTTGCAAAAGGTAAATTGCAAAGTAGATGCATTTTCATGAACTCTAGGGAAAATACTTTCTTCTAATAAACAGAGGAGAAGAAGAAAACAGAGCCAAAAACCTGCCGAAAGCTCAAAAAGCAAAATTGAGCTTTATATATTGCACTTACTCTTTTATGTCAGCTTGTTTTTGCTGAGCTGAATGCAAAGACAATGCTTTCTACAAAGAAAAAGCCATAAGGAAAACTATTTCTTTAAAATGTCTGCTGTGATGTAAATGTAGCTACGTGTTCAAAAGTAATGGTTTCTTATCTTTGGACTCTCTTTCAAAAATGACAAAAACAACCTTAAGCAAATAGAATTTTATATGTAAAAAATGAAAGGGCCATAGTTTTTTCATGAACTAACATAGTGTGAAAAACCAAACTAGAAGATTAGTGTGGGGTCAATAAGCAGTGAGCAAACAATGAGAGGAGTACCTTCCAGTTCTTTGTTGGGCCACCAGCCGAGTTCACAGGCCTTACACGTAAAGTCATCCTGCACAATCTCATTGTCCTTGCAGGGAGTACAGATCCAGCAGCAGCTCACCTCTCCCTTCCTGATCACCTACAAAGTGAAGAAGTCAAATGTAAGAGAAAGCTTTTTATTCTGAGTCATATTACCAGTCAAAACGGTTTTGTTATTTTCAATACAGAAATAAAGTGTGTATGATAGACTAGATCTAACAAAATACCCTAAATGTCAGAGGTTTTGACCCTTTTAAGGTTATTTTCACTGCCACGTTGAGTTAAAATTGTATAAATATTACAGGCTTTGTTTAAAAGGACTTTGCACTTTCCTTATGAAGGGCCTGAATTATTTAGCTCCAGTGCAGGGATTGCATATACAGTATTTAAATATTGCATGCTAAATGTGTGTGGGTTAACAATGCCGCCTCACTTTGATCTCTCCGTTGGAGCAGGGTTCGCTGCAAACAGAGCGCACCAGCTCACTGCGGTTTATCTGCATCATGTCATCATCCAGAATCAGGACACCCTCGTGCCATGAACCGATGTTGATGTAATCGTACACACCAGACTCCAAACGCTGGAAGTTCATTATCTCATACCTGAATGTGGACAGGCAACTATAAACAGTTACGTTGGAAAGAAGTTTACATCTTAGATTAGCCATTTTGAAAACGGTATATGGTATTCATGGAAAGTTATATGTAGTCACTTTAAAGTTTCTTTAAGTTTTTTTTACTTTGAGTTTATAGGAAACAACTGCACTCCAAACCTAACTAAGATCCAATTTGAATTCCTCACCGATAAAGGTCAACAAACAAATGTCAGCTGTAAAGGTCAAAACAGGATGTACCAAACAGAACTGGGAATATTTATTTCAACAAAGTTAAGAAAAAAAGAGCAGATGCAATGTCCCATAAGATTTGGTTTCCCAAATACTAATTAAGTTACTAGTTAAAGAGGACGAACAAATGAAGTTTGTTTTACCTTCCAGGTGAGTCTCCGTTCTGGTCGAACCATATGTCCTCTCCAGAGACGCCAGTGAAGGACGTCCGGAGCAGAAAGTCCAGTAAGTGGCTGCCGTCGATGGGCTTCATGGCGTCACACAACCCAGCGTGGCCCGGGCACAGCTCCTCGTGCATGTCATGCAGACCGTGGGCCATGGCATAAATGGCGTTAATGACGAAGCCCATCTTACTGTCTTGAACATAGTTGTCTTCCAAACTTTCATAACCTGTCCAGACAGAGCGGTAAGGATTTATCTGGGACAAGATGTCAGGCAGAAGAAAAGGCTTAAAAGGAGGGGCTTCATTACTGCAAGCAGTAGCTTAAGCTTCATCATAGTTTATAATTTCAGGTGAAGTACAAAGATGTGTGTAGCATGATGTCATGTATTACAAAGGAATAATAGGGTTCTCACAAATGCATTCGTTGTATTGTTTCTGAGGCGGAACTGGGAGCCCCAGTAAAATGGCTTCAAACACAATGTTACTATGGCTTTTCTGTATTCAAGTGACACTGATACTGTGTTGTCTCAAGTGCAGAAATAAACCATCTGCTTCTTCTGCTTCTAAATCAATTTCCTCAAACAGGACACCAAAGAGAGAAAATGTGAAAAACACAAACCCTATCAGTTCAGTGTAATACAGGCTTCAAGCAGGGAAGATGCTGCATTTTAGCACTATAAAATAAAGTCAGCCTTTTCCATATTTTATAAAAGGTATACTTCTTAAGAGAATATTGTGTATATACTATTAGGCACATTGCAGCAGAGGAGGCATCAAAAGAATAAAATATTGTGCTCAGAGCTGATTGTTTTTATCAAAAGTAAATGCATCATATGTCCCAATACCAAGGCTTACACTGAGAGCATTGATCTTTTGTAATTAAAAAGAAATGATGAGACTTGTCTGTCTTCCATCACCTGAAATAGCTCCAAAACAATTTAATATTTAATGCAGTGAAAGTGGAGTGCAATGTAATGATAATGTCATAACCATACAGTTTCTTAAATGAAACAAACCTATCCGATGGCTAAGATGCATTTAACTGTGAGTGTTTAAAAATCTGGATAGTATGCAAAAAAGGTAGTGTTCCTGAGCTATCAAAAGAGAACTCATAAAGTGCTGTCCCTGGGAGTCTGTTATACCACCTCATACCACCAGAGGGAGTCAAGTCAACTGCTCCTCTAAGTGACTGAGCTACACAATCCAGAAGGAAGTGTTTTCTGCTCAGTTAAGTTTGGAGTTTAGAAGTAGAACATTCACAAGCAGATGTTTCCACATTGTTAGAAAGAGCAGTTTCAACATCAGTGAAAACAAAAAGGTTCTTGGTTTCCATCTTATTGTAATGTTGTGAACACTATTTAAACAAGTCTCTTAAAAGGTTTTTAGGTGCACAAACCTACCAGTATTAAATCATATCAATATCTTCTGTATTTTCCCAATGACTCTGTTACATTTCCTGCCACATCTCGACAGTTTCGAAAAGGGACAGCTGGGACTGACTGTGTGAATGTGCAAACACACAGACATATAACACATAAAGGCTGAAGTGTGTAGCAGCTGGGGGAGCGTCCGAGGGGAGCTGCTGGTGATGACCTAGTTTTTAGCAGCTCCTTGGTTTTGACGCTCGCTTCAGTCGTGATGCATAGATGTCATGAAGTCAGTGTCGGCTTTAGTCAGATGAGGTCTACAGCTAAACACTAACACGACATAACACTATGCTATGTGACAAAATGCTACGTGGCTCCATGCATGTCAATGCCATTCTGCCAAAGGTGTCTCACCCAAATGTTATTGGGCTGTTTTTAATACGTTTTTAAGGGTTCCAATAAAGTGGCTCTTCTTCTAGAGTGGAAAGTACAAGTATAAGAAAACACCCCAATAGCTTCATATATTAGAGGATGACTGACATTAATCAGACTTTTAAAGCCAAACTAACAGAGACTGATTCATGAGTGGGACCATAATGGACCAAGACTGGGTCAAGACCAAGACCAAGACCAGTGCATAGTCCATGTAAAGAGAAACCAGGTAACAGTTTCATAATTCAAACATTAAAAGTCCAGTTTCTGTTTTTTTTTGGGAGATTCAAACAAACAAATGAAAAATAGGTGATGTTCTCAGATGCATTTAAAGTACTCATTCAAATGCAATAAATAAATCAGTTGTGTCTTGTCTTGTCTAGACTTGATTTAAATCTCTGTATGTGCAAAACCAAGACAAGGCCCAGGTGCAGTATGTAGAACTGCAACTGATTTTGTCAGTCAGTTAAGAGGTAGCCTAAAACCCAGTCTTAAGACTTTTCTGAAGTCCTACAATGGATTAATATCAGTCAACTTCTACATATATCTTCAAAGTGAGGAGCATTATGTTTTTGTTCAAAGGAAGTCACTCACCATCCCGGAGTTCTACATCAAAAACAAAAAAAAATAAAAAATTCACCAAAAAATACAAAAATAAAATTGTGTCATCTTTATACGTATATGAAAAACAATAAAGAAATCAAGAATAATATACTTTATAACTGGGTAAGATGGTGCACTATATTATAAAAATGAAAAAATGCTATAAACCTTATGGAAAAAAAATCTCTTTATGTGAAAAAACAGAATCTTGAAAGCTTATAGTTTTTTTTCTGCATGCAAATTTTTATATTTACGTTTGTCAAGACATAAAAAAAATATTCAAAGTACGTTCAAACAAATACTGGTACAGAGTCCTCGTAATTTAGAATTGAAAACGTAAATATAGACTTTCACAAAGTATGGGGAAGTATCTGAAACATGCTTGTTGAGCATTGTTTCAAGAAAATAAAGTGTAATGCATTCATTTTGTTGAGTTGGAACATAAGAAGGATTTGATTTACCTAGTTCATCCTCCTCTGTAAAGTCAAGTATCAAAGAAATGGACAATATGAGACAAATGTGTGTTATTGCATTGACTCAGGGCGGGTGTAGCCTGTGGCAATCTCATTCAAAATTAAAGTTTGTGTTCCACTTTATGGGGCCTTTGGCATCATCCCACGGGCAACGCACACTACAGTTTAGAAAGCAACCCTCCCAAATTATGTATCTATGCAACACTTACAGAAACAATTCACAGCACCTTTTCCGGTTAAATTTAGGCAAAAAAAAAGATCTTTTAGGTTATGGGAAAACAGCAGGATCTGGTGTATGAGAAATAAAGTCAAAGCATTCCAAAAAACTTTCTCGAAGGTTTCCCATCAGAGAGTCACACCAACCAAATTTTTGTCTATGAAGCAAAAGCTTATTCATAACAATCACCACATGACAAAAAATGTGTTATGTATTTTACTCATAACACTTAGTTTTATGATGGAGACATTGCACATACCTTTTGGGCAAAAAAAAAATGGTTGTGTACCTGAGCAGTTCCTTGTGTAGTGGGTGTTCTCCTGGGGGTGTCCCGGGAGGCGGCACTGGAAGCGGTGCTGCCAAAACTCGGGGAACCAGGGGTTACGTTGGTTTGTGCTGAGCCTGAGCTTCAGGTAGTAGTCGTCGAAGGAGGAGACCTCTTTGGACTGGAGCTTTACGGTGATGCCACCCAACGCCTCAAACTCGTAGCCCTCCACCACCTCCATCCGGTCGGCCCAGCCATCACTGCAGGAGGGGACGGTGAATAGATGCACAAATAAAAGACTGATCAGTGCAGCAGTAAACAGGCTATTATGGCATATGAAAACATAGCATATTCAACATTTCTCTTTCATTTGCTAACCAGAGAAATAAAACTGTAATATAATCTGTTCTGTGTAACTCTACGAAGACGTTAGACATTTTTGAAAATGTTGTTGTTGCAGGAGTCGGGTGACAGAGCGAACAACTGCATCAGTCCATCTCTAAGGTTGAAATCTTAAAGTGAATTGAACACTACTGGAAATAATTGGGACTTGGTTAAACAAGGAGCTCTGCTTTATGCACTGCTTCATTTGACTGGAATACAGCAGATCACTTGTAGTTTTCCTGCAGCCTTCCCACAATGGGCTATGTTGAGTAGAAAGAGGAGAAAGAACCCCCATTTGCAATCACTAGACCAGCGAGAGTTCACAGCACAATCTGCCGCAGAGACACACAGCTCCCATAATTCACAGTCTGCACACTCGAGATTTGTATTTATAGGTTTTGTTGCTCCTCTGTTTGAATTAGTCACTTGTGGCTCTAATCCAGAAACAAAAGACGGCGATCATGTTGGTCATAATTTAACCAAAGCTTTTGTTCAATGCTTAAATCATACACAAGATGAAACCAGTTCACTTGGGCTGAGCAGAGTGGGATCAGATATGTCAAGAATATAAATGAGATCAATCTAAAAGGCAGAGCAAACAGTATAGCTCTGCTTAAGCCCTTGCAGTGCTCAGTTGTTCCAGTCTGGGCAGTTATAGAAACCTAAACAGCAAGTGATTGATCTAAAGGCTCCTTCAACTTGGTTATAAGGAGCTTTAAATGTCCATTTTAGATTTCAAAAAACTTTATTTTGATGCAAACTTGAAAAAGAAAACACATCTTCTTTGTTTAATTCTACTAAACTGTGCACAACCAGTACTGATTTAAACAAATATAAAGAAAAGGGGTATCTAAACATATTTGTATGTCAAAGATCATGAATACAGAGCTAAATACAGCTCATTAGTGGGACACAAATATCCATCCCCAGCCTTTTTACAAACTTACCTTTGTATAAACCCGAGCCAGCAGCACGTTTAGCTTGGCTGCCACTTCAGTAATGAGCAGATATGGTCCTGTCGTATGTGACAGGATCAACAACACCTGACCATCTGCTTCTCAGCACCACACTCCCCACAGTCCTGACTAAACTCAGCCAAAACCGAGCGCTTTGACGTCATTACACACAGGCCCTGAACATATTTAGACCATGTCCTGAACTGTGTGAATACCATCTCACAATATAAGGCTTCAAAATATGTGAAGTTAAAAGAAGCCTACTGGGACTTGGAGTAGTAGTACTATACTGTAGAGGAATGATGCAAATGAATAATTTATCCTGTGAAGAGTTTTTTTCCCCAGCAGAGCAGATTTAGATTTCAAGCTGTTGCAAGACATTCGTCAAACCCAGCATCATGGAATCTTTTATCATTTCCAAAGCGCAGTAGAGATGTTCACATGAGTTTCAGATGCGTGTAGAGTGGGAACAGCCATTAGTGTTGTATAATTCACAACCAAAGCAGTTTTAAAGGTCTCTGTCAAATCTCATAATCACATTTTTACTCAGTCTGAGTTTCAGACAGAGGCGACCGCAAAACCACAACTGATTTATTTATAGCCATTATTATTCTGGTTGGAAACATTTTCTGCACATCATGGCACCTATTATTGATACTCTGGTCATTTCTTTCATCCCAGACTCAGTTAGCTGTTGGTTTTTAATCAGCCTGGCCTAAATGTGCTCTGCAATGGTCAAAAACATTTTCCTTTTTCAGTGTTTCCTTGACCTGAAAAAACCTGAAAAACACAACTGTTCTCTTTATTTCCAATGAAGCTTTGAAGTAATGGTAAGTTTTTTTTTCTTTGTGTGTTTGTATGGATAGTCTGCTCCCTCTGATGTCACTGAGTTTGGTTTTAAAAACACATTAAGCTGTTATTAGTTTACCGTGCATATGGCCACCACTAAATTTGGTCCTTTAGGTATTTAATAGTACCATCACAAATACATCAGCATAACTCTCAAAGGGAAATTGGAAAACAGTCTGAAAATGTAGACACTATATTCAAGATGTGAAGAATCAAGAGAGTTCAATGTAAAAACAAGACCGGAAGGACAACAAAACTAACAGAATAGATCCCAGAGTACCTTGCAGATGCTATGTAAAAATTGAAAGATATGGATTTGTTTTGATTAGATAGACTGGGGCGCCTCAGTGGCTCACATGGTAAAGCACACACCATATAGTCAGGAGACCCAGGTTTGTCATTCCCCTCTCTCTCTCCCTGTTTCCTGCCTGTCTACTGTCCTATCTAATGAAGGACAATAAAGAATCTTAAAAATAAAATAAAAAACAAGAGAAAAAGATTAGACACATTGCTTGGAGCTAAAATGTGTTAAATATTTCAACATAAGAATATAGTGTCAGAAACATACAGTGGTTGACAGAATATTTGGGGACCTAATGCATTTACAAATAAGGGTTGCATCTATCCACAAGTAATACATAGAATACCACTTTCACTCTAAGGAGCAGCACTGAAGCTTTAAAAAACTAAACCCATTAAATCATTTCTTATATACAGTACAATTAATAACTCACTATAAAGATCTTCTAAATTAACCACACTATTGCAGTTTTGCTTCAAGTCAAGCTACTCCGAAGAGTACTTCGGGACTTTTACATTTTCTATGTGAGTCTATCAGTGCTTTGATGTTCCCTACTCCACATTCTTCAGCTTACGCTTGAGGTGCTGTCCCATATTAGCCCGTCCCGCCTGTGATCTGACAGGGAGAGCCATGCATTATTCATCACTGAGCCCTGACTCAAAGCATCTTCAGCTTTCAGACGAGCTCTTCTCTTCCCGCTCCAAGAAAACCAGGAGTCTTTCAGTTCTAGATGAACTTTGTGAGCGTATCATCCAAAGCACAGCTGAGTATTATGGCAGCAAACTCAATTTTCCTCCTGACTGAATGTGGATAGGATTTTTATGGAAAATAACTGATATTTGCTCAATATTTTTAAAGGCTCTCTCAATGTTTTCAGTGGTTATTTTTATATGCAACCATTAATTACAATAAAATGTATTTTGGCTTTCTTGGAGAAAAAGATTGACAACCCAATGCTAATTCTATTACTTCCTGTTTCTACAACTGCCCATACAGGACAAACTGAACCCAGAGCAGAAGAAACACTGCAATGCTGGAGGAAAACCACATGCATGTCTTTTTTAAGTCACAGTTTCATTTGAAGAGTGAGGACATATATTGTATTATATTAAAATCTGTTTAATTTAGGTAATCCTCTGACCTAGTATTTATTGTGTCTGTTTTCATAGAAACCATAGAAAACAGTATGACCTTGCAAGATAAGATCAGACAGAGACATTCAAAAATGCTCTCAAGAAAATTTTTAAGATTAAGGCCAGTCTTAAACACACACTTGGCAGAGTAAGTAAAGACAATAATGTGAAATAAAATAGTTTTCTCTTGTTTGTTTTTGCTGCAGTGCTTTTATATTTTGATCCTGCCACAAGATAACATTTTCAAATTGGGAACATATATTTCTTTTTTGCTGTTAAACTTTCAGTTTGCCTGGTCTTTAATGTGTTTGACTTTAATGATCATTAAAAAGCTGCAGCAAACACCCACAGCACTGCTAAGAGCCACATATCTTTTCATCATCTGTTTGAAAAGTTTTCATCCGCAAAAAAGAACAGAAACACAACAAACTAAGCTGAAAGCCCAGAGGGGATTGTTGCTCTAACAAACCTGCCAATTAGGAGGAACTCTCCGGCTACACCGAGCCGCCGCATGGCCATGAGCAGCCCTCGCACCGTCATGCCTTCACAGAAGCACACCACAACACGGGCTTTGGGCAGACGCTCACGCAGCTTCCTGAGCAGCCGGTCGAAGTGCTTCTCACCGGCGTTGCTGTAGATCTTGTCAGAGTGAGCGATGCAGAGGCCATCCTGTGCGACCAGTTCTTTAAACACCTCCATCCCACTTTCTCCATAGTTACCTGCAAAAACATGAACAGTTATTTGGTTGCAGTGGGCAGTTTTGAAGCAAGCCTATAAACATGCTGCACTGCACAGAAAAAAAATGATGTAGCTACAAGGTTTTTTTACCAAAACATGAATAAATAAGTAGTAAGTAGTTTTAAACCTTGTCTTGGCAAACAAGTCTAGGTCTTCAAAGAGAAAATCCTACATTTTGTTAAAACCCAACCCCTACCCAAACTTACCTACTGGGTAATAATTGTTTTAAACCAGCAAATCCAGTAAATGTGATGTATTGCACACACTGTACGTAAGACTGGATTTTACTTTAGTATGTTCTTTAACACGAAAAAATAATAATAAAATAGGGTTGAAATAGAGAGGTTACAATAAAAGAGTGTCCTAATTTCTGAACTTTCGTATATATTGTTGTTAAAGTGACAGCAGTCAGAGCTGTGATATATAACCAGTTTACCATAGTAGCCCTGAAAGCTACCTTGCAACAAACTGAAGGATAAAAGGAAAAGTTTGAACTGAACTGAGAAACCTGTGGTAGGTGTTCAGTGCTTTTTATAGACCCACGAACAGTTTGACTAAAAAAAACTGGGTTAAGATGACCTCGGCATTGGAAGAGAAAAGGAGGACTTGACACTTTCAGGTTGCCACTCCATGTGTTAATAACAGCCAATCAGCTCCAGCCTAATCAGTCTAAGTGTCCCTCATGACCCCAACTAATTATTGCCAAAGATTGGAGCCTCATCACTTTCCCTTTCAGTTGTGTAATACTGAAAGGGAAAGAAATAACTTAAATAACATAGACAGAACTTTATGTTAATGAGGAACAAGTTGGGAGCTTTTAACTTGACTTTGACTTGGCTCTGACATATATTTACAGTACACTTTGTGTGAGGAATTTTAAACTGCTGTGGGAGGAAAATTTTATAATAAATACATAAAAAAAAGAAAAAGCACATTTGCAAGAAAAAAATGAAGGTCAAAGGCTAAGAATAAGTGCTTCCAAATAACCCTCACTTTTTATGAAACCTTCGGAGAATGGACAAACAGCTAAATATTTAATAGAAATTATTACAAACTGGGAACTCACAAATGCTCTGTTTTTCTAATGTTGCTAAGTTGCTCACAACTCTATCTAGTGGTATCTAAAAGAAGTAACAGGCCGAATAAACTACTTTCTGAGTCTTAAATCTAAATGTTGTTGAATATATTTACAAATTGTCAACTTTTTAAATGCAAAAAGGTTTGTCTTAGCATGTTTTGTTTGTGGGTAACAAGATGAAGAGTGGCTGTGACCTTGGTGAAGGTCTGCGCTCTCTCTGAATCTAAATGAACAGACTTTATTTAGAAGCGTTTCCAAAAAATGAGAAAGAAAACATCAGCTATTTTTTAATTTGTTCAGTGTTTCAAGGAAAGCTCTTGGAAAGCCATTACTGACTGAGGTTGAATGTGTTTCATGGGGTTGAATGTTGATGAGGGATGATTTTATGCATTAAAATGTGTTTTTTTTCTTAACTAATAATCATGTACTGTATGTAGATCTGTATGTCCTTTATACTGATCCTGCAGTTCTTTTAATACTTAAAACTTGTGCAATAAGACCAGCGTTAGTTAGCTGACTCGTACCTGATGTAATTTTGAGTCGGAACATTTTGCAGAACAAGACTCGACGAGTCTGAGTTTGTGTCAAGACCCAGACTAGTGCATGATGCAAAGGAGAGAAATTACTGGGAATTTTATCTTGACTCAATTTGCGATCAGCCGAAATTAAAGAAGGGAGTGGTTGTGATAAAAAAAAATTAAATAAATGTGAGATGTTCTTTGTTGCATTTTAAAAATTACATCTACAATAATCACAATAATGACAAATGAATCACTTGTGCAGTTGGTTAGATATGCAAAAAAGCCAAATGAACAGAAAACTAACCCTTGTTACTGACAGGTCTTACCCTCTGTGTGCACTGCGGACACATAGGTCCAGTTGTGGCTCTTGATGATGTCCAGTAGAGCTCGAGCCTGGAGTGTGTCAGAGGGCACTACTCTGAGGAAATACTTAAACAGGGTCTTGTCGCTGAGATCGATGCTCGTAGCGGAGTAGGCAATCTGTGGGATGTTGAAAAGCTGCAGTAGGTTTTGGACTTGAATGGCCACTGAGCTAGAGCCGGGCCCAATCACCCCCGCGATGGGTTTCTTGGTCGGGGGTGGCTGACTGGAGGGCACCCCTTCAATGCACCACCTGGATCCGTCCTTCTCGTCCCGAATGGAGATAAGTGAGTCCCGAATAAACTCAATGCTTTGCTCTAAGGCCACAGACGAGTGCCAGCAGGAGTCCCGGATCTCACAGCCCAGAGTGATGTTGGGCAGCAGGTGTGGGTCTGAGTTAATCCGGTCCAAAGTGTAAAACATGGCCTCCACTCTCTGGATGCCGTACTGCTCGCGGACCTCCCCACATTTCCGTTCTGCCACTCTCTCTGCTGATGGCTGATGGTGGACCGAGAACAGCGCTCCAATTATAACATCCCCGTCCATCCGCGCCACCAGCCGGGACGCCGAAGTAGACACCACTGACCTCTCATTCTTGCTCTTGGACAAAACAATTGTCTCGAACAGTATCATAGGCAGGTACAGGACACTTATTGCAGTAAGGTGAATCATGCTGGATATTGAGCCACAGGTGCAGAGACCAGAATCATGTCCAATTCACTGTAAAGGATGTCCATCAATCCTTTTGACTGGGCAATTATTGGTACCTCCTTATCACTGCTGTTGGCCTGTTTAAGAAAGAAGCAATTGAAGCTTAAGCATTTTCACTGCAAAGTAGGCAAAACTTTACAAAACAACATTTTTATCTTTATTTGGCGTTCCATTTTTCCCTGTACAAGTATACAAGGCTAAATCCTGTTGTTGTGGTCAAATAAAGCAAAATATTGTACACTGAACAAAAATTTAAACACAAAACTTTTGAACATTTTTTTATGAGCTGAACTCAAAGATTTTAGACTTTTCTATAAACACAAAAAGACCTATTTCTCTCAAGTTTTGTTTACAAATCTATCCAAATCTGTGTTAGTGAGCCTTACCTTTGCCGAGATAATCTATCCACCTCACAGGTGTGACATGTCAAGACGCTGATTAGAGAGCATGATTATTGCACAGGTGTGCCTCAGGCTGGCCACAATAAAAGGCCACTCTTAAATGTGAAAAAAGTTTTATCAAACAGCACAATGCCACAGATGTTGCAAGTTTTGAGGGAGCGTGCAATCGACATGCTGACTGCAGGAATGTTCACTAGAGCGTTTGCCCGTGAATTAAATGTTTATTTCTCGACCATAAGCTGTCTCCAAAGAATCTTCAGATCAGAGAATTTGGCAGTACATCCAACCGCCTCACAACCGCACGTAATCACACCAGCCAAGGACCTCCACATCCAGCATCTTCACCCCGGACAGCTGCTGCAACAATCGGTTTTCATAACTAAAGAATTTCTGCACAAACTGTCAGAAACCGTCTCAGCAAAGCTCATATGCTCATCGTCTTCATCGGGGTCTCGACCTGCTGGAGTTTGTCATCGTAACCGACTTAAGTGGGTAAATGCTCACATTTGATAACGTCTGGCACTTTGGAGAGGTCTTCTCTTCATGGATGAATCACGGTTTTTACTGTTCAGGACAGTATCTAGTTACAGTACACCAGATACTGACTGGTTTTCGGACCCCCCGGACCCCTCCAATACAGTGAAACCGCTCATTTTAGAGAGGCCTTTTATTGTGGCCTACCAAAGGGACACCTGTGCAATAATAATGCTCTCTAATCAGCATCTTGACATGCCACACCTGTGAGGAGGATAGATTATCTCGACAAAGGAGAAGTGCTCAATAACACAGATTTGGAGAGATTTATGAAAAATATTTGAAAGGAATAGGCCTTTTATGTACATAGATAAAAATTGTCTTAGCTCATTGATTTCATGGAAAGCTCATGAAAAGTGGCTCAGTGGTAGAGCGGTCGTCCTTCAACCGGAAGGTAGGAGGTTCGATTCCCGTTCTCCCCACAGTTCATATTGTTGTTGTGTCCTTTGGCAAGACACTTAACCCCCCTTGCCTTGTATGAATGTGTAAGAATGTGAATGTATTTGGTAATGGTCGGCGAGTCCGTAGGTGCGGAATGGCTGCCACGTCTCTGTCAGTCTG
Organism: Perccottus glenii; assembly: GCA_024416835.2. NCBI lineage: Eukaryota > Metazoa > Chordata > Actinopteri > Gobiiformes > Odontobutidae > Perccottus > Perccottus glenii. The sequence continues at coordinate 22,107,757 of CM044565.2, read as the reverse complement.
CCTCAGGGCAGCTGTGGTTACAGATGTAGCTCACTACCACCACCAATGTGTGACTGTGGAGTGAATGAATAATTGATATGTAAAGCGCCTTTGCGTCCCCGGAAAAGCGCTATATAAAAAAAATATATATATATATATATATATATATATATATATATATATATATATATATATATATATATATATATATATTGATATATATATATATATATAATACATATAGAGGAATGATAAGTTCTCTCCTTTTCAGTTAAATTGGAAAATACTACTTATGTGCTTATTATGATGTAGAGGTATTTAGAATAAAGTAAGTGGAGTGTGTGGTGAATTTAAAACATGCGTGATTCTTGTTGGACTCTTTAGGTAAAAAGTTACATTTTAGCGTCATTAGGTTTCAGCACCATAGACAGCTTCCTCTGCTTTAGCCCATCCCCCTTTTTTAACAATTTGAACAATACCTTCCTCTTCAAAAAACGGCGCAAGAAAATGCAATTCCTTCTTGCGACTTGACAGATTTTTCCTCTCTCATTTACTCAACATTTTTTCAACATCGTCACCAGCGTGCGTATCATTTATCTCGTTAAACGCAAAAAAAAAAAAAAATGTGTATAAACTGCTGTGTACTTACCTGCAGCATGCGGATCGGGACACATGGACTATGTCTCTCTGAAGCATCCGGACTGGACTGCTTCATCAGCCGAGATGCGGAGCACGCTACGGGACTCACTCTCTCTTCCCTTTGCACTGGGCAAGAGGTGCCCCCTTCTCCTCCTCATCATCACTGCATCTGAAAAGCGGGTCACACTCACTGCAGTGCCCCTAATACCACAGTTTGCGCGTAATGGGGAGAAAGGTGTGACGAAAATCATTAATATATGTTATGAACGTCTACTTAATAATGGTGTAGGCTATATGTAAAAAACATAAAACAAAAGCTTGATTTAGTGGAGTGTGTATGCCCCCCGTTGAGATTACAAAGGTAGGCGATAAGAGAGTTGAACTTTACGTGAACATACCTGCTGCGTAGTCTCTGACAGTGACAGATACTAATTTACAACCTGCTGCAGCGTCATCAAATTTAAATGTGGTATGCTGCCATCCTGTGGTGAAACACGGTACTGCAAATGTCAGATAAAAGTTATTTGTTAAAACATTTACGTCTTAAACAAATAGGCTGCTGAATAATTGTGAAAAAAGCAATTCAGGAGTAATAACAGTCATACAATCGAGTTATTAAATATTTAAAAGCATGAAAAACTTGAAACGACATTGTAAAACTTAGTTTTAGTGTCTTTAATCTTATTTTTTAATAAAAATGTTAGCAAATTTTGAGGAGGAAGTACTGTTAGCTTTATTTATTGTAGCTATGTAACATAATAGGCCAGATTTTATCAATAGACACGGGATTATGATATTCTAGATGTGGCGGTGTAGGAATTTAAATCTTGTGAAATTACCATTGTTGTATTTTCTTACCTATCTTGGTCCTATTTAGAAGGATTTATAATTTTATTTGCTAAATCTTATCCTGTCCATTGTTTTTCCTCGTCAAATAACCTTTTAACCAAAATTCAATTCAACTTTTATTCAACGGAAGTTTAGCTAAACTTGTCTTGACGTCACTTCCTCCATTTAAAAATGGCGGACCACAACACGGAGCGGCAGTCTGGAAGTGATCTGTAATGTCCTGGCTTGTTTCAGACAAAATATCAAGAACTAGAGCCACATGATACGAGTCTTCGAGCAGCGATAGAAACCAGAAAGTCTTGTGCGAGCCCCTGAAAGTAAATACACTTGTTTTATTTTGTGGATTTAAACGTTAAACGCATAAAGCCTCACTGTTTAACCAATAGAATGGACAGTTGCGGGGCATAACGCTGTGCAATTAGTAATCAGCTTAATATAGCATAGTATTTTATCATTTCAAATATCAACTAGTTTTTATAAATTGGACTTTATTTGTATGTATATTATAAAACTATAAAATCTGTACAAAAGTTGTTGGTTTAGATTACATTTGTTTCTAACATTGCATAATTAAACCAATTGCTGCGGTATGAGCTACTGTGTGCACTGTGCAGTGGTTTGTTTAGTCTGACTTCTGTTGGTCAGAGGGAGAGATTGTCTTGATTTAGGAGAGTGAGACAGAAGTCACAGGGACTCGACTGTGCAGTGTGCACTGCTGTTTATGACACCCAACAAAAAAAAGAAAGAAATGTTTACCATCAATAAATAAGAATGTAATGGCCACGCCAGTCAAAATTTTGATTTTTCTTCTGCTTAGTTTTAAATCAGCACTCTTTATAGATGTATGGTAATTCTGCTGGAAATTTTACAATATTATTATTTTTTGCAGGGTAATAAGATGAGTAGCAGAAGGAAGCGGGCTCCCCCTGTGAGGGTGGACGAAGAAGCAAAGAAAAGACTGGAATGGAACATGTTAGAAGACCGGAGGAATGAGGTTATCCTGGTTGAAGACGAAAACCAGATGCTCACTTGCGCTACCGACACTACTGAGCAGACTCAAAGCAGCACTCCCCTTCATGCCACCAACAACACTGCCTCATCCAGCTCTGTAAACAGTACAGAGGAGCTGCCCTATTCATTCACAGACATTACCTCCACTGCTGCTCCCTCCCCGTCAGTTTCTGTGGTGCCAGTGTCACAGCTTGGCCCTATTTGGAATGCCCTCATCGGAGAGTTCACAGTTCAGCCGAGTTGGCTTCCGTCAGACTTTGAGCAGAGGATGTTTTCACTTCAAAGGAAAGACAAACAGCTCTGCTTGAGCTACAGCCGCAATGAGGAGAGCTCAGGGCCACACAGGACCATTTGAAGAGGACACATACAAGGCAGAGTGTAGCCTTAGTAGGATCTCACTGGTCGACCTGGACTGGCTCCTACAGAGAAGAGTGGTGCAGCTCTGCCACCAAGCAAAGCAAGACTCATTCAGGGTATAATTGCTTGCTTGAATGCTTTAATCCTAAAATATTTACTTTGTTCACTTTTTGGATTTTTTGTTGACCCTATAAGAAACACATGTACTATACGTTACAGTTTTAGTGTTGAGTGTTATGCATAGTATTTGGAATTTGTTATGAACATTTTATATTGAGTGTCTTTCCTTTTTTTATATTTGGCAGGTGGGGATTTATTTATTGGAAACAGGACTTGGTATGCCCGAGTTCCTCAGTGAAGGAAATACTCGTTTGAAGAAAGCAAACCAAATAATGCAAAAGTTAATGGAATATTTCTATGATTTTATTATCCCTGGTACGTTTCTAGATGTAATTATTTAAATAATTATTATATTTTTCCATGTAGTAACAAAAAAGAAAATACAAAAATATTTTTGTCTCAATTTTAGAAATTGTGGAGAACGAGGAGGAAGAATGTGACACAGAGCTGGAGAGACAGAATATTGAGGAGCTTTACGAATTTGTCAGACGTGTTCACCAGAGGGAGGGCCAGGAAGTGACCTCTGACGTCCAACACAAGGCTCTTATTCCTGTGCTCAGGCCATATCAGTGTCAAGCAGTCAACTGGATGCTGAGGAGAGAGAAATACACAAGCTCTTCACCAAAAGGTAACAAGAACAATACATCATATTGTTGCTTACTGTTCTTTTTTTACTTTTTTATGCAGTTTTTACATTTGACAAATAGTGCTAAAGCAAACAAAATCCTGGGAAGAATGACTATTTTCAATATATGTCTTCTAAATATTGCAAACTACCTTCTTTTCAGAACAAACGTTGCATTTTCTTTGGCATGAGCTGGTGACTTTATGTGGCAAGAAGCTGTTTTACAACCCTTATACAGGCTGGTAAGACCAAAGACAAATCTTTAACTTCCTAACAAATCACAAAATAACACTTTCGATATACATCTCTATACCCCTACTTAAAATCTATTTAAGCAGACCTGACCTCACAGTCCTTGACTGTGTATTGATACTTTAGTTCCTCAAACTTGTGGCACCAAGTTATAAACCGCTTGATATTGTGATGTTATTTTCAGCGTAATTCGTGAGTTTCCACTTGCTGGTGTTGAGTGGCCTGGTGGGATCTTGGCTGATGAAATGGGTCTTGGAAAAACAGTGGAGGTTTTAGCTCTGATCTTGTGTCACACCAGACAGAACCTGGAGCAAGAGGCCTTAACTCTGCCTGTGGTATGGCTGACAATATGGCTGCATATTGGTTTAATTATTTTCTTAATTAGCTTGGCCAGACAGACCAGTCACAAGAATTGTTGAATTAGGTCCACACTGGTTTGTTTAGAATAGAAAAGTCTGGTGAGGCTATGTCTTACTTACTATGTCTTATTTTACTTATACAAGATTAAAAGCATTAGGTTTTATAGTGGTTGTTCTTTTTGCATTGCAGGGAAAATCTGTGAACTTTTTTGTACCTCCTCAACCAGAAAAAACAAAAGTAACTCCCCGCAAGTCTGAAGTTCCTCAGCCAAAAATCAAAACATCCTACCCAAGTACGTTTGAGACAAAGTATTTTATGTTATATTTGGTAGATTTTGAATTAATTTATTCCCTTTATTGTTCCTTGCTTTTCCTCAGCTGTGCGTTATATGCTTCTTATGGCGTTAGAAGAGACACAATCAACAAAAGGAGTCACTTTACATACTATGTTCACATACATGCGCACTACTTATGGATATGATCCTGTGAAAAACCGCAACCTCATCAAGAGGAATATGAAGAAGCTAATTGAAGAAAAGAAAGTCAAGCAGATCAAAGGTCGTGGCATGAATGGTTCTTTTAAACTGGGGCATACGTATAGAGGAACACTAGAGAAACTACCAGGAGCATCCAAGTTGGTAAGAATGAATGACATCTTTAGTCTGTGAATTCAGTTTTTTTGTGTAAAATCATGCAAAATTTATCTGATCATAGCAGGTCTAAGACAAAGAACATTCTTTTTTGAACTGAAAAGATTGGCAACTATCTAAGATGATTTCAAATAGTTGTGCCTGCTGATGTTGTTAATTTGAGGCAGCATTTGACAATCAGATAATATTTTTGAATATTTATGCATAGAAAGCAAAGAATTTAAAGAGGGGACTTGTTTTCACATGACTGTTGTTGGCAGAAGTGTAGGGGTTACATTAATAAATCATTTAACATTTGTCTGGTTTTCTTTGATAGATTCCTAAAACACATGAAACCACGCCAAGGAAAACATTTCAAAGGCGAGCCAAGGACAAAGCAGAAGCAGCTCTTCAAAATGCTCTAACAGAAGATGAGAGAGATCCCGACTCACCTACTTCTGACTTTCCCAGTGTTCAGGACTCAGAGACAAAGAGAGAATATGAAAAAAGTACAAATGAGTCGGATGATACATTTGATATCTCAACTTCCTCTTTATCAGCGTCTCAGGACAAGATGGCTGATATGCCTGAGCCTATGTCTCAAGAGGAGATGGAGACCCCCACTAGAGAATCTGTTTTTCCTTTTAACACGTCGGATTACCGATTTGAGTGCATCTGTGGTGAACTAGGGATAATAGACTTCAAACCCCGTGTCCAGTGTATGAACTGCCAACTGTGGCAGCACGCAGACTGTGTGAACTACAAACAGGAGAGTCTTGACACAACGCCCTTCTACTGCCCACACTGCCTCGTCGCCATGAAGCCCATCGCCACCGGGGCCACACTTATCATATCCCCAAGCTCCATCTGCCACCAGTGGGTCGAGGAGATCAACAAACACATCAGGTCCTCCTCGCTCCGAGTCCTGGTTAGTTTTGTGTGTTAGTGTCTTTGTCGATCAAAGAGGTTTCATCTTTCCCAATTTCTGTTTCTGCTGCCAAAAACAAAGACCAATCTAATATATATTATTATTTTATTTTCTATATTATTTTATTTAAACAAGTATATATTTTACATTTTTGCTATAGTTTTAAAACACTTATAGCACATCACTTCCGATTTTTTGAACAAAAATTTTACTTAACATAAATAGCAAACAAATCATTTATTACATTCCTGTACGATTTTGAATAACATGCATTATATAATATGTAAATCTAAATTGTCTTTCATACACAACAACAGGTTTAAAAAAAACCTAAAACAAAAAATAATTAAGTTAAATTAAAAACTGAAAGAAAGACTTTAAACGTAGAAAATACTGTACAAATGTGATCTGACATTTTTTCATATTTGTCAGTTTGTTTTTTCTCATAAATGTGTGAATCATTATTTTATTTTCCCCTCAGGTTTATCAGGGCGTGAAGAGGCATGGCTTCCTCCAGCCTCAGATGTTGGCTGAGCAGGACGTGGTCATCACCACCTACGACGTGCTGCGGTCAGAGCTCAACTACGTCGACCTCCCTCACAGTAACAGCCAAGATGGACGCCGCTTCCGCAACCAGAAGCGCTACATGGCCATCCCTAGCCCTCTGGTGGCCGTCGAGTGGTGGAGAATCTGTCTGGATGAGGCTCAGATGGTCGAATGTGTCACTGCTAAAGTAAAGCCATTTGTTACCACTTAAGTATAGAATAAACAACAAGTTTCCTTTCATCATTTTCATTTTTTCCCCAAATATCAGGCTGCTGAAATGGCTCTACGTCTGGCCTCTGTTAACCGCTGGTGCGTCAGTGGTACTCCAGTCCAAAGGGGTTTAGAAGGTACCTAAAAGACTTAGAGTTTATTTTATTCAGACTATAAAATACTTAACTGTTATTACATATTTATATTAATACATTTTTGTAGATCTGTATGGCCTTGTACTTTTCCTGAGACTTGATCCGTACTGGGTGAAACGTTGGTGGGACCAGTTGCTTTATCGGCCGTATCGCCGTGGAAACACTGCGCCTCTTTACAGCGTCATCAGTCAGATACTGTGGAGATCTGCTAAAAAAGATGTCATTGATCAGGTAGGAATTATAATGAGCCCTTCATACAGCATGATTGAGAGTGTGTGAGCAGTATGACTAGAATAATCATTCATCTTTTTTATCTAGGTCAAATATCTTTGGTATATCATATGGCATATCACCTACTGTAAATATTTTTTTCCCTCTAGATCCAGATTCCTCCGCAGACAGAGGAGGCACACTGGCTGCACTTCTCTCCGGTCGAGGGTCACTTCTATCACCGGCAACACGAGGTCTGCTCCCAGGATGCTCTGGTCAAACTCAGGAAGATCTCAGACTGGAGCCTCAAACTGGGCAGCCTGGATCGGCGCACAGTGCACACCATCCTCGGCCCACTGTTGAGACTACGACAGGCCTGCTGCCACCCACAGGCCGTGAGGGGGGAGTTTCTGCCGCTGCAGAAAAGGTGAGGTCCAGCAAAAAACTTTATCCGCTTTACTGGGGGTTGGTTCATATTTTTAGGAAGGCCTGTGTTTTAGTAGTTGCTGTTAAATTAACAAATACAGGGGATAATTACTCCCCACACCATTTACAATTTGTTTATTAAAATATTTGTTTTTGAAAAATACTTTTTCAAAAGTGTAAAATGGTTTCTGTGAAACTATGACTTGTGTATATTTGTAAGCCTCTTAGATGTCACATGAGAGTGTGCATGTTAAACCAATGTCACTAGCTTTCTGAGCTTTTGGAAAACAAAGGCCTAATGTCTGCTTGCATTAAAGTCTCAATGTAGTTAATCACAAACTATTTTACACATTTGCAAAGAAGGTTTTCTCATATACTTATTATGATACACAGCTTTGGGTACAAGCCTATGGGAGAAGCAGTTAGTAAAATTCTGTTGCTTAAAAATAATCCTAATGGACGAGGTGATCAGAAATCGGCCAACAATTCACTACAGCTTCCTACTATCTGCCCTCAAAGTGCAACTTGGCCAGTTTGACCCACAGTTAAACAGCCAGCTTAAAGGACAGCCACGTTCATGACACGGGAAATACTTGGTTTTGGCTCAACAGACCTTACTAACTCAGTAATCATTAACACACCCCTCTGTGACTGAGGAGACTGGCTTTTTGTCTTTTCAAAAGGCTTGTTGAAGGACTAGAGAGCTTTTCTTTCTCAAAGCAACTGCTGTTAATTAAAAAAAGATATAGCATTATTAATGGTAATAGACTCCGACAGCCTTTTGTGGGGATACAGTTTGCAGTTGTGTTTATTTAAAGCTGAACCATTCAGAGTAATTTAGTTGTTAAGTGTATTTGTTTGTGGCATGTTTCCAGCACCATGACAATGGAGGAGCTCCTCAAGTCGCTGCAGAAGAAATGTCGAATGGAGTGTGAAGAAGCTCACAGACAATTGGTGTGCGCTCTGAATGGGCTGGCAGGAATCCACATTATCAGAGGTACAAACCCCTTTTCTTGTGCCAGTGCCCCTCTTCTCCCCGCTTCCCATGGGAATCAGTTCAAATTAAACACCACTCTTTATGTCCCAACACTTTTGTTTGTGCCGGGTGGCTTTGTTGAAGTAATTTGATATATATAATGTCCCAAAGCGTGCAGTGGCAGATGCTCTAGCACGTCACCTCGACATGTGATGGACATGAGTGTTGGTAATGACGCCTGTCCCTTTTCGTCGCCCGCAGGTGAATTTGTAGATGCAACAGAGATGTATAGAGAAGTGCTGCGTTCATCGGAGGAGCACAAAGGCAAACTGAAAACTGATTCTTTGCAGGTATATGTCTGTCTCATTGATGTTTTTCCCATTTGTATAGGATTAACACATGAAAGGATGTATTTGAAATTCAATTATAAACACATCTGTGAAAATAAAGAAGCTCATTAATTCATTCTGGTTTAGGGACTGTTAATTTTGGTTTGTATGGGGTGCTTTTATATGGATAGCTTTCACCACATTTTAATTTTGTTATGACATTGTAAAGTGGAAACTATTTTTACATTTAAAATCATTTACAATGCATTTTAATGAAGTCGAGGTTGTCACAGATACAGAATATACTGATATTCCGTATTACTGTTTTCCTCCAACAACCGGTTAGGTGAGAGGAGCAGGCAGTAAACTTCAGTGCCTCAGTCATTTTTTTAAGTCACTGTTAAAACAGTGGCTGCTTTGTTGCATTGTAATAAGATCTTGTTCTGTTTGTGGTGATAAGATTTTGTTTTGTAGACCAGCAAAGTAATTATCCTGACAATCCTGGAGGGGTTTATCAAAAATGGTAGTAATGTTAGCGATAATCTTGTGCTACAAAATAAAGGACAGAAATACAACAACTGAGGTGGGCTGTGACTTGCTGTTTTTGTACAGAATCCACATACAACACACTATCATTAAGTGGGATTTTTTGTTTCTTGTGTTTTTAACAGAGGCTTCATGCCACCCACAATCTGATGGAGCTGCTGAACGCCAAACATCCAGGAATACCACCAACACTGAGAGACGACAAACTGAGTGAGGAGGTAAACTAGACCCTGTTTCTTTTGTCAAAATAAAAACAAAAACAATTCTAGTTAATGTAGAACATACCACAAATCTGTCCGCTCTGTGTGTCTCGAAGGCAGAGCAGCTCCGACAACACTACATGACCAAATACGACTCTGAGGTGGCGGACGCCTATAATGCGCTGCAACCGGTTCTACAAAACATAAAGGAGCTCAAACGCAAAGTGAGAATGCCTTACAACCCTGTTCACTAACACTGCTTTATGAATCATTTTCTTCCACTTCCTAAAAGAATTTAAAGTAATTATTTTAAATATTATTTAGTTTTGGCATATAAAATCCAAACTCTACAGTATAGCTGCTAAAAGGATTTACGCATTATACTATATAAAGTTTACTTTTTATTTACTTAATTATGGACTATACCCTTTTCATGTTTTATTCCATATTTATTTCCTGGCCTTGTCAGAGTCATTGTGGGTACACACAATTCAGATGTAGGCCCAATAAAACTACTTGGCTTTTCATTCATTAGGTGAAGCTGAATTCTCCCTGGTGGCTGGACGTTATTCAAAAAGCTCTTCATGGCATCACTGACGACGAGCTGGTGTCCCGCGTCAAAAATGAGTTGACGGCCAACTACAAGCAGCCAGTCAATAAGCTGTCCATGGCCGACAAGTAAACAGTTTTGAACAGAAAAATTTGGGTATATTTTCAATGAGTAGTTGATAATATTAATGGATGTCCCACAGGTTTCGTGATGCCAGTGGTCTGCAGTTTATCCTCACGACAAAACTGGAAGAGCTAATGAAATCCCAGAAAACTGTTCAAAATGCAGTGAAGAGACTGGAAGGACCCGCTTCCCAAAAAGTGATCGATGAAGCTACAATCTGTCACCTCAGACCGAATCGACTGCCTCTTAATAAGTAAGGAATGGCAATTGGATCAGTTTTGCTTTAAAACTAAAAAACTAACTATACTCTTTTTACTTTTGTTCTTTCTGTGTTGTTTCAGTTGTGTTTTTTGCAAAGCAGATGAACTTTTTACAGACTATGAGTCCAAGTTGTTTTCTCAAACGTAAGAAAACCATTTCATGTTACCATAACTACTTTAATTGGATTATGTGTGCAAAATTGAATTAATCTGACTGTCCCCCAATAGTGTGAAAGGCCAGAGGGCTATTTTTGAAGAAATGATCGAGGATGAGGAGGGGCTGGTGGACGACAGACTTCCCACGACCAGCCGAGGTCTGTGGGCGACCAGTGAGACCGAGCGCGTTCTCAAAGCCATCTTATCGTTTTCCAAACTGAAACGAATGGATCCAGAGTTGGTGGAAGAAGGCAACACTTTCATGGAGTTGTTTGAGAACTGGAAGAAAGAGTACAAGGTGAGCACCTAGTTACTCGCCTAACAGCTGCTATTTTTTTTTTTTTAATAAAACCACAGCAAAAGTGGATAACGAAGGGCCAGTCCTACTTATAAATATAACATATCCCTCACAACACGCAATAATGTATTGATACCAGAACAAATAAAATACATACATAGAAGTCTCTGCCTGGGGTTAAAATTTAACCCCAGGCAAAGAAATTTGTTCAACAATTTATTTTACTGTCATGTGGTTAGTTGTAATAATCAACCACCTGTGTGCAAATGTGTCTCTCACTTCCTGCTTAGTATGCAAAACTACAGATGCCTCTGAATCGGCTAAAGCACTATTTTTGTCTACGCCATATAGAGTATGTCAAGAGTTACTGTAAGTGTATAACGTTTTAACCATCAGAGCTATTAAGGTGTGCAGCGTGTGCTTTATGTTGTGCTGTGTTTTTTATATTGATAAAAATGGTAAAAGCTTAAAAGTGTGTGGGATACCTTTACCTATTCTCTTGAAATACCCATTGAAATGCTTTACTGACGATGAGAAATGCCAACACTTCTACATTACCGATTCACCCATACCGTGATTAAATGCTTAAATCCATAGTGTTAAATTATAGTGTTAAACAACATCCATAGAAATCCGATCATAGAGAGGCCCAGGCGGCTTCCGAATGCATCCTCGTATCCAGTCACACTTCGGTTCACACCCGGCATTAACACTGACCACTTGAGTCCAGATGTAAGTGCCAAATCTAAACAGGCAGCAAAACAAAGGTGCTTATTCTGAGGAGACAGGATATCAGAGCTAATACTGATGCTGAGTGGGTTTGTTTGACAGGTGCTGCATGAGTACTGGATGGTCCTGAGGAATCATGTGTCGGCTATAGATGAGCTTGGTATGGCAACTGAGCGGCTGCGTGTGCGTCTGCCAGATGAGCCCAAGCCCAAACTTCTGCACATTATTGAACCACATGAGGTGAACTGTCCTGGTTTATGTACCACAATACATTTCCACACCTAGTCAGGAAAGATTTCACCAGCATTCTTACACTAGGGGCTTATGTGTTAGTTACTTTAATGTAAAGTTATAAACTATTTAATAATCCACATAAAAGATTGCAACATTCATGAATTTATTACCCAGGTAAATGGCATAATAGGTATTTGTTGCTGAGGATGTGGGACAGGGACTTCCTGGTAAAATAAAGGTTACATAAAAAAAAGTAAACTATTGTTATTGCATTCCTAACCTCTGAACTGTGGTGTCTTTACTTTCAGGTGGAGCAGAACAGAGTCAAGTTGCTGAACGACCAAGCAGTGGCCAAGTCCCAGCTGCAGAAGAAACTGGGACAGTTTCTGTATCTCACAAACCTGGAGAAGGTCATTTATGGTTGCTATAGTACTTAAGTCTCTTTAAGTGATAGAAATAACAGAATTGATCTTATTTTTAGGAAACAGTCATTTTTATAAAATATATGTGTTTGTGGTTTGTACATTTTTTTGATACAGAAACAGTAGACAGACAGGAAATAACAGTTTATTAGGTGGTGTTCCTAAAAAGCTATTTTAAGGAATTGGTTTTAGGATTTTTTGAATTAGCTTTATTTGACTTTTTAGTTGTCAAGAAGCTAATTTAATAAAAGGCAATTTGTTTAAAAGACAACCTGTTTCGGCCAATATGCCTCCATCACATCTTTGCATGTTACATATTGGATGTGTTTCCTGTATTTTTGCAGCAACCAAAGTAGGTGGAATCAAAAGATAACAAAACAGAAAGAATAAAAGAATGAAAAATGTTTTACTTCCTCATTAAGTTTTTGAAGTTTATCACCTCATTTTTCTTGGTACCTTTTTATAGAAATGTATTTTTATAAATATTCTCTGCTTTCACTCATTTCTACGTAAATCATTTTGTTTCAGTCTCAGGACAAGGAAACTGGAGGTCTCAACCCAGAGCCATGTCCCATCTGTGCTCGGCCCCTTGGACAAGAGGTAAGCGTTTGCTAAATGAAGATAAATTGTTTGTTTTGAACAGCAGAACTTGCATTTATTATTCCAAATATTGCGTCTCCAGTGGGCAGTGCTGACATGCGGCCACTGCTTCTGTAACGAGTGCATTGCCATCATTGTGGAGCAGTACAGCATGGGCTCACGGCAACGGGCCATTAAGTGCGCCATCTGTAGACAAACCACATCCCACGCCGAGATCTCATACGTGTTCACCACACAATCCTCCAGTCAAGACCAGGACATCCCTGTGAAGGTCAGCATTCTAGACTGTTCATCTAGATCTGTGTTTATATGCTTTACTATAGAGTGTACTGATTTTAGATTAAAGAGAAGAAAATGTCCACCATGTTTGCCATTTACTTAATATGTTTATTTTATTTTAGCATAAACCTTTAGAAATAAATAAACATAATGAAAAAAATTTAAAACAGAAACAAAGAAATGCATATTTAACTTTGGGCTAACAAGATTTCACTGCTTTTCTAAGACTAACATACATTTCATTGTATCAGTCATCACAGCAAATCATGATCTGATTTATGATATAATTTACAATTAAAAACTAAACTAGTTTTTAAATCTTGTTTAAATAAACGTATAAATAATACACTTTTCTTTCACTGTTTCTTTAGAAGTTATTTACAGGTGGGGATTTTATCATTGCTACCTTTTAATGAATGTAACCGTAATTTAAGCTGCAGACTATTCATTATTTACTGCTGTGTACATGTTCAGGGAAGCCACTCTACAAAAGTGGAGGCCGTAGTGAGAACCCTGAAGAAGATTCAAGTGACCGACCCAGGGGCCAAGTGTCTCGTCTTCTCTACAGTAACTGAACACCTTCCCTGCTCAATACTCAAGTGTGATTTATTTGGAGCCTATTGAGTTTGGTACTGACCCGGTCCTCTCTTGGTTCTCGTTCACAGTGGCAGTGCGTCCTCGATATCATCGCCAACGCTCTGTTTGACAATAACATGGAGTTCTCACAAATTAATGGGAATCACAAATTTCAGGTGGGAATTTATTTTTGTACTAATATTTATGTTTATATTAAATCATTATATCATTAATCACTATTTGAAAAACATCTTAACTCCTGACATATCTTGTTAAATTACTTGTAAGTTTTAACAAATTTGTAATCACAGACTTTCTTTTGGTATATTATTGATGCACATCTTACCAATGTAAAGCATATCCCACATCCTCCAGTGATCATTTGTCCCATAAAACAATGCATGGAGGTTAAAATGTATCTTGACCTATCCCAGCCAAACAATGGTGGATAGAGAACTACTATAATATAATTGACACATTGGACAGCATCAACTCTGGAAAATAATAGTGAGAAGAGAGTCTGCTTAAACTAAATGTTAATGGTTTACAAAATTTGCTATGCATTTACAACTCTTAGAGCAACTTGTCACTCTTTGTTAAAATTGCCCATCCCTTTTTATTAGCAGTTATGTGAACATGTGTCTGTGTTGTTCTAGGTGAATCTCAGCTCCTTCAAATACGACCCAAAGATCAACATCCTCCTCCTTCCTCTCCACACCGGCTCCAATGGACTAAACATCATTGAAGCCACTCACGTGCTGCTGGTTGAGCCCATCCTTAACCCAGCTCATGAACTGCAGGCCATCGGCCGAGTGCACCGCATTGGACAAACCAAGTAAGGCCTTTCAAACATACAGTCCTGAAATTAATGACTTGTTTAAACGCTGTGTCAGAAATCCACAAATGCAAACTATAATTGCGTAGATCATGAGCTGGTTAAATGTCAAATGTAGGTACCTTAAACTAATTGGCCACTAATGTTACGCTTGGTGTACATTTTTTTTCAGTTTAGATATAGAACCAGTCTGTCAATCTGTCATTTCCACCATTTTATTGTTAGGATTTTTAAAGTTAGTCTTGTGTTCTCAGACACATATTACTTCTGTGTGGAATAAATGTGAATGCAGGATTTAGAATCACAAAATGATTATCTGAGGTGATTTCATATCTATGTATTGCAACAAAATCTATTCCACTATTCAAACTTTAACTCTGTCTATAAGTGGAGGAAACAGTGCTTTGGCAATATTATAACTTAGTACTCTACATGGAAACTTTGTCTTCTGAGATTTTACTTGTACATCATAATAAAATTCCTTATGTGTAACTTTTTTTTTGACTCCCATTATTCTCCAGGCCAACGTTTGTTCACAGGTTCCTCATCAAATCTACAATAGAAGAGAGGATGCAAACCATGATGAAAACTGCTGAGAAAAGGTTAGTAAAGCTTTGTTGTCACAGTTTAATAGCACAATTGACCTTACCTGCCTGTTGTAATTTTTATGTTTTTCATTAGCCACAGCAGCACCGCGATGAAGCGCTCGGAGGCTGCTGTCCTGACGGTGGCAGACCTCGCAGATTTGTTTACGGAAGACACTGGACCTCTGGAGTAGATAAAGGACTTTACACAGGGACGTTTTGTGAAGATACACAGGCTAAAGCAGCTCACTCTTTACTATGAACTAATACATTCCACCTTTTATATAATTGTTAGGAAATAGTAAACCTAGAGATTACATTTTGTCGTAACAGCAGTTGTACATTTACATCATTTGCTCAGATACAGTCGATGACATTTATTGACCACTTTTATTTAAATACATGTGCACTGGTAAATTATGAGGACTTTACTGTTGTTTGTGCAGTTTTAATGTAATAATACATTGTTAATGCAACTGTGTTGTATGAAAAATGTCATACTAAAGCTTGACACTACATTTTATTTTACCTGAAGTGGTACTGGTTTTAGAAACGGCAGTAGCTTCCCTTTACATTTCAGTCTTGTATATCTTTGACATTTAGGCAACAATTCAAACCATAGACAGTAGAAATATTTCTATTTAAATGTATTATGTTATTAATATGATGTTGCAACACATTGTTGATGCCACAAAAATTGTCAAGCCAAAGTTTGGAAATAATTTTTGTCACAAATGTGTGGCGTTCTGCCAGTAGACTTTGTAAAAGTCAGTGTCCGTAGCACTGGTGTATGAATGTGTGTGACTGTAGAGGTGTGTTTGGTGGTGGTAGGAGAAGGTTGAGTGCCGTTTGTATGGCAGCCCCATCTCTGTCTGCCCCAGGTGTGAATGTGTGTGAATGGGGTGAGTGGAAGCACGATGTAAAGCGCTTTGGGTGCCCGAGAAGGGTGCAAAAATGCGCTATATAAATGCATTACCATTTACCATTTTACCATAAATATTGTTACTTAGTGGTGCTAATGGGACAGAAATATATCAGATTTGTTCACTTTAAAACAATAAAACAATTGGATTATAAATGTGTTAATCCTTGAGATTTTTAGTTTGTAAAAGAAACATAAATGCATTTTCCTGCAGCAGTGCTTCTCTCCTCTGCTCTGGGCACAAATATGAAGTAATGAAACTAATAATAATGTGGTCTGTGGTGTTTTTATTTGTTAGCAAAATGGAAAAATGCATCGAGTATTGTTAGGAGGCAATTATATAAATACACATAAATACACATTGCACCTTTTAATAGAATACATTGAGAGGAAGCTGTGATATTACATTTTGGAAGCATCATCAGGCAAAATGTCAGACATACATGATGTGTCGTGAGGTAAAAGACAACAGCCTTTTGGGGAGCCAGGGGCAGATAAAAGCCAGACAAATTAAATAATTGTTGATAGTTTATGTTTTATGTTTTTGTTTGTTGTTGAGGTTTATGCCAGTGCAGTAAAACTGAAGCAGGAAGGAAGCCGTTGACCTTCACAAAAGGAACAGAAATTACAGCTTTTAGTAGGATTCCACTTCTTCAGAAATTCTTTTTCAAGCTAGTGATCTGGTAAGACAATAAACAACCCACTTTAACACTCAACCCTTGTCTTATTTGCAAACCAAAAAAGCTTCAGTGGCTTGTGGAAATAAATCTTGTTATTTAAATCTCATAAAAGTATCAAAATGATTTTTTTGCCTTAAGTTTTTATGACTGAATACAAAGAGGCTACCGAAGTACATGGCTGAACAGACATGTTTCTTATTTTAATTACTATACATAAATGTAAAAAAGATTCTTTATTTGAAGTCTTAAGTATTTTATGGTCTCTTCCACCACAAACACACACACACTCTCCAGTCCTTGGCATTGTTACTGAATTGTCCTTGACTTGTAATGAGTTTCTTTTTGCCTGACTGACTGGGATTCCCGCACCAGTAAAGATTTTAAAATGTCCAGACAAAGAATGTGGATAAAAAAAGTGCCAGCCATAGTAGTGTTGTCTCTTTTTGCATGGTTACCAGTGTTCTCGTTGTAGTAAGAAACTGTTGGAAGATGTTTTCTAAGAGGACATGGCCCCAGAAGGTAGTAACATACGTGTTACCTCGGACTCCCCTCAGTCTGCTCTATTCATGTGCGGAATCTCATTGTTGGTCAGGACATCATTCAAGCTGCTGTTTTAAGGCTAGAGGGTGGCTCCCAGTTCATCAGAGCCGTGATTTGAGGGTTTGGAGTAAAAGAAAGAGGTGCTACATCTTTTGGTGACAACAAACTGCAGTCCCCACACACAGAGTTTCAGGGAAAAGGCCAAACAGCAACAGAAAGAAACCAGAGGCTGATACGCTGGATAAAGATGGGACCTGCTTCTTTAGTGTTTGCTTGGCTTCTGCTCACTCTGAAGATGGCGTCTTCAGTAGTTTATCTGGATCCAGAGGAAGAAGGTTAGTCAAAAGGTCAAGGGGAAAATGATGGGTTTAGTTTTTCATGGGTGCAAGTGCTGTAGGTATTTGAAATGTTGAATTGGGTTGTCTACATACCAATATCAGTACTTCTTACTCACTTGTATCCCAGTCTTGTGTGCTGCCATAAGAATTTTTAATTTTGTGTTTCCTGTTGTGACATTTAGTATCATAGAATTATGGAGGTGGAGGTGTATGGAGGGAATTGTTAAAATGGTGTGGATGATAGTGCGAGGGCAGGGTGAGGTATGGGTGTGAAATAAACGTTTCCATTTCCTTTTTCTTTTTTTTTGTTTGTTTTTGAATTTAATTTTTAATTTTGTGTTTCCTGTTGTGACATTGGTAAAGGTGTTGATAGATATATAGGGAGGTGAAGTATTATAAGTTTATATATATATGTCTATCCTGTTGATTTTGTCGATTAGAGATGTCACTTGCATTTACAGTTACCTCCATTGTACTTGAACGAGCCATAGCTTGTTGAATAATAAAAAAAATATTTTTAAAGAAAAATGAGTACTGTATTTGAATTTTAGTTATATTTTTTAGTTCATTTGAATATACATAAACTAAAGATAAAATATTTAATGTCATATTGATGTGTTTGTTTGTAAAAATTGTATGACCAATCTGTTTAATATCTTTTTCAGAGTTAAATGAGACTGTCATTTGCACCAATGACCATATGGAAGTTATCATTCCCAGTGCTTTTTTCCTCAACAAAGTGCCTCCAGTTTATGTAAGCATTAGTAACCAGTGTGTTTTCTCAAACTGCGTCACTAGATTATTATTATACCAGCACTAATCAATTGCCATTGTCATTTTTCTTTCTATTTAGGTTTTGGATTTGCATTTAAATGACCCAGAGTGTCGCGGCGTCGAGGTCGGAGATGACTACGTTTTTAGCATCAGGACAAACCTTTCCGATTGTGGGACTATAATGGTACAACCTTTAAACTTTACCTAATGCCCTGTCAGTGTGATTTAGGACTGTAACTAATCAAATGTTGCACGTGAACCAAGACATTTAGAAGGTAACTGCAACATAAAATCACCATCTTAATAAATTGTCCATTTTACGATGTTTACGGTCGTTGTGGGAACTGGCCACTTTTTTTGCTGCCAAAAAGGGGGCCACTTGAGTGTGTTTAAAGCACTTTACATAACAGTAAAAATCCTTCAAATTATTTTAAGAGCAGAGATGTCAGTTTTAGTCTGCTGTGACTGTGAACCCTCTGTTTTCAGATGCATCAGGTCATAGTATCGTATGATAATAAGACTGGCAAAGAAAGGCTATGTCCAGACATAAACAGGCGCATTGAAAGGGCAGGGGGAGGGGCGTGTGTTTCAAGAAAGAAAAGTAGTGTTGTTGGATCTCATTCAAAACAGTATTTACATGGAAATGATGATTATTTGTTTAGGTGCACTGAAAAAGAAGACCTTAAATCATCGGTCAACAGCCCTTTCTAAAACCAAACGCTCACTTGGATTAAAATTTTGGCTAAATCCCGGTGAGTGTCCTCAGACTCCCTCATTGGAATGTAAGCTTTGGCTTGTAAAGCGAGTAAAAGGTTAATACGGCTTTTCCAAGTCTCCCAAACTCCACCTTTTAGCAGTTATACAAGGTTTTCCTCCAGCTCAGATTAGGTGTTGTTAAAGGAGAAGAATGTCCTTACTGTCAACTCCCTTTTCACCTTGAACTTAGTAGCTTTTAAACCTGCTGTCTGAAAAGAAATGACTGAATTGTTGAGCTTAGAGGTCAGATATATTGTTATTATGTTGCTCTTGCTCTTGTTTCTCCTCATGTTAGTAATTTCTTATTCCCAGAAATAGGTAACTATTTACAGCTGGAAAGATTTAAGAGACCACTTCAAAATGATCAGTTTCTCTGGTTTTACTATTTATAGGTATGTGTTTGTATAAAATCTACATTTTTGTTTTATTCTATAAACTATTGACAACATTTTTCCCAAATTCCAAATAAAAATATTGTAATTTAAAGCAATTTATTTGCAAGAGGATAGTGATGACCACAGAAGTGTTTTCTTTTACTTTTTCTTATTAAATAAGATTTGGTTCAGGTGGTCACCTAATGAGGACCTCATTCAGAATGAGCTGTGCCTGTGTTGGGATTCAACAGACAGTGGAATGGAATGGTTTCCAAACTTGTAGAGATGCTGATTGCTAGAAAAGATTGCAGTGGTCTCTTAATTTTTTCCAGAGCTGTGAGTAAAGAATTAACAGGATAAACACATCGAATACTACAACATTTGTACTAGGCCACAATGCCTCAGCTCTCTTTTATGACTGCTTCCTTTTTAAGTTTTGTTGATTGTTTAGAAAAGAGCATCAGTCTTTTTTTAGTCTTTGGTCAAACTAATTATTTTTACTATAGAGGCCTGACAGACAGGTGTCTTAGACCGCTCTCTAGAGTTATCTACCCCAGAAACTCAGTGTTTTTACTCGTTTTACATTTTCAGACAAGCTGTGTATTTTAAAAAATATATGTAAAATAGAACTCAACATTTTATTCTGTGGAGCAATTCGTTTAATTTAAGTAAAATTGTTAAATCTGTTAAGGAAATTTAAAATTGCAGTTCTACATCTTTAAACCGTCGTGTCCTCAGCTTGTGACCAGTTACGGTAGCCCTAAAGGGACATGCTGTTGTCTATGAACATATTCAATGGAAATGGTTCTGATAATGAGTTTACTTAAAAAAAAAAAAAAAAAAACAACTAATAGAAACAAAATCAATTTAGTTCAAAAGTGTCCTATGCCTTTGTGAAATCTGTTGTGGTTGTAAAAAGAATAAACACAAGTGTACCTGACTCCAGCAGGGTCTAGTGTACCTGCTCTGCACTCACTTTATCCCTCTCTGGGCTGTAGTAGGAAGAAAATGAATGAATGAAATGAATGTCTTCTTTCTCAAAATATACAGTGCTAAAAACACAAATAGTTTCAATCTTTCCCACTTGTTGTAATGTAAAATTTCACAGTGCACTTTAAAAAGGCCATGTAACATTAGTATTGCGAAAAGATTATAATAGATTTTGACCTTTAAAATACATGTAGACATCTAAAAATACAAGCAGGAGGTTGCCACTTGTGCCCCCCTTTCTGCTCTAAAACCATACTTGTTTGTTCTCAAAGGTCATTTATCAGTAATTTAAAATATTTTAAGACCCAGTCTTGTAGTAATGAAGACCTGTTTCTCACTGTAGTAACCTGTCAGACATGCTCTTAGTGGGAAGGGTTTGTGTTTAACATGAAGTAGTAAAAGCTGTGCTGACGGTTGAGGCTCAAGGCAATTCATCCAACTCCGTGACCGCAGCACTGTCCACCACCTGTGCTCAGCAGGACCCCAGACAAACCCAGGACAGAACCTTTTCACCCGTCCTTATTTTATGGTTTCATCTACGTCAACGGCCAGCAGTTTATTGGAATAGTATCACTCACATTTACTGTACACTGCGTTAAAGGATGACTATTAACTTTATAGCTTGGGAAAGTGAGTCCTAAAGTCTTAACTGTTAAGCCATGATGCCTTATCTCTTAATTCTGGCATCAGAGAATGAACTAAATATAACATAATTCTGTACAACTCTGTACTTTATGTGACAAAACTCAATTAACTCCAAAATCAGCCCCTAATGTCTACTACAACTGAAAAATATCCCTGTTGGTTTTTGTCTTGTTCTGTGTTGTTTTCTCCCCAGACCTCAGATAATACACACATCAAGTTCATCAACACAATACACAACAATCATTCAGAAATCATCACAAGAAACTACATCAACATTACATTTGTGTGCCGCTACCCCATTAACTACATGGTTCAGCAACCCAATGGTGAAAACATGATCCGAGTGGACATCAGGTAAGACCTTTCCCTTTATTTAGACCCCTCTCACATTTGTGCCTAATAATGTTTAAATGTGTCTATAGGACAATTACTTTAAACACAGAGGATGGGAACTTCTCTGTGTCAATGCTGCTGTACAAAGATGAAGCATTTCAAGACGAGTGGACCACAGTGCCCTCACTGACCCTGGATGATAACATATTTGTGAAAGTTTATATGGTAAGAATTAGGGATGTCCTAATACCACATTTTACAGGATGAGTACAAATAAAGATAGTACTTACTATTTATAAAGAATACACAGTCATGTCATGTTGATTTGTTTATGTTTTAACAGTGCCTTGATTTGAGGGATACAGATTTTAAGCTTCTTGATTTAAGCAAAGCATCTTTTACTCACTGCAGTCAATAAAGTGTAGCAACATCTGCAGAATCCGTCTGAGTACATCTACAACAGGCCCTAATACCCTTGAGTGCCAGTAGCTAGACTATCTTAGTAATATTTGTATTACTATTTGTCCATAATCAAAGGGAAGCAGTAATATATCTTATTCCACAAGTTTAAATTCATTATTCATTATTTTCTGAAAACTCTTTTTTGACTTTAAACAGATACATGACATTACAACAATGACCTGAGATACTAGGGTCAGACCTTTGACTGATGGGCTGTAAAAATGTAGTAAAAATATTAGCATAGCTTTTTCTATTTTTGGATGTGGTTATGGATGTGTTACCCAACCTTAAGCAATATGATGTTTCAGGAATGTTCCCTGTCATGGTGACAATAACACTTGTGACTTGATCGTGATATGAGAGCGTCTCTGTTTTTCCTTTACCCTCTTGCTACCACTGTTTATTTACTACATTTATTTGGCTTGCTTGTAGAACAGAATATACTGAGTGTAGAAACTGACTTGACTGTTGCCTAACACTGTTTGTCCTGTAGATCCCGGCTCATCTGAGGCTGCGAATGGAAAGATGCTGGGCGACGCCAACGAGTGACCCCTACAGTAACATTCAGTATAACTTCATCCGAGACAGGTCTGTCAGGAAGTATCATTGTTTTATTCAAAGTATTTCCTTGAAGTTAGGTTCCAACAACACCTTTCTATAAAAAATTTCTGAATTTATTTTTTGACATGTTTATAATAATATGATGTTAGCTTACTTAATCCTAGGCTTATAGGCTTTTAAATTAACTGAGGGACCCATCTTCTTTATGTGCACTTAAACAGGTTATGTGCACTTAAACAGATTATGCAAACTTGTTGATACAAGTTTGTCACAGTTCATATCAAGGTCAAGGTTCATGATTTGTACGTTGGAGTTCCTTTTTAAAACATATTTTAAAACATATTTTTATCACTAAATCTCTGGGAAATAAGAAGTTATTAACTAGTCAGCCTAAATAAATTATAAATCAAACCTTCTCCAGAAAAAAAGCAAAGATATGATCACCTATTTACATTATTATAAGTATGTTGACACATATATAGCTATTAGAGAGACTGGTTTATTTCATCACACTTCTAAGTAGATTCTCACGCGTGCTGTGGGTGCTGTTGAAATCTGAAATAAGAGAATTTGTTGCTTCAAGAGCTGGCCAGACAACAACTCCTCGGGCTGGGTCATGTGACTCCTGTCTGAGAGGCCATATGGGTTTCACTTCAACAGCTGTGCATGTCCTTGACAACCGGGCCGTATTTGGTGCGGTTAGCAACAGCACCCCCATGAAATGCACAATGATTTTTACAATGTCACAAACAAAAACAAAAACTTTGATCTCTTGCTTAAGTTCCTGTCTGTTTTATCATCACACTTCACCACAGTCACATATCCATCTCCATGTAGCTCATCTCTATTTTTAAAATACACTATTTAAAATACTGTTACAATAACTTAACAACCTTTTTCCCCTTGTTCTTGTAGCTGCCCAGTGTTGTCAAATGAACAGACCCTGAGTGTATTGAAGAATGGCCATGGTCCAGAGGCCACTTTTAGGATACAAATGTTCAAATTTGTGGGCAGTTCTTACACAAACGTCTTCCTTCACTGCAACGTCCAGATCTGCCACAACGGGCCGGGGCTGTGCCAGCCTGTGAGTCAGCTCACGTAATAGCAATGCCTCACTTTGGAAGCCACAGGCCAGTTCAGACAAGTAGCCTATGTGCAGCTTATGTACTTAATATAGATGAGGCCTAGAAATGCTTTTTAGCCATATGAGCCAGCACGCAAAGTCTTGTTCCTATTATGAGACGTTTGTCACTGAGGCTTTTAGAGTCTATTTTCATCTAATAGTTAAAAAAAAAGGAAGTGACTCAGTGATTTTGGTGAACGTTCTAGAAGTTTCTGAAATGTAATAGTAGTAATTGTAATAGTAGTAATTGATTACTTTTAGAGAGCACTTTCTAACTATTTGATTAAACCACACCAAACTATCTACAAAAAATACTGTACAAAATCTACTCAGTAAAATCTACTGTTTTAAAAACAACTGGTTTGCCATTATTTTAACGCCCTTTGCAACATTCTTGTGTCTTACTGGATAAAATGGGACAGAATACTTTAACATTTATTGTTTATGTTTTTATGTTTTATGTAACACTAATTATGTTGTTCAGTGTTGAGCTGTTTACTCTACACTTTATCCAAATCTAAATTCTTTTACTTTATCAAATTTATGCAGAACTGCTCCAGTGATGATGGGTTGATGAGGTTGCGACGGGACATTCCCCTGTCTCACACAGTGTCTTACGGCCCAATCAGACGTTTAATTGGCAAATATATATAATTATATATATATATATATATATATATATATATATATATATATATATATATATATATATATATATATATATATATATATATATATATATAACTGCCATTTTATTGCCCATTCGTAATGACAATATTGGTGAATAGGGGACCAATGGGTGGATAACATCCATAATTATTTACAATCTATGGTTTAAACTTGATACATTCCAAGGTACATATGTTTACTTTGGCAGATCCAGGAGGAGTGCCCCCTGTCGCGACCTTTATCCTCGCAGGGCTTCTTGTGGTCTTGCTGCTGATCACAGGAGTGTTTGGGAGACTGTGGCTTCGCTCCAGACGCTTTTATCCAACCCAGGAGGCTCAGCTCACTCTATCCAACATTCACCACCTCTCGGAAGTGGCTTCATGAGTCAATGTGACAATGGGGCAATGGGGCTAACACATGGACTGACAAACACAATCCTACATGAGATTAACAATAATATTGACACACAAAAATACAAAGCATTTGTTTTATATGTCTTTCTTAATTTGTATTAAATCAGTCTAATAAAGCTGTTCATCCATTTTTCTAATTCTGAGTTGTATTGAGTAAAATCTTTTTTATTTATGCTTTTCCTCTCTGTTTGAGACTGCAGACAACATATTAATATTAGGCAACAACAATTTCTGATGGATTTGCTCTGACAACTTTTAATGAAAGTATCACTTTATATCTTATTGTTTTGGTCTGTTGTAAATCAGTGCACACACTCAAACAATCATGTTGTTTAGCCATTTGGTTATTATTACAACACTATTACTAATTCACTATTCCACTTAATGGACAATTAATAAGGTAGAGTTTTAGTAGTGGAAGTGTAATTTACGACAACAACCGAACCTATTAACATCTCCCCAAGGACCCCTGAACATTTAAGAGTGATTAAAAGGGATTAAAAGGGTCCTTAGGGTATTTCCCGTTGTCTATTTCAGTCCCTAACCACTGGTCCATAACCCTACAAGTGACGGCGCGTCGCTCTGTGCGTGATGACGTAGCACTGCGGCGTACCACTCCAGGATCAACACAAACGCCGACAGCGAAAGGTCTCACAGCTGAGTCTGAGCCAGATCACTTTATACTTCGATTTAGACACGTTTTTATACTGTGAATAACTTATGTGGATGTCGTGAGCGCTGTGTCTATAATAATCGGAGCTGGTGTAAGATTGGAGATCAAAACTAAACCCTTCGAAGTGCCCCGCTTTTCGGGTAAGTTGTTTGTAGTACCAACTCCCCATCCAGAGGCTAATGCTAGCTCTTTTACCATGTTGTTGTTTTTCTATTGTTTACTGTAAAAGTTGTCCGTCGCACTAGTTTAGCTTTAACTAGTTTAGATCTTTTCTAAAAAACAACTTAAAACACATACACACGGTTGTCTAAACTGTTATAGCTCTAAACAATAATTAAATTGATGTGATGTGTTAATGCATGCCGCTGCAGTGTTGTGTGTGTTTTTAGCTGTTTGCTAACCTGCCCCGGCTGTTACTGGCCATGCTTACAAAGACTCGGACAATAGCTCTCCTGTTTTGTGTAGCGCCTTGCATCATGCGTGTACAATTGTGTCACCACCATTTTTGTAATGACATCGTGATTATCCTTGCTAATAATTTCCATTAATAGAACAATATTCTATTGTCCAGCATCATTAAGGTTTTTTTACATTACATTTGATGTAAGGGTGATGCGAGATTTGCGTAAAACTGATTAATTTCCTGTGTACTTTATTCAAAACAACATGGGAGTTCAGTGCATTTTTCAATATTTTATAAGTTATGAGAAGTGTGAGTCCATTTTGATAACGGTTAAGAACCCCATATGAGAAGAAGTGCCATCTATGTTTTACTTTAAGTACTGAAGTAATAATAAGTTGACATTGCCATCTGTATTAGGTTGTTGTCACATTTGAAATGTATTTATGACAACCACCAAATGATCCTATGTTCTTGCTGTGACCTGGCTGCATTGTTGTGGGTTTTAAATTATAGTTTGTAATCTATTACTCAACTTCAATTGTGGAAAAAATCCTTTCACACACAGTACCACAAAACATGACAGTAGCTGATTGCTCAGTTAGGGTTGTTTTTTAATAACATGTTGAAACTGTAATAGCTTTCTGACCTGTTATTTTAACTCCATGAACAAACAGTAGGGATTTGAGCTTAAACGTGAGGGTCAGGTTTGCTCTTAAGCCTAGAAAACCTAGTAGTGTAACTCTATATGCTGTTGTGAAATGTTTCTGACGTTTTGATCAACAGAGAGACATGACAACATGTGTGGGGGCCAACCTCATGTGTGTTATGTCAACAAGCATCATCAGAACTCGTATAATAATAGAAAAAACTGAGGTACATTAGAGATGCTATGGTCTCGGCAGGAGTTAGAACTGTAATGTCTTGCCACAAGAACACTTGTCAGTAACTTTGCCTTCAATACCATCCATGTTCTGAATTGTGAACTATTATTATTACTAAACCAGGAATGTAGACTTTACTCTCCCTTTAGTCTGATGCATGTCTCTAATTATACAAATTTATGCATAGGCTTCTTTGAGCATTGCCAGCCTGGCTTTACCTACATGTAATTTGTTTAACAAGTTTCTCTTTCCTTTTTTGTTTCAGGGTTGAACATTTGACTCACTTTTTCTGCCGGCAGCACAGAGGCTAGGAATACTAAAGGAGTACAAATGGAGAACCTCCACCCCCACTGCCTAAAATGTATCAACAGAAGATGCATGGTGAGACCAGAGACTGGTGTTTCTTGTGACCTCATCGGCTGCCCCCTTGTCTGTGGGGCAGTTTTTCACTCGTGCAAATTAGATGAGCATCGCCTGCTGTGTCCATATGAAAGGATGCCGTGTCTCAACAGTGTATTCGGCTGCCCCTTTACCATCACAAGGATCAAAATGGCAGCATCTTGAGATTTGTCCAGCCAGTATTGTGTGTTGCACTATGGAGTGGAACAGGTGGCCGGTTAGCTACTCCGATCGCAAATCCTACGAAAACTTGAGCAAAGAGTTTGACGAAGTGGAGCAGCTTGATATGGCTTTAGCGCTGCAGGATCAGAGGATGTTATTAGAGACTTTAAAAGTGACAACCACTGTGTCAAAGAATGGTGAAAAGAAAAAGGAACAATGTGACAAGATGGCAATAGCTTTGAGTGATTTAGAGCCAGTCAGTAATGGGACAGTTGAGATGGAAGAGGAGGAGCCGTATAATGGGCTTTATAAAGCCTCTGTGGAGACCAGCAGAAGTCTAGCAGCGGCATTAGACATCTTGACTAACTCTAAGGATATAGAAGTAATTGTTAATAATAAAAACGGAGAAAAGACTGATAAGAATGGAGTGCTACACATTGGTGAAAATGGTAATAGTCATGTTTATGGAGCTGAAGGTGGGAGGAACGTTGACATGCAATTGAGCGACTCTGATTCGGACTGTGAGCTCGGAGCGGTGGGGGGAGTGGACTGTGCAGTGGGGACAGAGGAAAATGTTATAAACTGGGTAGAAGAAAGTAATTTTGTTGAGTTGTTGTTCAATGAAAAGGAAGACCTTGTAAATGAGCCAGTGGATAATCCACAGCTTGTTTGGCCAGCGATGCCTCAGGGTTACATGCCCGTTGTAGCACTGCAGCCGCCTGTGCCTCAACAGGCTCCACGTCCTCCTCCAATTCCATTCCTGATTTCGGAACACGTGATGAGAAATAACTACCTGCATTACTTGCCCTCTGAACTCAGGTATAGGTGCTTGGAGCGAAAGCTTCAGAGCGTCGAAGTGCTCAGAGGAATGAGTATGTTTACATTTAATGGACGTCGAGCACTTTTGTCAGATCCTTACTTGTTTCGTGCTAAGATGGAGGACAAAGCGGTCGACACGTCTGATTTAGAAGTAGCAGATGATCCAATGGGACTCCACGGTATAGATCTCATCACTGCGGCTTTGCTCTTCTGCCTGGGTGACTCTCCCGGGGGCAGAGGAATATCTGACAGCAGGTTTGTTGATGGCTACCACATTGATTTTGGTACGCAGACTTTCTCCTTTCCTTCAGCCATTCTTGCTACTAACACTATGGTGGGAGACATTGCTTCAGCCTCGGCCTGCGACCACGCCAGCCCACAGTTGTGTAACCCCAGCCCTTTTCACACTCTAAGACTCGACTTGGTGCTTGAATGTGTGGCTCGATACCAAACCAAGCAGCGATCAATGTTCACCTTTGTGTGCGGACAGTTGTTTCGGAGAGATGAGTTCTCGTCTCATTTTAAAAATGTTCATGGTGATATCCATGCTGGCCTCAATGGCTGGATGGAGCAGCGGTGCCCCTTGGCCTACTATGGCTGTACTTACTCCCAAAGACGCTTCTGCCCCTCGGTACAGGGCTTCAGAATCATCCACGACAGGCACCTTGGCTCGTTTGGTGTTCAGCCCGGTTTACCTTCAAATAATGGGGAGAATGGAAAAAGACACAACAACAGGTTTGGCTCTAAGGATGATCAGTTCAGCAGTCTTCCTTTTGAAGTGTTGCAACATGTCGCTAGTTTCCTAGACAGTTTTAGCTTGTGTCAGTTCTCCAGAGTGTCTCGCACAATGAGGGAAGTGTCTGCCAGCCTGCTGCAGATGCGAGGAATGGTTGTGCTGTTGTGGGAGAAGAAACGGCGGGATGATGGCTCCCCTTCATGGCAGATCACAGACAAGGTTTGTCCCCTTTATTATCTTTGCAGTTTTAGCTTAAAGGGTGCAGTTTTTTTATTTTTATTTATTCAATATGGACATAAATACATCAGACCAAACCAGATGCATTGTTTAAGTGTTATAGCAGATGTGTGAATTTTCAACACTAGTCCATAGGAGGCTTTTAATAAAAGCAACACAACGGTGTGTAAATTAAGGCATCTGGTCATGTCATTGGAGATTACAATCGCTCATCTCTTCAGCCTGTGACCCCCACACACACACACACACACACAAAAAGATGTAATGATGAGTTCACTTACAAAATACAATAACAAATTTCCATTTTTATATTGTTCAAAGCTTTCATATAAGATTATGTCTTCTGTTTGCCTGCTCTGGGGCAGTTGTTAGAGTAGGAACTAGTAACTAGGAGTAGCACTGTAACTTCTCCTGGATTCTATAAAGCTTAACTTGTCAAGGCAAACGCTAAGACTGTTTAGCACCCCCTGTCAAACTGTGTGGTTTTTGCTATTGTTGACAAGCAATAAGTTGTGGCTAATCATACAGCATGGCTCTGAATCTGTAGCGTAGGTCGCACAGTGTGACAGGAACAATCTTTGTTCTGCAGTATTTATATGTGCTCTAGACTGAGCTAGAAGCAACCCCATGATATCCCATTTTTGAGTAAAAAGTTGAATCATAGCCTTTAACACACTCCCCTGCACTGCAATTGTAGAGTGACAGACAGCACTGGTCATAACCAATTTGTTCTTGTACATTGTGTGTGACAGTGGCCCTATGATTGTATGTGACAGTTACACACTTTTGAAAAAAAAAAAGTTTTCACTGAAGCGTAATTAGTTAAAATGTATACCACAAATTTATACACACTACATGTTAAATGTTTTTCAGAATTGACCATAATAAATCTTTCTTCCTTGTTTTTTCCTCCAGGTGTGGCGGTTCAGCACAGCCTTCGGTACAGTGAATGAATGGAAGTTTGCCAACATTGCCAGCATGGCTGACCACCTTAAGAAGTGCAAGTTCAACACTATCTCTCGCCGGGAGGAGGCCATCCCTCTGCCGTGCATGTGTTTCACCAGGGAGCTCACAAAAGAGGGCAGATGTTTACGCTCAGTTCTCAAACCAGTAGCATAAGTCACAAATGTGACCATCAGAACTTTTAAGTATTTTCCTCTTTCCTTTTTTTTTTTTTCCCCCTCTAGTGTTTACAGACATTAAAATACCAAACCTCAAAAACTATAAACAACTTCTGGTTTATTCTACATTTTTCCACTCCATTCTATACTTTAGAAGGTGGATATGCATTCAGGGGTTTGAACTTTAACTTTACTCTTTTTTTTTTTCTGCTCTGATGTGGTTTTTTATTAATACTTGTGTACCACCTGCTCTGACAGTTTGTAAATAATCCTGATGTAGACCTTTTATATTTTTATATCAAAATACTGTGCTACATTGGAGGTAAAAGTAGAGCCTTAACTTAACACTTGAGGTTTTATTTTTTTTGTTGTGTGCTTCTCCTAAACATCTCAAAGTGAAGTCTTGATTGCTTGTAGCTGGAGCGGTTTACTCTTATTTTGCATGTTTTTTTTTTTTTTGTATGTTTTCTTTGAGTGACCACACTTGTACCACTGTAATTCTACAACATGACCAAACATCTGCAGTAGCTGTGCACAAGGCATGCCATTTTAAACAAACCTATTGTATTCACTGTGGTTTAACTAAAAAAAGCCCAGTACCTACTGTCATGTTTGGTGTTCAGAAATACATTTTTATATGTTTGCAGCCGTAAATAGAGCAGGATTACAGTAAAGTTAGGACAAAGGAAGTGGTTTGTGGTCGTCTGTTCTACCAGCTTCTTTGACACATGATCAGTGAAGTTTGCAGGGTACTTCAAATGTAGCTAGTGAAGTTATGAATGTACTTTAAAAACCCTGCAGGCCAGGTATTATAAATAGCACAGACACACACTTCCTTCTGGTAATTATTGCCACTAACTATCCATTATTTATCATGTTTTGGCACCGCAGCAATTTTTTTTTTTTTACATGATTGTTTCTCAGGGTTGCATGAAGCTTGATGCTGATTATTACCTGCAGTAGTTAAAGTCATCTATAATGGTTTGTCAGTTGTTTTTTCCATTTATTTTCTTTACATAACATACTGTTTCACCAATTAGTTTTACAACATAAAGGTGTAAAACCAGTGCTGGTCTAATAAATGATTAGAAAATTAAATTTACTCCATTTCAAGGTAATTACAAGGTCTTTTTTCTGGTCTGAGGTGACCAGTTCTAACAGTTTGTTTCCTAAAGACAGTGTGTAGGGGATGGTCCATGTTTTTTAATATGGCAACCATCTTCCTACACATACATAAGCCAGATAGTACAGCCCATTTTCCATTTGTAAATTTCCTTTTGGGTGTTTGTTTCTCCAGATTGCTTTATATATTTTATCTCTGACTTCCCTCAAACTTTTAAATTAGAAGCATTTGAAGAACACATTTGACATAATGGCATAACAAATACAAATGCACATTTACATTACACGTGCTTTGAATGTATGTGGTAAGACATGATGGATGGCGTGCCATACTTAAGGCCTCGTTAGGCTCATAGCAGTTTTGAAAAGTGGATGTAGACAATGTTAAATGGGTGGTGTTTATTGGTTGTGTTTAGTAGGAGACAGTGTTTTTTTGTCAGGGTATATTAGACAAAACTGTCATGGGATGATAAAGTAAAAGTGGGATTTTTAAAAGTTTGTAAAATGCCTTCTATTCCAAGTCTTTTTACTTTGAAGAATGGGCTAATGTTGAAAATGTCTGCTAAGGTCACCAATTCCTTTGTTTTTGTTTTCCGAGTTTCATGAAAGTTTGAACTAAGCTGTTTGTATCTCTCTCTAAATCTTTTTTGTTTTACTATGTTTTTTTTTATACTGGTACACTTCATTGAGAAGAAAACGTTTCTAGGTTTGTTTTGCACATGATGATGGCATGAACTGAAAAGGTCTCTCCTTTGAAGACGAGCGACGACATTAGAGTCTGGTGTTTAATATGTTGATGGATCTGGTTAGAAACAGTTTTCTCAGGTTCAGCTGGGTTTATCTTACAAACCTTTGAGTTCTTGTCATAAAAAGGCTTAATCTTTAGACTTCATTACATCTCATTTTTACGGTCTGTGCTTATGAAGTGAAGTCATGATGTGGAGCTGCTTTATATTAGTTTTACTGGGTTTCCTGTCCAGCTGTGCATGTCCCTCATGTTCTCAGCAGTGTTTTTCACCAAACGATACCAGCTCAATTTGACTTTTAAATAAAGACACAGTTTGTTAACATTTGTTTCCTCAGGTTGAATTTATTACATTTAGCACTATTACTTTTATCTAAAGCGTTACATTTTTTACATTAGTCGATGCTTTTTATTCAAAGCGACCTACAAAGCTTCAATTCATCAGTGTTACAGCTGGAACACCACTGGAGGCAAGGTGAGTTAAGTGTCTTGCCCAAGGACACAACAACAGTATGAACTGTTGGGAGAGTGGGGATTGAACCACCAACCTTCTGATTGAAGGATGATCACTCTACCACTGAGCCTCTATATGACATTGAATGAAAGTGAGTATCACAGAACATCAGCAAATGGAAGAAACTTTCTGCAGATTTTTTTAATTAAAGCATTCTACCAGGAGTGGGGTTCGAACCCACGAGGACTATTGTCCATTGGATCTTAAGTCCAACGCCTTAACCACTCGGCCATCCTGGTTTAGTTGGACAAAATGAGCTGTACTTTTTAATTTTTTCCAGAGCTGCATATATAACTGTATATATAAACTAATCCATCCATGAAGCATTAAAGCCAAGCTATGGAGTTAACAACACATTTTCCAACTTTTTGGAGGTGAGACAGTTTGAACTGTTAAGTAAAAAAACCATCCTGTAACTGTTCGTGGTGTATTAATATGTTCCTTGTGTTTTTTTATTTAAATTTTGTATGTTCAAATAATGTCTTGTTACAATACAAGAAATTCCTATTGATTCTATTTGCAGCATCAAACGAAGGTCTACACTCACATCCCACCTAGTGCCACAGTTAAAGCCAAAGGGACACAAATAAAGGTGCATGTGTTGTGCAGAAGAAGTGAGCCAACACTGCACCAAGCAACGTCAACAAAGTGGCCTGATCAAGCATGGGACGTGAAAGGCTCACGTTGTGTTTACGTTTCCAGTTCTTTACTTGGAATGGGATTTGAACCGTAACCACTGAGTCATCCTTGTCCTTCCTCTCATGTTCAGCTGTTACGGGCTCAACTTTTAAAGTGACAAAAACATCACTTTAAACAGTGCAATGAAAATCAGATTTATGCATTTTCTTACATTTTTACGTAACTCGTTACAATGCTGCAAACCCCATTAAACCTACAGTAGCCTGGCCTATATACGTCTGTGCTTACGTCCCACCTCATGCCACAAGACGGAGCCAAAGAGACACAGATGGAAATGACTTATTTCCGTGACTTGTTTCGTAATGGTTACAAAAGACAAAGTGAGAAACAACACAACTGAAAACCACGGATTCAACTTGTAATATATCAATGTGTCGTGCTCTACCTATATTAAGCCATTTTAGTCTTGGTAGGCTACAATCAGGCTTTGTTTTTAGTCAATCTTCTTGAATATTGCGACTTTATTTTCAAAATTCCTGTTTCTTACCAGGAGTGGGGTTCGAACCCACGAGGACTATTGTCCATTGGATCTTAAGTCCAACGCCTTAACCACTCGGCCATCCTGGTGTGATGATGTAATCCAGGTGTTGGTGCCTGTAAATGCCCACCACACGGGTTCAATGATTACAGAAAATACCCGCCCACAGTAGCGCTCAGCAATGGCCCCAGAGTCAGCTCGTGTCTCAGGGAATCCCCAACTGTGTGATGGACCAGTGAACAGGAAAATCAAACAGTAGAGTGGGTTAAAACAAAGATGATTCGGAGTAAATAGCAGAATATCAGGGCAGTGATCTGCTGTGCAAACAGAAACCACTCCTGACCTAACAAGCTTCCCCGTGCTCTATTGTTGTGACACTACCTGCTCACACACTATTGACAAACCTGGCTCATAATGCAATACTGTGACACTCTGGCCTTGAGTCAGTGTGTTTTTACGGCTGTTCTT
The DNA here is from genome assembly GCA_024416835.2 of Perccottus glenii. NCBI lineage: Eukaryota > Metazoa > Chordata > Actinopteri > Gobiiformes > Odontobutidae > Perccottus > Perccottus glenii. The sequence continues at coordinate 22,073,728 of CM044565.2, read as the reverse complement.
TATCACAACACAAAGACTCCGGATCTCAAAATCACAAATTGGTAAATTAGATATCTTTAATTAAGAGAGTAGTGCAGTGGAGCAGGTGTACAAGGCAACAACCCTGGGTCCCAAACTGGAAGCCCCATCCCTTACTTCCCCCAAGACAGAATATTCTAATTAAGTTTCCGATGATGATTTTACACAATGTTTTTAAATAAAGCATATATTTGTGTCATTGTCTTTCTCAAAGAGAAGTCATTCTGATCAGCTTTTAAACAGTGTTTGAGCTGAACCATGAAGACTGCAGTAGCTCACTTCTCCATCTAGTGGTAGGCCCACTTTCTTTCTTTGTATCAACTCAAGTCAACTGAGGCCCTCAAAAGGAATTTAATTTGTACCCAACCTACCCTTAAGATTTATATCATCCCAACAAGTAAAATGCAACTACTTTCAGATATTTGTTCACCTTCTTCCATCTGAGTCAAGGTTATAGCTGGTCGTATGTCTTGACTTGCACAATCCACACAGCTATATATTTCCTCCAGAGCAAACCACATCTGATCTTTGGCTTTGATTACTAAAGACGTGTTAAGCAACGGTCTGTGTTCACTTTAATTTCCAGTTTTTTGTTGAGCCACACCCCGCTGTAGTCAATTTCAAAACAACTTCATAATTCAAACAAAGCCAATCTGTGGCATTTATTTAAAAAAAATAAAGATACCTTAAATATATGACAACAACATTCAAAGCTAAAACCTGTAGGACAAAACTGCGTTAAACATTAAAGCTTTATTAGGGTTATGCAAAGTTTATGTAAAACAAATCCCCCCCTTATCAGAATGTAGGCATGGGTTTTTGAAATGAATCCTTTCCTGCTCCTGAAATTACAAATGGACAGCTGCAATATTCACATGAGGAGCAAAATAAATAAAAAGTCTCTTGTGGAAGCAATTTCTAACTAAAGTGTCCTTATGGTAGAACACCAGGTCTGTCTGTGCAGTCTTTGGTGTATACTGTAAAACAGAAAAATGTGTATCTGATGGCATCAGGTCATCTTGTATGATGGCTTAAAAAAGTAGCATTTTACTCCAAAGTCATCATATATTCAGTCATCAATATATTTCCATAAAGGCAGTACAGTGGGTCCCTTGTTAGAGTGCATCCTGGCGAGGGAAGTCCAAAGTGTGTCTGAATCCATCCGAGTTCTTTCTGTCAGCCCCCTCTCTGTTCCTGTCTATCAACACTGTCAATGTGTAAGACTAAAGCCAAATAATAAACTATATTAAAGGCTACTATAAGAAAAAATAATAAAAACAAACAAAACCACCATTAAAACCCAATTACACAAAGGCTACACAAAAATAAGTATGTTTCAAAACGGGACACTTGTTTTTTTGTTTTTTGTTTGGAAATGTCTTTTGTATGTCTTTGTTAGATTTCTTTTTGAATTTTGTTCTGGTTAATCTATTATTATAGTTCCAAAGCATAAAACATTTGTCTTATTATGCTTTCCAAACCACACGCTTGAATTTAGTTTGCAGAAAAACCCAACAATGTCCCCATGAGCAACCACTAACCACTACCTTTAAGCAGACAGAACTTTAGGCAACTTTTGTCAACCAGCATTTCTGAATAGAGAGATTGTACATGAAAAGAAAACACAAGAGGAAATTATGAAATGATATAAAATGCTTGTCAGAATTGAAACCTGGGACACTGTAAACATGCTATGTGCTTTACCAGGTGAGTCATTCAGGCACCTGTCCTTATCAGGTATATGTGTATACATAGATCCTTTCAATCCAAATCTTTTTCCCTGAGGCAAATCAAAACTATGGTAGAGGTTAAAACAAACAACTGGACTTTGGAATTTTAAATGTCAACTTGTGTTACGGATCGAAGAACAAAAAGTAGTAATGACCCAACGCAACATTAAAAGGAAGGGCAAGAGCTACATTGCCATTACTTGCAACATGGGAAACAACAACAGAAGAGCTTTATACATGGATTGTTCTTCTTGTATTTCTCTGCTAGCTTGATCTGCTCTGTAGCTTTGGTAACATAGTCCTCTGTAGCGCATACATTAGCCTCTATGTTATTGAGCATGGACCCCTGCTCCTCCACCAGAAGCGCCATTTGAAAAAACAAGTCATGGATGTCCCGGATGCGTCCCTCCAGCTCTACCAGCTCCTTGTGTCTGTTCTCAATCTCGGTTAAAGCCGACCTGGCGCTCCTTCCTTCCAGTAACAGGTTATCAGAGAAGACGTTCCACTTCCCCGTCTCGATCATCTCGTCTATCTGCTCTCTGCTCACCTCTTTGCCCATAATTTCTGCTTGCCTCTGGATGCGTGTCTTACAGTTCTCCCTTTGGATCATCTCAGCCTCGTTGTACTCAGATATAGCATCATGGAAGTCTCTGGTTAGAGAGGTGTACTGTGATCGCACCATTCGGACCAGAGCTGCTGTTGGCCCGTGTTCCTCCTCTAGGTCTTTACTCAACTTGCCTAGTTTCTCCAACCGCTTGTATACGGCCTCTCCTCTGGCCTTTATGTCCCGTCCCAGAGCGTTAGAATCCCGTTTAATGCTGCTTATTCTCCGAACAGAAGTGAGGAACCTGGTGTTTTGTTTGCCCAAGCGTTTAACGTCCATTTTGAGCAGCAGCATCTCCTTCCTCATGGACTGGGCCTCTTTGTAGATGCCATCCATGACGTCTTCGCCCTGAAACACGATGGCATGTTGCTCCAGGAGATACCCCTCTGCGTCCTGGCTGCTCTGGTCCTCCTCAGGGCTGGGCTCCTCCTCTTCAGGCTTAAGAACATGCAGCTCTGACAGTCTGTCCTTCATCTTACCTGCAAAGAGTTAGCAAATATAAAATTTTCCACTTATTCAAACTGTCCACTGTCTGTAGATCACTTTTTTTTTCTCAGTTAAAATGGGAAGTAACATTTTGAGTGTGTGGCTCTTGACCAATGGCAGCTCTCAGAAGAAAAACCCAACACTACTGGACAGGATGCTAGAGTTCATTCAAAAGCCTGACTCAAAACGCTATTCAACTTAAACATGTCTCTATGGTTTCTTACTTTCTAGTGCCATTTTATAGATTTGACATTGATTATTCTTAGTATATTGTCATTCCTGGCCATTAAACATTTACAAAAGCAGCCACATTTACATAAAATGTCAAACGACTTTTACAAATATTATAAATTTTTTGGGCGACCCACTTTTGGGTCCTGACCCAATGATTGGGACCCATAGATCTGAAGCGTTGTCCAAAGATTCATTGGATGTAACTTCAGTCTGGTGGTAATAAAACATGTTATGTGAGTTGTGTCCTGGTGTAATCTGCTTCCTAATCTGATGCTCATCTAATCTGAGCCTGCTCCTCATTTTCTCTGGTTTTAGTTTGGTTTTGGTCCTTATTTAGTCTTCATTTATTCCTCGACACTGGGTTTAGACTAGATCTTGGCATAGGTTTACTTCTCTTGTAGTCCTGGTTAGGTTTAGGGTTTAGCCCTGATTTAGTCCTGCCTTAAATCATGGTTCTGAATGTAATCCTGTAGAATTTAGTCTTCTGCATAGTCTGTTTGAGTTAGTCATGGTTCAGTCCTGGTTTAGTCACGTATTGTCCTTATTTAGTCTGAGGTTAGAGGCTGGTCTGGTTATGGTTTAGTCATGGACCTACATATAATATATTTTGCTCCCTGGGTTTAGTCCTGGCCTTTTCCTTGGTTTGGTCTTGAATATAAGTGTTGGCTGATTGCATCGAGGATAAATATAATGCATATAATCTTCACATTACACGGGACCAAGGTTAAAAATGGTCTAAAAGTATAATAGTAGTAATTAAGACTCTGAACTAAACTGAAAATTCTACTTTCTCAGTTACGAAATTAATTATTTACTAAATAAATTCCAGGGCGTTGACATTTGATTAACACAGTGATGATCCAACTTGATGCGCTTTATCTTCTCTGAACAGGAAACCAGTTGCTATTGACATCTCCAACAATACGCCACTAAAGAAATTCGTTCACATTTTTCTTAACACTGACCATATTGTTTGAACAAAAGCTATAAATGACTTACCTTATGTGTGCTGCTCTTCTCAGTTCTCTAAAGCAGAAGGTAAACGCAGATAAAGACACATTTCCTCTTTCTCCGTGTCAGACCACCATATTTCAACTTGTGTCAAGCCGCATCTCGCGCTGCGCCCCCGACGTCTCTGCCTCAGCTCTCTCTCGCTCACACGCTCAGCAGCATGCAGAACGCGGAAGATCACGCCTTCCTCCCACAGGGCAGTCAGGGCACATCAGAAACTAACGTGTGAAGTTAGCACCAGCCTGCCACAGGTCGAGAAAGAACAGAAGATGAGAGTTTCTAACACGGTTTTACACGATTTACGCACGTAGCCTTCCGATTGAAAAAAGCACCCGCGGGTTTATAGATTTAGTTTCAAAGTCAACACTTGTTAGCCATTGTTTGATCTATGCACCGTCACTAAAATCGACTACAAAATAAGTAATTGTAGTTTGTAATGTGTACGCCTACAGTTACACGTCGTCAATCAGGGGTAAACTGAAATAGTAGTACTTCTAAACCAATCTCATTTAATGTTACAAAACCTAGGAACTGGCCATTACACATATTACGTTTTTTTTTACTCACGTTTTACTGTGCTTTACTTGACTAAATACAGTATACACTTCTGATGGCGCAGTAAAGTTAAAGCTATGGTAGGCAGCCTGTGCCAATACGGTTTGAGTGGTTGAAGTGACAGAAAAATAGACCGATGTTTCCTTTCCAGGCTCAGTTTCTTTGACCAGGAAGAGGTAGTTTACAATTACAAGCCTTTTCAGATTTAATAATGGTCTACATCTGGTTCTACAGGAATGCACAAAGGCTGCTCTCAGATCTGTGCTCACAAATAAAATGCACGTAAAATGTTATTAGGCCACATTAATGGAATAAGAGGTGTTCAGTCACATGCATGTCTCTAATATTCACATGATGCACACGATCTACTTTATCTGGCAACTTACTAAATCCTTTAGGTAAACTAAAGTATGAAATTGAATGTGGGGGGCACAGATTCTGACACAGGAACTCAGACACCACACCAACAACTGCAGTTGCACTTTTTTTCAGTTTCAGATGAAAGACTAATGCATTGATCTCAAATCAACAGAGTTATGCTTTAATGAACCAAACAAATTCACAGATGGCACACAGGCTTTTTATCGGACAACAGCACAACCTTTTTCAAAAGATAATGTGGTTTCAGTTCCCAATTTTCAACTTTTTTAGATACTGTAATAAGACCGGAAACTTAAAAGAGAGTGTGAGGGTGTGACAGAAAAAAATGATCTCAAGCTTGATTTCAAACCCAGGCTTTCATACCCAGTACTGTATGCTTTACCTGGTTAACCACTGAGGCTTTGCCTGCACGCTCAGTTTTCACACTTCTATTAAAATTAAATTAATCTGGGACCTTTCTTTTATTCCATTTTAGTCTTTTTTAAGGGAAGTTTTGAGTGTGTGGATCTTAGAACAACAGCTCACAGAAGAAAAGTTATCTAAAAATCTTGCATATTATACTCTGAAAGGCCTGGTTAACCAACATATTCTTTCCTTCTCCAGTTCAGTTCAGGTCAGGCCTTTCTTGTGTTAGTATAGCCACATCCAGAAACAGTTCCTGGATCTCCCTAACCCTCCTCTCCAGGTCCAGAGCAGGGCCATCATCCCTTAAACATGGACGCTGAGGGCGGGTCATAGAATCTGTAACTCCACTTTCCAAATCCTCTCTCACCTCATTCAACATGTGGAGCTGTGTTAGGACTACTTCCCCTCTGCGTTATATATCTGCACCAATCACATAAGAGTCCTGTTTAGTGTCTTTAAAGGTGGTTTTATTCAGCGTCTGGTATTGGACCTCCCTCACTTCACAAATGTTGTTCTGGATTTGTATAGAATGTCCCGTCAGTTCTGCTGGGCCTCTCGCGGGACTGTGTCTAGCTCCTGGTCGGGATGGTCCTGGTCTGAGAGTGGGTTTAATGGGTTTAATGTGTCTGTTGGGGCCTGACTGAGGGGCACCAGTTGGTCTCTCATGTCTGGGAGAAGGAAAGTAAATCGGTCTGAGGACAAATCTAATACAATGTGTAATCCTGGGTTTAGTCCTTGTTTAGTACTGATTAAATCCTGGGTTTAAGTCTTTAATCAAATCTCCCAGTTCAAGGCAAAAAACTAGAGGATACAGAGCATTTGCAGAGTGGCTCCTAAACTATAGGCAAGGCAGGGCAATGTTTATATAGCATAATTCATACACTGGGCCATTCAAAGTGCTTTACAGAAATAAAAATTAAATACATGGAGAAGATTTAGAATAAGAAACATAAGAAAAATTAAAAAATAAAAGGGGAAGAGTGCAGATAAAAAAAAAAAAAACACTTTCTTTGTAGAACAGTCTCCCTCTCAATGTCAGAGCAGCTTAATCAAAAAACTTAAAACCCAGTTATTAAAAGCGGCTTTTAATTAAGATGAACTTGACATTTTTATTGTTTTGATTTTTATATCTATTTTTACATTGTTTTTAATTTTTTTTATTACACTGTGTTCTTATAACCTTTTATCGTATTTTTGATGTGCTACTTGTTTTATTTATTTGACTAGTTTTAAACTCAAAGCTTGCACAGCACTTTGGCCCTGATCTCAAATGCATCGCTCTCGAGGAAAATAACTTTTTTCTTCTTATTTATATTTACAAATAATGCTACTTCTCTTTTCTTCAAACTTCAGTTTCTTAAAACCTCATTTAGTTTCTGCCATTACATGCACTTTAAATAGTGACTTCAATTCTACTAGTCATATAAACAGAAATAATAGATATATTTGTTTGAAGTGTAAGATACTATCAAAGGAAATGGCCATCAGATAATGACAGTGGAGCAATGTGAAGAAACAATGATAAAGAATGTGGGGTATTATCTGCTTAAGAGGAGGAGCTAAAGGTTTGTGGTGAAGTTTAAGGCACACTACAAGCTTCTTTATTTGCTCTTTTTCTTTGTAAAAAAACAACAAAACAAAACAAAAAAAGGCAAGTGGTAAGCAATACATAATCAAAACAGATTCGACACAAACTGTGTGTTTGGTGAGTTGTAATGATCTCTATAAAGAGCTTATAAGGATGAGTTAATTGCACATTATTTTTTTCTGTAAATGCAGTTGTATGTGACATGTTAAAATGAAAGTTATTGTCTCTATCGAAGCCAAAACGTCTTTATTGAGCTCATATGGTGCTCCGTTCTGTGTCCAGTGACTCTCATAGGTCCACTGCCTGCTTCTTGTTCCCACATTTTGTAGATCCATGCTGTTTAATATGGCATTTCCTTCAATGATAAACTGTAGTTAAAAGACCCATTTTCTTCTTTCCATCGTTAAAAGTCACCCGTTATGTTTTCTTCCATCCTGCTTCACTTATTGTTGTGTGCCAAGTGTTCAGTGGCTGCAGAGTCCTTTCAGACTTTATCATCATGAGTCAGCACTTTTAGCTACATCCCAATAACAGAAAACTTAATGTCTGTGCTGCCAGCTTGTTAATCTAAATAGAGAAAAACCTGTAGAACAGGCCTTGTACCATTTATTTCACCAGTCCAACACTTAAGCAAGGTGGGTCATAAACAGGAAAAAGTATGAAGAAGTATTAAAATAAGTCTCAGAAATGATATTGTTCTTATACTGCAGTAATGCTTTTTACTTTGGGTCTTGCTCTTGATCATCTTACATATGCTCCACAAATATATTAGCTAAAACTACAATAAAAACACTTTGAAATAAAAAATATTAGCTAGAACTCAAAGCCTGTACACATCATGCTGTACATCACAGCTTTGGGCACCACTGATTGTTTGAAATGTCCTATAGAAATAACATTTGACCATGACCTTACAAAGGTCAAACCTAAACTTAGCCCAATGTATCAACAAGATGTATTCAGTTTAGTTTCACTTTATTTTAGTCCCAAAAAACAAACCTACTGTAAAACAATGCAACACTTTCATAAGCAGTAAGAGAAAGTGTTACCACAATAGAATATTTAAATGCATTTAGGTTATACTGCAATGACAATGTAATGTTTTATTATATTTACATTTTCTCTTGAGTTTTTGAATTTACTCAGAAGATTTTAAAAAAATACATGACTACAGACTAACCTCTATTGGTCACAGTCTAGTAATAAACAAAATATCAATGCACATAAGCCGCATAAGCATCAGGAATGTATTACAACAATTCTTGCAGTTTCTCTAAATATCACCTCATATGCACCCAAAACAACCACCAGTCAAGTGATCACCATCATGTCGCCAGAAAAAGAAACAGCTAAACTTAGACGAGTAACGTGGTTAAAGTGTAGGAAGTCACTGTCCTCAGATGATGTGTCGATGTGTTGTGAACTGTCATTTCCAGCAGCTTCTGTGTGTTTGAATGAGTCAGTGCTTCACAAAAGGGGATTTTTGACGTTTCACAGAGAGCACTAGATAGATTAACGGCAAACTCCTACAGAGAGACAGAAGTGGTGAACAGTGTTGAGGTAGAAAGACCTTACATTTTAGAGTCAGCATTTAGAGCATTTAGAAGCATTTAGAGTCAATTGTATAAGTGTATAACTTTTACATTTAAAAAGAAAGTTTTAGTCAAGAAAAGTAGTAAAGATAAACTGTTACTTTTACTAAAATTATAGTACATTTGTTTATCTTCTGTTGTTGCTGTTAGTTGTATAACCTTGAACCAATTTACATATAACTTTACTTTCTGTACATATTTTTATAATGCATACTTATAAAGCGCTTTTCAATACACCCAAAGACACTTTACAGAGTCCATTATTCATTCACTCCACAGTCACACACTGGTGGTGGTAAGTTACATTTGTTGCTCTGGGGCAGACTGACATTTTGTGCCTACAGACTCTCCAACCATCACCAAACATTCTCACATATTCATTCACCAGAGCCACAGACACTGGAGGCAAGGTGGGTTAAGTGTCTTGCCCAAGGACACAACAACAGTATGAACTGTGTGGGAGAGCAGGAATTGAACCCTCAACCTTCAGGTTATAGGAGAACTGCTCTACTTTCTTATTCTCACATTTTAGTGTGACAGAGAACAGTCATATTATAGCTTACATAAATCTTTTTAAGAATGTATTTGTCTGTTTTTTTTTTTTTTTCAAATACATCTTTTCTATTTTAATTAGGTTCTGGAATACCCACATTAAATTTATGCTTGTGAAATGTTTGTCTTAAATTCTGACTTGAAATGTGACCTGTACTATTGTATATTGAATAATAAAGCACAGGCTGCAGTGCACATATTTTCCAGCAGATGTCAGTGTTACACAAGTGTCTCCATGTTTAGCGCAAGACTTCACTTCCTCACTGTTCTTTAAAAACTCAGACACTCACTGTCTTTTCACATTCTCTCTGGAGTTGGTTTTTGAATTACTTTTATAGATCTGTCATAGTTCTGCTCTATTATCTGTTTTTTCTGTGACCTGAACAAAGGAGGAAAAGGTTGAGATACAGGCATGTATTGCTGTGTTGCAGATACATTCACTTTTACATTGTTGCAGAGGTTTAAGAACTAGAATAAAATGGAAACGTCTGAGGATAAATTTATTTCTGCATATTATACTTTTAATTCATGTATTAATCCTGAAGTAAGAGCTGTTGCTGGTAAATAATGTTGGCTAACTGAGCCTTATTATGCTTAAAGGGAAGTGTGAGCTCCATGATTATTTAATCCCAGTCCCAGACTACTCTGCTTTAGTCTGCCTAATTCTGAGTGACACATTTATGCAGAGAGAAATATCCAATTAGGACACACTGTGTAAACATCATGCCAACGTTCATCATTGTGACAAGCACAAAAAATTGTTGGAGACAATCAGATCTAGGCAAAAAAAAAAAACTGTAAACACTATTGTGACAACTAACTAAACATGTTACCTCAATAAACCTTAAATATGTTCTGTTAAATATAACAGAGTGTGTTACTAAATACACAAATAAACAAAGCATTGTCCTCAGGTTCTGTAATAGCTCGCTGGGGGTTGCACATGGATTATATAGATTTAGTGATGTCACAAATGACTCCAGGCCAAACCTTCACATAATTAATCCCTGTTTAAATGCACTGGTCAATAAGAAGAGTTTGACTGATGTACAGAGAAGTCCCACTGTCCAATCAGGCCACAGTGGGCTTTGGGGGAGGAGCTTAAGACACTAAAAAAATAGGACTACATGTACTTTCAGACTAAACTTTCTAAACCTGTTTTTGACTATAATAGGATACCTTTAATAAAAACAGTGACTTTTAATAGTGACATGTTTCTGTTTCTCCAATGAGTTTGAATGCATCATACCAAGAAGACTTCTTTATTGTAGAAGTGACATATGGTTGTCAATGTTACACAAAACCATGAAAGACATACACATGTTTTCTATAATAGAAATATGAAGTCAATTTCTCTCATTGAAACCATAGTAATGATCAAAAACTGGAAGGAGAAAACAGTGTGTAGAAGCTCCATTGTACCATTTTATTTCCCTATATCTATCTATCGTGTCTAAAAAGATGTACAACCACAGTTATTCAGGTTCTTGTATTTACATTTCTTAAGGAGCAGACCTAGGACATTACTGTTTCATGATGAATTTATCTCCTGGGTCAGCTGGGTCTGATTTGCAGCAGGTTTTTGAATTGGTCAGACAACGTGCATGAGTTGCATGGGTTTCTGATTTTGGATGTTGGACTGAACATGTGATACGGTAAAATTACATAACATATTCTTGTATTTGATGCCCTTTTGTGGCCTTAAAGTGATCAGACTCCAGGCCAAAAAATACTGTGAAGCTTGTTTATTGTGAATGTGCCAAGAATGCATTCTTAATTAATGAGTCCAAATCTACTAAACACAAAGACAATAGTCTATTTTGTGCTGGTGGAAAACCTCAAAGCACAATACTTTGAACATCTCTCTGCTTTGACTAAACGAATAAGAAGTCAGATAAGATTTGTGGTTCTGATTATACAACATAATCTCAAGAGAAATACTTATTTCATTGATATAAACCAGTGTCAGAAACATTTTCACTGAGGAGCCACAATTACAGGCCTATTTACTTTGTTATTTTTATACTTTTATACTCAAGCTTAAATGAGTAATATACAAACCTGATTCCAAAAAAGTTGGGACACTGTACAATTTTTGAATAAAAACAGAATACAATGACGTGTAAGTTTCAAATTTCAATATTTTATTCAGAATACAACATAGATAACAGATGTTTAAACTGAGAAAATGTATAATTTTAAGAGAAAAATAAGTTTTAAATTTCATGGCATCAACACATCTCAAAAAATTGGGACAAGGCCATGTTTACCACTGTGTGCCATCCTCTTCTTTTTATAACAGTCTGCAAATCGTCTGGGACTGAGGAGACAAGTGGCTCAAGTTTAGGAATGTGGTCCCATTCTTGTCTAATACAGGCTTCTAGTTGTTCAACTGTCTTAGGTCTTCTTTGTCACATCTTCCTCTTTATAATGCACCAAATGTTTTCTATGGGGGAAAGATCTGTCAGGACCGGATCCTTCTTCTACGCAGCCATGATGTTGTAATTGATGCAGTATGTGGTCTGGCATTGTCTTGTTGGAAAATGCAAGGTCTTCCCTGAAAGAGACGACATCTGGATGGGAGCATAATGTTGTTCTAGAACTTGGATATATCGTTCAGCTTTGATGGTGCCTTTCCAGATGTGTAAGGTGCCCATGCCACATGCACTCATGCTGAGCGCTCTTTACAACTTGGGTTGTCCTTGTCCTCTTTAGTCCGGATGACATGGCGTCCCAGTTTTCCAAAAAGTTCAAATTTTGATTTGTCTGACACAGAACAGTTTTCCACTTTGCCACAGTTCATTTTAAATGAGCCATGGCTCCAGAGAAAACACCTGCACGTCTGGATCATATTTAAATATGGCTTCTTTTTTGAACTATAGAGTTTTGGTTGGTAACGGCGAATGGTGTTCATGGTTGGTAATGGATGGTGTTCACCGACAATGTTTTCTGGAAGTCTTCCTGAGCCCATGTTGTGATTTCCATTACAGTAACATTCCTGTTTGTGATGCAGTGTCGTCTAAGGGCCCGAAGATCACGGGTATCCAGTCTGTTTTTTTGGCCTTAACCCTTACGCACAGAGATTGTTCCAGATTCTCTGAATCTTTGGATGATATTACTGTATGCACTGTAAATAATGATAACTTCAAACTCTTTGCAATTTTTCTCTGAGAAACTCCTTTCTGATATCTGATATATATCCACTATTTTTTGCTGCAGCATTTGGGGAATTGGTGATCCTCTGCCCATCTTGACTTCTGAGAGACACTGCCACTCTGAGAGGCTCTTTTTAAACCCAAGCATGTCGTCAATTGACCTAACAAGTTGCAAATTGGTCCTCCATCTGTTCCTTATATGTACATTTAATTTTTCCGGCCTCTTATTGCTACTTGTCCCAACTTTTTTGGAATGTGTAGCTCTCATGAAATCCAAAATGAGCCAATATCTGGCATGACGTTGACAAAATGTCTCACTTTCAACATTTGATATGTTATCTATGTTGTATTCTGAATAAAATTTTGAAATTTGAAACTTCCACATTGCATTTTGTTTTTATTCACAATTTGTAAAGTGTCCCATCTTTTTGGAATCAGGTTTGTAGCTATAAAAAAGAGTTGTGTTAATGTGGCATTAAGCAGATGTTTTCTGGACAACAGCATTTGTGAATTAAGCTTGCCTGCTTTTAGAGGCTTGTCAGGAACTATGACTTCCTCTGTTTTATGATTACCATGTTGTATTGCACCAGCTGCTGCTGCATTGAACACAACATTTGACATTTATTAAACACAGCTCATATGGACAGGGTAAGATGATGTTTTTGGCCAAACTAAGAATATTAACATTTATAATAGTTACTGGCCAAAATCTGGTAGTGGTAATTTTATTACACTGTCTGGGACTTTTGGTTGCTGTGAGCGGTAGTAAAAAACATCAGCTGTTTCCAGTTACCCAAAGTTGTGACTCTGATTAACTCAACTTGTTAGCTCTGTACTGAAGTTTGCATAACAGTACTAGTGTCTCTGCACATCTGATCCAATTTACATGAATGTCTGTCATGAGTTCAGACATGTTTCTTAGGGCTCGGAGACTTCCCAGGGTCTCATGCTTTAATGACACAATGACTGTCCACCTGTCCTCAGCTTCTGGGTAAAACCAACAGTCTTTGTGAGTTAGACAGAGGGACTAACCTCAATAAATGTCAATGTTTCTCACTTTATGGCTTTGTTAAAAGACACTTTAGTCAGGTATTGAAAAACATTTCTCTTGGCTGTCTTAAACTTGGAGAAGAAAATCTTAGAAACAAATTTTGCGTGAATACATCAAATCTGGGCTGATATATTGGACTTAAAAATAGATTTGATAGAAAGGTTGAGCAAATTGACCTTAATTTCGGGAAAGACTGAACTTGTGTTGGTCTTGGGCTAGAGTCTCTATCCCTAAAAGTCTTGTGTAGGTCCTGATTCTGGTCTCAGTCATGACCTGGTCTTGGATATGAGACAATTAGTCATTGCAATTAATTGCAATCATGTATATGTTTTTAGTTTGGATGTGCATGGAAAGCTTAAAAATATGTTTTTTTGAGACGTATTGATATCTGCAAGTCCTTGTTATTACTTATATCTTAATTAGTGCTTTTTTAATTATTGTATAATCCAATAAATAACAGCTTTGAAGTTGTGTTTGACGGCTACTGTAGTAGGATGATAATATTTTTTATTGCCACTCGGTTATTGTTCAGACAGACAGATGGCCATTGTGGCAGTCAGTGGTTCAAATAATCTAATTTATTGTGACCTTTTTGCAGGAATAGGGTCATAAAAAAACAGACAGACATCACTCGTACTGTTTTGTGGATGACATATTCCACGAAGGCAGCTGTCTTGTTACAATCTGAACACATAATAACTTGATAATATCAGTGTTACACAAGCGGACCAAGGTTTTTCAGGGAATCAAATATCAGACAAACTTGGAGACAACAGTACATTGTCTTTAAGAACTAGGAAAAGACAAAGACATAATGTTAATGTTTTCCAAAAATAGTCATGCTAAAAGTGGGAAACTGCTGCCATTTTTACAAACTGGTAGAACAGACTCAGGTTAAGGTCCTTATAAAAGATTTCAACCAATTTTTTCTTAATTGTAAATCCTCTGTTTTATTGTTGTATTGTTGCATGTTATTTGTATAAATACCCTCATGAAGTTGTCATGTATTTTCAAGCGCAGTGGCTCAGTGGTAGAGTGGTCGTCCTTCAACCGGAAGGTTGGCGGTTTGATTCCCGCTCTCCTTGCTTCCAGTGGCTGTAACACTTACTGTAGAAAAATGTAAGTCGCTTTGGATAAAAGCTAAATGAGTAAATGTACATAGCTCCATTTAAAACTTGGAGAATGAAGAGATGTCACACCTGTTGTATTTATTTACCTTAAGGCACACTGAACTTCCTGTGAAGTGACATGCTTTTATACTGTCATGATTAATTGTTCCTTTATTTTTTTTGAGGCAAAAGACTTTGAACAGAAAAATAACTGTTCAATATTAAACCTTTCCATCCTCCTCCTGCACTGTGGGCTGCTGCAGCTTTTCTCAAATTACTGTCTCAAATCACATTAGGTCTGTTTGCTGCAGTTACATTGAACAAATCAGGTGATTCCCATTTTAATCCGACCAATCACTTTGATAAATGTGGTTCTCTTCTGATTGTATTTGATCATTATGCTTCACTGCAGTTGACAAGGACAGCAGCGAGCGCACACTGTAAATGCACTGAGACGGCTGGGGTTGATACTATTAGTCAGACATCATGAGTTAGTTCAAGGTGTATCTCACATGACTTCGACATTCAGCAAAAGATTTTTGATGACTCATGCTTTCTCCTGCTTCCTGATATCATCTCGAGTTACAGAGTTCACAGCCCATAGCTCTTTGTCACTGGTCAAAGGAACAGTGGGATTTGTTGTGGTTCTTTCTTCATTTGCGTCTAACTGTGATGTTCTCAAATCACATCAGCTGCCAGAGAATGAATTCAGCTTTTTACTTCTTTGTTAGCAACATTATACTAACTACACACAGTTAAACATCAAGCATTAGTAAAAATAATAATAATACTATAACACACAATGAGAAATATACAATATGGCACATGGTGTACAGAATGGCTGCCAATCAACAAGGACGGTAGACACTTGGTTAAGGTTTGACATGAAATGGATTACATAAAATACTTATTAAGGACACGACCCTAGTAAAATATCTAAAAGATAATAATATCACAGGTTGAAGGAAGGTGAACAAACTCTAACAATGAACCATTTCAAGACGAGACAAGTACACTTGCTTTTAAACATCCTCAAACAATGAACCCCAACCTGGCCACAATATGGATGCACAATTTCAGAAATGAAGAAGCATGTTTGTGCTGTTGTGAATGCACATTATTCTAAACCAGCTGCTTTAGTGGTTAAGGGTTAAGATGTGCACAAAGGTGTGTTTTATGAGTAGGATCCCATTCGCAGAAATAAACCTGGAGAGGAAGATATATTTAATTAAAGCATTAGAATCTCAAATCCAGATTGCTCTCACTGTTTGC
This sequence comes from Perccottus glenii, assembly GCA_024416835.2. Classification (NCBI taxonomy): domain Eukaryota; kingdom Metazoa; phylum Chordata; class Actinopteri; order Gobiiformes; family Odontobutidae; genus Perccottus; species Perccottus glenii. Next base: position 22,057,985 of record CM044565.2, on the reverse strand, counting down.
CTTTGGATTTCAGAGCAGTGAATAATTACACTCTGTGAGGCCTGTTACATAAACACATTAATCTGAAGTGACTGACCGGCATCCGCTCACAGCCTCCTCTCAGCTCACTGACATGACAAACTACATTATAAAGTTACAGCCCTCCTTTGTCCAACACAGGTCAAGTTCATGGCACAGTGAGATCTAAGGCAGTCCCAGTGTGTTTACAACAACAAGCATGAAACTGCACAGATCTCAACAAGACAAAGAGCTATAAATAATAATAATAAATAAAAACACTACTACAGTGGTATAAAATATTATATTTCCTCCACCAAACAGTAAAACCTGCCTAAATATAGCACTGACTAACTATTTGGCTAAACCTAATCTAATGTATTCCCTGTATCTTTAGCTCGTAGCATCCTGGCTAATCTTCTGAAAATAATACCCCTTGCCTGTAAATCTTCGATGTTGACAGAATACATTGTGGTGCAGTCCCGTGTTTGTTTCTGCTCATATATTGGACAGTCATCTGAGGACATTACGTGCCTCTCTGCGGCTCGGTGTTTTGATGCAGTGAGAGGCGTGCCGGTCCCGTCCGGGCCGGGCCGGACCACGCTGGGCTCAGAGGCTTTCATGTGATCCCGCAGGGAGGCGTGGGGCTAAAAAAGACTTTCCCAACATTCAGCCTGCACCATTGGGCGTCTGACTGCCGTGCTTTCGGATATCCCATCAGTTCGGACGACGCTGCAGATCGGAACATGGGGGACGCTCAGTCTGCGCAACGGGACGCGAAGAACGAGGCAGCGGAGGAGCAGAGCGCAGTGGAGGACCCCCCGAGTGAGGACAACATACAGGACAAGGTTTGGTTTGCTGCGGACACATACCAGAACAACATAATGCAACAACTAACTGTGGCTCTAGCGCCAAAGCTGCGGGAACAGTTTAGTTTAGTTTTTGGAAAGATTTACAATAAAAAATGCCAGATAACTATAGACACGGGTACTTCAGTTAGACTGATAAACCTGCGAGTTGCAGATTTGCTGAGGCTGGGTTTTGTTGTTGTCAGGACAGTGCAGAAGCAGCTTGCCAACATTTCCATTTAAGCAAAAATTTTAAAGCTAGGGCAGGCAGTTTTAAGTATTCAAACATGTAACAGAACTTAACTATAACAACTGTATGAGACTGCACTAATGTACACAACATACACAACTGCATTTTTGTGCTACTTTTTTTAATTGTAGCATATTTTTAATATAGTATTTAGTCATTTCTATATTTAAGGCTATGTTTACATTTATCTCCAATTGTAATTTGTCTTGTACAGTGACAGCAGCTGCCAGAATCAGATTGCAATAAAGCTGATTCTGATATTAAAGTTCTTTTATTTTTTTAAGCTTCTTGCAGGCTTTAAAAGTAAATGACTAGAAATGCTTTTTTCATGCAGACGTGGACAATATAATGAATGTTGCCTATTGTATCTCTAAACTGTAATGCAGCATGCTAGCTCTGAACAGTGGAATATAATTTCAGTCTCTGGTCTTGGTCCCTTTTGGCTAAACATTCATAAAGCCTACTGTGGTGTATTACAACATTTTTTTTTAATTTCATTGTCCCTCTGCAGGATTTAACTTTTGGGTGTAGGCCTAGATGTTATTGTTTGAGTGGTTCATTGATGTAAAAGGCAGCTAGGTTGTTGTCAGACTTATTGACAGGTCAGAATACTGACCCTGTCTAAAGATTAGCCAATCAGAGTGCTGTTTAAAAAAAGGAAGACCCTGTATTAGCTTTCACTACATGGCTTCAAACATACAACATATAGCGTTATTCAGGCTTTATTTCTGTTTTTTAAATTAAGCTTGTTTACAGCTGGGGTTATTATGAAACACAGCTTATGCACCTTTAGAGCCTTTGATGGCATTAGTCTCATGACAGCTATAACAACAGGTACAAAATGTTGCTGGTTGTTGCAAACAGTTATGTAGTTCCACCCTAAAGGTTCCCTCTGAGGTCTGTTCAGTAAAAACTTAGTCCAGATGCCTTTGCATTAACCCTTTCTTTTAATTATGTCATTACGTCACAGGTTGAAGTGAAAGTAAATACATGTCCCAGTTTTTAAGTAGTTTTAGGTGGCTTTGATTGCTGTCAGTAGTCTGATTCTGTCTATAAAGTCTACTTATTTCATAGTTGCAGTGGTTTCATTGCATTCAGGTAAAAAACAAGTGTGTGGAGAAATAATGACCATCTTTTCTTAGAGGAACTAAACCCTAGGGGGAGATAGAATTTCTCCTTTCCTGCTCTCAGCAAAGGAGCCATTGATTAGTTGTGTACAGTATCAGTAGGTTATATGCAGCCGGAAGTCACTTTTTGTGATCTGTTTTTTAATGTTTTCATTATTTATACCATATACAAAGTTTATTTTAACCCTTTAAACCCCAGCCTGTTTATTGGTATCCACTGTAAATTGACTATATCTCTGCAACTACAAGGTGTATTTCAATAATTCTGGTGTCAAAATGAAGGGGGCACTGTGAGTGAATGTACATTTTACAGTTTCAGATTAAATCAAGATGGAAAATAGCAAAATAACCCCAAAAACATTTCCACTAAAATATATATATATATATATATACATATATATATATATATATATATATATATATATATATATATATATATATATATATATATATATATAAATTATCCCTTTAAATGAAGGCAGTTGAAGCTCAAACACTATTTTAAATTACAGCCACACATGTCAACATTACCTGCACCGAATATAATTGTTCTAATGTAAAACAAATCAAAACTATTAAGATTATTTTATGAAATGGTCAGGCAGAGTCTCCATTATAAAGAATAGGGCAGAATTTGGCATATTTTGGTACCACCTGTTTTTGTTTGGTCTGTGTTTGGAGAAAAATGTAAAGTCTCAGTGATGTGCTGCTTTGCCATCATTAAACAAAATTGTAAATAATCAAGTAAATCAATTAAATTACTTTTAATTTAATTACTTTCTTATCTCCTGTAATCATGGCTATGTTCAGATTTATCAGAAAAGTTTCATTAATTATTTTGGCCCGTTTATACTTTTGGACACATGATTCAGAGGAGTAACTTGAACCAAATGAAATCACCTCTGAACTTATTTTGAGATCATTGCATCAGAAAGTCTATGAGAATAATTATTATTGAATACTAGTTTGTTTTTGTAATTTAATTTGAACCCCTTTACTTAATTATTGTGTTATAAGTTAAAATCACCCATTTTGTAACATTACATAACTGAAAACAAAGCAATGCATTCTAGGTATAACCCATATAAGCCATTTCCATGCATCCATTTCCATTTAATTAAAGCCGATTATTGATGAAAATATCCTCCCAGAAAACAAGACTTTCTCTAACTCTTTGGAAAAACAAAACAAAAAAAAAAACTGCAGCTTCTCAAAACAGAAGGAAAAGAGAAATAAATTTGGATTGTCAGCTAAACTGAATGGATTAAAGATAAAGTTATCATATCAGAGAGCACACTTACAGTAAAGGGAGGAATCATCAAAAGGCAATATGGGGTTTATCAAATATATTGTATCTGCACAAAAACATGACTGTAGTAAAAGATATATGTTTCATTAACATTGGTCTAACAATTAACACACACAGATTAAAAACAAGTAAACTAGTTGAGTTACTGTTATTTATTTGACCACTGAACTTTGTTCTTAATCCCCAGCTCAGACTTTCCAAGATAATCTGGATTTAAGATTCGGATAATTAGGGTTGAACTCTGAGGCTACATTTGCATTCAACAAATAGTGACTGAGAAATATTAAATGTCTCCTCTATTAAAACCCAGCCGGGTTTGACCATTTAACTACAAAAAAAAATCATTGGTGTGCCTTTTTGTCATGTGCTAACTGAACCATGACAGTTCTTTGGACAACGCTTTTTTGACTGTTTGCCATAACAGCTGAAATACAATGTGCATGTTCTATATTTCTTTTCAGCCAATCCAAAACAATGGACAGATCTCAGAGTTAAATGGGAAGCCAGATGGAACTATAGCAGAAGTTAATGGCCACTGCGAAGATCAGATTGCTGAAGAGGGTGGGTGATCATCATTTTTATATTGTTTACAGCTTCTTGAATATCACCATTGTTATCATATTTAAATAATTTTATCATTATCTTCTGATGCAGACATAATTTCAGAGACAGACAAAGCTCCTGAAGAAGTAGAAAATGTGGATATTATTGAAAAAGAGTTACCTGACACTAATAATGAGGAACCTATTGAAATAATCAACATGGACGCCAAGCAGAATGACATTAATGAAAGCTTTAGGAAATTTTTCAGCAACATTGGTTTGAAACTGACTTTAAAAAGAGGCTCGGCTGATAAAACCGAAGATGAGACCAAGAAAGAGGATGCAAACAAACTGGAAGCCGTTGGAGAAACAACCAGCGACACTAAATATGAAGACGTTGAACAGAACACTGATCTGAACGCAATACAGGACAATGACTCAACAACATGTCCTACGCTGACAGATGTCACGTCAGAGGATGTACCTGAAACTGCAGAGGAAAAGACAACTGAGACAAAAGAAGAAGTTTCAGATAATATTGAAGACAAAGAGACAAGTCTTACTATTGATGAAGATGCCAACCAAAATAAGGATGCTACTCTTGAAGAATCATCATCTAACCCAGATGAGGAGATTGTTTCACCAATAAAAAGGTTTTTTACAACAGGCATCTTCTTGAGTCTACGAAAGAAAAAGAAAGAAGAAGAGGCAACTAAAAACGAGCTTGTAGATATGAGCAAAAAAGATACTGCAGATGGAACAGGAGATCAGCAAGAGACGGTCGGGACTAGCCCCAATGTTGAGGCGGGGCAAAATGAAAATGACTGGAAAGATGTGCCTGCAGAAATAGCCCAATCAGTGGAGTCTGCAGAAGTTCTGGGCAATGATCTTGAAGAAAAATCACCATCGACAGATCAGGCCAAAGAAAGTGAACAAGAAATTACGAGTTCTCAAGAGAAAGAGAAAGTGAATGCAAGTCCACTAAAAAGGCTGCTGTCAGGGTCTAGTTTTAAGAGACGGTCAAAAAGGCAAAAAGGCAGGAGATCGAGTGATGGAAAACTGTATGATTCTGGAGAACAGACTGTAAATCACCTTGTGGCATCAACAGAATCAGCAGAGCAGCAGGTGAAGGTTGTAGAAAGTCCTGTGCTGCCAGCTGCAGAGTCAGAAGAAGAGATGAGTGCATGGGCAACATTAAAAAAACTCATGACGCCAAAAAAGACTTTGAAGAGGGCATCTTTAAGCAATGAAGAAACGCAAGTGACAACTGCAGTGGAGGAGCCAAAGCCAAGTGAAGGTGAACAACAGATATCAGATCACAGCACAGAGGAAGGAAGAAAGAGAAAAGACTCGTCCCATTCATGGGAAGCAGTTTTGTGTGGCTCGGGACGGCGACGAAGCCGAAAAACGTCTGACTCTGAAGATGAAATGCCACACAAACAAGATGGCACAGAAGGGGATATTGAAACTTTGACTCCAAAACAGGCAGAAAGCCCATCAGACAGTGAGAGTGGCTCCACTTGGAAATCATTTAAGAAACTTGTCACCCCGAAAAAAAAAGCCAAAGATGAAGAGGAAAGTAAAGATAATGCACAGTCAGATGGTGAAGCAACTCAAGAGGAGTCATTGTTTTCGATAAAGAAACTACTTCCAGGTTGTAAAAAGAGAAGGTCTGGGGAAAAGCCGGATCAACTATCTTCAGATGAGGCTGAAAAGGAGTTAGCTTCTATGGAGGAAGACTCAGAAACACCAGCTGTGGTCCCATTGTCAGAGTTTGACATGTCTGAGGCAGAAGTAGTCACACAGACTGACATCAAAAGTCAGGTATCAGACAATAAACTGGAAGAACTTGATCAAGAACAAGTCCTTGAAATTCCCCAAACCTTTGCAGGAGCTCCAAGAGCATCAAATCACTTTGGAAATCAAGACACTCCCAATTCCTGCTGTAATTCAAGAACCTAATGAAGAATTCAGCAAGTTTCAACAGCTTAGTGACATCCCAGAGGAGGGTATAATCACTGAAACCGCAGGTACCCCAGCTTCAATGGCCGAGGAGGCTGTTAAAGACGACACAATAGCGGAAGATATGGTAGAAATTACATCTGAAGCCATAACTGCGCCAGAGCTTGTAGATATAACAATGGCAGATGAAACCGATGAGCTAATGATATCTGCGGTCTCACAGTTATCAGAGTCTTCGAAAACATCTGGCAACACAACACCAGTTCCTGCAGAGTATAATGTACAGGAAACAGAGGTGTTGTTGCAGCGAGTTGTCCAGACAATGTCTACATCTCCTGTGCACTCAGAAGATCAAGACTCAGAAAGAATAGCAGGTTCTGTTTCTCCTCAAAACCTTAAAACAGATGTAAAAGAGAAAGAAAAAGAAACAGATGCATCAGACATCAACAGTGGACTCCATGTTGACAAACTAGATGAAGTTGGTGAACTTGCTGAAGCGGCACTAACAGAGAGTTTATCTGAATTCAAAGATGCCATTTCCACCGAAATTGTATCTGAGGTTTCTAAGGAGGAATTTCACTCTATAGAAATTGATGCAGAAGTGTTCATTACACAACCAGAAGAGAGTGTTAAAAAAGACAGTAAAGACGACAGTAAAGGTCTAGTTGAATCCTTATCTCAAGTCCAAGAAGCTGAGTCTACAGATGTATTGCTTAAAGATGAAGACATTGTCCCAGATGAAGTTTCTTTACCGGAGAGCCATGAGAAGGAAACAGACACAACAAGAACAAATTTCAATGAAGACAAACCTTTATTAGAGAAAAAAGATGAAGCTATTGGTCAATTAGTGACAGAACAATCAGAAATACATGAAGATGAGCAGCTAACCTCTTCAGAGATTCAGTTACAGAAAGAGGAAATGGTTTCCGCAGTGGAAACAGGTATTGAAGAGGCCATTCAGAAAGTCAAACAGATAAAGGAACCACTATTAAATTCTGCTAAAATTGATCAAGAAGCTGCAGAAAATACCCTTGTTGTACAGGGTGCTACTGAGATAGAAAAAGAAGTAGCAGAAGATCATTCAATTGAAGCAGCTTCCAATGAACTTCTAGAGATGCCAGAGTCTCTCACTGATGCAGGTGTTGGGCCTAAAGCAGAAGACGATGTTAAAATCGACAGTGGGCAAGATTTAGGCGACACACAAGAGCCTACACTAGAAAGCCAAGAATTGCCAGAGGATAAAGTCCAAACAGCAGAGGAACAAGAAGAAGAAAAATATTAGAGAAAAAGATGAAGCCCATTGTAGACACAGCTACAGATGAACCCAAACAAGAAAATAGTGGTGACAATGATCAAGACTCAAAAGATGAACAGGTTTTTGAGGCTAAAGCAGAAGATGGGGTTAAAATTGACAGTAAGCAGGATTTAGAGGATTCACAAGAGTCTACACTAGAAAGCCAAGAATTGCCAGAGAATAAAGTCCAAATGGCCGAGGAACAAGAGGAAAATGTGCCTTTGATTGACTTTGCAAAGCAAGAACAACCCATTGTAAACATAGCAACAGATGAACCAAAAAAAGAAAATAGTGGTGACAATGATCAAGACTCAAAAGATGAACAGGTTTCTGCGGCTACAGCAGAATACAATGTTAAAATTGACAGTAAGCACAATTTAGAGGACACACGAGAACCTACACTAGAAAGCCATGAATTATTATTGGATAAAGTCCAAATGGCAGAGGAACATAAAGAAGAAAATGTGCCATTGAGTGACCTAGCAATGCAAGAACAACCCATTGTAGACATAGCTACAGATGAACCAAACAAGAAAATAGTGGTGACAATGATCAAGACTCAAAAGATGAACAGGTTTCTGAGGCTAAAGCACAAGATGATGTTAAAATAAATCATGAGCAAGATTTAGAAGACACACAAGAACCTACAATAGAAAGCCAGGAATTACCATTGGATAAAGTCCAATTGGCAGAGGAACAAGAAGAAAATGTGCCGTTGAGTGACCTAGCAACTCAAGAACAACCCATTGTATATATATTTACAGATGAACCCGAACAAGAAAGTAGTGATGACAATGGTCAAGACTCAAAGGATGGGCAGGTTTCTGCAGTAAATAAAGCATATAAGGAGGCAGAGTTTGTCATTGAGCAAGAAAGCCAAGGAGTATCAGAGGATGTAGTTCAAGAAATACTAAATACTATTGAGTCGCTTGAAGAGACAATCGAAGGGAAAGTTGAAGAGCAAAATGTTCCCTCACTAGAAGAGGACATACCAGAACAAGATGGAACTGCAGTTGAATCCAAAAAACAGGGCAGTGTTGAGTTGAAAGAACAACCACTTTTGAAAGCTGCAACAGAGGAACCAGATAAAAAACATACTGCAACAGAGGATTTTGATGAAAAACATACTGCAACAGAAGAACCTGATGAAAAACATACTGGAACAGAAGAACCTGATGAAAAATATACTGGATCAGAAGAACCTGATGAAAAATATACTACAACAGAGGAACCTGATGAAAAACATACTGCAACAGAGGAACCTGATGAAAAACATACTGCAACAGAGGAACCTGATGAAAAACATACTGCAACAGAGGAACCTGATGAAAAACATACAGCAACAGAGGAACCTGATGAAAAACATACTGCAACAGAGGAACCTGATGAAAAACATACTGCAACAGAGGAACCTGATGAAAAACATACTGCAACAGAGGAACCTGATGAAAAACATACTGCAACAGAGGAACCTGATGAAAAACATACAGCAACAGAGGAACCTGATGAAAAACATACGGCAACAGAGGAACCTGATGAAAAACATAATGCAACAGAAGAACCTGATGAAAAATATACTGCAACAGAGGAACCTGATGAAAAACCTTCTTCAAAAGAGGAACCTGATGAAAAACATACTGCAACAGAGGAACCTGATGAAAAACATACTGGAACAGAAGAACCTGATGAAAAATATACTACAACAGAGGAACCAGATGAAAAACATACTGGAACAGAAGAACCTGATAAAAAATATACTGCAACAGAGAAACCTGATGAAAAACATACAGTAACAGAGGAACCTGATGAAAAACATACAGCAACAGAGGAACCTGATGAAAAACCTTCTTCAAAAGAGGAACCTGATGAAAAACATACTGCAACAGAGGAACCTGATGAAAAACATACTGCAACAGAGGAACCTGATGTAAAACATACTGCAACAGAGGAACCTGATGAAAAACCTTCTGCAAAAGAGGAACCTGATGAAAAACCTACTGCAACAGAGGAACCTGATGAAAAACCTACTGCAACAGAGGAATCAGATAAAAAACATAATGCAAAAGAGGAACCTGATGAAAAACATACTGCAAAAGAGGAACCTGATGAAAAACATACTGCAAAAGAGGAACCTGATAAAAAACCTCCAGCAACAGAAGAACCTGATGAAAAACATAATGCAAAAGAGGAACCTGATAAAAAACATAATGCAAAAGAGGAACCTGATGAAAAACATACTGCAAAAGAGGAACCTGATGAAAAACATACTGCAAAAGAGGAACCTGATGAAAAACCTACTGCAACAGAAGAACCTGATGAAAAACATACTGCAACAGGGGAACCGGATGAAAAACATACAGCAACAGAGGAACTTGATGAAAAACATACTGCAACAGAAGAACCTGATGAAAAATATACTGCAACAGAGAAACCTGATGAAAAACATACAGTAACAGAAGAACCTGATGAAAAATATACTGCAACAGAGAAACCTGATGAAAAACCTTCTTCAAAAGAGGAACCTGATGAAAAACATACTGCAACAGAGGAACCTGATGAAAAACATACTGCAACAGAGGAACCTGATGAAAAACCTTCTGCAAAAGAGGAACCTGATGAAAAACCTACTGCAAAAGAGGAACCTGATGAAAAACATACTGCAAAAGAGGAACCTGATGAAAAACCTCCAGCAACAGAAGAACCTGATGAAAAACATAATGCAAAAGAGGAACCTGATAAAAAACATAATGCAAAAGAGGAACCTGATGAAAAACATACTGCAAAAGAGGAACCTGATGAAAATCATACTGCAAAAGAGGAACCTGATGAAAATCATACTGCAAAAGAGGAACCTGATGAAAAACCTACTGCAACAGAAGAACCTGATGAAAAACATACTGCAACAGAGGAACCGGATGAAAAACATACAGCAACAGAGGAACTTGATGAAAAACATACTGCAACAGAGGAACCAGATGAAAAACATACTGCAACAGAGGAACCAGATAAAAAACATACTGCAACAGAGGAACCTGATGAAAAACATACTGGAACAGAAGAACCTGATGAAAAACCTACTGCAACAGAGGAACCAGATAAAAAACATACTGCAACAGAGGAACCTGATGAAAAACATACTGCAACAAAGGAACCTGATGAAAAAATATACAACAGAAGGAACCTGATGAAAAATATACAGCAACAGAGGAACCTGATGAAAAACATACTGCAACAGAGGAACCTGATGAAAAACATACTGCAACAGAGGAACCTGATAAAAAACATACTGCAACAGAGGAACCAGATAAAAAACATACTGCAACAGAGGAACCTGATGAAAAACATACTGCAACAGAGGAACCTGATGAAAAACATACTGCAACAGAGGAACCTGATGAAAAACATACAGCAACAGAGGAACCTGATGAAAAACATACTGCAACAGAGGAACCTGATGAAAAACATACTGCAACAGAAGAACCTGATGAAAAACATACTGCAACAGAGAAACCTGATGAAAAACCTTCTGCAACAGACAATGAGGTGGGTGCAGTTAAGTCATTGGTGGAAGAAAGTGTTGAAGATCACCATAAAGAAATTTTACCAGAAGATGAGATTCCTGATGCACAAACTGGACAAATCATTGAGTGTACAGCAGATGAATGTGAAACTGAAGCAATTTCCCAACTGGATCATGCTCTAGACATAAATGAGGACCAGACTGATGCTATACCAGCAAAGATGCATTTTGAACATGTAGACCATAGCCATAAAGTTACTGACAACATTGAAATGTTACCTGCTGTCCATGTATCTACTGTTCATGAGGAACCAGGGACCGCCCAAGAACTTGAAAATGCATTTGACTTTAAAGAAACTCCCGAAACATGTCTAGTTACTACTGAGGAACCAAAACACGAAGTGCATATTAGTGAAGTGGAAGACATTCTTGAGGGACAAAAAGAAGAGCAACTATCATGCTCAGAGACCATGGTTGTTGAAGTTGAACATGCTGCATTGCTACAGGAAACCACATGCACTCCACAACATGTTACTGCTTCAATACCAGACCTTGTATTACAGAAAACAGTCATAGACAGTGAAAGGATTTCTAAAGAAACATCAATACCATGTGTCAACAACGCAGAGGTCCTTGATGAGCTCAAACATGAGGCACACCTCAGTGAAGTCAAGCAAGTTGATCTTCAAGGAGAAAAGGAAGAGGACATTTTTGCCCCAGAAACAAGGTCTGTTATAGTTCAGCATGCAGCCGTGGCACAAATCACTACAAGCAATTTAATAGATGTGGCATCAGGAATACCAAATGTTTATATAGAGACAATGTCTGAAATACATGAACCTATGTTAGGCACAGTAACAAGTGAGCAGGAAGTCAGGGAGACAATTGAGACAACAACACCGCTGGTTATTGACAATGTGACTGAGATGGCACAGGAAGGCAACACTGTGGTGCTGGTGCATGTGCCATCAGTAGAATTTAGGGACAATCACCAAATCAAAGTGCAGGTGGTTGATTTTGATATCCAGTCAGCAGAGACGAGTGTGGACACAATTCTGGAAGTGCAAGAAGCCAAACAGGTTGTTCACATTTGCCATAAAACTCTCAAAGAAGTGGACAGTTACTCAGCCACTTCTGATATTGAAGAAGAGAGAGTAAATATGGAAAACAAGGTAGCCATTCAAGAAGTTATTCAACATGTAAAGGAGACTGAACCAGATGTAGTCAAATCAGTAGATGAACCAGAAGATAAAGAACAGCCAAGGGATCTAGTTGACAGCAAATCAAGAGAAGATCAAACTGTTGAGACACCAGAGGAGCTTGCCATTCCTTTTTATGACTCTGTGATCACAACTAAAGACCAGGAGCTTACAAAAATGGTTGAAGAATGCAAAGAAGCTCAGAAACAACACTCAGTCCAAAGTCAGGTTAATATTCAAAGTAATGCTGCAGAAGCATTCCCTCAAAACACTGAGATAATCTCATCATTTGGTAATGTAGAGTCACCTTCCAGTGTTTCTTTAGAATTCAAGCTGAATATACAGTTTGGGCAGACAAAGGCATTAACCTCACCAACTTCAACCTCACCGCAACCAGTACCTCTAGCTGAAAGAACTGTGCCACCTGTAAAACCAACAGAGATGTCTGAAGTGGGAGTCCAAGCAGTAGAAGAAACCCAACCAAGCAAACCAATAAATGAACCACAAAGATCAGAAAATGAGACAAAGTTGGCAGAGGCTGCGGTCCAGACAACAGAACCACTTGTTCTGACAGATTCAGTAGACAGTGCAGTGATTATAAACAAACCAGTGCTAATAGACGTTGGCATCCAATCAGCAGAAAAAGAGAAACCAGTTGATCAAATAAAATCAACAGATGCACTAGAGAGTCCAGACCAGCCAGTCTTGAAGGATGTTGGCATCCAATCGGCCGAAACAGTGGAACCAGTTGAACAAATAACATCAATAAAGACAGCAGTTACTCCAAACCAACCACTCCTGATGCACATGGGCATCCAGTCGGTGGAAAAAGTGGAACCAGTCATAGAAGTCAATTCAACTGAAATGGCGATCCCCAGTGTTCAAGCAGCAGAGTCAATAGAACCAGTAAAGCAAACTGAGAAAAGAGAAATATTCCTCAGCCAGCAAGTTGTTTCTGAAGTTTCTGAAGAGGTAGAATTAAAAGAACCAGAGGATGACTGTGACCAAGACGTGTGGATGGACGCAGAAGAAAATATTGATGTACCAGACAAAACAGCAATGCCTCTTTGTGAAATCGAGGAATCCTTTGAAAGTCAGCCAGACTGTTTTCAGGAGCCAAATACAGATTTTGAATTGTCCCCAGGAGAACAAAGCAATCAAGAAATAAACAAAACAAGTCTAAAGTGTGACATCGAGAGTGAAGGGGAGGATTTTGCTGTGGCACTTGAGGATCCTCAAATAGCATCTGCAGTCTCTACCATAGAGTGGGATTAATCCACCCGACTCATTGAACACCTACAGGCAAGTCTACTTTTATACTCAATGAATTTATTTAAGTACAAATATAAAGTTCAAATTCATTCAGAACTTTTATTTCTTCTTTAGGCTGGACAATCATCAAGAAAGACCTTTTTGCCCATGAAAAAGCTGCTAAAGAAAACAGCAATCAGTCAATCAACATGTGTTACATTTACATTTAGTCATTTAGCAGACGCTTTTATCCAAAGCGACTTACATTCACCAGTGTTACATTTTACAGATGATGCTTTCATTTAAAGCAACTTACATTAAGGTTCCATTCACCAGTGTTACAGATGGAACACCACTGGAGGCAAGGTGGGTTAAGTGTCTTGCCCAAGGACACAACGACAGTATGAACTGTGGGGAGAGCGGTGTTAAAACAACCAAAAGTTGACCAAACTTTACTAATGAATATAAAGTTACAGGTCACAAGTAAGTGATGGAAATTTGAGCTAACTTTTTGGTTTTTGGAAGTGTAATTTTATTTTTATGTTAACCAAATAGTAATAGAAAGTAGCGGCTTATGCACCTTAAACAAGTGATATGCTAAAAATCAAATTCTGACAAAACACCTAACTTACACATACATATGGCTACTGTAGAGTTGAATGCAGATTTTATGCTAGCTAGTTTGCACCTGGTCTACCATTCTTGCTTCTGACTGGATGAAAGGAAATGGGACACGAGAATTCTGTATTTTCATTTTGTTTCAAAGTGTGGCTTTGAATACAAATTTTTTTAATCTGTCCTGCAGTGTGAGGGCAAAAGCTTGTTTTGAATTAGGGGTAAAAACTAATATGTTGCTCATTAGGGCTGCACAATACACAAGATATGCAATAACTATGTTGAAAATTGTTAAAACAATGCAGTTTTTGGATGTCTTCATAGAGAAAGTTAAACTAAATTCAAATTTACAAATAGTGGGCTCTTACATTAATCACATTGGTGCCAAACATTACACTTTGTTGCATCTCTCTGTGTCTGTAATCGAACAATTATTTTGACATGCACAGTATAAATGTACGCATGTCACACTGAATAATATATTATTTCTGTACTGCAGATTTTTCTGATGTGGATACTGTGATTGTTAACAAAGCAATAACAATCATGTTTCAACGTTCTGTGCAGCCCTTTAGTAACCCTGCTTTCCTGCTGGGATGTGAAGAATTGTGATTGACAAGCATTAACTGGAATATGTGCTCATTTCTCAGGGGGTACAAAGTTTGACACTGAACCACATCCTATATACTGTGGCCTCTGTCAATAATTTAATTTTCACTTTATGTCAAGCATTACATTTCATGTGCCTTTTGTATAAAAATATTGCATTTAAAAATAATTTATATCCACAAGAGTTTTATTAACCAGTTTTATTGCCAGCTTCTCATGGTAAACACTTTAGGATTCAAAAATTTTGATTTGCTTAAATTGATAGAGTACTAACTAATTTATGTTATACTTCAACATTATATTATTTTTTGTCAGTTACTCTAATTCATTTTAGCTGAGGACATTGACACTAATATATATATATATGTATATATATATATATATATATATATATATATATATATATATATATATATATATATATATATATATATATATATATATATATATATACATATATACATATATATATATATACACACACACACACATATATATATATATATATATATATATATATATATATACACACACACACTATATATATATATACACACACACACACACACACACACACACACACACACACACACACACACACACACACACACACACACACACACACACACACACATATAAATAAATAAATAAGACTGCTGTTTATCGCATTGTACATTATAAGCCTTAGAGCATACTGCTCCTACGTTTTCTACATTTTTAACCCAGAGCATGACAAGTGTTCAATTCAGTATATAATTCAAACAGTTTTTTCTGCAATGTGTGTGCATCTGTCATAATATACAGCTTTATAGCCTAAATCATAACAAGCCCTGTTTTACTTTTCTTTTGTAAATTTCAATAGAGTGAGCCAATTGAGTTTATTAACAGCATTCTGTGGAAAAGACACAAATAAGACATAATCCTTTGTTACATTTGTTCATAAAGTTTTATTAATGAAATGTTTTTTTCTTTCAATAAATACCAGTATATTGTAATGATGTCTTCTAGAGTTGTGTGAACATTGCACTTGCAGCTGGTAGTAAACACATTTGTCATTCACAGCACAACACAGAAAATAGAGTATGGAGACAAATAGTCTTCCAAACTAAACTTGATTTACAGGCAGCACAAAAAACTATAATTAAATGATTGTTGTGACCAATGCTATTACCATAGAATGTAATCTTGTATGACACCTTTAATATGCATTAAAGCTAATTATAAAAATATATGCACATTATATATACTGTACAAAATGAACAGTAAGACATTCAAAATGTTTAGGTTTTACAACCGTTTAAAATAAACAACTTCTCTTAATTTGGCAGAGTACCTTTGTTTAGTGCAGTCCTTTTTTGTGCCAGAGTATTCAGAAAACCATTCTTACAAGTTCAAACATGACCTGCACAATAAGTAAAATATGTCATGTATTAGTATTACATGTTAATTTCAGTTTCATCTACAGAGATCAGTTATGTGTGATCATTTACCTCAATGGTAATGAGGATGACTATCATCCACTCTAATCTCAGGCTGTGCTTCTCACTCAAATGGCTCCTCATCAGGTCTGTTAACTGTGTGCAATGCTCTAACTTCTCATTCACCACCTAAAAAAACAAAGTTAATGAACAACAGTAGAAAAATTAAATGGGACTTCCTATTAAAGATAAATTAAATGTATTTACATTGACTCTGCGGTTAATACTGAGGAACTGGCAGGTCTTGTCATAAAGCTTCTCCAGGTTCTCTCTGTCCCAGTAGAAATCAGGCGTCATGAGCAGGTCCGACCTCAAGTTTATACAGTGTCTGTCATAAAAGAAATACAAAAATACAGCAACTAACTAATATGTTATATGTGTAACATATAACATTACACATACAGCAGAGGCAAAGTGAATTGTCAAAATCTAATTTCATTGTCCAAAGTTAATCTTTCAACTGAATTGGAAAGAACAGGTTTTCTGTGAAATAGGTTTCACACTAAAATAGAAAACTTGAGTCATTAACTGCAATTTAAAGAAAAGTGAATTTACCTCAGTGAGAAAAGCTCTCCTATCTTCTGCATAACCTCTGCAGAGGACAACTTAACTCTGTTTCCAGCCTTCAGTGTCTGAGAGAAAAACAAAGTTAGTGCTTTAGGCATGACTAATGGGTTTAGTGAATCCATCTCACATGCATGCCCCACTCTCACAACATTACGGACTGGATCAATTATTTAGCGTTTGGAACTGCTTGCTCTTAAAATACCTCTGGTATTGATTGAATTGACTCCACAAAGTTGTCTAATGCTACCTCCCAAATTGCCAGCTTTACTGCAAGAAAAAGCAAAGGTTTAAGGAAGAAAATAAATAACTAGACATAAGACATTCAGAGGGCTTACCTGACAAACACAGTGCATTAGAAAAGGCAAATCTCTCTAAAACTGCTTCTTGTTGATCCATCTGGTCACTCAGAATAAAATTGCCACGCTCCAGCTTTGCATTTCCCCTGGAGGAAAAAAAAATTTAGAGAGAAAAATCAGTAAAACTGTGAACAATGAGATAAATAAAAAAAGTTAACGTACTCTCCCAAAGCATAGTTGATCTCTTCATTTTCCCAGTGTACTAATGCCACCTCGTAGGGCTGAATCTCATGACGCTCCAATATCCGCAACACTTTTTTCATCTGCGGAGATAAAGACATCAAAGGCTTTGGCACAACTACATTTGATTCAGATCAATACTAAACTTTGATGTATGATGAATAAAAAAAAAAGTATTTGGTTTAAGTGTTTACCGTTTTTTCTTCAACGTTCCAGAAGACTACTGAGCCTTCCCTGAAATGGAGGATTTAAATGCAACTCAATAGCAATGATCTCAAAATCGATACAATAACTTTACCAAAGATGTTTTACAATTTTACTCAAAAACATGACGCTACATTGTACCTGAAGAAGAACATTAGAGCACTGTCATCAGGCTTGGCAGCTAGGTCTGTGCTTATGACTAGGACATTGGAGGCATCTGAAATTATAAATATTATTTTTTTTTTACAAAAGTTATTAGAAATTCCTAGTAAGTATGCTCAACTAAAAACTCTACTCAGCTTATTTATATATATTTTTACCTCTTGGTAAATCAATCTCCTGAAAACCATTTCCTATCAAGTCATGGCAGAGGGTTGGTAAATGATATTGGTCTGCTGTCGCAAATGCAATACACTGCATCATATCCTTTAGAAAAACATAATGATGTCAAAAAAAGTAAAATACAGTTTTTATAAGTCATTTAGTGCACGTCTAAAAAATACCTGGTCTTCCTGTTGGTTGGCTCTGGACGGTTGCTTGGTTCTTGGTCCTTTGGGAACTCTTTTGGCAGTCACTACGGCAGGTTTAATTGTTGATTTCAAAACAGACTTTACAAGATCCGTTGAGTACAAGCGTTTCTGTTTACTCTGACAGTTTGTTACTGATCCGGGCTGCATTAATAATGAGCTCAGAGTTTTACAAGCAGCTAAAGAAGACCCAATGTGCTGAGTCCTGGGAAACATTTGTGAAAAAGAGTAGTTGGAGAATGTTCTGTGTTTAGGTTCATTTTTGTGAAGATGGACAGACTGCGAGAGACTGGATGAGGCAAACAGACGAAGAGGCTTCCTCTCTGCTGAGTTTAGAAGTCCCACTCTGGACCACAAAGTCCGGAGAAGCATCCTCCCACAGACAAGTCTAGAACAGGTGAGCTATAACACAGAAATGAATATAAGACATTATGCATTAAGGCCATATTAACAATTAGCTTTAAATAGTATTTAAAACAATACGCACCACAACTCTATATTAATAGTTTAAATGAATCAAGTTTATTCAGATTTTTAAAAAATCCCTAAAATGCACTAAACTGTTGTCTTACGGTCTATATAATATATAATATTTTCCAGTGGATATGGAAAGAATAAAATAAGAAAAGAAAATGCACAGAATAAGATACTTTAACAAGTAGTTCTGATTCGGAGTCTAATACATTCAAGGGGAGGTTAAAAACCTTCCTCTTTAGCTCCGCCTACACCACAACCTAAAGTGTTTTTTCTTTTATTAAAGTGTTTTTTCTTTTATCTGCACTCTTCTTTTAAAATGTTTTTAATTTTTTCTTATGTTTCTTAATATAAATCTTGTAAATTGTCTTTTATTCCTGTAAAGCACTTTGAGTTACCCAGTGTATGAATTGTGCTATATAAATAAAATTGCCTTGCCTTGCCTTACATTAAAGTAGGATAAGCTCCTAACTTACTGTCAATGGTCCAAGTCAATTGGTCAAGTGAGGACAGGTTAACATTCATAGTGTGAGAGCCCAGTCTGTTAGCCTGTAGCTTACCTGTAAAATTAGCGGTACAACGCGCCACACAGAGCGCTAGAGTTTACCTAAAAATGTCCTTTAAACGTAGCGAACTTATTTTAAATAAGTGTGAATGCACATGTGTAGGTATATGTTGCTACAGGACAAGCTGCATGACAGTTCGAGGAGACGTGTTTGCTTATAACGTTTAATTGCATCATTTCCGTGTTAGTAAAAAGAGCTTAGATGCCCCGAGTTAGGACTGACAGGCACAACAACCGTTTAGTATTTCCATGATTATTTCTTAAAATTAGGAATATATATGGGACTATTATCGTTTATTTAGGCTATTAGTAACACTTGGGAGTAGTGCTCTAACTATATGTTTATTTTCTGTTTGATAAGGGGTTAACTCATCTTTTCATTCATTTTCTTCCCCTTGGTCTCAGTAGGGGTTGCGGGTGGGCCTATCCCAGCAACTTTGGGCTTTAGGCTGACAGGGACAGACAAAGACAGACAGCCATTTACGCTCACATTCATTCACTAGGGACACTTCAGAGTTGACAGTTGACCTATACATGCATGTCTTTGGGGGGTGAGAGGAAACCAGAGTACCCGGAGAGAACCCACGGTAACATGGGGAGGACATGCAGACTCCGTACAGAAAAAGGTGTTCATTAAAATCACATAATAAAAGAATTCCTTGCAATGTCCCAGTTTTCCTGCATTGTAAATAATGCTTCAAATAAAAGTATATGCAACAATTAGTTTAATACAGATCTTAACTATATTATGCTATAACAATATTACACAAGAATGAGTAAAAATAGCGATTCAGTATATCTTTTAGTTTATTATAATTATTAATTCAAATATGGTTTAATCGGGCAATAAATATTTAAAGGGCATTTGTATGACATTTATTTTTAGTAAGTAGAAGCCCTTTAGTTTGTGACAGGCCAAACAAACATTAACTTGTTAACACTTTTCAGTATTTACGAATTGTGTTTATCTAATGCTCCTGCAAGTCACAAATGTGGGCCATATATACTTAAATTTTCCCCTCAACTTGACCTTAAGTTAAAGGGGATGTTGAATGTAAAACTCATTAATGAAAACAGCAGTCACATTTTTATACTAAACAAACTTTACTCCTCAATATATAGAAAATAAATATATAAAAATATATAAAAGCCTTTAAATATTACAGTACTATAGGGATTTTATTTTTTTAACTCTGTGCAACAGCTCCCCCTCTGGTGAAGCCTGAGAGAGCTTGTGTTAGGTGTTGCCTGGAGACTTTATAAAACAGCAACAGAGCAAATTTACTAAACTTGCAACACAACTAATGATGGACTCCCCTGAAGAGGTAAGCTAAGCACAGACATTTAATTAACTCAATAGGTTGTATATAAAAATGTAAAGTGCAATGTTAATAGATAATAAAAAAAAAAGTCAAAGCTTTTGAATGCAGACTCCTGGACAAAAACATTTATAGTTCTTTGTCTGACTATACTTTGCTTTTATTACTATTATATTACCATGTTGACCAGTCCAATGAGAAGGAGAGGCTGAAGATGAGGATAGCTGTTTTGGAGGAGAGTGTGAAGTCCTGTGAGCTCGACTGTAAAGCCAGCAGAGAGACCGTCCTGAAGCTGGTGGCAGAGCTGGACCGAGAGAGAAGGAAGGCGGCCAGCAGTGCATCAGCTATAGACTCACTTAAAGTGGTATGCACAACTTTAAAACTAGATTTAAACTGAATATAGAGCGTAATGTCAATATCTGAAATTATTGTTACTACTTTTAAATGTACGGAATATGTACAATTGTGTATATTTGTACTTCACATTGTGTTATCTATCATGTTCTGAAACCAGTGCTGTAAAGCTGTAACTATGAGCGTCAGGGCAGATAACATTACATCACATTAGTCTACATTTCTTCTGCATACTTTTTTACTTTTTACTGCATACTTGGTTGTACATTGTTTATATTTTTAGTTTTCCAACACATGGAATGGAGAAGACAAGACCAATATTTGAGGTCTTGGTGACAATTAGTGATAGAGACTGGACTGACCAAGGCCACTCTCTAGTACCCCTTTATTACTGGGATAAGTCCTCCTTGCACCTTTTTACTCAAGTACTAGCAAAGTGTCTATTGCCAGTAAAACTAGACTTGTAGAGTTCAGATTTTAGGACAACTTTCTGATATCTCTTCCCATCGATTATGCACTCTGTTAAAGTCTTGGCATAGTTTAAGTCTCTCACTTGTGTGGTCTTGACTACAACACAACACTGCCTTGTCTTCCTGTAGTTATGCCACTGTACTGAACAACTGATGGTTTGTTTTTAGGAAATTGATGCCCTAGTGTCTGGAAACCAAAGCATTGAATCAGAAAAGCAGACCTTGAGAGAACAGCTTGAGGCCAGTAAGAGGGTGATAGATGCAGCTCGAAGGAATCCCAGTGTCTGGAGAAACAGGTGGAGGAGCTGGAGAGGAAGCTACAGAGCAGCCAAACAGAGACACAGGCAGCTGAGGGCAGACTGCAGAGGTTTTTAAACAAAATGGTCACTGTCCTGCAACGAGACTCGAAAAACACTATCCTGCCGACAGAGCGTGACATATTACTGAACATGGATGAACTCTGCAATAAGGTGAGTGGATAATATTTAACATTTTCATCAAACAGCCAATAGATGCAACATAGTAAACCCAAACAAACAAATTAACAAAATCCTCTGGTTTGTCCTCAGGCCTTAGTTTGTCCAGTGTGCATGTTTTCCAAGGTTAGCTCAAGATAAACTTTACATTTGTTGCTGGTTTTTCTCCGGTTGTCCAGACAATGTCAGAGATGGAGGTGAGGCTGAGTCAAGTCGCTGAGGAGCTGAGGGAGCAGACAGAGCTCCATCACGGCACTCTGCAGAGTGCACAGTTAGCTGAGAAGCAAGGTCCAAGATCTGAGGGAAAGACTGCAGAGACTGGAGACAGAGCTGCTTGACAGTGGACATGCACCGAGACGGACTACGACTCGACAAACAACAGGTCAGTACCGTTTTAAAGCAAGATGCCGGTTTGATTAATGTCACTAATCACTGTTTACATTTACAGTATGAAGAGTTTCTGGAGCAACTATCAGAGACTTTCAAGGTGGATGCGATCGCTGTGGACGTAGGCTTTGACATGAGGCTAAAACTTATCCTGTCTCGAGCAGAGCAACTTATGAAGCAGGAAGGATCTGCGTTAGTGGAGAGCAAATCAATGACCTACAGCTTACAGAGAAAGGTATTTAGGACATAACATTACCAATACTGAGGATATTACCAGACATTTTTAAGATATGCTTTGGGACATTTTTTTTTTTTTTAGCTTTTATTAGACAGAGACATGGAATAAGGGAAAGAAAGAGGGGGTGGACATGCAACAAATGGGCCTGAGTCCATTAGGTGGAGTCATTTATAATAGGAACTGGATAAATAGATTATACACAATTGAATTACATTTTTAAACAAATAATGCAGCAGTAATTAAAAGACACCTTTCAATATGGATGTACCTTGGCCAGTATTTAACACAGTAATGCTGGCTTGTATGACACACATTTTTAAAGAAAGTTGGTTGCTCCTTTAAACCCTTAAACTTGTTCTTCTTCACTATAACCACCTGGCAGAAGATGACAAGATGTGATCACTCACAGAAGGAATTACATACAAAAAAACAGACACTTCATAATTCAATAAAGGAACAAACACACTGCTCAAAATCCTTTTAAGGTGGAATAGTATTTGTGACTTCTGATAAACATGTTTTCTTCCCAAAGTTAAAGTCCCAGAAAGACCAACTGGAAAGCAGAGCCCTACACGTACAGCTGCTGAGGAAGAAGGTTCTGGAGCTGGAGGAGGAGAAAAGAAGCAGATCAGCGCTGGCCGTTCAGAGAGACGACGCTCAGCTCGAAAACAAAAGACTGCAGAAAAAAGTGGAGCGTCTTCAGAGCGAGCTGAGGGCCACACGGTTGTCTACCACTGACCTCAAGGCCCAGCTGTCCCATACCAACGAGCTGAAGGTAGAGGGGACAGGGTTTCGAACACAAACTCCATCCAGAAGAATCTTTACTGCATAATGTACTGTGCTATTGTGGGTACTGTAATGTGAAGGGCTTGTATTCATAAAGATTTTAGGAATACTTTCAGCGGCCTCAGAACTTGAACAGTCACAGCTGAATATTTTAGCAGGACTTTAACCTCAGAGTGAAAAAGAAAATGAAATCAAGGACTTGGATTAAAACAAAACCTGGTATGACTGGTTGATATGTTGGTTGGATCACGTTTAGTTTTCTGAAATGTAACTCAGCTCTACAAACTGCCTGCACTTGTAGCAACTCTTAGCACTAGCATCTTTATTAATATGGGCTCTGTAGTTTTAATAGTAATATTATAAAATAAATAATTTATAAGAATAAAAAGTTGACATCTTTCTCTAAACACAAACATCTGGCGTGTCTGTCTGCTGTGTCTAATGCACTAAGTTGAAAGTGATGGAGCAGAATCAGACCGTGCAGGAGCAGAAGAACAAGCTGGATCAACTCGAGGAAAGAAAGGCCAAGGTAGAAAAGAGGCTGACTACAGTGACCTCTGACCTGGGAAACAAAGAGAAGAAAACACAGGAGGACCAGCTGCAGCTCAGCACTTTGAGACAGAGCCTGGTTCTGATGTCTGAGAGGGAACGAGAGGTAACAAGGATTTCAACTTTATTTAATAGTTCTATTCCTGTTTATATTAAACTTGCTGCACACTACAAAGTCAATTTTGTCTTGGAATGTACATTTTAAAAAAGTCTAAAGAATCACAAACAAACCTGTTGTCTGGCAAAGCACTTTTAGTGATTGTGCACGATAAGGGTTAGCACCCTTTCTGACACAATTACAGTGTACTTCTAGATCTGGACTAAAGATCATCTTCTATTCTCTTTAGTTGGTGGATTTCCGGATGGATATTTCCCAGATGCTCGGTTTGGATACCTCTTTAGATATTCCTAATCATGAAATCCTCAAACATCTGGAGACTTATCTTCACCATCACCATCATCACCTGCATCATTGTGACAGCAGGCCCTTGTTCTGTCCTGCTCACCAGAGGTCCACCTCACAAAACACGCATCGTCTTGATTCTTCTTTGGGTCTTTCTACCTCTAGGTCACATGGCCTGAGTGATTCTGCTGTCCTTCATGAAAACTAAAGTGTTTTGAAAGGTGCATTGTACAGTTGAACTAAACCGTAGTGTGTAATAGGCATAACACTCTTTGAATTTGTTTCCAATAAAAAACATTGGAAGAAGTCATTTTTTTTGTTCCTGTTGCCCATAGTGGACAAATTGAGCTCTACTGGAGGAGAGGAACATCTTTTTTGACCCCACAATCTTGCATGAAAGCTTAGGACAATTGTTAAGCTTGATTTGTATGATTTTTTTAA
The DNA here is from genome assembly GCA_024416835.2 of Perccottus glenii. Classification (NCBI taxonomy): domain Eukaryota; kingdom Metazoa; phylum Chordata; class Actinopteri; order Gobiiformes; family Odontobutidae; genus Perccottus; species Perccottus glenii. The sequence goes on along the minus strand of CM044565.2, from coordinate 22,033,688 downwards.
AAAGACAAACATATAATCTGACCTGTTTTCTATGGGCTCACTGGGTTTGTATGGACTACACACTGCACCTTTAAAATCTGAAAAAAAGTATTTCCCCAAACACTGAAATAAAAGACGTATATCAAAATAAGGATTTGGCATTCATTGTTTCTGGTCGCATGTACATACAGTTTCATATATATAGTTTTCCATTATATACAAGTTACATAATGCCAGACTGTTATACATTTGATACTCATTGACAGTCATACAAAATATACAATAGTTCTATGTTGTAATCTCACAGTCATATTTCCATGTGAAAAAATAAAATGTACAAACATTATGAATGACTGGCGTTAAAGGTTCAGTGTCGCTCAAATGAGTCTCACATGGAAGTTAAAAATGGGCTCTTATCACAGACAAGGGTGAAGGGTTTAATTCAAAAGCAAATCTTGTGACTGCATGCCAAAATCCAGGTTAAAAAAATATTTGCAATGTAAGGTAATATTAAATGTTATTGTACAAACTTCCGTTACAAGCAAATTCACAGGCTATAGTTCAGACTTTGGTGCTATTCATTGCTCTTTTAAGACATACATGTACATGACAGTTCATTCATAGAGCACATTTGCTTGAAAAGAGACAGTTTGGTTTGTTCAGTCTTGTTAGAATAAAGATAGTTGACACAGCAGCACACAGTTATAAGCTTAATCCTATGAAGAAAAAAAGATGGGCAATTGGATATAGTTTGGCTTCCAACATCATTCATTAAAGGGAATTCAGTACTCTTTGAGCTGAAGTAAAAATACTAAAATGAGACACTCCTTCCTTCAGCCTACACCGGCGGCGGTCCGTTTTTGTAGCTGAGCACTGGGTAAAAGGAATGGACGAAGTTATTGGATTGAGCACAGAAGTCCTCCTCCGACATCGGCAGCATGAAGGCTAAGACCACTAAGAGCAGCAGGACGAGCTGGAACGGCAGTGCGACCCAGAGGACGCGCCGCAGAAACGACGACCTCCAACACCCGGACGACGAATAGGAATCAGAAGGGAAGGAAGCGGACCCAACGTCGATGTGAGACCTGCTCGCAAACAAAACGCAGCACAGATTCACTTTTAGTTACATCTCACAGGGGTAATACAAATTCATTATGTTGGCTGTTCAGTTTTCTTAAAGGGACCATATGCAGTATTATTCTTTAAAAACAACTTAATGGGATGTGCCAGATATCAGTCAGGGCTTTCTACAATAACATGGAGTAAAGGCGTTTGTCGAATGTACTACAACAATGAATTGTCTAAACCCCAGACATTTAAGAAAACAAATTGAATTCTTTGATAAGATTTGACTAGTGAGTGATGAGACTGGAGTAGACCTGAAAAAACTAACCACCCTAACCCACCCCAAATGAGCTAAAAGGTATACTATTCAAAACAGCCTTTCTCCTTCTTCTTTGGTTCCTGATTTTTTAATGTTCTTACTCTTATGAGCAACAGTGAATTTTAATTCTGAGGACCGCAGTGTTCTGGGATAGAAACTACATATAGTCCTTAGACTATTTGCTAATTAAAATTTTTATTTGCTCTAGTGACAATATCACACTTTTACCAGTTCTTTGATGTTTACTAAGGTATGCACTGCCAGGAAACTCATTTACAAAATTTAATTTGTCTAAAGGAATAAACTTTATTAAGTTGATCAGCTGCTAATTGAATATCCTTCTCTTTATTTACTAGTTGCTGTCTGACTACTTTCAATCCAAATTAGACGTCTACATGGCAGGGCCACCATGCTGTGCTTCAGAGACATTCCAAAATGGTTCAAGGCAATGTCGGCTTCAACATTGTGAACTCCATGCTATCTGAGAGGGTGATAAACACATTTAACAAAGACAGCCACATAACAGTTTCAAAGGCAAATTAATACACGTATGAGCTCACATTCATCTGCAAAGGATAGAAGACATAAGGCATGCTGCAAGTATGAGCATTTTACTCCTCAATTCATAAAGACCTTTTATGCCTATGGCCTGTTGAAAAATGCAAAGCATGCCAAGGCAAGAAAAGTATAGCATTTAAAGTAGTTCAGCTCATATTTTATTATAAATATTGTTTGTTACAGACACCATCGCCCTCAGAAGACACTGTCCTTGTTCTGCCTCAAAGGGCAGTGACTGTCAGTCAGTGATTATCTTGTGAATACTGTATTATGATGAAAACGTGGTGATTAAGAATGAATGACTAATGTTGTTTGATGCTATTACCAAATGGGCCCCTTACCACTTTATAATGGAGCCGTGAGAGGCTAGACTCACAGATGACAGACTGAAGGGGGGAGATGGTGGAGAGTCAGTGAAGTAGCAGCAGAAGAAGACAATGTCACACACATAAAAGAAAAGAGCGAGAGAAAGAGAGTGCAGCCTTTGCATTGTTCATTGCAGACATTACTTGAGGAAAAAAAAGTTCTGTGTGTGCTCGGTAACATCCAATAGTCAGGAGTGTTAGATGTGAAGAAATATTGTGTTATAGTAAAAGAGAGCTGTCATTAGCGATATTAAGCAGCCGAGGACGAGAGAAGACCTTTCACCATTCCTTCTTTTATCAACAACATGTTGGCTTTCACAGAGACAGTAGCAGAAAGTGGACTAAGAGACTGTGGCATCAGTAGACTACGTTTATGGAGCCAGACTTGATCACTATTTTGTGAATAGATCAGCTTTGGCAAAGTACTAAAAAAAAGTTACCAAGTTATGTGTAGCCTTAGCTACTGTTGTAACTGACACAAACAGTTGGTAACGTAGCAATGAACGTAATGAAGCATTAGTGGAGCACATTGCAAATACGTTCGTCTATAAAAAGACCAAACTAAAGTCACAACAGAGGAGTCAAATCAATTTAATCATGGTAATTTAAAAGTATGTCCTTGAAGGTATTGGCACAAGGCATCAGACCTATGTTACAGGTGCATTATTCAACAAATAAACCTCCAGAAAGTGTCCAATTATAAACAATAAGACTACAATATTTTAACATAATATACTGAGTTTTTAAAGTCATATGAGTCTTGCTTTTTGGAGCCAACTCTCACTTCAGCTGAAGTTTCTTTGTTAGCCACTGATCCCATTGCCCACTATTCTTCTACTGTTTGTCACCCCTAACCTACACACAGTGTCTAGACGTGCAGAAGATGATGGAAGTCAGTATCATGACCTCCTACTCTGGCACAAGCAAAACAGACTTTAATTCTTAGTTTTACAAACACAACTATTGCCAAAAGCTTGTTGCCTTCCAGAGTTTTCTATAATAATACGGATTGACTTTCCGTGTGCGTCATGGATGAGTTCCATTATCTTCTGTGTGTGCTAGAAACCAACAGAGATGTACCTGCGGTGTGGACTGCTCACAGACGGTCCAGGCTGTGACAGACTACTTTTGCCCCGTTGCTGTTTGCAATGAACGGGGGGGGAGGGGTAAAAGAAAGAAAGTATGTTTCAGTCCAGGCAAATCAAGACAAAGCTCTCGATGAAACGAAATCTCCAAAAATGAAAAGAGCAGCAACAAAATTATACATGAAGGTGATAGCTTCTTAACAAGTCTGGCTTTTTCAAAGTGCAGTAAAACTTTGAAGTTCTCTGAGACTACATTATGCAAAGTGATAAGGCAGTGGCATGCTTATTTGGACTGATATTAATGATTTAATTAAAATGTCTCATACTTGTAACATTATAAAACAAGATATTCTACACAGCTTATGTAAACTTAGCTTGTAATGGTTATTATTGCCAGCCTTTCCAGGAAAAACTAAATAAAACTAAATGAGATCAAATTAGAGGAAGGAAAGATTTGCAGGACAGATTTTCTGGTTTAGTAAGAAGCTAGAACACAAATAAAACAAGAAAAAAAATGTGATACAAAGTTAGAAAAAGACTATTTCTGTGGCAGGCGTGACCTAAGAGAAGATGCAGAAGTGTAAAAAGCTGGAAAATGTTGAGATTCAGAGAAGAGGAGTATAGAGATGTGAGGAGAGATCTGAGGATGACAGGAGTGGGTGTGGCCTTCAGAGGGGCATTCAGGGGCAGGTGTTATAGTCAGCGCTAACAAAACAAGCCAAAGTCACTAAAAACCCAGTTTCTGAATGGGTTATATTGTACAGCTGCTGTAGGTGTGTATGTTACCGATCGGCGTCGACTCGGTGTGCTCCTCCCCGAGACAGGACTGAGGGAACCAGAAGTGTCCAGCTCGTCCGCAGATGACCAAGACGAGAGATCCTGTCACAACAAGAAAACATGAAAGAATACATGTCATAGATTTAAAAGTCATGTTTAAAAGAGTTTCTTGACCTTCTATGCTTTTGACATAATTAGTGTGGTATAATAAATAATTAGAATGCCTGGGAGCCACAATTCAGCACTTTTTGACAATTCCATTACTGCTGTATAACCATAAGCTCATAAAAAAAAGTTGAAGTAAAAGCATCTGGACTCAGTTTTTAAGGTGAAGACGTTTCGTCTCTAATTCCAAGAGACTTTATCAATTCTGAGATCAACTGATATAAGAGCTGAGCTAGAGACGAAACGTCTTCACCTCGAAAACTGAGTCCAGATGCTTTTACTTCAACCTTTTTTTCAAGATGTCCTGGATGACTGAGAACCTTCACAGACATAAGCTCATGACATACCTGTTGACTGCTTGTAATGTCTAAAATCTTAGCCAGCTCTCGGAGATCTCTGGTTACTTCCTTTAACATCAGTTTGAGCCGGTTTCCAATAACGTGCACTTTCTCCTTTGCCTCCAGACAGTCACTGCCCTGAGAGTTGACCAGCAACTGGAGTGACATGTCCTGAAGTGAAGCAACCTTTAACTGGGAGTCTAACAGCTCCTGGCGAATTTGCTGTGGAGGTTATACAAGAGAAATTACTTTTTTTTTCACCTTTTTGTACTATTATTTCAAAAGTTCTTTAAAAACAAGACCAAAAATATGTTGACCTGAATCAATTTTTTTTTACCGTGAGTGTTTTATGATGCTGATTGAGTGTGTTGCTGTCTAAGATGGGATCGATGGGAACCACCTCATTTCTCCTCCGGTCAATGTTTTCCAACCAAAGCAGCAAACCATGGCTCATCTCATGAAATTCCTACCAAGAAATGTATTTATAATCACTTCTTCATCTTATATATTAAAATGACTGAGCCCAGATAGGATCTAAAATATGTTACATACTTGACATTGCATCAGTGCTTCCTGTAACGAGGTCCTCCACTCTTCCAGCGATGAGCCCAGTCTGTCCCAGTGGTTGTTCATGTCTTTTAGTTTGGCCTGTAGTTCGCGGGACTCCTCTGAGTCCAATGGTCACAAACTCGCTGCTGCACAGGTTGATGGAGAGCACTATGGCCTTGCGCTTGTCATAAGCCTTCTGCAGCTCCTGTAAATATGCAATTACAGTTTGCACTTGGTAAATAATGGAGGCAGAGAGGTTTACATAGGTGTTTTATCAATAGCACATGTCCGAAATGACAATAATAATGATTTGATGCTTTCTTGTGTTTACAAGATATGGATCTTACAAGTTCAAATTCAAAGTTTCTTCTTGGGCAAATTGCTTTTGGGGAGACTATCAAGTCTTTTTCTGTGATTTCTTGGGGCTCTCGTATGCGTCTCTAAGTCATTAGCATGCCTTAGAAATTAATTATTGTTGGACGCATTGGTTGCTCATGTCACGTGTGTTGTGTTAGTTGAAGCCTAAGTTACCTTAAGTTTTTTAATGCGTTGTTGGATTGTCTGAATATCAGTGCTGACGTCCAGCCTCTGCTGCTCCAGTTCCTCTTCTGTTTGTCCCAACCAGGTCCAAACATTGTTCAGATCCGAGTTCAGCTGCTGCCACTGCTGCTGGGTTTGCTTTGTGCGTAACTCTTTACTGAGGTCCTGAGCCTGGAGAAGCTCCCAGCGCTCAATTACACCTGAATAAATGGAGTAAATCAGTCCAAAAAGCATTTCAGACAAACATTAAAACATAACAGAACTGTAATGTAGTATCATCTAATTTACCTGATGTCTGAGACTCTGAGCTGCTGGGATTTGCAAGTCCAGAAGCTGTCTCTTCATCTTCCTTTAACTCAAATCCCATCCTCTTTACTGTGTCAATACTGCCGCGGCACTCACCCAAAAGTCGCATCTAAAAAGGAAACAGGAATAAAGTATAGTGTATATACACACCACTTTAACACATATATTTAATGCTCAAAAAGACATACATAGCCCATATATGAGCCATCCAATTCTGCACTTGTGGGTGTACGACTCCGGCTGCTGTCCGTTTGTTGGAGATGGAAACGGCTGATGTCCAGAGGCTGAGAGTCTGTTGAGGCTACTTCACCTGTTAACACAACACACATCATCATTTATTTATTCATTATTTATGGCTTTCAAATAGCTAGGGTCCCATTAACACAGAGGATCACAGCAGAAGTTATTATTAAGTATGAAAAGTAGTTCTTGCTTTATTTAAATTACAATGTCCACTTTGTTTCTCTGGAAGGATGTGTCTCTGTATAAATGAGCTCAAGAAATTATGAAGAAAATCAATTGACAGAAAGAAAACAACAATCGGTGAAAGATGTTAAAGTTATTCTCTGTACTATTTAAATTTACATGCTTGATTAAATCATGGACTGTATATAAAAATGGACCATGGGATCTGGATGAGGATATGCAGTAAAAGTCATCAGCTCTGTATTTTCCTTTTTCTTTTGAAAGAATTTAAAGCTAAATTTCAGAGTAAGAATAACTTTTAGATATTGGTAACTTGATGCTCAGTCTTGAGTTTGATCCCGGGACAGAGCACTATTGAAATTGTATTTGAGTTTCACAGCTCTTCTAATCTCTGGCTGTGAAGAAGCTGAAGGCTATAGTTTCCACTGCAGCATCAACTAAAATATTTCTTGACTCTAATTAATGGTAGTTTAATATTGTGGTTCATCTTCATTTACAGTCTATGACCTAAACATGTTATGCTGATGAGAGATTCCTACAAGGGTTAGCTACACAGCACACTGCAAATTAAAAATTAATAATCAGTTAGAAAGTTGGGTTAGGTTGAATTCCATTTTACCTCTGCCAAACTACAGCCCAAAGCAGAAGCAGATTATTAAAGAAATTCAATCAATCCAATTAAAATGGAATTGATCCCTATCCCTCAGCGTTAGAAAAAAGAGTCTGTTGATTATACTATTTGTCAAAGTGTCAGTTGTAATAGAGAGAAAATAAAGACAAATCAAACTCCAAGCCAGTGAAAAGACGAGGCCCCAAACACTAGTGGCATGCTGAGGTCTGCTGTAGTTGTTGCCTACCAGTGGAGGACCTCAGTGTTTGCTCAGTTAGTTTAACATAGGCCTCAGGGCTCTCAGGGATTACTACATCTGAAAGAAACATTGTACAGTGCATACATTCAGAAGTGGAATCACATTTAGGATCATTAATCAGACATAAAGGGGCAGTGTGTGAGATGGTTCTTTCTTATCTCAACACACAAAGCTTACATAAAGGTTCTGGATATATATGAACTTATAGGAATGTCTTTCAAATTTTCTAAAGCAAACTCATTAGCAAACTTGGCTGATGTAGGTGTTTACCAGAGGAGTGAGAAATCTTCAATTTCACTGCCTAAAAATCACATAGTGCACCTTTAATTTCACCTGCTGTTAGAGAAGTCAAAAGCATTGTGTGGGAAAATTAATAACAGCTTGAACAGCAAACTTCTTTAAGGTTATTTCTCTGTTTTAACAGCTTTTAAAACACAAGACTCTTGTTTATTGCCAAATAAATCTGCTCAAAATAAATAATGACATATTCTGCAATTGACCCTTGTTAGAAAAATTATTTACCATTATTTATTTTATAAATAATAAATTATCAACACTTTGGTCTACTCAGACCAACAGATAAATGCAAACAGACCAGGTTGAGGTTTCAGTCAAGACTACTTATTGGATGTGTTCCAAGTTTCTTAATGATGCAGAAAGAACCACTTAACTACACACAATTTTATATATATGCATATATATAAAATTTGACTTAAAAATTGACTATTTTATCTCCAGACACTGACCTGACAGGGCTGAAGCAGCTCTTTGAAGGAAGTCTCCCTCTTCGCTCTGCTGCTCTCTCAGGACCCGGCTGGCGCTCTCCAGTCCTCGGCTCAGGTCATAGTCATGGTCCCACTCCAAAGGGATGGAGTCCACACTGGCTGGAGTGTCCCGGCCCGAGCGCTCTGTCCGCAGCTGCGCAGCCAGGGAGGCAGAGCGTCCCGAGGAGGGAAGAGGGGACAAGAAACCGTCTCCCAGTCGCTCACTCCATGGCACACCAGACAAGTCTCCAGGCTCATCCAGCTCCAGCTCCCGGTCTGAGAATGACACCTCAGTATCGTCGTCGACAAGCTAATGAACAAGAAAAGTTGGTATCAATCATTGTGATATCAATACAATGGGGAAAGTATGTAGCTGTTTGGTAGCTTATGGTATATTAGCAGTTTAAAAGTAGGCAGCTGGGCAAAAGACCCCTTTTAACCTCCAGCCACAACCCAATTACTCAATTGTATTATGTGAAAGAAGTCACATGAACATAAAAGTACAGAGGATGAGACTACTGGTAGTAAATACAGATGATTTAAGTGCAGCTCTTTTGGTTTGGTTCAGAAGCAAGCTTTTACAGCAGACTACTTTAGATATTAAATGCAAAATCTTACAGGAAGGCGAATGAGCTTTTTGTAGTATCTCTCCACTCGACCGAAAACTTCTTGACAGTAGCGCTGCAATTCCTCCAGCTCCTCTTCGATGACAGCAGCGTCCAGGGGCTCACTCTTTTCAATCAAAGTCTCTCCCTGAAGGAAGATCTGCTCTATTTTGGCTGTGGTCAGGGATATCTCCTGCTGGAATGACTGTGGGATTGAAGAGTCAGAATTTAAGTAAAGATTATGTGTTTTCTCTGTCTAAAAGAACAAAATCAGCTCACCCTGAGTTGTTTGATCTTGGCTTGAATGTCACACTCAGAGAAATGTTCGATGTTGGTCAGCTGAAGGTCCATCTCTGTCAGCCAAACCAGGATGCCATCTCTTGCCGTCTCAAACTCCTCTCTCTGATTAATAAAGTGCTGTAAAATATGAACAGAATAGCTGCTGTTAAAAACAATAACGTGAGAAGCACGTTTTACAGAAGTGCTATTATAGGGACATTTCACATACACAGAAAAACAACAACCAGTACAAATAAAAATGTATAATTACCTTAAGCCTGCGGAGAATGGATGCCACTCTCTTCTGGAGGTTGTCCCAGCGCTGATTGGCATTATTGGCCATTTCCTTCAAGTGGCAGCAGGAGTCGGTGCGGTTTTCTCTGGCCAGGCGGCGGTATTGTTTGTTGATCAACTCAAGTTGGGTCAAGCTTTCATGGACTTGTCTCTGAAAAGCCTATGTGATCGCAAACACAAAGCTTTAGAACAGATCCTGACCCTAATAGTGGCAATTGTCATTCGTAAATCTTAATATTGTCACCTCAAATTTCTTCAGCTCTTCCTTTGCCACAGTGTACAGTACGTTAGAGGAGTTTGGAAGAGCAGCTGTTTTTTCTGAAGTGGTTAGCCACTCGTCATATCGTGCAAAATCCTCCAAGAATTTCTGCCATAATCGCCAGGTCTCCTCAATCCTAAAGAGAAATATTTGCAAGTATTACTGTAAAAGCTTACTTACTACTCATTATCAAATTGATTACTAGATTGGTTTCTTGCATGCTGCCCTTACTTAAGTCGTCTCTCCATTGACAAGGCACAGATGGTCCTCCAGCGGCGGTCGAGGCTACGAGTGGCCTGTTGGATGGAGTCACACTCAGCGTCTGTGGCACAGGCGTCGCAGTCGTGAAGAAGCACCTCACACAGATTCAGGACTGATGCCACTCCAGTGCTGTGCTTCTCGATGTCACGCTGAAGCTCCTAAAAAGGACAGAAAAGATTGTGTTTATTTTTTATGTACATTCAGGCAGGCGAGATAGACAGTAGACATCAGTAAAATATGATTTTAGCACATATTATAAATTCAAATAAATCCCTTTGCAAGATTTTGTTTGTTGTTAGCTAACTTTCTGAATAGAAAAAATATTTATCTTTGTAACTAGATACAGAATAGGTAGGTTTATATTGTCCTACCTGCTGCAGATCTAGTTTTCTCTGAATTTCCTGATAGTCACAGGAGTCGTAGGTGATTGGTTTAGAGAGCTCTGTCTCGATGTGAGCGAGCCAGGAGCGAAGACTGCTCATGTTCTTATCCAGCTGCTGCACTGCTACCAGAGTCTCTTTCAGCTTCTTCCCTCTGGCAACATAAAACAGCATTAGTCACTAAAATTTACAGCCAATGACTCAGCAGATTAAAGAAGTATTTGTGGACACCTCGCCCCAACGAGATCCAGGAGGTGCTGCCAGCGGTCGCTAACTTTACTGAGTTTTTGTTCGATTTCTGCAGCTTTGCTCTGGTGACTGGCTCGGGCCAAGCGCTCTCCCAGCTCATTCAGGTGTGACTTGTTCTCCTCAGCCAAAGTGATCTCCTCCTGGTAGTCCTGTGACAAAATCCATGCGGTAAAAAGGTTAAATGACAAGAAACATCCAAAAACTACATGCATTTATCAGATAGAAAATAGTTGCATAAACTTTACCTTGCGGAGTTTCTCGATCATTTCCTCGATGCTGATGTCTCCGTTTTGGGACACTTTGCTCTCCATGTTGGTAAGCCACTCACAGAGTTCCTTGTGTTTTTCATTAAACACTGTCCATTCATTCAGCTTTTCACAGACTTGTTGTCTGCGGATTGACAGCTAAAAAAGAACATAGTAGGTGTTCAGGACAGTGCATTAGCAGAGAAAATAAGGCACTGCTCACAGATCACTGCATCTTGCACCAGTGTCTGTTTCCTGTGCATGTATATTATGTGCAACAGACAGGATGTACTGCTTTGAGGTTTCAGTTCAGTTGTGCTGCTGAATTAGTGATTCAATCTTTTAAAGAAAAACATAAAAGTAGAAAGGAGGTAGAAATATGTTCCTGCTAAACCTTTATTAAAGCAGGTTCACAGTTATGGGCTACATGCTCTGTTGTTTAAAGAAATATAGTGGATTGTTAAGTACAACCATATGATTGCTTTTTAATTTTTTTTATATAAATCATTAGCACCATCTTTTGGCATTTTAAAGAACAACACACCAGACTGGAACACTGACTAATTGGTGGATGTAAACCTAACTGCATTTTATTTTTGTGGCCGTACCTGGTGGCACATTTCGTCCCACTGCCGATGCAGCAGCTCGATGCGCTCCTGCAGGACAGACAGGTCCTCAGCGCTGATGTAACATGACAGAGACTCTCTCAGTACAGCCAGATGGGCCAGATCTCCAGTCCAGCCATCAAAGGTGTTCTCTAAGTCCTACATATTAAAAACACAATGTTTCTGTACAGTCCCAACATCTCACTTGGATTCATATTCAACCCACTGAAAGACTAAATTACTTTGCAGCGCTTTTGTTCAGCTTGTAGATCTTCATGGTGATCAGGAAGAGGCTGAGAGAGTTGTCTTTTAAAAGCTCGAAGTTTTTCCAGTGACCCACAAATACCTTTCTCACATCTCTCCCAGTCCTGTATAAGACACAACAACTCAATGCACACTACTGAAGTGGAATAAATTAGCTTTAATTACAAAACACCTGTGGCAGCACTAGGTTGCTGGTTTATTTGTACCTTTAACAATGTTGCTAGCTCTTTCCTCTGTTCTTCTAGGCAGATGGTGGCCTGTTTCCAGCGCACCTGGATATCTGTAAACTCTGCCTGCAGCGTCACCTCAGCGCGGCTATCAGCGGAAAGCAATAGTTGTCTGCCAGCCTCCACTGTCAGGATGTAGCTGCCCTGTTGGCGCTGCAGTACCTTTTCCTTTAGCTGTATGATAAAACAGTCAGTAAGTTTCTATACGTTTGCATAAATGAGCACTATTCATGTAGCTCAAATAGTACCTGTACAGCATCAAGCATGGAGCGGGCCTGTTGCAGAGGTATACTTGTCCCTGACTGAAGTGCTTCTATGGATGGGAGACCTCCACAAGCCATTTACGCAACTTTTCCACCATTTCTCTGTAGTGCTGCCACTGACGGATCAGACCATCAATGATTCCTCGTCTCTGTTGAGCACGACGCACTACACCTTGCCACTGGTTACTCAGAAGAGCCAGCTTCATGTTGAATTCATCTCTGCATGATAAGAATTAGAACAAGATGATTGATTTTATAAGTCTCCTATATGTTTATTTAGAACTGTAGTTGTAAACTGTTTACCTGTCATCTACTTGGCCTTGCTCTAACATCCTCTGTCCGTCACTAATAATCGAGTGGAGTATCTGCTGGCGGCTAAACATCTCAGCTTGGAATAACTGAAAGTGAAAAATTAGAAATAAATGAGAGATAAATGAGCCGTGCAGTGGTAGTGAGGTATAATAATGGTAAGCATCAAAAAGGGGCTAACCTCATGGGCCTTTTGCTGCTCCATTAAGCTCTGAAAGTTCCCAGAAATTTCCACTGCAAGGTTTTTTTCTGTTTGAACTAAAAACTCCATCCATGTTTCACACTTCTCCAGGAAAGTCTGCTGCTGCAGCAAGTAGGACTGCAGTTTACTGCAAGAAGACAAATCATATAATCAATTACACAAGCACAATAAACAACAAATACACTACATTTTTTTTTGTTCATACCTGAACCTCTCTGTGGTCTGTGCTGAGGCTGTCGTCCAGCTTCTGTTGAGGTTTTGCATGCGCTTGATTTCTGAATCATTGAGAGGAAGACGGTAACCAAGCTCATTGAGACGCTCAAGTTCAGGGGCCATGCTGCTGAACTTCAGCATTAGTTTCTGTAAAACATATAGAAATGTTAAAAAACTGTCACCTAATACCAATAAAGTAAAAATATCTTAACAAAGTAAAGACCTTGAGCTCCTCCATGCGGTCCTGGATGGCTATCAGATCGGTGGAGCCATTAGGGTCTTGAATCTTGAGGGCCCGCTCAGCTTCGGTGATCCAGCTGCCCAGTGAATCCAACTGATCACTGAAGGTCTCATAGTCATGGACCCCCGTCTGGAGCACAAAACCACTTAATATCCTGATTTTACATTTTAAATTTAACGTGACAAAATGACATCACATTGTAAATTAAAATTGTCTATATTTTAAAATCCTGACACACATGCATGATATTACAACCTGTTTCTTTCTGTCTACCTGCAGTGTGGCGAGCTGTCTGGTGAGGGCCTGCTCTACAGCGGCCAGGCGTTGGGTGAGAGACAGGTGGTCTGATTGGATGGTAGAGGCTGCTGATATGTCCACTTGTTGTTTCAGCTGATCTCCGAGCTGTTGGAGGACCTGCAAAGAGGCCTGCACAGGAGCCTGTGACCGAAGCGCCCCCTGAAACAAACCATGTTATTTAAAACACAAAAACAATGTTGAATATATGAAACAAATATTACAGTCACAGTTGTTACTCACACTACACTCATGGATCCAGTTGGACACTTCCTCATCAGCGATGTCCTTGCTGCACGCCGTCTTCAGGAGATGATCTGCCTTTTCTTCCTGCAGCTGGACACTGCAGCAGCTTTGATCATAAAGCTCTTTGTAGCGCTGCCATAACTGTAGCAAGGCTTTGCTGCATTTTGAACGCTCTGCTATCTCCTCAAGTAAGCCAGTCCATCTAGGTCCAAATATTACAGTGATTAATAAGATGATAAACGTAAAAGCGAATGTAATAGCTGACTAAAATTGTACAAATGCCTATATTTGAGTCACCTTGCATTGACATCTTTGAGGGCATTGTTTAGAGAGTCTGACACTGAGGGGTGACACTCCTTCAGCAGTTGATGGGTGACAGCCCCAAACTTTCTCAGGCTGCTCTCTTGCTTCTCCAGATCTTCTTGTAAATCCTTCAGAAGAGACAGACACTTAGATTGCACACACAATGTTTATGTGAATCACAGTCTTGCCTTTGGTACATACCTGCAGACTTTGCACCTGCAGCTGAACAGCCTCCAGGGAACCTGTGAGGAGGCGGAAACGGGACACAGAGTACCTTCCCTCCATCAGGTAGCCATTGATCTCCTCTGAGGCTCGTTTGTAGAGAGTCCACTGATCCAGCACTGACTTCAGGCTGATTTTCAGTTGTCCTATCTGTGACAACAAATGAATATATGATGGCATTAAATCAAAATGGTGAGACTAGTTGGGAATAAGCACTGTTGTCAAATAGCAGACACAGGGATTTACCAAGTGGTCCAGGTTAGCCCAGGTGTGATTTACACCTTGGAGCGTCTCCATGACGATAGCGCATGCCTCATCTGTCTTATTTTGGACAAGAGCACAACCCTGTTCCTCCACTTGCTCTAATTCTATCTCTTTTTCTTTCACCATGTCCTCCATTTCCTAGAAATGTAGAAATGGATTTTACATAAAAATCTACTAAAAAGAGGGATGTGAAGTAATTACGGTGATAATTATATTATTTTTCTTCCTCATACCTGGCAGTCTTTAAGGGCGTTCTGCACAGATGTGAGATCTTCTATCCTGTGTTTCCTCTTGAGCCTTTCTTCTTGTGTTGTCATCCAAGCCTTCAGCGCCTGAATGCTGCTTTCATACCCAAGCCACATCTCCAGCAGACTCTCCAGAAACTGAATCTTTGGTAATTATGTGAGATAATTAGCAAGTATTCACTCAGTATTCTTTATAAATTGTGCTTCTGCCTATTCTGTTGTGTCTGTACCCTCTCATTGATGCGGCCCTGTAAGATCTGCCAGCGTCGGTTCATGGCTCCCAGTCGCTCAGCAAAGTCCGTCTTGTCACTGCGTTTACTCTCCACATCCTGGCCACTGAGCTGCAGCACGGACTGGTTTACAAAGTCCACTGTCAGCTGCTTGCAACTTAGATCTACTCTAAATCCCTGAAAGGAGATAAAAAAAATTAAATGCAATAAAAAACGGTGTTGTGCAATAAGTAAAACAAGATCAAACATTAGCAAAATAATGTAAGATTAAGTCAAAGCAACTAAAATGAAAAGTCTATTACCTTGTATTTCTGCAGGTAGTCCTGAATCACATTGGAACCAACTGCACTCTTCAGGTTTTCCTCATCCTCCTCGATAATGTTCTCCATTAATGAGATCCAGTTAAACAGCTCAGAGATGGCATGACGTGAGGCAATTTTTTCCATTTGAATCTGAAAGAGATGAATGTTAACATTTACATGTAATGCACATGTTTCACAGTAGAAAGACAAACTTGGCTGTGAGGCAACAGAAAACAGTAATCCTATTTGTCTGAGAGCAGCTAAGCCTGTTTAGCCTGGCTGCATGTGACAGTACCTGGTGCAGCTTCTCTTGGACCACTGGGATGCGCGTGAGCAGCTCAGACCACTGAGTGTCAATGCGGGCCAAGTCAGATCGCAGCGCCACTGTGTCCACCTTCTTGAGTCGCAGCAGCTGGTTGCCCTCTGTCACCACTGAGCTCTTTAGGCTGGACTTACCTTCGACCTCTTTGGAAAACTCCTAAACCAGTCAAAGAATCATTAACAACCACTTTTCACAAATAACAGTGTAATAAAAAAGTTAGCAACTGCACTGCAAGATAGGGCATTATATTTGCAAAATTATTTTGAGATCATACCTAACATTTTTTAATACGAAAACATTATTTTAAAAGTTATATAGTGTACATTAAAAATAATCCACACTTATATTAGTTTTTTTTAAATGTGCTGTAGAACTAAACTATGGACTGATGACTGAAAACATATTGCTGACATCTGTGACGATAGATCATGCTAACTGCCCAAAATATCAGGAAAAGACATTTACTGCTAACATTCAGAGTAATAAAAAGTCTCACCTTGTCATTGGCTATTTACCAATTAAAACCCAGCTCACTGACCAGTTTACTAATGTCTCTGATGACTGAATATCTCCACAGACAATGTGTGACAAGGTTGTTTGATGGTCAGTGATGCAAAGTTCCTATGCTGCTAGAGCTGAATAAAGCAATGTACAGAAATAACAAAGACATGTGAACTTACAAGAAAAGCAGCCAGATGATCCCTGACACTCTCCAGCTCCTGTGGCACTAACACGGCCTGCGTGTTCCAAAACTCCAGACGCTCTAATGCTGACTGTAGCCATTCACTGAGCTCTGCACACTCCCTCTGGTACCTACAGCACAATTACAATTCACATTATAATAGAAGGTTTTACTGTGTAGCGCCATATGCATTTTGCCTAAACCCTCCACCACCAATGTGTTTCTGACCTTGTCCAGTGTTTCAGGGTGGCCTCCAGGCGCTGCAGCTCCTTGTTGACTTTGGCAGTATTGTTGATCCAGTGGTCCCCCAGAAGAGCAAGGTGATTTTCTAAAGCAGGACAGCACACTGACTGCAGAAGGTGTTTACCCTCATCCAACACCTGGTGGAGCTTGTGCTGGTGTTCTGTCAGCCTACCCTGCAAACCCTAGATAAAAGAACAGAGAAATCCAAATACAGGCAAAGGTATGCTGTTGTGGGATTAACACCAAGTGGGTGGTTAAGGTGCAAATAGTGGATAAATCACTAGTTAAGGTGGATAAATCTGAAACATAATCTGACAACTGTCAATTAGTAATTAAAAAAAGACATGTCCTTTAAACTATCTTCCTTACTCAGGCAATTTTGACATGTTTTTTTAAATATGTCTCTGGCTATGTCTTAGCCCACCTTAATTTGACAAAATCTAGCTTGTGATTTAGAATTGGGCTATTTAACTTGACTAATTAGCTGCTATATAATTCTCTTTTTCACAGGTGTAGGTGTAAGTATCCTTCCTCTGTCTGTGCTAAAATAACAAACGTATAAAATCAGATAAATGTGTGCTTTAAAATTCAGTCTGCTCCACTGTTCTGTTATCCATGTACCTGATATAGTGAGATTCTCTCAACAAGCTTCTCCTCAGTCTCCTCGACCAGGCCAACAGTAGGGATACTTCCTTCAACAGCCTCCAAATGTTGACTCAGACTTTGATAATCCTGCACCAAGCGACACCACGTCTAAAAATTTTAGATTAAAGACAATTAAGATTTATTTTTGGTGTTTTATATGTTAGAGAGAGAGTGGTAGAGGAAGTAAGAGAGGAAGATGACATTAAGCACATGGATCCAAGTCGAGAACTAAATTTAAATACATGTTGCTGGTGGCATGTGCTACACTAGTTGAGCCACTTACCTCATGAATACACTCCAGCTCCACACCTTTGCTGTGAGCCTTTTTGAGGACGTCTTGAGCCTGGGCCAGAGTCTCCTCCAGGGCCTGGCTCTTTTTAGGAAGCATTATGGAACTGATTTTCCTGAAATATGTCTCTGTTAAAATCATATGTGACTCCAGACCCTGAAAGAACTCCTGAGAAAACATGATAGAAACAGAAATAGGGGCATCACTAATAAGTAATAAGACACTAATAGAAATGAATGCATAGAATAGTTAAAGGCAATAAATGAAAAATAGCTAAGTCGAATTAACATAATCATGTACAGTACATTCTTCCTGGTGGAAGGTTTGTTGTTGTACATGTAATATTTTAGCATTCAAAAGTTGATTCTAACCTTATGTTTGTCGAGGTGGCTCTGCACTTCCTCGACAGAGCTGGCGATGAGCCTCTGGTCGGCGGCCATCTTGTCTCTAGCGGTGTCCACCAGGTCGGCCAGGTCCTGAAGTGCTCGATCAAACTGGTCCTTCAGGGCCATGTTCTGGTTCAGACCGCTTCGCCGACAGCCCACCGTCATCAACAGCTCCTCATATGAATCCTGAAAAAAGTGCTTGATATGTTGCTTACATACAAACAAAACATAGAAGTTAGAGTTATTGCTTTTTCTTATTACCTGTAGTTTCAGTAGTTTATTGGTGGATATCTGATCTGCCTGTAACAATGTTCCTTTGGTTTTGAGCTCAGTTATTTTCTGTTCAAAGTCTTTCAGGTTGTCCTCTGCACTGGCAATAACCTGAGAGAAGAGAAATCTGTTTTTCTTTTACGTTCTTTGAGTTGAATAGTGCGTGTCCGTTCAGTATTTCTTTTACCTCCAGTTGTTTTGAGGCGGGTTTATCCATTGCTCCTGCTAAATCCTGTAGTATGTGGCACTTGGTCTCAATAAAAGCAGTGTGAAAAAGCTGTAATTCAGTCTAAATCAAACAAAACACATTTAATATGAATACAATCTTCACTACAATTGTATAAATTAATTTAAGTGAAGTAAACATATGCTCTTGTTTTATTTACAGTATAAAGATGCCAGGGGTATTTGATTACCCCATGTTGCCTCATTATCACAGAGTGCAATATGTAGCAAGTCTTTTTCCTACTGTTGCCTTGTTTGGCCTTTATAATTGAGTTTTTTACTGTTGTTGTGTCTATGATGATGTAGTTTGGACTCACCTGGTAGGCTGTAAGTTCTTGTGCCCTTGTTCTCATATTGTCACAGCGCTGCCCCAGAGCACTGCCCAAAGCTCCTAATCGTTCTTTGAGACAGTCCAGGTTGTCCTCCAGCAGCGCTCGGTCCTCCTGCCTCAACCTCGAAGACCCAACTAACAAAGACCTACTAAGCTTTACGTCCTCAGTCACATGCATCACATCACTTTCCAGACTCTGCAATTACAGTTTTTATGGTTAGTTAATGACTGTGTGAATGACTTCTTCAACTGAACTGAATTGATCAAAGTACTGTATATGATAACATTAAGCATGTGTTAGGGGTTCTACCTCTTGTTTTTGTAGCTGTGTTTCTGTGTTTTCAGCCAGTAGCACTGAACCAGAGAAGACATTGTTCTCTACGCCATCGAGCCACGAGGAGGTGGAGGAAACAGCTGAGTAGAGCTGCTGCTCCATCTGCGCCACCTGTGTCTCGCCAGCATCAGGCTAAATATATGACACAGCAAGGTCAATTTAATGCAAGCAATAGTGTAATTTTACTCACATGTGCAGAATAGGAGAGAACAAATTACCTGAGAAGTCATGTCTTCTAAAGTTTGTCTAAAACTGTCATAGAGAGTCTTTAGAGATGATTTATCGGCTTGTGTCTCTTCTTTAAACAATGGGCCAGCTGTGGTCACACGAGCTCTTGAATAAATCTTAAGGAGAGTAAAAACACAAGTATTGAACAAAATACTGCTTTACATCATGATATATCTGTAAGTTAACATCTATATTGTCTGTGGGTTTGTACCGGCTGCTTTTGGTCTTGCTCCAGGGTTTTCTGCAGAAGCTGTAGTTTCGTTTTAAGCTCTAGTTTCAGACTCTCCCAGCGCTGCCTCATCTGCTCACGAGCAACCTGTGCTTCCTTTTGAACCAAAGCCTCTGGGGAAAATGGTTCTGCAAACCTGGAGTGACAGAGACATGTGCCAAAGGATTATAAACATTTTGATAGTTGCATGTAAATGTGGTGTAATAAGATGGTTAAAAAGAGTGATAAGCTACATGGCACTGCTGGGAGAGGCCTGTTGGATGAGGATCTCCTCTCCACGGGTGGCAACTGACTGAAGCAGCTTCTTCTGTTCTGCCAGCTGCTCTTCAAGGTCCTTGGAGCATAGAGGCACAAACAGAAACATTAGACAATGTTTACAGTTTCTAAATAATATTAAGACTTGTTTTTGGTATTTAAACATAAAATGTGTGTATTACCAAAACACGAAAAGAAATGACAGTGATACTGTGAAATAAAAGTAATACCCGCTGCCTTTGAAGACTGTCCTGGTGCTGCTGTGAACGTGTGGTCCGGGCCTGGGTCAGCCACTCCTGCACACTGGGACTCTGAGAGAGGCTCGAGTCTGATTCACTGTCCTCCTGTTCCTGCAGAGAGCTCTACAATATGACAGAATGAGTAGAAAGACATTAGTTATGAATCCCAGTATCATGATGCACAGTCTAATGACATGCACACATCTTATGTAAAAATTCTAAATATCTATCTATGTCACCTGGAGATTGTTCTGCATGTCTTGTAGCATCTTCTGAAGCTCCAACAAACCACCTTTCAATGTGCGCAGTTTCCGGGCCAAATGCTCTGCCTCCTCCCTGGTCTCTTGGCGGCCCTCCATTAGAAGACTGTCACTGTGCATGGCCAGCTCTGACAAGGCCTGCACCTTCTCTTCAATCTCCACGAGCATGTTCTGCAGAAGCAGGAGGAGAGAGGCCAGCTCAAACATTGTGTCTCCTATAGCAGCCCGCACCCTGGGCCAGTTCAGGACTGAAGCTCTTAACGCAGCAGCTGCCCCTGCCCCATGGACAGGGAGAGCTGGCCCTTTGCTTTCATCCTTGGCCCAGCTCTGCAACTTCGCCTCCTGTGCAGCACATTACCCCTAATCCTTTACACCCCATGCTCTGTGGCAAAATGTTCTCAAAATCAAAAGTGAGAATATTGTCGTGTCAACTTCTAGATAGATCAGTGCTTTCCATGCTGCCCAATGCTGTCTATCATAGCTACAGCCAGTGACAGAGAGCTTGAGTAGGTTCTGTCTTCCTCTGTCCCACCTCCTGCCCGTTCTCTAGGATTCCCCTACTTAGATATTCTAGCAGGTTTGCCACTCAAAACCAATCCGAGCAGCACTATCTATTAATCTTTAGGATGCTACAACCCCTGAGCTTCAACCCAATGCTAACAGGCCTCCAGTGCACAGATTCATTTGCATAATCTTCTTAAGACCGGTGCTTCAGTCCGTAAGAGCCCCAGCCATCTGAATTCAGCGTCTTACTTCACTAATGCTCTTGTTTATCCACTGAAAGATTTCTGCTCCATATGTGACAAGTAAAAAATACCTGTATTTTCTACCATTTTCTACCAATTTTGTTACCAAGGAAAGCAGATAAACCTATAGGAAATAGGATAATTTAAAATCAGCCTGAATAAATTTTTATTTATATAATAAAATATTCTTTATATTTATCACTTAAAAATATTCCATTATGTTCCATCATACAGTAAGAAAAATCTATACATTTGCAGTTATTATTTTCAGCGGACAACAGGGGGAGCTCTTGCCTGACAGTCACTGAGCTGGCTTTCCATCTCTGCCTCTTCTGAAGGTTTGGCCTCAAGTATGGACTCAGTGGTGACACGTGCCGCAGTCAGCCACCGGTCCAGCTCCTCGGTCTGACTGAGATACAGATGAATGGCCTGTTCCTGACGCTGTCCTTCCAGACGGTCACTGACACACTCCTGTGACACCAAAAAAGAATTCCTGTTACTGCAGCAAACAGATGGTGATGCTAAACCCTGGGGTATATATATATATATATATATATATATATATATATAAATAAAACTCCACTCCAAACTAGTGTGAGAAAGTGTATATTGTTCTGCTTATTGTTTAATAATACAGAAATGTGCTGAGTCATTTTCTAAAGCACCTCCAGCTGCTGTTGTTTCCCTGAGGCCTTCATGTGGATAGTAGCCACCCTCTCAGCTAACACAGCCAGGGAGGACTGCATGGCCAGTTGGTTCGCCATGTCTGAGTCCACAGCATCAGACGCCAGATCCTCAGTAAAACCTGTCTGAAGCCTGTCGATTTCATTCTGCACAGTTTGTATCTCCCTAATGATGTCCTGCAAACAATGAAGATGTCACTATACTTAAATATTTTTAATAAAAGGTTGTGGTTAAAACAAAAACTCTCTGCAGTCACCAAATTTCTCCAGTATCCAACAAATAAAAACATTCATAGTATTTTCATTAATCAAACATACTTGATGGTCCTTTATGTGGCTGTCGGGGCTTAGATCTGCATCCAGCGGCTCACTCAGTTTGTTCTCGAGAGCCTCCATTTTAGAAGATATCGACTGAAGGGAGCCCTGGTAATGCTGCTGCTTCTCAAGGGCTTCGTACAGTGACCTCTGCTTCTCGCTGATCTGTGTAAGAAAGGTTAAATATAGAGAAACATTAAAAATGTATTTGATTTGGAACTAAATTAATCCTCAGAAGGTAGTTATATTGTCCCACATGCATTTGACTTGACTGCTATAGAAGTGAGATTGAATGATTTGGGAACATAGTAAGACTTGATTGCTAATGTACAAAGTATTGTTATTTTTACATACCACATTTTTCAAACTCTCCCAGGAGCGCTGCAGGTCATCTAAGTGGGCCACAGAATCAAACGTTGGGTCGTACAGTTCTTGAATTGGGGCTCTCATGAGTGTTCCTCCGCCCATCTAAACACAAAGGAACAACAAGACATGGCATAAGGAATAAAACAATATCAAAAAATATTTGTAGCTGTAGGTCCCCTGTAAGGAACCTTGAAAACAAAGAAGAAAACTGCTGACTATTGCAGACAGTAGTAAAACTAGAAGCAATGACAAAGGGAGAAAGCAGGAAGATACCTTGGAGACAGTGGCTTCGGTGTAAGTGACGGGAGAAGGAGAGCGACAGACAGGAGGTGAAGAGATCTCACTGTTAGTGTACTCCTCCCCAGACTCCTCAGTGACAGGAGACAGAAGAGTGTGACAGCGGCCAGCAGTCATCTAACAAGCCATGCAACAGCCATTAAATAAGAGCAAACACACCAATTGGAAAAACAAAAGAAGTATTAGAAGGAGAAGAAACCAGACACAACCAACCAAAACTTAACCAGAACAAAGCAAATGATTCAACCAGTGCCACGCCAAAAAGCTACAGTCTTAATAATAGTAATAAAATGCTGAGTATATAAAATGCTGAGTATTTAAAGCACCTGAGAATGCTATATTTGAAAACTAAACCTGATCCATTTTATGAATTTATAAAAATGTACTGTTTTATACCATAACAGCTTGAGCAGACAGTTTCCTCTGTTTGTCGCTGTCCATCTCCTCAGGCAGACCCTCAACATCAGTCACTGTCAGCAACATGGTGGCATGCTTGGCCTTCACTGCTAGCATCTTACATTTTGAGTTTAGGGATGCAATCTGCTCTTGGTAGCCTTTTATCTTCTGTGCTAGTTCCTGGAAATGTTACATAGGTAATTCATTTAATGCAATAAAAAGGTTATATAAATACTTATTAAACAAACCACACGATAGGACTTAAGAAAATTATGAAAAATGCTTCATCTATACTGGACATAATAAACAGTACAACATGCGCTTATTTTAAGGTCATTGATATTTTATTCCTACTTCATGATGAAGGATCTGTGCCTGCAGCTCCTGGATGTTACTGGATGGGATGGGTCTGTCTTGAATAACGCGGTGTGCTTCCTCAATCAGCCCCTGTAGGTCTCTCACTTCCTGTTCATATTGCTCATATTGCACCACTGCTTCCTGTATTAAAAATATAAAATGTCTTATGAAAGCAACATTATCTCTGCACTAGAGATAGAAGAAGTCTACACTTGTTTTGTGTTAGGCGATAATTTTGTTATTTTTCAGCAACTTATAAATAATCTATAAGCTCTCATTGATAACCTGGTCAAATAAAGTTCACACAGACCTTTACCTGTTCAGGCTCATATCTCAAAGATCACTAAAATGTTTTTGTCTTTGCCTCCAGAGTAATATATATTTTACATGTGTTTAACTTACTGTTCAATGCCTAACATTAAACCATTTATAAGACTTATGCTAAGTTTTACCATAATGCTTGGTACTAATGATTCCTAACAATTATCACTTTTGTAAACAGAACAACCCCCCCTATTGTACCTGCAGGATATTGCATTGCTGAATGGCTATATGCTGCAGCTGACTGGCCTCTTGCTGCAGCCTCAGGGCGGTGCGGCAGATGGCCAGGTTGGGCATCACCTCCTCTGGGACTCGCAGGGCGCTCTGACACAGCTGCACTGCCTGCACCTGCTGCTTGAAGCACTCCATATCGGCCAAAAGACGCTGCAAAAACAAGATCTATTATTAGACAACGACAAATTAAACAGAGATTTAGTTTTTTATTTTATTTACTTGTCTCTGAGCCAGCTGTTCTTTGAGGCTCTGGCGGGCCAACTCTGGAGAGGTCAGTGTGGCTTGGACTTGCTCCAAAGCAACATGAAGCGCCTTGACTTCATATTCAAGGGCTTCCATACTCTGTCAACATACATCACATTAATCAGATAACAGCTTTATAAGAGATATACATTTGTCAATGGAATGATAAGGAAATAATCTCTTCTATCTCTGCACCTTATCTGCATCCTCCAAGCTCTGCAGCCGTATCTTGATACTCTGTTGCAGCTCCTCCGTGTGACGACTGAGTTCACAAACCTGTTGGCTCATAGACTCAACCTGCAGCACCTCAGACAGAAGGTCCACTTTCTCTGCCATCGATTCAAGGTCTCCATGAAGCTCCCGAGACTCACGCAGCACAGCCTGAGCAAAGATGACAAAACATAACAATTGCAATAAAAAAGTAAATGCCTGTGATTTCAATAAGAAATCTTCTAGTACCTGGTACAATCGTATTTGCTCTTGCAGATGCACTGATGAGTTCCAGATGATGTTGGCTCTCACCAGGCTCTTAGCTCTCTCTGACCACCTCACAATGAAGTCCAGCATCTCATTATATTCATCTAAATAGCAGACAGCCTAGAGGAAGATGTGTATATTGCATTATACGGTATGTTATTGAAACTGTGCTTGAAATAGAAAAGTTGAGCATAATCAAACCTTTTTGAGCCAATTGTTTCTGCAGTCAGCCAGTCGTGACGAGTGATGATGCATCTCTGAGAGCTTGCTGATAGCATCACTGAGCTGTTTAGCCAAAAAAGGGTTTCTGCGGCTGAATTCCTGAACGGCAGCATCCAATTCTGCAAGAGTTTGACCACAGCAGTCCAGATCCTCTGCCAGGCTCTAAAGAAACATATGTTTATGTATATTCATAATAATAGGACTGTGTTATTAGTGTGCCAATCACATTCAAGACACAACTAAGGGAACCAACCTTTACTTCTTCTCTGGCGTGATCCACATCTGGAGATTTTTCTTTAAATTTAGTTGAAACAGCTTTGAGTTTCTCAGAAATGTCATGGATCCTGGAGCTGAAGTCTTCTTTAATTTCCCTTGTTTTTTGAATCTCTCTCTCTTTTGAAAGAACCTAAAACGTGGAAAGTGTTAACAAATGCAAAAAATGATTATTCTCTATTTACCAACAATGGCTAAGATCCTGTACCTGATCCTCAATAGCCCCTAAAGCAAGCGAGACTTCAGCCAGCTGCATGGAGATCTCAGAAGGCAATATAGTGTACAGGTCCAGGTACTTGCTCTGCTGTTGCTCTGCTAATTTATCCACATTCTGTCGATAGTTGATCACATCCCCATGAACAACCTATACAAAAGTATGTTACAATGTTACCTGAAAAATAGTACATGGTATTTTGGCTTCTATGCAATTTACCTCAAGCTCCTGGAGTAAGGCATCAATGTCTGGTGTGGGATTAAGGAGAAGCTCTCTTGTTTCTTGAATCCATGTTTTTACAACACTAAGCTCCTTCTCTACTTCCTCTCTGTCCCTCAGCTCTTGGGCCGCCTGAGCTCGCTTTGTCCGGGACTGTGTCAGGAGACTGAAGGCAGGCAACACAATTAGTCATGTTAAAATATAAAAAAACATACAACAACAGTGGTCAATTTTCTACCTAGACTATGAGTTTAAACATAAGTAAACACATTTAGTGCACATGATCCTGTTTCCATTCACAAAACTTCTTCACAGCAAAATGTCTGGATATGGAGAATAGAAATATATATTGCCTTTTTCTCACATTAGCCCATACTGGTAAAAGGCTGGAACTTGGTAAATGTCTGTGGGAATTGGTCTTGATTCAATTTAAAAGGGCAGAATGGGAGCATATCTAAACAATATTCTTAAGCATAATAAAGCAACACTGTTTTGTATATACAGTTACTCTAAGACTATAAAAGGATGACAAATAAAAGGAAGATTAAAAAAACAAAAATAACCAGCACCTCTCCATCTGTTCTTGTACAGCTCTGATCTCTCTGAGGCTGGGCTGTTCATCTTGCTCATTTGTCGGAGAAGGCACTTCCATGTCATGCAGCAGGCTCAGAGCATATTGTCGGAGCAGTGTGAGGGCGGACAGCTCTCTCTCCAAATCCTGGCTCAACAAGTCGTGTTGGTCCAAAAGAGACTGCAGAGTGGCTTTAGAGGCCTTCTCCACAGCGCTGTCAGGGACTCGACTCTGCAACTCATCTGCCACAGCTTTAACCTTCACCATCTGTACAAATGATAACCATAATTTACTGGTAGTTCTCTGCTACAATTAAAAAGATATATTTTTATTTATTTTATATTTGACATATTTATACAATAATGAGCCTCTATAGATGAAGGTACTGATGTTAAATGACAAAACTAAAGTAAAATGGCAGCTGGACTAAATGTGTTTCTTTGAGTTTCATGTGCATTTGACATAAGCCCACACCAAACACTAGTAAGACAATGTATCTCATCATTACTCTATGTTTGCCTCTCATCATTTTGTTTCAGACATTGTTCTTTCTCAGGAAGATAATGTTGTACTGTACATTGGATGATTTTAATGACATCTCTTTGGATTTGTGTTATCAAACTGAGCACTGAGATTTTCTGTCACAATAACCTAATTCAGTGTGTATTTGTACCCTCTCTCTAAAAGTCCACCATTCATGTGCTGTGTCTTCAAGCACTCTCTCCTGCCCACGGGCCACGCTGCGGAGCCGAGTCCATCGCTGCCAAACGGTGGTCATCGAGCGGTTAATGGTGGCTTTGCTGGCATCACTCCCCACTAACTCCAGTTGGGCCGCTTGCTCTTCTAATCCACTTAGCTTCTCTTGAAACCCATTGACCAGTGACACAAGGGACTGAGGAAATAAAAGATGATTAGAGCCCAGTACCTACATAAACAACAGCTATTCCTCCAATGATTAATGACTTTGTGTTTTGGCTTCTTATACCCGATGACTGCAAAGCTTATCCTCGGCCTCTTGACTTGTGGCTGCCTTTGCTGTAGAAAATTCAGTAAGCTTCTTTTCAGCTTCATTCATAAGCTCAATGACAGTCTGTCTGGCCTCTTGATAAGTCTTCCACTGGGCCACACAGCTAAGAACAGAAAAGGCAAAGCGCAAAATATTGATAAATCCAAACAGACTTTTCACCTCGGCACAGCTGGAGGATTTAGTCTAGGGAAAGTTTATCTGGAACCTACCTGTGAAGGACATCTTGGTGACACCGCAGTTGATCTCGGACCTCCGTGCCCCTCTGTTTCGCTGACTCAACGCTGACCCGGAGTTGCTCTTTGGCTGTAGGGTTAACCAGAGTCTGCAGCTGAGGCAGCAGTGTCTGCAGCTCGTCCAAATGGTTAAGAAACTCCTGCTCTGTTGCCATGATGTCTTCCTGCTGTCGTAGACACTCCTCGTAGTTCTCCACATCCACACCGAGGCTGGCTTGTTGGAGAAAGGACACCGCATCTTCTAGCCACTCACAGGCTGACTGCATCCTGAAGTGGTATTTCTGACACAACACCAGGGCTTCCTCCAGAGTAATCTTAAAAAAAAAAACAGTAAGTATAAATAAATTACTCTGGCTAATGTGTTTATCAGGATTAGCATACTTTCCTGAATATATTTTATTAATCAAATGTAATAAATAAAATTTACCCTTTTAAAGTCAATGGCAAAACTATTTTTAATGGCAACAATACATACATACTTCTGTACATACCTACTGTACATACATACATACAAATACTTTTCTATGACCATACTGTCATTTAAAGCCAAAGTCCAGCAACTGTATGTGTGTAAATTCTTTGGGTCATATTAATTAAGATTTTCTTTAAAAAAAAAATGTATTTAATATTTTTTTAATTAAATGTAAGATTATCCTACCAGTTTGAAGCTCAGTGCTTTCTGAACATCTGCCTGCAGCTTTGCCATCTCTTCCAGGCTTGTATCGAGATGCACTGGGACCAGCTCGTTGGCGCTGATGTACTTTTGTTTCTCCCGGCTGCTGAGAGCTGCCACGATTCTGAGCCGGGACTGCACCTCCTCTTGCATTATTTGCTGCTTTCTTATTTCCTCCTGCACTTTCTCCACCCTCACATCCACAATCACAGCAGTGCTCAGTTCATCCCTGACCTGCTGCAGCCAGTCCAAAGTGTGTTTCATCTCTGTTTCAAAGTCTTTGCTTTGGACAAACCTGTTTTCACACTCTTCTATCAGGTCCCCTACTGCAGACTGTAAAGACCGCAGCTCATCTTGCCACAGAACTATTTGCTCTTTAGACGCATCATGAGCTGATTGTTCCACACGTGGAGCAAGAGTGTCCATCTGCTCCATGAGTCTTGACAAGTGAGAGTTTGCACTTTGGAGACTTCCTGCCAAAGCATGATAGTTCTTCAATCTCTCCTCAGCCGACTGTGTTTCAGCATTTACTCTAACTAGCTGCTCTTTTGTAGCCTTCAACTCAGAGTCAACCTGCATAGCCATAGCCTTGTGGTCTTCAAATGACTCCAAGGTTTCATCTAAATGCTCTACTTTCTGTTCAACCAACCTCTTCAGGCTGTTGTACAAGCTCACAAGCTGGGTCATCTCCTCAGTGCGCCATGGCTGACCGGTGCTACGGAATCCCTCCTTCTTCTGGTTTAATTCACTTACAGCTAGGCCCAAACTGCTAAGATCTGCTTGAATTGCTTTGTAATCACTCTGTAAACTGACCACCTCCTCTGTCTGCAAACCCACAGGCTGCGTGCCGAGATGATTGAACTGCTCATCCAGTTCCTTTAGAGCCTTGTGAGTGACATCTATAAATGAGGCGTACTCATTTCGGGTGAAAATAGCCTGCTGGATTTTCTCATGTTTCTCTTTGGCTAATGCTAAGATGCTGTTATATTGTTGTGGGAGTGTGTTCAGTTTTTCATCTAAGTAGCAGTGGTCTACCTCGTTCAAAGTGGGTAAAATCTCCTGGCCAGCTCTTTGTACAATGAGGAGAAGGTTCTCGTATTCTATTGCTTGTTCAATAACTTGTTGGTACTTAAATAGCTGTACTTCCAACTCTGCATCTCCAACCATTAGATTTATTTCAGGAAAAGTGACTATATCAGCTTGTTTTATCCACTGGCAGATCTTCTCTAGATCTGTCTTAAAATATTTACGAGAAACTAATACCTTTTCAAGCTCTTGAAGTTTTTGGCCACATCTATGCAGTGTCCGCTCAAAAATGTTTTGTAGCTCTTGTAACTTGGTGAGAATCTCGTTCTTTTCCTCTTCACTGGCGTCCCTCATCAAGTCCCTTCCCTGAGACCACAACGAGGTCAGCTCACTCTGATAGGCTTTCAGGCTGCTTTGAATGTTCCTACATGTTCGGACTTGTTTGGCCAAATCATCCGGTAACAGAGCGATATACTCCTCCGCCTGCGCCTTCTTCTCGTTCTGCTGGACCCAAGAAATAGACTGGTTCACAGCCAACAGAAACTGATTCCTCTCTGTGAAAGCTTTGCTGAGGTGTTTTCTCCTCTGCACCACCTTCACGCTCAGTGACTCCACTACAGTTTGAGTGTCTGAAATAAGCTGCTGCAGTTTCTGTCGTTCACTCAGGCCAAGTCGAGCCATCACTCGGTCTGCATCAGTCATGGCCTGGTCCAGTAAGAGCTGCTTTGCCTCCAGTTCGCTGCAGATGCTCAGATGGTCAAACAGGAAGCTCTGGGCCAGTTCTGGAGGAGGGCTCATTTTCATGGCCTCTGACAGGGCAGGCTGCTGCTCCTCCGCCCAATCACGAGCCTCTCTCAGACGAGCCTCCACTTGAATCATGTCTTCAAGAGTCACCATTGAGTCCTGGATTTTCTTTTCAATGAGGTTTTGCATCTGAGACCACCGGTGCTCAAAATGGCTGATTTGTTCTTTTACCAGTTCTTTGTCATCTAAATTCAGGTGATGGATGACTTTCTGTTTCTGCTCCTTCAAGTCTTCAAGAGTGCCTTTCTGTTCTTCAAGGGTCACTGCCAGTTTCCGTAAAGCCTCCAAATGTTGGGATGAACTTTCAGCATCAGTTCTGCATTAGACATGTAAAAAAATAATGTATCTTTTGTTTTGCCTATTTATTTCTTATCAAACAATCATAACATTGCAATGAGAAAGCCTTCTTCCCTGTTCTTTTTTTAGCTAGTAACAAGACTAAACAGAAGACAAGGCTCTGTTTTGTAAATAAAAACAAACCTGGCCAGATTGTCCCACTCTTTGGACACCTGTTCGAACAGCACCTCCACTGCAGTGATACAGTCATGGTATTCTTTAGACCTCTGTAGGTCCTCCTCCCTCTGGCTCTGCAGCTTGTTGGCCTGATGACAGAGCTCGAGCCAGGAATTGCTCAGGCGATCGAGCTCAGTGTGTTCCTGTGTGTCCTGGCCCCCAGTCAATCTGCTCACAGTCTCAGTCATCTTGGTCAGTGTGCTCTGTTTGGACTGCAGCAGCTGGCTGCTTTCCTGTGATAAACAAAATTCAGGATGGTAAGTAAATATAGTAAGCAGGCCTTTGTTTAAACTTTACACATCATGAGAGAATTTGCCAAAATGACACAGATTAGTGGATTACAGGCAAATGATGTGAATTGTTTGGACACTGGTCATACCTTGACCTGTGAGAGC
Source organism: Perccottus glenii (assembly GCA_024416835.2). Classification (NCBI taxonomy): domain Eukaryota; kingdom Metazoa; phylum Chordata; class Actinopteri; order Gobiiformes; family Odontobutidae; genus Perccottus; species Perccottus glenii. Next base: position 22,003,038 of record CM044565.2, on the reverse strand, counting down.
ATGTTTTGTGCGATTTTAATTTCCAGCTCTGCAGGTCTTCTTGAGAGGCTGAGGAGCTGCTGTTCCATATCCTGAAAAAGACTGTTCAGATCTTGTTTTTGCTCTTTGATCTCCCTCCAGCCCTCGGAGAGTTCCTGCGCATTGGACATTCTTTCTTCAATCTGCAACAGCACAAAAAACATCCACATTATACAGATTAACTGTGCTAACTAAGATAGTTTGGTTTACTTTTGGACAATATGATAATCTATGCTGCCTTATACAATCATGTTTATTATGATTGTATGTAGGGCTTTATAATTGAAAGACAAAGACCAACCGTTAGTTTGACCCGCTGGACCTCTGCTGCCGTCACTCTCACAGCCTCATCAGACAGATCACACACAGAGCAAACCAACTCCAAGTAAGTACTGGCCTGCTCCTGAACAGCTCTGTAGTGCTTCACCTGCCACCAATCAGAGACAACAGTAAACATGTGCAACAACATGAACAAACCACACATAACGTAGACGTGAATAGAAAAATACAACAGTTGGAAAACTTCTTGAAGAGTGTGCTTTACCTGCTTCAGTGCCTCCTGTAAACCTGACGGCCCCTGATCATGGACCTGAAGCTCTTTTTGTACAGTTGAGAGCCAGGTTTGGCACTGCTGAAGAGTGTCCTGGTGGCTAACATGTTTCTGTAGCTCTCGGTCTAGACTTTGGTAAACCTGTTCAACAATAGTATTAGTACACGTTAAAAGAAAACAGCAGCATTCCCTGTTTATTGCTTGTCCTGGTATTGAACTACTTACACGCTGTGCAGTGCTACAAATAGCTGAGTAGCTGTCTCTTGTTCCCTGTTGATGAGCCTGCACTTGCTGACTGATCTTAGCTTGAACCTGACCCGTACAGCTCGCAACAAGATTTTCCCCTTTCTGCTTTAAATTACTAAGACGATCCTCAAAACTTGATATTTCCTCCATTATTGCCTGAAAAGTAGATATGGGATGTTTGGTTAATACAACAATATACTTAAAACTCTGGGAACTGCGGTGAGTTGGTTACCTTGTGCCGAGCCAGTTGCTGAGTGGCCATCTCCATGCTGCTGGTCTGCATAGAGTCAGAGGTGACAAGTCGACTGGACATCTGTAGGAGCCACTTCTCCGCCTCCTGCAGTTCAGAGTTGTAGACTTCATGCTCTTTCACCCACTCCACGAGGTTTTGGACATGTGTCTGAAAATAACGGAAAATATACAAATGCTCTTAAACCATTTGCACTTTGTATATTTAAAACAGTACCAGATGTTTATACCTTTGCTGCCAAACACAGATCGTGGTAGTCAGTCTGCAGTTTTTTCATGTTGTCACTTATCATGGGGTCGTGGACTGACTCAAGCAGGGCCTCTCCTTTCTCAATGACAGATTTCACTGCTGGTTCATGAGACTGCACTGTTTGCTGGATTGTCTGAGAAAATTAAAACAACAGAATAAACATAAACAAATTTTTTTTATATTCAAAACCTTACTTGACTGACTTACCTTGTACTTTGCCAGCTGAGCCTTCTTCTGGTACAGTTCAGCTTTAGGCTCCACAGCTGATGCCAAAAGACTCTTGGTCTCCAACACCCATTGGGCCTGGGCTTTGTATTTATCCATGAAATCTTTGGAGAGTGTGATACATTTCTCAAGAGAGTTATGCTCTGTGCGCAAAGCTGTCATTAACTCCTCTAATTGAGAAAGGTGAGTGTCCACCTCCTCTTTTAGCTGCTCTGCTTCAGGCTCCTCTAAGAAAGCCATGGCCCGTCCAGTTTTCTCTCTCATTGTCTTCAGGTAAGTGTGACCCTGCTCCATGTCTGCTTGAAGAGCCTATAAAAACAAATTAACATTATTTACTTTTACGTGAGTGAAGTTGTAGTTTAAAAAAGGATTACTTAAATTATATTCATTTTAAAAGGTGTGGGTGTACCTCAAGTTTCTTCATCTTTCTCTCCATGGCAAAGCGGTCTACTACATCAACACTTACAGCGACAGTGCTGAAGTTATTCTGAGCTGTACTGAGCCAATCTGAAAAGGTCCTGAACACACACTGTGCGTCTTCAATGCAAGACACCTCCTCCTGGAGCTGTTTGATTGTCTCCTTTAAGATAAAACAAAACAAATAGGTAGTTATGAGACAAACAATTAGCAACTGCAAACAAAAATGTATATCTATTTAGGATTACAGCCCATATGTACCAGTAAATGCAGGAGCAGGACATGGTAGCGGGCTGTGATCTGTGTGGCTCTACTGCTGATCCGACTGGTGATGTGAGTCTCATCCAGAACCTGCTGAGCCAAAACACTGAGGCCCTCCATTTCTTCCTGATAAACAAGAACTTCCTCCTGCCAGCTCTATGTGAAGAAACATACAGCTATTAACACACAGCCTAACAACTAAATACATTATTGCCCCTTCAGAATTATGCTCTATTTTCTATCTGTGTTTATCATGCTACCTTTATGAGTTGGAGTTGAGCGTCTTTGGTTGTCCGGTCAGACCGTCTATGGGTACGTAGTTGTGCCTTGGTCTCCATGCCTTTCAGCCAGCTGTCAAGACACTGAAATTTCTGCTCCATTTGCCTGAGTTTGGCCAAGGCACTGTTGAGTTGTGAGCGGGTTTCGGCCAAACGGCCCTGATAAAGCCTCCACTCCTGCTGCAGAGTCTCCAGTGCCCGGTCTTCAATCTGGGGAGGCCCCCAGGGAATGACCAGCTCTCGACTGACCAGCAGGGTGTTCAGCAAAGCTTGGCCTTCTGTACAGTGCAGCTGCAGTTCCTGAACAGAGAAGGTTGGTAAATACTGTCAGATTTATATGCCTTATCATAAATCAGTACGTAACAGCCACCAGGGGAGTTCTATTATATATAATATACTGTATAATCATATATAATATGATAAATAAGAATTACCTTTTAATAGTACCTAATAGTTATGAACCATACACAGATTTCAGAGCCATGATGATTTTTCAAGTGATTTGTTTGTAGGAGTAATTTTTGAGGCTATTGATCTTGGGCAGTTTGCTATACTTTAACTGTTTTAAATTAAAGTAAAGTATTTATAATTACTGCTTTAAAGATTAAAGAGGAATGGAAATTCAAACTACACTGAGTAAAGTACTATTGGAGGTAAAATAATCATGTGTTCGAGGATGAGTACAAGAGGCTCTGATACTGATACGAGAAACAGTACTGTTTACAACTTTATTTATCACTAACATTTGAGAAGTAACCTGTCAGACCTGTAACTTTTGTAGAGTGTCTTCTAGCATGTCAACATCTCCCTCCAGCTGCATGTAGCCGCCAAGCTTCTCCTGCTCCTGCTCCAGCCACTCCTCCAAAGCATGAAGGCCGCGCTGATACTCCTGGTGAGCTTTCACCAACTCCTCTGCTTTACCTACAGCTCTCTGAAAACAAAAACATACTTATCATTAAAAAATACTCCACAAATCTACACAATCAGTGAATAAAAGTAATTACCATAGCATTGTCCTTGATTGTGTTGTAGCGCTCTTGCAGATCTTGCAGCTCGAGCTGAGCGACATAGTTCTCAGAAATACTGGCACTTTTTGCAGCAATGGTATCAAGAAGAGTGCTGTGACTTAGCACTTCTTCATACAACAACTGAAAGAGCAGGAATGGAATCACAAAACTACAATGATATTGTTCAGGATATCTATACAATATTTAGATACATTTCTTTGTGTCAAATTAAATAAAAAAATGGGCCTAAATGAATGCTGTACCTTGGCTTTGCTCAGATTGGCAGTTTTGTCTCTCATCTCTGGACAGTGTTTATCTGCTGGGTCAAGGCTCTCTTCTACTCGTTCCACCCAAGTCACAAACTGTCGGACGTCCTCCTGGTAACTGGTCCATTGGGACAGGGAGCCTTCCAGCTGACTGTAAGTGTTTAATAAGGGCAGTACAACAGGGTGAGACGGGGACAGTAGCAGCAAACATTGCACTGCTAGACAAAAACAAAAAAAAAATCAAATAAAAATACTGACTAAACTCACCTTTTGCACTGGATTGAAGCAGAAAGTAGTGCGTCCCAGGAGTCCTTCAGCTCCTGTATTTGTTTTTGGACTGCTGGCACTCCCTCAGCTGAGGTGTTCCTTTGAACCGACTCTCCTCTAGTGATCAGCATCTTCAGTTGGATCTCTTTTTCTTGACGAGCTGTTAGCAAAGCCTGACGACACATTTGTATTTGTAACATATTGTTTGATAAAAGCCGTTACCCCATTCAAAGCATGGGACAATAACCGGTTTCAAGGTATAACACAGTTTAAAACTCATTCAAGGTATGAAACTCACAAATCCCTTGGCATACCTGATAACACAAGTATTATAGACTATTTGTCCTGTACTATTACAACCCAAATATTTGCATGTATTCCAATTACCTGGAAAATTAAAGCATTAGTCATAACGTGATTTTTTTTTACTGTCACATACCGTCCCATGTCTACCCTATTTATACCAGACAATACACTCGACATGTTTACCTCCAACTTGATCATCCTGCTATCAAGAACATTTTTGTCAGCAGTGGGAGCGCAGTAGGTCTGTAGCATGTGGCTGGTGTCTGCAACCCAATTCTGAAGCTCTTTTAGCCCCTGGGAGAACAGCTGGTGCTCAGTGACAATGCGATCAATCCTAGAGGCCTTTTCCTACAAAATGATCATTGAAAAAACAGGAGGGAAATTACAATTCTCATAATTCCACTCTTAATGTCATGTAAGTACATTGTTTACAGATAGATAATACAGTTAATCTGTTTAATATACTTACAGCGACAAGACATGTTAGAGATTAATTATTGTTACTTAGTTTACTGTCTTTAATCTGTAATTTGAGGTCAGTACTTCAGTCATCCACTCTACTGTCCCACTCCCATGCAGATTTTTAGGCATTACTTTACCTTGGTCAGGCTGGTTAAAGCTAGGTACTGAGCAGAGAGCTGCGAGACACGGTGCACAAAACCCTTGCCGGCCGAGTGCTCGTCCCACAGCAGCTGGGCTTTCTCTTTCAGCCTGTTCAGCTGAACCTCATGAGAAGCTAACTCCTCAAGCACAGACTGAAAGAGCACAAGCAGTTATCAAAGAGGCATAGGGCAAGCAGACATACAGTAGTAAGACAGTGTCACGGAGTCAGACAAAGGGTTAGAGGTTCATGATATGCACCAGTCTGTGAAAGTGGCTGCTCAAAGAATCCCATCTTTAAACAAACAAGGCATTCATTTATGTGTTAAAAACAACAAAGAGAAGCAGAAAGTTAGACGCAGTTAGCTGAAGCTTTTGGTGGTTCCTTCTGAGCAAATAGTTAAATATTAAGAACCAAAGCTGGAATGGAAATGGAATGACCTTTGCAAATGGCAGCAGAAGTCAGGCACTCTGACATTGTGGTTGTGTTTGTTGAACTGTTATTTCTGTATTTATTTGTACCTGGAGTTTGTGAAGCTCTAGTTTCTTTGCTGTGAGGTCGTGAAGTCTTGTGCTGCTCTCCTGCACAGCCAGCTCTGTGGCATTTAAACAGTCCTGAAGAGGCTCTGCATTGGCTTCAAAATCCTTCATCTGAGACACAAGGTTCTGAAACAAAGCGTTTTTTTTATAGTCATCTGTAATTTAATTTATCACCCCTGTAGTTATTTTATTTTGATAATCTTACTTGTAAGTTGGTCTCTCTGTTGTGAAGGTTAGACATCATACTTTTCCAGTCCTCTCGAGCGGTGTTCACTTTAACCCGAACAGCATCAACTCTGTCTTTTGCGGCTACACTGCAGACGAGCTCCCCATTCAACACTACAGCATTCAGCTTTGACTGACCTTGATCTCTGTCATTCAAAAACTCCTAATGCCAACAACATATGAAAAAAATTCATAAATCCATACATACTCTTTAGAGCAATTAGGTCACAGTTATCTTAACAACAATGTAGTATTTATTTTGTACCTGAATTTTCTGCAAGCTGGATGAGGCTTCACTAAGATTCTGAGGCACATCAAAGCACTTGGCCGTGTTAATCTTAGCATTGACCAGCCACTGCTGAAACTCTCTGAAGACAGAGCGGAAACTTTGTTCCAGCAGCTTCTCTTTGCTCTGACACTTTGGAGGCTTTGAGACTCAGACTGGGAGGGTAGAAAATAAAAAAATATCATAAACCCACAGTGCACACCAGAAAAACAGAGATGCCAGCTGTTTTATAAAGTATGGTAGATTTATTGTACATTGCATGGATCACTTTCATAATATTGTTGAAAGCACGAGTCATAATTGTAAACATACTAGTGAAGAATTCTGAAGCGTTTTATATTATAATGAGTTGTAATACTGTGCACCATAGATACAAATAATACATTTTCTGACCTGTTATATTCCTTTATGAGAGCTGACACTCTCTCAGACTGTGTCCCCATGTCTCTGGAGAATCTGCACAAATCATTCAGCTGAGTCTTTAAACTGTCAGACATGGGTTCAGCTTTAACCAGTTCCTCCAAAGTGTCCTGATGAAAGAAGAAATAACACACATGCATAAAGAATTAATATATTTACTATGTGCAGTTTACAGGAGTAGCAGGCTAGTTTCAGATGTACCTTTGCTAACTGCCAGCCCTTAACAGCTTCCTCCCCATCCGTTTTTCCCTCGGCCTGAGCTAATTGACGACGCCACTCTTGTAGCTGTCGGCTGAACTCTTGCAGGTTGTGCTCAAGCTGTGATGAAAGACTGGAAAACTCCTGTTCAGAGCTGGCAATCTGTGAAAGGGCCGTTTCTAGACTGGCTCTTGTCTGTAGGGCCCCTCGTTCCCACTGCTCCCATGAAGACACCAGGGCAGCCTCCTCGCGCTCCATAGCTTCATAGCCCCCTGAGCCGGTGTGATCTCTCGCCACAGCACCACATCTTTGGACTCGGTTTAGCCTCTCTCTGCCTCGCTGCTTAGAGTCAAGCAGCTCCTATCATTTATAAGATTATTAATTAAGACATCTTCTTTAAATGTAGATGGTGTGCTTAGGTTAAATATTCCTTACCTGCACTTTCGAGAGCTTCCTTTTGATGGACAGAGAGTCTCCCGACAGGTCTGACCAGCGCTGGAGCTCCTCTTTAGCTGAGATGAGCCAATCATTAAAGTCTCTTACAGCATCAAGGTACTGTTCATGTTCAGATGCAATGTTTTGCATAGACTGTACTTTTCCCTTCAAAAAAGAAAATAGAATATATAATTTGCTGTTTCAGTTACTTTTTTAAAAGTTTATATTCTAGAATAATATAATAAAGGAAAAATGTATTCTTGAAACTATGTTACCTTCACAACGGCTGAAATATCTGCAAAGTGTGCATTAAACTCTGCCCTTGACTCTGGTCCAAAGGTTGGGTCAGCTGTTTTTTCATGCATCTCCACAGCCTTCTCTGTCAGGCGCTGCAGTACTGGCGCATGTGCGTCCACATCGGCGTGAATGGCTCTGAGGCGCTCCAGCAGAGCAGACTTCTCTTTAAGGCCCGGCTGCTGGGGTAGAGTCATCCCCAGCTCCTGCTCCACTGACTCCATCCACTGCTGCATCTGGCACTTGTTTTCCTGGAAACTGTTCCACTGTGTCACTGTCCACTCCAGACGACTATAAACAAAGACAGTTAACTCATTAGTCAGTGTATTAATCACACAGTGGTAACTACTGATTGTATTGGGGCAAACATCACTGTGTATTAACATTACACACCTGTGGCAGCTCATAGCTGTCATTAACATATTGGCCCAGGCATCCTTCAGACTCTGCAGCTGGGAGCAAATGGCCTCCTGTCCTTCGATTCCATTGTGCTTTTGGACCTGTTCCCCTTTGCCTACTGTCATGTTGAGCTTTACTTCACCTTCACCCTTCATCAGCAGAATATCCTATAGAAACAAATAACAGAAAGGAAAGAAGCAAGTCCATTAAAAAGCTGTATTGATACAACACAGCCTCAACTTACAATGACCCTTTTATGTTCCATGGGGATTATCCCTGTATTTCTTACATCTTGCCTTATTTTAAATGGCGCATGTGTGTATAAAGATACAGAGCTCATCTTTTTCTTGGTTGAGCATAAATGAGGTATTAGTGGGAGAAGATTCTCTCAGGATGGAGTATAAATCAGGCTGCACATTTTTCACCAACCTGTACAAGTCCTAGTCTTTTCTCCAGCGTTTCCTTGTTGCCCACTGTGCTGTTGAGTGAAGCCAGCCGCTCCTGAACCCCACTGAGCCAGGTCCACGTTGCCTGCAGCGTCTCTTCAAAAGCCTCTTGCTCCTGTAAAGTGAGCTGGCAGTTACGCAGCATCTCTCTCACGCGTCTCAACAGAGCCTGGTGCTGTGACTGCAACTGAGCGGACACTCTGGTCTCACTGCCGTCACCTCTGCCACCTTCGTTTAGCGCCTGAGCCTCCTGACAGAGCCGCTCGAAGGAATCCCTGCGTCAATGAGTAGTATTAGAGTAGTTAATGGACTGTTTTTGGAATTGGCTATTTCTCTTTTCTATGAACTTTGCAAAATAAACAAGCTGACTAGGCTAACATTTTACAGTAAATTAGAGCTTATTATCACCTTTCTTTGAGAACCTCCTGTTGATATTCCTCCACTTGATCAAGCACAGCCTTTTCAGGACTGCGCTGTTTGGCTTCGAGAAAATCTGTGGTCATCCTTTTTTCCATATGCTCCAGCCACCACCTGAGCTTCTTCAGCCGACCCTCAAACCTAAAAGAGTTTAAAAAATAAAGCACCATTATTTCAGAAAAAAGCATTGTAAACTTGTTCTGTTGTGTCTCTTACCCTTTCATTAGCGAGGCACTGTCCTCCAGAATCTGTTGGTTTTGTCTGCACTGCTCCACAAAGTTGTCCCAGTCCTGTTGGATCGACGAGAGGTGCTGCTGCACCTGTCCCGCGCTGGCTTTGGGCAGATGGAGTAGAAGCTTCTCACCTTCTTCACAAACCTGAGTCAGACGCACTTCTCCATCTTCCACACGCTCCATGGCACCCTGTAATACAAGTGTAGATAAGGCTATGTTCAAAGAAATATGATAATATTCCTATTTTAATTGTGTCTTTTGCTGGGTTTCACTTGGTGTTTATACTACCCTCTGTTAAAGTTACAAAACTCCAAGGTATGTTGGAGGAATAATAATAAAATACTGTGCAATATGTCTATTTTCATCTTATTACTTTGTAAATATGTATATACATTTCTTTGTTTTTTTTTATTACTTTTGTTTAACTTCCCCTGCTTCCTAATAATTTGCTTTATTGTATTTTGAAAAATTACTTCATATTTTATACTCTTTCTATTGTAACATGTAATTTTTCTCTCTGTGGGATCAATAAAGTCTTATCTTATAATCTTCAAGACCAGACAAGACAAGTTCTAATATATATCTATGCTGTGTTTATCTGAATGACATTGAAGTCTGTCTCAGTCAAGTTTAACAAAAAGAACATGCATGAGATTAGAGCTGGACTTTCATACATTAAAATCAATCCTTGCTGTACCAGGTTAGGTTTAGGTTATTGTTCTTACCTTTATCTTCTGCAGTTTGCGGTCCACAATGTACGTGTCTCCTGATCTGTCTGAGCACTCTTTTACTATCTCTCTCTGTTCTGAAAGCCAGCGATGAAACTCTTGAGCCAAGTCTGTGAACATGGAAACATTTATAGCAATGGATTGAATAAAATTACAAGAAGAAGCTTAATAAACTGCAGTGTAAGGTTAATGTTGTTCACCATTAAACTGTTGCTGGAGACCGTTTTGCAGTGACACTAGGGTCCTTGCAGAGAGTTGGTTCACAGACTCATAGGTTTTAATGAGGTCAGTGAGAGCTGAACCCAAACTGGCCAACTCTTCAGAGGGATATTTTCTACACAGTGTATTCAGACTTTCTCTAGTGGCATCAATACTTCCTTGTTGGTTTTGGAGCTCTTTCTGAATGTCCTGTAAAGCATGATCATTTTTTAGTGTTTAGTGTTCTTTCTTTCAAAATCATTTATTTTATTAATTAAAGAAATATTTAACCAACCTCTTCTCTTTTATGATGTGTGTAACTTTACGGTTATTATTTACCTTGACTCTGCAAATGTCCTCGGGATCTGATCCAGTTGGCGATGAAACCAAAGAGTCCTCCAAACTTTTAAGCCATGCAGACATTTGTGAGATATAATCCTCCAGCTGATTTCTTTGTGAACTAAAGTCCATGAGGTTTCCTTTGGCTTGCTCATGTAACTTCTGAACTGTACCAATCTTCTTTCGAAGTTCATTCTCCAAAACCTGTAAAAGAAAATGATCAAGGTTATGACTGCTGTTCTGTAATGGTGTTTTTATTTTAAATATATAAAACAAATACATGTACCCGTACCTGTAATCTTGCTGGAGCCTCTTGACTTTGGATGCACTTCTTTAACTCTGAAATCTTGCTTTGCAGAGTCACAAGTTTCTGCTCATTTTCCGTTACTTCCACCTTAAAATGCATCAATCAAAGAAAAGTTCAGTTCCTTCCTTCCTCTGTTAATCAGCAAACTATGGCTCTGAGGTTAATTTTATTGTTGCTGAAGACTTACCTGTAGCATTGAGAGTCTGGCAGACAGCTTTTGGCTATCGTTGAGGTTGCCCAGACTTTCATTTAATTCAATCACACAGCTGTTTGTCCAATTCTCAACGTCTTCATTAATTTTACGCACATCTTCCCATACCGCTAGACTCTGGTTAAGATGCTCAATGTTGTCATCTATCTTCTCAGAAACCTATTGATTGGTTGAAGGCAGACATAGATCTTAACTCACATCTCTATTTTCAGGTTTTTAATTCTCATGGATTTTTAAATTCAAACTTACATCCAGCCACTGATCGACAAGTGTCTCAATATCCTTCTTTATTGTTTTTGAATCACAGTCGGGAATCTTCTTTAATTCAACCACGAGTTGCTTCCCTTTGCTGGAAAACTGGTCCAGTTCATACTGCTTGCTTGCCATGTCTACTTTTACTGTCTCATGCTAAAAAAAAACAATTATATCAGTACAGTTCATTGGACCATTACAGTTCAAGTTTAACCTCAGAGAAAAAAAGAGTCATCTTTTCATACCTTTGTAAGAGACTTCTTGCTTTCTTCATAATCTTTCAAAACAGAGCTTATGTCAATGATAGACTCTGTGCCTTCAATGATGCTGCTGATGGAGGTTTTTCGGACTTGGTATTCTCTCATGAGCTCAACAAGGGCTTTGCATTGTTCCTGTCTGATAAACAACATAAGCAAAATCCCAGATATACTAAAACTTTTTTTTATTACAGTCACTTGGAAACATCCTGACTATTCTTCTTCCCTTCAAAGTAAACACCACTTCACAAACATCCTCAGAAGGTCAAAACCTAAGACTTTAAACAAGGGCATACCTCTTGCATCATTTATTTAAAGTATAACTATAAAACCAAATGCGCACCACAGTTTTCAGCCGCAATTGGTAACATTTTAATAAATTTTACCTTTCTGTAATGAGCCTCTTGGTGTCCTCCCATGTGGTCTGGAGGAGGCTGATTTCCCTGAGCACCTCCCCACCCAGCTCTGCGTCTCTATTGGCCAGCTGGTTGCCTTTGTCCTTCAGCCACTGCTCCTCGTGCTGATGGGACTGCAACTCATCCTCCAGCTGATTAAAGAACCGCAGTCTGTAAAAGACAAACATTATTTCTACAAATGGCTTCACCCAGGGACAATATGTCTGTAGTTAAGACAACTGAAGAACTGTATAATTTCTCATCTAAGATCAATATTACACTGGTTATGCTCTTGTAATGCATTACCTCTGCTGGACTGCATGCAGAGTGGGCTCTTTGAAGCTTTGGTGGTCTGCTTTCTCTTCAATATCCTCCACCGCTTTGAGCAGCTGTTCCTTCCGCTGTCTGAATGAGGTCCACAGAGCCCCAAGAGCCTCTGCTTCATTTTGCTTTGAGCCGAGTAAGTTTCTCACTGTGTCCAGCTCAGCACTGAGAGAATCGGCTAGCATGCGACACGACTGACGAGAACCTTTATCAGCACCGATGTGAAGATGGCTTTTACATAGACTGCTATCAAGATTGACAGCTAAAGTTTCAAGCTGGGTGATATCCGGGACGATAGTGGCCAGCTCTTGTTGAAGCTCCTCCACTCGGCCACGGTCCCAGCTCCCAGCACTTTCCACAGTCTGTCTCAAACCACGCAACACTCCTGCCGCCACACTGTGGGTTTGTAAGAAAGCTTCAAGTCTTTCTATGCATTCAAGCTGGAGATCTGAGAGTTGCTTGGCCTCCAGATAGGGCTGGAAACAACTCTCTGCTCTGCCACGGAGGAGCTCAGTGTCACTGGGCTCACAAAACTGACAGAGCTTTACAGCCTGTTGCTCCAAGGTTTCCCTCGCACTGGACTGCTTCTCTAATGTCGCCTGCGTCTCCTGTAGAAGCAGAGGTAGTAACTGAACAAGTGCAGGGGACATTTGCCATGGCGCAGCAATAGAAGCCTGTATAGTATTATTATATTGATTTCTGTTTTCCCATTTTCCTTCCACTTTCCTTGCTCTTTTTCCTTTGTTTTATTATCCTAGAATTCTCGGATTCGTTCAAAGGTCCCAATACTTAGCATCAAAATAGCATTACACATACTTTCACACTGAGGCTAAAATAGAGTCAGGACCAGTTTAGCTCAGGCCAATGTCTTTCTACATGATGTTTCACAGGTGCAGGTTTTATTCAAAAGAGTGGACAAAGATAGATGTAAAGTCTTACCTTTACACGTGAGGCTGCAGCTGGCAGGTTGTTGATGTTTATTTGAGACGATGAGTGCAGATTTGAAAGAATGGTGTCACTCCACTGTGAGAATTTAAGTAAGGCCTGGTCAAACTGCTCCACCAGCGACAAGTGGCTGTGGAGGTCCTGTATTCTAGTGAACACAAATAAAATGGAATGAGAAGCCTGATATTGAAATGACCAACCATATGTTCAGCTTTTTAGTAATGGGCCAGTTGTGTTGTGTCTAAGTATTAGCTTATTACATTTAATTAGACCACCTCACCTCTGAGGAATGACCGCCGTTTGAATGTTTAATCGTTTCTGCAGTGTCTCAAGCTCTTCTTTTAGCTGTGCCACTCTCTCCTCTGGTGCAGTGGGATACAAAAACGTCCCCAAAGACAACAGTTCGAGATAAGAAGGCTCAAGGGTTTGGACCTCACACTGCAACGACTGCAAAGAACAATGCTATTAATATTTTGTACTTGTGACATTTATATTAGTGTAAAAACTGGGATTACAGTAGGGAACAGTAGGAGAGGTCAAAAGGAAATCAATGTTATAAAATGAAATAAGGTATAAATATTGTAAAAGATAGTTATACTATTGTGTAGAATAAAATACTGCACCTGTAAATCTTGTAGCTCGCTGTGTATCTTTGATTTATCAGCTGACAGATACTGACTTTCTGGTTTGGATGTTGCTTCACACCTTTCCAAGCAGGAAATGAAGGAGGACCGTTGTTTTTCATACCTAGGGGACAATAATGCTCATATTAATGTTTACAAAGCTAAGAACATTCTTTGAGTGTATGGAAACATATATACTGACCTTTGCCAGTGAGAAAGCAGGTTCTCCAGTGCGCTCTGTTTGTCCTTTGCCTCCTGCACATGTTGGTCGTATTGGATGTGAAGATCGGCCACAGTCCTCTCTCCTTCTTCTCTGTCACTGAGTCTTCGAGTTCCAGCTGACAGTGACAGCAAGGTGCCCTTCAGCCTTTCCAGACTCTGACACACATCCTGACAGACAATAATATAGGTAAGCCAACACAGATGTACTTAATGCACTCAACTTATTTATTTATTTATTCATTAAAGCTTCTTTGTGTAAAATGTTTGGATCAACGTAACACTCTTTGATGTGATTATCTTGAAAAAAGAGACATTTAAAGCTGTAAAGACTCAAAGGAGAATACAAACTCAGTATATTCATTTTCATTTAAACCCATAATTTAACATAAAGTTGAATATTAATAAAATCCATTAAACTCCCAACTTGACCTATTTCCATGTCCCTGCAGGGCTACTGTAAAAGCACACAGGCTGTTGAAGGGAGGGATGTGAGAAGTAAAATTGCAATCTGAAATTTTACCAGCAGACACTACCAAAAACTAAACACTAAACCTTTAAAATAGTCAAATGAAAGCACAAAAGCTGAACTAAAAATGTACCATATGATTCTGTAGAGTCTGATATGTTTCTGATGAGGAAGTACAAGATATAATTGGATCCTCCAGCTTTGTGTGAAGTTCACTGAGGGTTGCTTGGATCTAAGAGGAGACAAACAATGTATTTAATACCATCTGTACATTGACATAATGCCATTTACAAAATCTATTAAATGCTTACATCATCCAAGCCTGCTTTGAATTTCCGTTTATGGGAAGAGCTTTCTTCCAGCTGTCCGTCTAACTGCTGCACACTCTCCTTCAGCTCCTCCCAGTATCTGCCGATTTGTGTCAGACGGGCTTTGATGCGGGCGGCCTCCCCTGAAGACACAAACTGGGCCAGATCCTGAGAGTCTGCCTCCAGCTGAGAGAGCACCTCTGCCCGCTCCTGAAGTTCTGTCCTCACAGCCTGTACAAACAGTTCACAGAAGATTAAAACCCAAAGTTATCTACGTAGCTAGTAATCTTAGTGTAGCTGCATTTAGACAAAGGATGCACTACCTTCACTGTATTCATCTGCTCCTCAAGAGGTAGAGTAGGGCTTTTCAAGACATCCAGTTGCTTTTCTTTGGAAGATATCCACACAGAGAAAGCTTCATATCCAGCTCCAAACTGCTCCCACTGAACTTTCATGTCTTCAAGGGTCTTAACACTAAGTAGAGATAATTTTCATGAAATCAGTTTGATGATATGAAGTGATCACAATAGCAGCATGTATATTTTTTACACATGCTTATTTATTTTATTATTGTACTTTTTATTTGCTCAAAAAGACAAATTAAAGGCCACATTAAAGAAAGTATACTTTAAAACGTATAAAGCAAAGGCAACATTCATTTTAAATAGTAAACATCCTCTACTCACTCTTTCTTGAGCCCAGACTCCACTTTGTCCACTTGCTCACTGAGAGAACGAGCTTGCTGTACGAGCAGATTCTTGTTCTTGGGTCCAAGCTGTATTTCTGTTGCTCTTTTTTGCAAAGTGTTCATATGTGAGGCCTCTGCTTCACACTGCTTCAGCAAAACCTAATTACAAAACAACATTATGTGATCACTTTATTTGTATACTGTTGATGTATACAGATGTATATTAGACATTGGGAACAGCCTGACCTTGGCCTGGTCGAGCTCCACAGTCAGACTCTCAGGACTGCTGAAGTTCAGGTCTCTCTCCATTGTAGATTGTGCTTTGGAGACAAACCCGAGCACAGCTTCCTGTTGGCTGTCAAACTCCTGCCAGGCTGCCAGTGTCACCTGAGCAGAGTAACAAGTGGGGTCAAGTCATTTTGTAATTACATACTGTATGTTAGATCATTTTACAAATTGCTTGTAAATGCATTGTGCATCAAGAGTTTTCAGAAAGCATTTGACATGGTGATAAATTACTGATGACACCACTGTGAGTGTGAAGGATGATTCAGCCTGATGGCAAAATGTGACATAACTATTCTGTATCTGTTGCTTAAGATTCCGGGAAAAGTTTTAAAAGGGGAAACTTTCTCAAACAATATCCATAATGGGACTCCTTTCAAGTCTACATCTATCGACCAATTTATTGTCAGGGAAAACATTTGGCAGCAATGCTTTCTATAGTCAGGATTTTTCCGTTTCATTTGATGCATGATATGATTCAACAGCAAATGGAAAAGCCCTATCAGCCCCCAATCCTCACAAACAACTTATGATGCTTAAATACTGTGGTGCCAATTTAGATCTTGAGATGGTCCCTCGATGTTGCTCGGTGGGACTAGACATTGAGCTTCTTAAATGCAGAGAATGAATTTTGCAAAGGGGACACCAGAGATACAACTAAACTAACTGCAATGACCGTTTCTGTAAACAACTATGTTTAGGGTGCTTTTGTACATCTGGCATGGGACAGCAGACAAAAACTAGCCTTTTGGATAACTGTGGCATGTTGACAGTTTTTTTATAATGCAGTGTCCTTTTAAATAAATAAAACCCTTTTTTACCAGGTTTGTGTAAACCTGAAAGAAAAAGATTCCCGATCAATGCCTTGGAGGCTGTAAGTTTTTAATAAACCTTGCCTATTTCTCACCTCGAGGCTTTGCTCCTGTGAATCCATGTTCTGCTCCATTTTGCTGAGTGTGTTTTCCAAACACTGCAGGTCCTGCTGCAGACACTCGCCTACGCCCTCCTCAGCCTGGAGCTGCTGGCCTCTGGTGATGAGCTGCTGGACGTCCCTCCTCTTCAGTTTGAGCCTCTTCAACAGTTGCTAAAGAGGAACATAAGTAGTACTAAGAGATTGATACTATGCATAAATAATATATAGAGGAAATAATTGATAATTTAGTACTTGATAAACAAGCAGTAGTTGTTGTGCTTCTCGAACAGTTGTAGAGTCCAGGATTTTGGTGACCTCAGCTTGAGCCTCTTTCTGTCCTTGAACAAGATCATCCAATGTACTTTGCACTTCTTCCCTGAACTGTACACAGTCCCCGACAGCAAGCACCATTTTCTCAGCCTAGAAAATACAAGCAAGTATTCAAACAATTTAAATATTACAACTGTTTAGTATGTTAGACTGCTTTCTGAAAATTCTCATTGCAGTGAAAATTTGTCTACACTCACCTCTATTAGAGAGACAAGAAGGTTTTTAAAATCAGTGGAGAGCTTGCTCAGGGCACTCGATTGCCTCTGGCCGTCGCTGTCAGCACAGATCTCGATGAGGACTGCCATGCGAGCTTTCAGCCAGCTAAGATTTCCCTCCTGTAGCTCTGCATCATTCCTCAGCTCCTAAAACCAACAGCAGAATGTGACAGAAGAGGAACAGAACAGAAGGTCTGACAGAAGAAGGCTCAGCTCCTCAGTCATTGCACTGACAGACCCGTTTAAGGCTGACAGAGTGACAGAAAGGCTGTAAACTAGAATGTAAAGAGCATAAAGAAACAAACTTACCATGATGGTGGATTTAACCTGGCCATATTTCCTGGGGTCGTTAGCTCTGGTTCTCAAAAGCCTCAGTTGGCTCTCTTTAGAAATAAGCCAGCAGGACAGCTCTGCGTATCTGTTACCAACCAAATAAAGAAGAAAACATCATGATTGATTACGGTTATTGCCACAGCTATGGCAGTATATCAATGACAGTATTACAATGTGTTTTCATTTTAAAATTGGACGGTAAGATTATGTGTTGTAGAAACGATGACAGTATAATTTCATAAAGCTGAGACTTGTAAGTCAAACCTTGCACTGTAATCCTTCCATTTATCCTGATGCTGCATTAGTTTTTGATGGGTGCTCTCAATTTCTTCCCGGACCTCGGCAAATTCCTTTTGTGCAGTTTCCAAAACCTGATGGGTCGGGTCGTCCTCTGGGAGTTTTTGACAAAGTTCCTCCATCAGCTGTAGCCTTTTTTCACAGATGGACAAGGGGCCCTTTTCTCTGAAGAAAGCCTGAAGTGACAAGTTATTCATTTATGGCTCTATTAGGTTAAATATTAAGCTACCATATAACAGATTATTATTGTTTTCCTCATGCAGCTATACTCTTATCACAACATGAAATTCACCCAGCTATTAGTCTGTGCTCACCCTATGCTCCTTGGTGAGCCTCTCGCTGCCCATGCTGGCCAAGTGCCGGTTCTCCCGTGTCACCTCTGCTTGACACTCCTGAAGAGAAACCATCAGCTTGTTCCTTTCCACATCCACTTTAAGGTGAAGCAGGTGAAATGGAACATCAGTCTGGATATCCTGATGAAGATAGTGAAAAGAGTGGCAGGTTGAAAATCAGATTGTGGTAAATTGTTTTATTTTTTTATCCACACTTGGTTCCTACCTTCCAATGTTTGTGCAGCTTTCTGACGGTTTCCTGCAGAGACTGTTGCTCCTGCTCTGGTAAAATGTCCGTCAAATCGTCACAAGCTTTGAGGAATGAATTTAAGACACGCTGGTCCAGCTGACCAAAAAACTCCTGTAAAATATTAAACAATGATATAAACAGAATAGAAACTGGGCCAACATCACATGGTGCACAGCAAGTGACTCAACCACGACAAATCTTGCTGTAACTGGATGAGTTTTCTTACAGTGTGTTTTTTGAGCAGCTCCTCCGGATTGTCTTTTTCTGTGAGACAGCTCTGTGCCATTTTAAGAACCTTCTCCAGCTCGAGCCGTGACTCATCAAACTTTTTCATCAGGCTGCTGTTTGCCTCCATGTGCTTTCTCCACTCGTTCGACTCCCTTATCATGGTCTAAACCAGAACAAACATTAGTCCAAACTCCAAACAACAGCGGTTTGTGGCACTGGCAGATCAAGTCATGCAAACCTGAGATGAGGCCTGAAGGTCAGCGACTCGTTTCTGCAGCAGACTCAGGTCCATGTGCTGCAGAGTTTTACTGCTGCTCATTATTTTCTGGATGCTCTGGTGGTTCCTCTCGATCACAGTCAGACACTTCTTACAGCTTTGTGTGAAGGTTGCCAGCTCCTGCAGAATTCAGAGACAGACAGGGTGTTACTTTTTTAATATCATCTTTAGACCTTGTCCTTTGGATTATTCGATATTAATGACATAACTCTTTTTTTCAAAGACTCTGTTTTAGCCTGAACAGTGACACTTTCTGAGAGTATCTCCATTTTAATCTGTAAAGCCTCTTTGGTTGTATTCTAATATACTAAACAATTGTTTCAATATTAGATTATAATGCTTTAAATATACAATTGGATCGATTTAATAATTTTACCAGTATTTTAACATTACAAAAGGTGATTATAATTCACCTGGCATTTCTGTTTGAAGTCCACAGGCCCCTCTGAGTCTGTGGAGCTGGTGATGTGGCTGGCCTTTTCCAGAGCCTGATAAAATCCTGTGATGTTCTTCTCCATTTCTTCCAACAGAGGTAAGAGAGACTGAGACTCCTTCAGCAAAGGCATGCTTCTCTCCCTCACCTAAGAAACTCAGACTATTAAATATTTGTGCACATGTATTTGAAAAATCATTTATAGACGTGGACATACGTTGCTCAGCTGCTCTTTGATCGACGCCATGACGGCCATCATCTGTGAAACCTCTTCCTGGGGAGTGTCTTTGGTCAATAGCTGAGCCGTCCGACTCGCTGCTTTACAGGCCGCCTCCATTGCTGGGACTTTGTGCTTAACTTCCTACAACAATTCAAGACAAACACAAACTTGTGAATTTTTTTTTACACCGACCCCTTTAGAATATAATAATTGAGATTTGGGTTATTCACCTCCACATCTTGTGCAAATGCTCTGACATTGAGGAAAGATACTTGAATGGGAGCAGTCATCTTGTCATTAGTTGCATCCATAAACATTTTCAGGGTGTTAATACCATCGTGGTAGTCTTGTCTCAACTTATCCACCTCATCAGCTCTTGCATACTGTAAAAAGAGAACCATATAAACTTCAAAACCTGATCTGCCACATTTGCTGGCTTTCACCCGGTGTTTTTTATTTTATTTTTTTCCAAAGACTAATGTATTTACATGTTTGACTTTGACAAAAAGCTCTCTCCATCTCCCGTTCAGGAGAAGAAGCTGCTGTTTGAGATCTCTAGAGACAGTGTCATCACAAGTTTCAATGAGGAAGTTTCCAGCATCGTTCATGTCCATGTGCTGCTGGATCCAGTGGGAGAGGTTTCGGAAGAAATCCTAAAGCAGAAACAAAAAAGGCTTGACTTGAAATTGTAAAAAGTAGGTGTAGTTTTTACATAATTCTAAAACAAATTATGCCACTGATGTGCTGCACAGAATTGGAAGCTATTACTACAAAATTAAGTAAATACTACTTGTTATCGATTGTTCAGGAAAGATGCAATTAAAACAAGAGTAAATGGCATTTCAAAAAAATTATTGACAAACCAAACTGACTAACTGAAAGTTAAGAAGCCATAATATTTCAGAGTTTGACAGTGAAGCATGTCAAAAGTTTTTGTATGTATTTTCTTGTACATTTTCAACGTTACTTACACGTTTTGTGTTCTCTGACTGGTTCAGCATCTGCTCGGCGTCCTCCAGCCAACCCTGCAGAGAGGCCACTGTGCTGCTGTACTTCTCCCAGTTAGAGATGACCTCCTCCAGCATACTGCGCACACTACGCACCTCCAAAGCCAGGTGCTTCCACTGAGCTGTGGTTTCATTCAGAAACTTATTCACCCCTTCTGCTTCTTCGACTGCAAAGTACCCAAAAAAAGAAAACAGTCACTCTCGAGTCAAGTGCATCGTGTAAACTACTAGGATCAGGGTTTGATTTGTTAATGGGTCATATACAGTATGTCATGCTAAATTAGCATTCCAACTAATGCTGGTATTATAAAGGTTTTGTGCTTAAGTATGATTATTTTCTATTCTGGAGGCTAAAAGGATGAAAGGAAAAGTGCATCCACATTTTATTTCAAGAGGCAACAGGCAAATTTAAGGTGGATAGAGGCTGTCAGACTGTTTTTGGACTTACCTCTGTTACAGGTTTTAGACCCTGTAACATGAAATTAACAATAACACTGTTTACTACAAACCAGACAAACATGAAATACACAGAAGTAACAGACATAGTCAATCTAAATATACGTGTATTTAGTATTCACATATATATAGAGAGAGAGATAAAAGTGTCTTACTTGAACTGTCAGACTTCACATAAACCTCTGCAGCTTGTTTCAGGGAATCAAAGGTGATCTCGTATTGATCAAAAAATCTATGGCCTTCAATAAAAGTCTGGAAGACAAACACACATGGGATGAAACAGAGGTTTGAGCAGGGCTTTGTAAAATAAGTCTGAATATCTGCTTACAATATAGCTCTGCAAAAGAAGTTCAACTGAGTCCCTTCGGCCATATTTAATGATCCAGGACTTCAGCTTTGATTCGGCCAATATTAGAAAAGCCATCAGTCGATACTTCATTTCCCAGAATTCAAGCTTGATCAAATGAGCATGAGATGATGTAGACACAAAGTTAAACCTGAAATACAAAAAGACAGATCACATTAATAACATAGGAACTGAAGCATTTTTATGTTGTGTAATTTGAAATAATCTCACCGTTCAGCCATGTCTTGTAGCTGCTCAGGTGGCACTGGGACCCCATTCACAGACCTATCCCGATGAATCTGCTGAAACGTCTGACGGTGTGATTCAAGGCTTTTCAATACGTCCTGCCAAACAAATGACATCCAATACACTTTGCATTAATATGTTCCTGAATAAAATGCTGCTTTAGTATATTTTAATTATGCTTATTGTGCAGAAGACACCCAAAGCATGTACCTTATGCTGCTCTAGTTTTCTGTGAATTCCATTGGCCGTCTCTTCGTGAGCGTGGTGGATGGGAATGTCATCTCTCAAAGCCATCTCTGCTCTGTGGAGCCATGCTCCTATAACTCCGAGAGGACCGGG
Organism: Perccottus glenii; assembly: GCA_024416835.2. NCBI lineage: Eukaryota > Metazoa > Chordata > Actinopteri > Gobiiformes > Odontobutidae > Perccottus > Perccottus glenii. The sequence continues at coordinate 21,981,435 of CM044565.2, read as the reverse complement.
AAGGGACTTGTCCAGATGGATGTGCCAGTCCAGCAGCTGCAATTGACACTCATTAAAACCCCACTTTCTAGAAGACAGATCCACAGAGGAGGCTAAGCTGATCGAAACATCGGGGAACAAAAGAGAGTCCAGACACTCTGTGGTTGTCCTGAAGAGCAGTCTGCTCAGTGAACAAAACACCTTTTGTTCCATTCTCATTTACTCTGAACTAACTCTAATTTAAGTGCTTTCATCTCGCTGAAGTGTCACCAGTGGCTATTGACAATAAAAAGCTCAGTTGTGTTTCTCTATGGCAACTTTCACCATAGAAATCCAATGTTTAACAATAAAAAAAGAACACCCATCTCTAGCTTAGAGAAATTGTTGAGAGTAATAAATTATTCATGTTGTGCAGTGGTTGAAATGTTCTGGCATTTCTGCACTAGTCATTAATAAAGCTTTGGATTTTAACATATTTGGCCAGTAAGTAAACCCAAAGCAGAAGGACAACACCACAATAGAACTTACATCCCTGTATTATTCTCAGAGTGGAACTATTATACTAACATCCTCTATTGTCTCAGTTCAAGAACAAAAGCAGTGAACAAATGAACAAGCTTATATTGTGTGTGCCGTGTTGAGAATGTGTCATGTTTCTATCTTCAGAGGTGCTGCAAATGTTTAGGGCAACTGCCTGTGGTCCTTCACAGACATAAGAGGGGCCTAAAATATGTTATGTATTTGTTTTAAATTTGCATTCAGTTCAATGTAGCCCAATATCACGAAAACAGCTTCCAACAGCTTTTGAAGTCTGTACAAGACAATACCCACTGTCCTTAAACCTCGCATCAGAGTAAAAAAAAAAAACTCAATAAAACCAGCCATTTATACATAAATGAAAATGAACAGAATTTTCACAATTAAAAATGGTTATTTTAAGACAGTGGATATGTCTTTTGAAAATGGACTTATATGTATAATTATCAATGTTTATAATGTATAATGTTGTGAATTTCTCCGTCCAATCACACTTACCCTGGCAGAGACCCGGTCCCAGGCCTGTTTGACCAGAGCTTGGTCCACTGACAGCTTGCCGTCTCTGTTCACCGGCTGCAGCAGAGGATCTGTTTGCTTCATCTTCATCTCATACTGTACACGGAAGCTCTTAAACGCCTATAAAAACAAAGAAATGAACAGTTAGGTGATAAATGCGGTCAAAGTTGAGCATTACATTTCAAGTACTTAGTCTTCTACCTGATACTTGTCAGTGAGGTTCCCCTCTGCTCCCTGGGCTCTCAGCACGTCTCGCTCCAGCTGGTCTAAAAACACTTTGAGCTCCCTCAGCATCTTTCTCTCCTCTCTCTGCCAGACCAAAATGCAGTTTAGAGAAAAAAATTATGTTAATAATAAAACAACATGTTAATAGAGAAAATACACCTCTAAAGATAGAATATTAATAGATTATAAACCCACTCAGAATTTAAATGATTTGGTTAAAGGGGTAAGGAAAGTATTTACTATTATCCACTCAAGTGTGTTATATTATTCGCACATACCTCAAGCATTAGCTCTATATCATGGGGACCAAACTATCCGGGAAAGCAGCAAAGCACAGAGAGAAATCAAACACACCAAAAAAAGTGTTAGAAGGAAAGTCAAAGAGGGTAAAAACTGATGGGAAATGGAATAAAAGCAAGAAAAGGTTAGACTCCAAACAGGCAGCATGCAGCACGATGTCCTGAACTCTCACCTGAAGCACTGGCACTGACAGTGCAAAGGTTGGAATTGAGCCAAGAAGCAGCTTAATGTGCACAAAAATAAGTCAATGGAGAAAATAAATCAGACTAATCACGTCAAACTAAACTGTGATGATCACTCTATTGATGTAAGCATGCTGTGGATCATTTTAATTAAAACATAAAACATGAAGACAAAGTTTAGATTATACAACACCAAAAAGCAAAGCAGAACATTAGCAACAGAAAATACACCTGTAAACAGATTTAAGCATTAATGCACTTTGGCTCTCAAACTGAAGGTAAAAGATAAAAGTAAGCATTTTAAGTAGTGTCTATAAATCTTTGCTATTTTATTTCATTAGTGCAGACAGAAAACTATACCCACAACTTATTATACTCATTTTACTATTTTATCACCCAAACATCATCTCTCATCTGTGTGGGCTTAAAGAAGTCCTACATCAACATTTTCCCAAACAAATATTTTTGACTAATAAAAAATGATACTGCTAAAGAAATGAGACTTGGTTAATATGAGCAACAGTTACACAGAAGCAGAGAACCACTGAGTAAAAGGTTTGTAACATACTCTGTTGATGGACAGACTGGGTTTTATGTCTAAAATGTGCAGTATTTTCATATTTTCAGGTTTTATTCCACAGTCACAAGCGTTGGATGAGATTCCAACAGAAAATTGGCAAAAGTTGGGAAAATAACTACTTTTGGCTCAAAAGTAGGGTTAGTTAGTTAATTAGTCCATCTAACTACAGTCTTTTGTTTTCTAATCATGCAATGCATTTCCTGTTAGTAAGAAAGGTTTAAGTAAAAGATCCTGGACTCAGTTTTTAAGGTGAAGACGTTTCATCTCTAATTCCAAGAGACTTCATCAATTCTGATCAACTGGTAAAAGAGCTGAGCTTGAATCTCTAGAGGGAAGGGTTTGACCTGAAACTAAACCTGATGGACCAGGCTGTTCTGGTTTCATGGTCGTTGGCTCTGAAAGGGAAGTCCAGATGCTTTTACTTCAACCTTTTTTTAAGATGTCCTGGATGACTGAGAACCTTCACAGACATTTCCTGTTAGTAAGTTACCTCGTCGTGGTGTCCATCAGTCTCAGAGTGAGGGTTTGGATAGTGCTTGAGAAACTGAGCCACGTACGTCATTATGGATTTTTCATCTGGTTTGTCTACATCCACATCTGCAGACACAAAACAAAACAGTAAATTTTAAGCACTTCCTGCAATACACCTGCACAACATGACTGATTTCTCGTATTGAATCAATTAAATAAGCATGACTCTGCACAAATAGAAAGCACAGACAGATCTCCCTGTGCCTCAGAGCTAATTATACATGCCAACTTTCTTCTTATTCATGGCCTCACATTTCTAAGAATCAAGATTATAGTCGGGAGCAGTGTAGCTCTATGAATCAGCTCTGTAAAGTCAGGACTGCGGAGCTGCTGCAGACTCCTTCCCTTCAACAGATTCAACTCTGGACTTGTTTATTCCTCTGGAGAGAGCCTCAGATCTCGAGGAGAGTATTTTGTTGTTGTTCTGCTTGACTAATTTAAGCTATGCTCAGCTAAGGAAACATATTTAAATTCTACATTGTCAAAATAATGAGGTTCACCTTCTGCATCCAGAAGACGAGGAATGCCCAGCTCGTTTTCTGCAAGTGCAAAGGCTTCTTCCAGGTTTTCCCTGTTGCTTCTCCTTCGCACCGCCTCCATGTCCACCAGGTCTGGTCTGATGGCGTGCACTAGTGACTGAAAGGCCACACCATTGCGCCAGCTCAGCCCAAAGTCCTTCACCTCAATCCCATGATACCTACAAGTAATTCCATTTCCACAATAAGTTATCCTCAATAAAAATGAGAAGCCCAGACAGTGTAGTCATTTATAGCTTGTTTAAAGAAAATGAAAGGCTGTCCTAGGCACGAGAATTTTTCATTCAAATGGAAAAGTTAAAGGTTATGTGCAAACAGACATTATCAAGACTTTCATTTTGGCACCACAGGCTGTGACCTTGCTGTCAGAAGGGAGGAGGCAGCAGTCGGTGGATCTCTTGAATTTCAAGCTGACCAGACATAAATATCTATGTGGGTGAAGACTAACATGCCAGTATGAATTATTACTATTCAGGCCGTAAGGCAAGAGTAAAAGTACTGTTAAATAACACTGTAAATGGACTATACACATGTTGCTGGCTCATTGTGTAAAACTGTTGGTGTAGAGGTTGTGGAAGTAAAGATAATGTTTTTTAAAAAATATAAAAATGGCATACTTGGCTGCTGTAGCCTGCACCCATCGCAGCAGGGCCTTTTTGGCGTTGCCCTGAAATTTGTTGACCACCTTCCTCTTCATGGGAGGACTTCCTGTTTCAGAACCTGGGACACTTTCCACAGATGAGTTACTGTTGGACAAGGCCTGCAGGGCTGGCAGGTTACTGGTCAGCTCCTCAATCTGAACATGAAACAATTGGTAGGGCATAAATCTGTAATTCTATTGAAAACCATGTACAATGACATTACACTGGACTAGTGTTAGCTTACGTGGGGGCTAATAAAGTTTATTCAGCATCACCTTGCAATGAACACAGTGAATCAATCAAGTGTTACCTGGAAGTAGAGGATAACGGTCCATATCAACCCAAGGACAATGGACGGTCGTCCGTCTGCGATGTCAGTGGCATGAATGTTAACAAGTTTAATCTGAAAAAAAGCAAAGAGTGGCTCTATTGTGGATGTCTGATACATTAAAGCAAATCATTTTCTGCATTTTATTCCAGAGAGGCACAGTGACCCTCAGATCAAATAAGTATATTGCAAGCTGTTAAAGTCATCAAAGATACTGTGGTCTTTGATGCAAAAAGTCAAATCAAGACACAGCCACAGCCAAGTGGTCAGAATATAAAGAAATAAAAACTCTGCTTTGATAGCAATATAATAAGCAAATGCAAAGCACTGCAAACCTATAACTTGGCATATTATAATATCTAATCCTGATCTTTATTTTTTATCCAGTGTCCTAAATTCATACAAACAGAGATACATAGCTGTATCCATGCACAGTGAATCAAAAGAAAGAATGCATAAAGCTTTGTGTCACACAAGGTTCAGCGGCGACTGACCGGAGATCCTCGATACACGGACTGAAGGCACGTAACAGGAGAGAGATCACAACAATGTCAGTCCTCAGGGAACCCAGAGTTAAGTGGGACGCAGGCTTCATAAAGCCATTGGATTCAGAGATGTGTTATGTAACCATGCGGTCCTGTTACTGGCTGCTGCTTCACTAAACATAGTGCACGTTGTTCAGAGAAACACTTCTACGTCTAACAGGGTTTAACAGGATTTAAATAAATCTTAGACATGCTACTGCTTTTACTGTATGTTACTCAGCCATTGAGTACATTTGAAATATGGAAAATTAAACTGTTGAATCTTACCTTCCTGCCTTCGAGAAATTTAAGTGCTGTGCCAATGTTAGAAACCCAGTGGATTCTTTTCAGCTGGCGGCCCTGTTCACATGGCTAAACAAAAAGAGAAGAAAGGTCATTACCAGTTGTAATGTAAAAGCCACTATGTAGAACTTAAACAAGCATAAAGTTATGTATCAACATAAGCTGATTTGTCTTTTAGTCCTTAGGCAAATTAAAGGTCCTACTTACTAGTCTCTGACCCGACAGCACCTCTAACAGAGCCAAGAGTTTCACCCCATCTTTGATGTCCTCGAAAAGGTCATTAACCTCGAATGGTGGTTTATGCTGTAGGAGAGAAACAACACATCTTTAACAAACACAATAAGCCTTAAAAATCAATCTTCTGCTCTGAATCTGTGAAAAGACATTTGTATTCTGAGCCATTACCAGAACAGTAACCAAATGTTGTTTGTGGGAAACAGGCTTGTTAGCAACAGCCACAGAGCCTCCCTGCAGCTGAAAAGATGGTGCCTTTTCCTCAGCAGTGGCCTGGTGCCCAGTCCTGAGGCTATGCTTCCAATTTAACCCTAAATGAAAAACTGTCTCCTGAAATCACGTCCAGTTTACACAGCAGCCCACTCTTTAATCAGGGTCAGTGATAACCAATGTCCAGCTTGTTCACTAAGGTCCAGAGATGTGTTTTTAGCAGAATGGGGCTCTAATTAAAAGAATATATTTGCAGGGAAAAATCTAATTTGGCATTGTAACCAGGCCACTTAACACTCAACATATTTTGTGACCGGCTGCAGTTGGCCGAGTAAATGGGGTAAAGCAGCCTACTGTCTGCTCTTTTATACTTTGTAGTGGTGAAATGCTGCAAAAGTAAGAAATTATAACAACGCTATCTAAATTATAATATAAATATTTATAAAAAAACATTTACACAATAACACAAATCTTACTGATATCATTAAAAGCTTTGTAATGTGGAAACAAGTCCCACCTCGGTCACATGAGACAATAACAGTGGAAAAACCTGAAAAGTGCTAAGCCACACATTATCAAAGGAAGGAAGCTGTGTAAACAGAAGGAAGTTTAAACTTAGATAAAACACACTTTCCCCCCAAAAGAGAGGGTGTAGTTAAACGTAATATCCAATAGAGAGTCATATCTAATGTAAACTGAAACTCTCAGTGTTAATATATTAGCTTTATCTCAATGTGGCTAATTCTACAGTAGTGCTATTGGTATGCAGAGAGAGTAAACTGGGTGCAGTGCATGAATAATAAAAAACAGACTAATAGTCTCCACTCTGGCTCATCACAGCTGGGATTCTGCTAAACTTTTAGACTTTAAACTATTTTGTCTACAAAAGATGTCTCTCTCTGCCAGGCTTATCATAACTACCCTCTCTATCTGCTTAGGTGAATACTGCTGCATCATTCTTTAATAGTTAGGGTTATTCAAGGGCAACTCCGTGCAGCACTGGGCTCATGTGTTTTTGTTTTTTTGCCCCTTGCCGTGTCTATAACACGCTTGATCCTGAAAAGCAGACAACTGCCCACAGGGAACTGTCCTCACCCTTTAGTGCTCCATCTGCACACGGCATCACTGTCCCTAGACTCCCCACAGATCCTGCCCACAGACCTACGTACTATCCATAAATACCACACCACCCACAGAGGCACCTACACAGTCACACAACCGATTATTAAGCCTTAAAACACAAAACTAATACATCCATGCTAAACTGTCTTGTATAGCTTCTTTCAGCCCAAATTAAAGTAAAGTGAAATACAGAATCTTTAAATATTTCCACTGTATTAAACATAATCACATATTTTAGGTCATTTGAAGGTATTGGATACACACACACACACACACACACACACACACACACACACACACACACACACACACACACACACACACACACACACACACACACACACACACATAGCCACAAAGCTGTTCATTATTGTACTTATGTTTGCCCATATTTGGCACATTGTTCACTTTAATTTCTGAATATACACCCAGACTGTCACTAAATATATACAATCCAAGAGTAACTCCTTGAAAAAAGTGTGAATTATTTTGTCATATAAAGTTAAATGAGACGAGAAGCATTTTTTGGGCAGCTAAATGCCATATTAAAGTTAGCTCACTCCATGCTCAGTCACTCGTCTCACATGCCAGTGACAGAACAGGAGCAAGAGAATGATAAGGAGTAATAAAAACATGAGTGTCTCTGATGAGAAAGGTCATCTCGACACAGTCTTCAACTTAACTCGGGATGTAATTGCTTTGTCAGTGCGTTACACCGGGGGCAGATGGGCTCATTAATCCACACCATCGCCAAAGCAAATCATTTTAACACAATATTCCTCTGGTTTGTGAGCATCAGGAAGCGTGGAGGGAAATTCCCACTCACCTTTGCTAAATGAGAATTGATCCATTTTGTGAATGTTCTCTTCTGCACTGCTTCTTGTTCATCTGAAAAGAAAATAAGACAATTCAATGAAAAAGAAATGCACAAAAGCACATTTAGTTTACAGACTATATTAAATGAAACAGACACGAATATAAACCTGGTTAAAATAAATATTACTAATGTTTGGTTTCATTTTTGGTATGGATGTATGGATTGTGTAGTAAGTATGAATATTAGCAAATACCGTTTATATTTTTATATTTGGTATGGATGAGCAGGTTTGTTGACATAAGCACAGACAAAACCTTCAGAGGCTGAAGTCACATTTTCACTGATGTAAAGGAGCATTCTAGAGTTGCACAATATCCTTTGCAAAATTACAAAATATCAACAACCCCCATGTTCAGGGCACAAGGACTGCTTCAGCTGAGATCAAATTTTTGTAATACTTTGTGTCATAATACTTGGCTTCTCTGATAGAGCCTGACATTCTGTGCGACCAAATGAAAATGTCAGTGGCACCAGTTTAAGTTACATTTACATTTTACATTTACACTTTTATCCAAAGCCACTTCCATTCACCAATGTTACATTTACAGTTGACGCTTTCTTTCAAAGCGACTTACATTAAGGTTCCATTCACCAGTGTTACAGCTGGAACACTTCTAACCAACAGGAAAGTCAAATATTACATGCTGTGAACATTAACCATGTTCCTTTTCTGCTCTTATCGGTAGGCATAAGCATACTCATTGTTCAAAGCCTACATTTAAACTTTTGTCCAGTATTAAAAAGCTTTAGCATAGCAATGTAGCAATAGAGCTCTATTATAAAGACACCTACACTCTGCCTCTTGAATGTCAAGAAGCATTGCAGCAGCTTTACAGCATGTTTAGTCTGAATGGACTGTACCAAGTGTGACTTCTACAACTGTGAAAAGTGAAAAGCCTGAGCCTGCTAATGCTAACATTTAATATGCTTTAGACAGCATCCAAAAGAGGTCAAATGAGGAGGTTAGAGACTGGACTTTTGAGCCAATACATGTCTCTGGTGTCAGTAATAATATGCACAATACTTTAAGTTGTGCCAGTCTCTTTTGTGGTCTATTAATATATTCAGCCACAGTGCTTCATGCATTATGCAGCAGCTATAACAATACAACTCTTTGCTATATGCTGTTGTCCCGGCTAGGACTGATTATTAGCCATCTGTCACACATACCGGTCGGCTGGTGCTGCACATATCACAGAGTGGCCATTTTTAAACATTCACCCTCATACAGACAGGAGTCACGTGACTAAGGATGCTATACAAACACATATACATAGTACCAAGGCATCATGTTAACCTACAGGCAATTGCTTCATCACTGATGCACAAGGGATGCCCACTGAAGCACTGCACACATACACAGTCCCACGCACACAGCTGCAACTTTAACTATCTGGAGCACTGCAGTTCATCAGATTCACACAGATTCACCTACAAATCACCAACATGTGCTGTGTCCTTTAATAGGTACATCCCATACAGATGATAGACTGTTAGCTGCCCTACTTACCACGCAGATACTGAAAAAACCCAGTCACCAGATTTAATGAAGTCTTCCTGACAGATACATCCTTGAAGTGAGCCATTATAGACCCCACTCTCCAGCGTCCTCTCTCCGTTGCCTCTCATTAGTTCCCCAGCACATATATGAACAAGAGAAAAGAGCATCCACAGTGGAAATAACTGCTGTCCTTCTACCCTTTTTCCAACAGGAAACAAAACAGTGGAGGTTGCCTGGTTTCTCCCTAAAGAGAGCTGCAGGCGGCTGGGATGAAAATGCCCCCTCCTCCCTGGCTCTCACACACGCAAATGGAAGCAGAAACCCAGGCAGAACGGGTGATTTACAGCCCCGTCCTGCCTCCTTCCTGTGTTTCCCTGTCCAGAGGAGCCATGCCTGTGTGGATGTGCACAGCCCCCACTGCTGCACCGACTCGCTGTAGCATCGTAGCACTGTCTGAGGCAGGAGAGGGCTCAGAGCTGAATCCACCAATCAGTGAAAGGCATGAGGTGATGTCACACGCCTGGCTCCATGATCCTAATTTAATCTTTGTGTGAATGTGTATGTGCGCTTCAAGATCTCATTAATCTCTGTAGAACACTGACAAATCAAATCCAAAGCATTTTCTTGTCACAGATAACATTATTAAAAAATATATTGAGATACATTTTTATCATCACTGTAAAATTTCCCCATGGAGCTATTGATTTAATGCACTAAATTAAAAGACTGACCCACAAGCTCATTATGATGCAACAAATCTTAATAATTAATGCTGCAACTGGACGTCTACCACCTGCTCTCTGTTAGCTATAGCTACAATGATGCTAACGTAGACACACCCACCTCGGGATTCCCAATACTCACACACTGCTCACACAAAAGCTGCCAAACCTCCTTTATAACCCCCCACAACTGTGTTTTTTTTTAATAGAAATACCCTCTGCTGCTGAATGTAACACACAATAGTGAATGAAAAAGTACTTGATAGCTTATCGTATCCTGCATAAAAGTTCCTTCAATTCTTTAAGAGCAAAGCACGCTAAAAGCTTTTCAAATGCCAAAAATAGCTTGCGATGCTATTATTGCTCCTCTATTGACAGAGAGAGAAGCAAAGCACAGAAAGGCTTTTGGATTAAAATGGATTTTTCTGCCATTTAGCATCAAAACAGCTGCAGGTTAGATATGGCACTACTGAATGATGGTGACAAAAATACACACGGAGAACAATGAGCTTTTCAAAGAAAACAATGAGTTCACACAATTATAGCTACAGCTAATAGCAGCTTTAAAGCTTCAGTCCATGAGATGGTAATCTTATAAGGCAAATGGTGTAGTTTGTGTAAGAAAAAATAAATGCAGCTGTTCTTGGCTTTATTTTTAAACTTAGGACTGAATATTAAATACAAAACACATTTCCACATTGATATTAAGTGCTTGTTAAAAGGATTTGTTATATTTTGCGATATTTTTTGCTGTAAAGAGACTTGAATGTCACTGAACATATATTCACAAATGTAAAGGGAAACACTCAAATGAACTTGTTACCTTATTGGTAAGAAGGAAGCTTATAAGAGACTATACAACAGTGTCCCCTCATCTTTCTGTCACTGCACGCTGTACAGAAGATCCAGAGCTTAAGTCTCTCTTTAACCAACTGGCATCAGTAAGTCCTGATAACAGGCTCTCATTTGTGTGTCTCAGCTTTCAACCAATAAAAAAAAAAAAAAACACAACTAAACTATCTTAGAGTTCAAAACCCATAGTAAACTTGGATTTGACTCACTGAAGAGCCCCTAAAAAAAGGATGGGGCAATTCCAGCTGCTGCCTTGTATTCCAGCTCTGGCATTTATTATGGAGCTGTCCAGAGTCCTGAACTCTACTCCTATACTGTATGTTATAACTATGTATATACAGTTTGCCCTTATATTACAGAGCATCTGAATCTGACAAGAACAAAATCTAAATGCAAAACACCTCCTCATCAAGTCATCAGTCGACAAATTTAATCATGCCTGAGTAGTATAAGCTGCTAAGAGCCAATTAAAAGTAAATACCAACAACAAACACCATGCAAAACATCAAACCTCTTAAGTCTCAACTATTCACTTAAATAATGTAGTACTTAAGGGAATCTTAGGACAGTTGATACCTTTGGAAATGTTGTACTGTAATGTACTGTAGGTGCTTGGCTTCACTGGCCTGTGTGAGTCACCTGGGAGTACGGTAAAAGCCCACTAACACTGCTGTTGTTCCATTTAGTCAAAGGCAACTCCACTATAGCACCAACAAACAAATCAGGCAGGACAAGAAATCATTTTGTATAGCCACTGATGATAGCTCATTTTGTTTGACACAGAAGATTTAAGACTTTGTTTACATAGTCGTCCAATAGGAATCACAAAAATGTTATGTCATGTTTGGAGACAAATATTATTAGTCCACAAAGAAATTGAACTGTTCCTTTTCTGTCTAGTCTTTAAAACTGTTGGAGACATCTTGGCACATAGTGGAGGTGTAAGGGGGGAGTCTTTGTTGATAAGATTATATCAAGGTAATAAAGGGTCTGTCCCTGCCAGCTGTTTCTGACAGTGTACAACAGAGGCCCGTTACAGTGGACAATATTCATAGTTTTCTTTATTTCTGGTATTATCACATTTAACATCATGCTTAATGCATACAGAACATGTTTTAATATGGGGTCGGGACTAGGTAAAGAAAAAGGAGAGATACACTCTTAACCTGTCCTGTTAAAAGATAAAGGTGCATGAATTGTATAAAATGCACATAAGTCAAAACTATATTTTTTATTAGTGTTGCATCCTTGCATTTGTCTATCCTAGAAAAAAAGAAACCTTTTAAAACCTGTAATAGAACAATAGAGATAGATTTATTAATTTATTTATTATATAGATTTATTAATAGATTTATTATAGATTTATTTATTGATTAGATTTATTCCTACAACTATCCAAAGAGGACAATTTGAGCACTACTGGAGGAGAAGCACACTCATGTTTCTGTGCACTTATGAACTACAGTCATTAGTTTCAAAATGAAATGAAAATCAGCCCCACATTAGCTGGGTTTGTTCAAAGACAACAGCATGTCCCTGCAGGGCTACCGTAGCCGTTCACAGGATCCAAAAAGGAGGAGTGTGAAAATTTTCTTGAAGCATAATTATAACTTACAATACAATACAATACAATACAAGTTCTATGTTAAACATTTAGCAGCAGTTTCTACATTTGTGGATGGATCAATGAAAACCTTATATTTGCATTACATTAACACTACTGTATCTTCAGGCCAATTTAAAGCTACAGGATAACACAGAACAGAACACTCAGCTGCAAGCCACAAGCCTAATCGTGGACAAATTTAAGATGATAAATGTCCCTAAAAATAAATTTTATGTTTGTATTTGATCCAACTTAACAGACTTATCATGTCCACAGTGTCAGTGTAGTAACTCTCTGTAGTATTCATTTTAAGACCGGAAGCTGACACTTAGGCAAGCGTGGCACTCAGATTCTGCAGAACCACCTCAACCACTGGTATACTAATGTCTTCCAGATGTGACACCAAATTCCACTTCCTGACACGAAACACGCGACTCTGCAGTGGCACTTTGCATTGTGGTTTGTGCTAAATGCACAGTCGGACTGCTTCGATATTCAATGAATGTGGTGGTGTTATGACTCGCAGTATTCAAATTTTCCACCAGGACTGTGAAAATTAGTTTGAAGAGATTTTATTAAGATTTGTGATAAAAGCTTTAATGTTTGTGTTTCCGGTAAAGGAGTAAGAATTAAGAAACTGAGATATTTTGAATAACTTCCTGTTTAATATTTGCAGTTAGCATTTGGTTTGTGGTGACAGCAACAGTTTATTTATCTCAAACAAAGTGTACAATAAAAACTACAAACAACTGTAACCTGCTGAGCTTACAAACATTAATCTTATTTATTAATCTTATAATTAAAGTGATTTCTGTTTTTTAAGCATTCATTTATCACAAATATAGCATGTTACTTACTTCTCCTTGAAAAACTAGACAACATCTAACAACCTCAGACCCATATTTCTAGCATCTAATGCATTAAGCCTTTCCCAGAATGTCAAACTATCTCAACAAGCAATGCACAACATTCGGGGTTACATGGATAATTATTTCATAGAAGCCACTATTTAAGGCCACTGTGATTCCTTTGTCAACTGTATCATTCAGAATTTTACATAACTCACCATTTATGCATTCATGTATAAAATGATAAAAAGATAAAGGAACTAGCTGAAGAGTGCACAGGAAACCAACCCGCTCTACACTACAGCAGGAACTGGGCAGAACGGGCACAACCACAGCCAAGAGTTTCATAACAGTAACTATAGAAACACAGGATAATATATATGTTTCTGAAACAGGCCGAACTATGATGCTAAGAAACTAAGCCTAAGCGGATGCCACTACAGTAACCAGACCAGTGTAGTGATGGTAGTAGCCTCATGCCCTTGTAACTCCCATTATTGATCTATCCTCTTTGCAAGGACAGCAATGGTGTCTGGTTAAAGTCCTGCTTCAGAGCATTGTCTGTCCATTCATGAAAATGGTGGTGTTGTGACACGTGATTAACTTTCCTCAACATGCCTTAGAGAAAAATAATAAAACTAGTTTTCTGTAATGTCATACACAGTTATACTAACTTGCCAGTCTCTCATTGGGTGTTAGACTCTGGTCAAAACACTCCCTCTGTGGGATACAAACTCATCTCACAGACCGGTCGACTTTAGAATTGACAAAGTCCCTTGGATGAGGGACAAAATGTCCTCTATTGCCTTCTTTTAGTCCTTATTACCTGGATAACTGAGAACGTACACAGAGGGTATCTCTATTAAAGTGTCCATAATCATGTGTTGAGATCAGGAATAGCATAATGTTCACTGTTTATAAGAAATTTGTATTCTTTCTAGGCCATTAAACAAAGCAGCAGTTATTTTTGGTACGTCGGTCACAAGATATGAACATTCATTTTCTTATTATCTCAAATGCAATTATGGGCTCGGCTGAACTATATAATACTGAGCAGAACAGGTCACATTACCTACATATATGTCTCTCTCAGATTTACAAAGAATTCAACAGCAATTAATTCACATAAGCAGTGAACTTTGCAAAGTTACTTGATGGTAAATGCTACAGGAACAGACGGCCCATGTTATGTAGACTACATGTCCCTTTCTCACTAACAAGCCTTTTTTGTAATACCCAATGTGCTTGCTACTCCGCTCTGATTTGACTAGTGTGTAGTAGGCTATATGAGCACAAATGTAAGGATGTCTGTGAGCAGTGAGCTCCTTCACAGAAGCTGCTAAACTTCAGTCGGGAACAAAGCCCAGTCCCTGAATCAGCAGAATGCAGCAGGAGGAGAGTGTTTCTCTGTAAGGCAGCTGGAAGAAGACACTTACCCTGCAGTCTCTGCATGACATTAGCAATGTCCACAGATGTGCGACCATACTGCCTTGGAGAGGCCATGTTGTCTCGCTGCAGCTGTATGACACTGATGCTGGAAGCAGATTCTTCACTACAGTCCTGTGCAGGACATCCCCTCTGCCCCTCCCTCACTGTCTTTCTCTCTTTGAAAATTCACTGCAGGACAGTACCCAATTGAATCTCCAGTTTCATGCAGACACAAGCAGGTTTACTGTCCAATAGAAGCGCATTACCAGGTCATTGCCTGTAAAATAAAAGTAACACATGTTAAGTGTCAAGGCCACACCTCTTCTAACAGTAATGTTACACCCTTTTCCTCATTTCTTATTGATTACAGAACCATACATTTAAAATGATTCAATATTTACAAAATACCCTACAATAACAATAACTATATTAAAACAATTAACAATGTTAGTTATTAATGTTTGACTGGTTACAAGATGTCAGAATGAATGACTCAATGAATGAATGAATGTTATATTAATTATACTATAGTTATTAAGGCAACACAAAGGCTTTGAATCTGAGTAGCAGAATATTCACATTCATGTATCAGAAGCATGTTGCAGCATGATAAATGATGTGCTAATTTTTGAGAAGCTATATTGTGTAAAATGAAAAATGTTAGGGAAGTGCAATGCCCCCGGACACTAAAAGAAGGAAGTTAATTGAAATACCAGCGAGAAAAAGTGAGCATAACATCTATGTTTTCTGCAACCACCTGCCAACGACGAGAATAACTGATGCAACTTTTCAGACATGAATAGTTACTTTGTTTTTATCGATAGTGTGTTGTGCAGAGACTATTTCAGATGCTGGAGACACGTAGAGCAGGGTAGGATGTAGGAAGTTGATCTTGAAAGCATGCACGCACGAAAAAAAGAAATTAACGCTTACCATGACAACGACCACAAATATTACACTATCTGATTCTTTCGGCTGCAGATGACATGTGTTCTTACGACTTTTGCGCACTTCACAATAACTTGGCAGGAAGTGCCTCTGTGTTGCCTGGTTGCCAATGGAAACGCTGCAAGTGAAACATGGCGTGAGTGTTTTGCCACTGCTCAAACTGAACCCCACCTCCCACACCCCCAACCCCCTCCTCGCGCACGCTTCACAAAGTAAAGGAGGAGGGGCGGATATGCGTGGTCCTGAGTGGCCCTCCTCATAATTTGTGTGACAAAAGGACAAAATATTTGGTTGAACTGATAGGAATCCCAACTATTTCTTTCTCACCCAACATTAGGTTTGGCCTGTAGTGTTGGACTTAACTCTGTAGGCTGCTGTAGACTGGCTTAAACTAGTCCTTGTAGGTTAAAAGTGAGTCTGTACTTCATTTAAATGAGTTTGCATGGCGTTACTGCTGGTTCTGAATATTAAACTAAACTATCCGAGGTCTAATAAAAGGTACCTCAGCGCCATCTGCTGGGTGACTCGAGTCGATGCTACTTAAGTTTATTCAGTTAACTTTGAGAGATTTAAACTGCTTTACAAATGCAGAAACTTGCGAGTGTTTTTAATGAGCTTCATTGTCTATGTAGTTTCTGTATTTTATATGGCAGTAATTACAAAGAAGCATATAACCCCCTTTATTTTGACCAGAAAGTCAATTATAGTCATGTTAACAATGTCAATAATAGGAGGCAAAAGGCCAATCTAACGAAAGGCCATGGTGTAGGGTAGTAGTGGTAGTCTTGTATCAGCTGTTCAACAGCTGATGAAGCTCAGAGGACTGGTCTTTGGTCTTGTCAGTGCAAATACTCAGAGAGTTGTGGGAACAGAGCAACAATTGAAGGAAATCCCCATTGAGACTAGAAGCTCAATAGCCAACACTCTCTCCAGTGCACGATTAGATTTTCACATGTTAGCTTATCCAGAGCCCGGTGGAAATTTTACCAGAAGTTATTACGTCAAAGGAAGTAAACATTTTATTTGCTCTGAACCTTTCACCTTTATTAAGAAAATGTGTATAATATATTAAGGATGATTAAAGTATCACATAATACATAAATGCTGAACATTCATGAAGCCAATGCAAACACTGCTGAAATTTATTGACCCCAAGGAAATGATGCAAAAGGAAACAACTATGTTTCCCAGTGTTATGTCCCACACAGATAAGCAATGCACTTGCTAATTTTAAAGCCAGAGAGGGAAGGAAGCATGACAGCAAAGTTTCCTCTGTGGCAAGGTTTGAAGAAGGAAAAGCTTAAAGCTTGTCTTGGAAAAACGTAGTCTTCGTCCGTCTACTTGGAGTCGGTTTGAGATCTAAAACCAGTTTATGGAGGAATAATGGCACAAAATCAAACACACCCTTTTTTGGAAATATTTAACTCTTTTAATCACAGTAAGTTTGCCTTTTATTTTTATTTTTATTGTAGGTTAAGGGGATAAAAAAGCAATGCTACTTTTTGTTGTTCATGTATTCAGTTCTATCAATCTATTTCTGAATGTCTAATGATAATAGTATTTTATTATAGATAGAGGCTTGTATGCACCTTTCAAGAATCCCAAAAATGTGATTATCTCTTTAAAGACATACACAGTTTTTCAAGGTTTATTCATGATGCAAGACACTGTAATGGATATAAAAGATGCACTTTTCTCAAAACTATACTTAATACTGTATGCATATGTCTGGAGAGGATTTAAGATTTAAAAAGTGCTATTATTATTGTTTTTTTCAATCTGGTCAGTCTGTACCTCAGTGGACCCACACAGTTGGAATGATGTAAGGCTTTATGTAACATTGTGCCCATTATAGAAACCCTGCAATAGGAAATCAATAGTTCAGAGCTAACTTTAGACAGATCTGAAAATGTTGTTTTTCTCGGATAAAAAGCCTGAAGATATATGGCTTGTGGGAATAAGGTTTGACTTTTATCTGAAAAGCAGCTGAAACTAGCAGGTGGGAGAGTAACCCTGCCTTTAGACAACACGTGTTAAACAAATACTGATATGTTTTCAATGTGATACCATACAATAAACAATAAAACATAGTAATAATGTATGTGGGGGTGCACATGGCAGAGTGGTTAGCACTCCTGCCTCACAGCAAGAAGGTTGTGAGTTCAAAACCCGGCCGACTCAAACATTCTCGGCCGACTCTGGTCTTTCTGTGAGGAGTCTGCATGTCCTCCACGTGTTACTGTGGGTTCTCTCCGGGTACTCCGGCTTCCTCCCACCGTCCAAAGACATGCATGTATAGGTTAATTGGCAAATCTAAAGTGTCTCTAGTGAATGAATGTGAGAGTGAATGGTTGTCTGTCACTGTTTATGTCTAAATGTCAGCCCTGTGACTAACTGGCCACTGTCCAGGGTGTAACCCGCCTCAGGACCAAAGCTGCTGGGATAGGCTCCAATCTCCCGCGACCCCTAACGGGACAAAGTGGTAGAAAATGAATGAATGAACATAGTAATAAATTCATGGGTATGATCCTCCAGCTGCTTCCTTCTATCGTTCAGGTCGTGGGTTCTTCAGGCAAATGTTACATCAATAACAGAAGTCAGCCCTGCGACTAACTGGCCAATGTCCAGGGAGTACCCCGCCTAGGGCCCAATGATGCTGGGATAGGCTCCAGTCACCAGCGACCCCTAATGGGAATAAGCAGAAGAAAATTAATGAATAAACACAACATAACATGTCATTTTTAAGTGTGTTTTTACAGCAAAAGCAACAACAATATCATAATTTTTACATAACCCATTGACAACAATTACTGTAATGTTTTCCTAAAATACTATGGCACTATACTGTTAATAAACATCCAGACAACAGGGTAAATTTTGTATTTTTGCTCTATAGGAAGAGGTCTCCAGAATGCACATGTGAAGCCAGCTCTTTTCTTTTATATATAAAACTTCATCTAAAACCTCTAATTCTTTTGTCTTTATAAAGAACTTCTTTTTGTATTGTGGCAATCTTGTTAGTCCATGTGTCCTTACAGTGTTTCTGAATGTGCACTGGTGTTTCTCCAGACGATATGATCCTGGCCTTCTGTTTATCGATGCTCGTGGGGCTGCTGCTTGGTGCTTTGGTCTACATCATGTTGACTTGGGCATCACGGCGCAAGGCCACAGCAAGAATTACCAGACGTCGTAAAAAGAAAACTGGCTCCTCACAAGCTGACCACCCCATGAGCAGCCAAATGGGCCTTTACCGAAGCACTTTTCTGAGTGTCTACAGGCAGCCCTCCCTGGAGCCGGTGGGTCCTCTGGGAAGCAAACCCAGCCCAGAGACCTCCACCTTTCGACCTTTGCCAAAGAAGAACAGACCGAGCCTAGATCTGGGAGAAGACACCAAGATGACTGAGGACACTGCTTCAAACTCAGATTCAGCTTCTCTTGTGCCAAACAAAAGACACTCCTTCTGGCTGGGAAACAATGGTCTGAAAGGCTTCTTGCCCTTACAGTCATCCCCTCCTGCTTACGACAGTGTCATCCACGCCTTTGAGGAAACTTGCACTTGAATCTGAACAATGTGGTGGGGTCAAGGCCTTTTTTACAGTTTGGGCCAGAACGGGCCAGGTGTTTTATCAGAGGAGAACTTTGAATCAGAACAAAAATGGACAGTGTTTGGGCTTTGTCTTTCATTTTGAAAAGCATGAACCAAGTTCTAGTGTTGACAGTGTTTTTATGCACCCCAACATGCTCTCTTTATGTACAATGTCCTGCAACAATCACACCAATATGTTTTCATTTTAAATCATGGCTGTTGAGTTTTGCTGAGCCTAAATTAATTTTAAATCCATTTATCTATACCTCTAAATTATTTTGAAAGATTGGTCATATAATTTTGTGTCCTTTTCTTCTTTCTGTAACCCGTGATTGGCTGAGAGCACATTGTAAACAAATATTAAAATACAACCAAGATCTGACCCTCCCTTGCCTCTAGATAAATAAACACAAGAACTAAATCATGACATTATATTCTGTAAAAACTAGGTAGGCTACTGTCAGTATGTATTTTAATATTTAAAAAGGATTAGATTCTGCTAAATTAGATGCTTCTATGTGATGAAGTGAGTGCTCAGTTTTATTATAAGTAAAATATTTTTGACCAGTGTGGGACTTTGGCTCATTTTGTGTTGAACTGCTAATAAAGAATCTCTGATGTATGTGACTAAGAAGAATTGACTGAATATTACAATAAAGGGAACAATGATTTCACCTGATTTCTTGTCCAATTGTCTAATATTTTTGCTTGTTTTAATGAGATAAGACACAATAGAGGTCAGATTGTGACCTTGATGCCAGTAGCCTATGCCTCAGAGCTCGGACATGGTGTTGCAGCTTATCTGTCAAATCAAGGTCTTGTGTGTGAGGGAGTCACTTTAACTTAACATTAAAAATCCGGGCTGTGCCTTGCCTTGTGAGGTTGCCAGTCTGAACGAAAGCCCCTTTTGAAGTGCAGCAGTATTGGTTGCATTACTACTAAGTGGACCCACGCTTGTCATCCTTTATTACATGATCATAAACAGACCCAAGAGGCATACCCTTGAGAGCTATTAGGTTATTGAATTTGCTCTAATTTCTTTAGCATTTGAATCTCGGGGTGTATTATTCCGCGCTACCTGACTCATGGCAACCCGTTTTTTTTAAAGACACAAGCTCAAAATGCGCCAGCGGACAAGTGCCTGGCAACACGACCGCTCTGCGCACGGACTGCCGCTCTCTGATTGACGTGGTTTTAGCGCGGTCAGGTACGTAACCTCAGTCTGTACAACGTTTATTTTTACATTAGATACTAGGGCTTAGGTTTAATGTCTGCTTCATTTTCCAGTGCAGTTGTTTTTTGTCTCGTCAGCAGTAGCTCACACAAACTGCTGCATGCGGGCACACAGGCTCTAGGCGCCTTTGAATAAGAAAACCCATCAGTAACAGAGACAAAAAGCTGCCCAGACTACAATAAACAGATATGAACAGATATCTATATGAGCCTATACAGCTTATACGCAAGCTGGTCCTTTTAACATGTATTCCTTCCATATGTTTTCTTAAAGACCAGAGCCTATTGAGTTCACAAAGCCTCGTCTGTGTGCTTTGACGTAAAGCTGGAGCGCACGGTTATCAGTGCCATGGAGACAGGGTGCCCTGATCTTCAATGCAGTGCTGCCGTTGCATAGAGAGTAAAAAAAAATAGAAAAAAAGAAACTGTGAATTTCAAGGTTGATGCGCTGAATGACAACGCGGCTATTTTTAAGCAAGAGCTAGCCCATCTATCTCTGTGTTGGAGGCTAAGTCTTGTTACTTGTTGAATTACTGTATTTAATTCAACGCAGGGCTCCCCGGATCCACACCAGGGAGACATGGGATGGGCGTAAAACAAGTCGTTTCAACTCTGAAGCGCACAGCTGCCTGATAAAGAGCTGCTTGGACGACATCTGGCTCTTATGATGCATTATACTTCCCCATAGATCAGCCCCTAAAACAGCGAGAACACAGCAGCCATTACTCATCAGTATCATCTGAATGGAAATATGGACACCTTCAGACGAGGATTTTTGACTCAACATGTCCAGGAACTATGAGGTATGTGGAAGTAATGCCAAAAGAGCCTTCCTCTTTTTATGTTTAAGATATTTTCTGGGCACAGCAGACCTTATGATGGGTGCTAACTGAATATTTATTAGCATCATTTCAGTATATGGGCTCCATGCTATTATTCCTGTTAATTATACAGTTTATAGACATATACACACAGGCACATAGACCTGGCCCAAAGCACTCCCCCCACCATAGTCCTGGGCTTTACATGTTGTGGGTTTCTAAATCAAGCAAGGTTTAATTTTGGGTGTAATCATAGCTTTAGTCTGGGCTTAGGGTTGGTTTAGTCCAAGGGTGGGCAAACTAAGGCCCGGGGGCCACTTGCGGCCCGTTAAGCTGTTTAATCTGGCCCGTAAATGCAATGCATTTACTAATATTTTATTGATGATTAAACACTGCATATATTCTGCAGTGATCAGTTAAGACATGCTCCAAACTGTAAATACCTTTCCTATAGGCAAAAGAAACGTGTTTTTATTGAGCATAAGTGAGTTCCCTGTGTTGGCCCGGCCCTCCACTAGAGTCCCATATTCTAATGTGGCCCTTGGGGAAAAAATAATTGCCCACCCCTGGTTTAGTCTCAGTTTAGTTTCACCAGTGTCTTTAATATGTTTGTGTTTATTTGTGTGGGTTATTTAGTTTGTGTTCAGTCCTGATTTAATCTCAGTTTAGTCTTGGGTTTTGCCCTGTGGTTGATCATGGCTGTGGGGTTTACTCCGGGGTTTACAATTATATAAATAGATAGAACCAACCAAAGAGTTATGGAATTATGCAGTTTAATCCAGGCTCATTGCTGAGCGTATACCAGGACATAACTGGACTTGAGTGTCTCGTTTTCAGTCTTGGTTTTAACTCTTTGGTTTTCACCAGATTGGAAGTGCACCAGATTGGAAGTTACATCTTATTTATTTATCTTAATTATTTTTAGTTTTTGTTTATTTTTTTTAAGCAATCTTTTATACTTTTTAATATATTATTTATTTTAAGGAGAGTCAATGTGTGTTTGTGTAATTTCAATAATAACCAAAATAATCGTGATTATGTTTTTTTCCATTATCAAGTAGCCCTAGTATGAATTTAGTTATGTTTTTTTTTACTTTTGGGTTTATTCCCAGTGTAGACCTGGGTTTAGTCCTGGTTTATTCTTGGACTTGTAAAGGTTTAATATAGGTTAAACTGTGGGTTTGTTTTATTCCTGGGTTTAGTTCTGGTTTAATAGATTAATTGGTTTAGTCTCCTTTAGTCTAAATTTAGTCCTGGGTTCAATCCTGTGGTTTATCATGGCCGTAGTCTTGTTTAACTCCTAGATTTTGAATCATAAGAATAGATACTAATGGCCAAAAGCTCTCACTCAGGCCATAGTTCTTGGGCTTATCATTGGATTTGAGAAAGTGCTATGAGGTCTCATTGAGAGGTTTTGAGAGGTCTTGTTTAGTCCAGACAAAAGCTGTATTTTCCTTAAAGGTAAAATATTCTGCAAAATGGCACTATGTATCTCCATCATGTTATCAGCATTAGTTTGTGAATCTGTGCAGAAAGAGACAGACTGTAGTGGTGCAAATCCTGGAGCTCTTCCTCAGACAGTGAATAATAGAACAACTGTGAGGACAATGTGAGCACTGTATTTTGATTGGTTTAGTTAGTGATTCACTGGTGTAAACTCTAATCACGCAAATTCATCTTATTTAAATAATTATTATCTTATAAATAAGAGCTTCTAAGTCCCTGTTGCTTACCTTTGATGTGATGCCTTAGAACATACAGAACAATGTGCAGTTAACCACAAGGACACTGTATGTCTCTTTGCTCTTGTTTACGTTTCATATGGTGTTTGGTCATTTTTTGTTGTAAGCTATGCAGCAATAACATATTTTTTTGTTACAGTATGACATTATACAGCAAAATAGAGTCCAGGTTCTTTATGTGAAAATATTTGGAAAACACAATAACTATGTTGAATATTGCAGGAAACAATATGATTTGCAGATGATGAGTGCTTCCTTTTTGTAGTAACAGATTTTTAATTGATTATACATAAAAACACAAAATCAGACTGAACTTCATCAGTCACACCAGTGCCACTGACGTTTACATTTTGGTTGGATTTAAGGCTCTGCCCTGTTTCATTCATGCCCATGATCCACAATACCATAATATTATTGTGGTTCAAGCTGTTTGTAGATATGAATATTGGTTATAAATGTTAATAGTTTATTTTTAATTACAATAAATGTGATATGAAATACTCTATATTGTACAACTTTCTAACCATAAACTTAAAGGTGCCGTGTTCAGCCCTTTGGCGGCATCTGGTGGCAAAAGTGCAAACTGTAATTTCACACCTCATTCCCTGCTCTGCCCCTAAACAATAAAAGTAACCAAACAAGGGAATGGTGTTGCATCTCATTGAAACGTTCTTCTCCTGTAGTTTTAGTTTTAGTCCGCTCTGGACAGCTTAACAGAAAAACTAATATATATTTTTTTAGTTTTATATGTCTATTTTTTATATACATATAAAAGCTTTATTTTGATAGGATTACACAGTATTTTAAACATAGCTTCAACTTTACTACAACATTTTGCACTGTACAAATTTAATGAAACTATACGTTGAACCAAATTGATAATGACAAGGTGAAAATGCCAGATGTTTTTTTATTCCTTCTCAGCCTGGTCAGTCAGTAGGGATGTTGGCTGCCGTGGAACATGGTCCCATCCTCTGCAGCGACTCCAACATCCTGTGCCTCTCATGGAAAGGCCGAGTCCCCAAGAGCGAGAAGGACAAGCCAGTGTGCCGCCGACGGTACTACGAGGAGGGCTGGCTCGCCACGGGGAACGGGAGAGGAGTTGTTGGGGTGACATTTACGTCGAGTCACTGTCGGAGGGACAGAAGTACACCTCAGAGAATCAATTTTAATCTGCGTGGACACAACAGCGAGGTCTGGGCATCTGTTGTATTGGATTTTTATTAGAAAAGAATGAGAAACATACAACTACATATCTACTCTACTATTGCAATTAAAAGACTCATATATGAGTTGCAGGTTGTGCTGGTGCGCTGGAATGAACCCTTTCAGAAACTGGCCACCTGTGACATGGAGGGGGGCATTTTTGTATGGATCCAGTATGAAGGAAGATGGTCTGTGGAGCTGGTGAACGATAGAGGAGCCCAGGTAAAACTTGTACAGTTATTACCTGACAGAAGTAGAGCCCAGTAACTATATCATCAGTGAAAGATCCAGTTGTGCTGTGAAATATGTTGCATTTTGAAGTATGTTGACATAAGTCTGGGAATCATGTTTTAATTGCCATACACTAATAACTTGTGTGTAGTGCAGTCATTACTCTCAGTCTTATGACTTAGTCATGTGGCTTTACAAATGAGCTATGTACACCTGGACTCTCAAACAAAACAGTTGAAAATCTAAATTATTTGTGAGTAAATATAATTATTTAAAGTGGCTCAGCGCTAGAGCGATTGTCTTTCAACCGGAAGGTAGGCGGTTCGATTCCCGCTCTCCCCACAGTTCAGACTGTCGTTGTGTCCTTGGGCAAGACACTTAACCCACCTTGCCTCCAGTGGTGTTCCAGCTGCCTGTGACACTGGTGAATGGAACCTTAATGTAAGTCGCTTTGGATAAAAGCGACAACTAAATGACTAAAAATGTAAAATGCATGGATACCTGGGAGGAAAACAATTCCAGTTCTAAATCACAATAATTCTATATACTCAATACTTCTAATCTTGCATTTAATACTGTACTGTACATTTTACTCTCTTTTCTTTTTGATTTAATAAATAAAGACTCGACACACCATCACATGATAGAGCAGATGGTAAATCAACAAATGTTTTACAAAAATCTGCAGTTACCGCAATCTGGCCATGTAGGGCATATTAACATAATGCAATGTTTATGTTGAGTGAGAAAAGAAAAGAAAAGCTATGTAAAGTCTTTAACGCAAATTTCAATTTTCTTTTCTTTAGGTGAGTGACTTCACTTGGTCACATGACGGCACTCAAGCCCTCATCGCGTACAGAGATGGCTTTGTGTTAGTCGGCTCCGTCAGCGGACAGCGACACTGGTCCTCTGAGATTAACTTAGAAAGTCAAATCACTTGTGGCATATGGACACCTGATGATCAGCAGGTATGCAGCAAGTCTTTAATAACAATCATCCGTCCTGCTATTGCCGTGCTTGTTTTGTAATTCAAGTAAAAACAGCTTGGATAATTGTCCCCAGAGGGTATTTATTATGTAATCTATTAAAGATTTGATGTAAAAATTCCCACAGGTGTTGTTTGGCACAGCAGATGGCCAGGTGATAGTGATGGATTGTCATGGCCGGATGCTTGCCCATGTTTTGTTACACGAGTCTGATGGCATCGTGAGCATGTCCTGGAATTGCCCTGATTTTCTGGTTGAGGACAGCACTGAGAGTGATACAGACTCAGACGACAATATTCTGCCTATAGGTACAAACACATTTATCCCTTGCACCTTTATACTTTATGTGCATTCATTTAGTATATTATATGTATATACTAGCACAGAATAGTAAAATCTGTTAGGAAAGTGTTGTAGAACGCAAGACCAGGGTTTTGAGAAGTTTTGGCCTTATTTCTGAACATCTTTATTTGGTCTTGTCTCGGTCTACTTTTCAACTCCACGTTATTCTGTTTTAGTGGAAAACTTAACATGCATCTTGATTATGGTCATGACTTGGTCTCAGTTGTGAATAACACTTGAAAATATTTACAAATGTCAAAGTGTCTAATGTAGGGGTGCACGTGGCAGAGTGGTTAGCACATGTACAGGTCAATTGGCAAATCTAAAGTGTCCCTAGTGAATGAATGTGAGAGTGAATGGTTGTCTGTCACTGTCTGTCTATAAATGTTAGCCCTGCGACTAACTGGCCATTGTTCAGGGTGTACCCCGCCTCAGGCCCAAAGCTGCTGGGATAGGCTCCAGTCACCCGTGACCCAAAACGGGTTAAGCGGTAGAAAATGAATGAATGAATGAAAGTGTCTAATGTGTTAAATCTCTGTCTCATCACATTAAAGAGCTATTTTCTTCACAGTGCGACGAGTGAAGCCTTTGTTGACAGTCACCTTTTTATCGGGAGACATTAGTTTAATGAACAACTATGATGACTTATCCCCTGCCATTATTCGCTCAGGGCTGAAAGGTAGGAACATTGTTTTCAAGTGTATTTGTGTGTTGTCTTCATTGTTAGAGCAATTATTATGCATGAAGATTAAAAAGAATCTTTTCTTCACTCAGACGTTGAGGCCCAGTGGTGCTCTCAGGGAGACCTTCTGGCTGTGGCTGGGATGGAGAGACATTTACCTTCAGACACGGCCTGTGCAGCCATCATGAAAAACGCTCTAGTGAAGTTTTACAATGTTCAAGGAGAACACATCTACACTTTGGAGACACCTGCACAAGTACATAAATGGCTTATTATGATATTATAGAAAAATGCTGTTGACCTGTTGAACTAGACATGTCTGAGTACTAAATTTGGTGTTAATGAGTTTTGGTTATTTGCTTCTCAGATGTCAGTTATGGTGAAAAATAAGTTGCAAGATTTGCCACAAACAAAATCTTGGACAATAGGAATTAAAACAAGGGTCTTATACAGTGCACTATTCATGGCATGTTAGACAGGTCATTAACTTTTCTTTCTTTAGAAGAGGTTTTAGAAGGATCCAAATCTGTATTATTTTAACATAAAACTGAAGTAATTGTCTCTTTTAAGTCCATGCCAGTAAAAGTGAAACTGCAAAGCTTTTAGTTTAGTTGCTTGTCCTATTATAACTTGTTTGTTTTTGTCTGTTTTCAGAGACCCATCACCACCATCTGTTGGGGTCACAGAGACTCGCGCCTGTTCCTTGCCTGTGGTCCAGCTCTGTATGTGGTGAGAGTCGAGCACAGAGTGGCTAGTCTCCAGCTCTTATGCCAGCAGGGGATCGCCAGCGCCCTTCGAGAGGAGAAAGACGTTGGCAAACTGAACATGCCCTCACTGCTGTGCTCTTACGTCACTACAGCCTTTATACCAACAATAAAGGTGCATTATTTATATTACAGCAACTGCCTTAACAACATATACGTAAACTAACAAAATACAAAAGACTGGGATTTTCCACATCTTGTGTATTATAGTTACACATAGAAAGGATCAGATGATGAAAAAAATCAGAAATGTCCTCATGCAAATAAGAAAAGAGAGTGCACTTCTCCCAAAGCAGTGTGCAGTTTGTCCTCTCTTGGCTCTGTTTGTCTGCTTTTGGCAGTAGTATAGAAACATAAACAGGAAATCATGTGATTTTGGATTCTATGAGAGCATAATACATTTTTAAAGATTAGTTTGGGGTCTTTTCAGCCTTTATTTGAGTGTAGGAAACAGTGTAATAGAAACATTGACATTGAGCAAATGACCACTCGCTAATATATGGTCTGCGGTGTGGTAATGCATTTAAATTAGTTTTTTACTTAAGATCAATTCATGACAGAAATAAACACTGATGCTTTAGAAGACTTTTCTCTGTGATGTAAAACTGCTGATTGTAATGTGTTTTCTTTGAGTGTCCCGTTGGTCCACAGCCCTTTCCTCTCTTTGTTCTAGCCTCCAATCCCTGACCCCAACAACATCCGGGACTTTGTGAGCTACCCCACTTCTGGGAACGAGAGGCTTCACTGCACCATGAAGCGAGCGGAGGACAGTCCCGAGGCCGGCGGACCCTGCTACACCCTGTATCTTGAATATTTAGGAGGACTGGTGCCAATTTTAAAAGGAAGGCGTATTAGTAAACTCCGGCCTGAGTTTGTCATTATGGATCCGAAAACAGACAGCAAAGCAGGTGGGTTTGGGCTGCTATTGGTCACCATAGACAGACTATAAAGTACAGTGCAACCTCCCTGAACTACCTCACTTCTTTACTAGGAGGCAAACCGTTGGCTTGGAGGCGTCTTCTTTTCACAAACAACACGTTTGATTTTACACTGTGACTTCACACCTTTTCACACAGCTTATGTTGCACTTGTAGTTTTGCTCATTACATTTGCTGTTTACATATTATGGTCCTCGTTTAAAACAAAAATCGATTTACTTTTAGCATAGAAAGACATTTACAGTACAGGGAAACATTTTGAATGACGCACTTTTTTCACAATTTTTCAGACAACCTGGTTTGTGGTGTGTATTTTGTGGGGTATTGCAACAGTGAAGTTGGGTGCCGTAAAAATGCTCCATATGTTTGCAGACTAATAATATAAAGTCTGTAGTTGCCACTCTTGAAACTATGAAATCCCATTTATTTATGATGAGAAGTGCAGAATTTATAAAGTGAAAAGAAATATTACTCAATAATTCCCACTGCAGTCAATATACTGTCAACTTACTTCAATATTTTTGTCATTTTAAGCCAAACTATTCCTTTAGGGGCCCACAACATTTGCGCTGTGTGACTGTGATTCACCTTGAGAAAGAACAAATACACATTCTGGCGATGACTACTCAACTGTGACGTAACATGGTCTGAGGCTTAATCCTTGAATAGTTTGTATGATGTGGTTACTTTTAGCCTGTGATTGTACTAAACATTCATTATGATAAGAGACTTCTGATAGCCACTATATTTTATCTATAACAAATTATTTCCATCTGTGTCTTTCCAGATGAGGTGTGTGTAAATCCCATCGCGTTCAGTGACAGCTGTAACTGCTCTGACTCCAGTGACATTGAATTGAGCGATGAGTGGGTTGGGAAAAAGTCCCCAAAGTTATCTCGAGGGAACAGGTTACTCTAACTCTACATGACAGAATTATATAAGTGAACTTTGTTTCGATGCTGCAGTAGATATTTATAGCATGCAAAAAATATGTGCATTTTTCACAGAATGAACTTGGAATCAAGAAAATCTCCCAAACATTCACGAGTCAATCAGGAAGGCCAAAGGTCACCGCGATTACCGTCCAAAAAACCACCTGTCCGGTCACCTAGTTTGACACGTAGAGAGTTTTCTATGGACGGACTTACAGAAGTAAATGTTTTCATTATCTGATACAAACCCAACCTAAGAACTGATCATTTTCTTGTCACACTTTTAATTGCTTCTTCTGTCTAACAGCACAATTACCTTGCCCAAGTCACGTCTAACATTTGGGGGACAAAGTTCAAAATTGTTGGCCTTGCTTCTTTCTTGCCTGCTAATCTTGGTGCAGGTAAGGGTCACAAAGACACATGTATCTAATAACAATGGCTGTAAAATCTGTAACATCAAAACATGACCCCTTTATTATCTCCAGTGAATGGTAATAATGGTGAATGGTTCTTCTGTGTTTCAGTTATTTATAAGACCAGCCTGCTTCATTTGCAACCGAGACAGATGACAATCTATCTTCCAGAAGTGAGGAAGATTTCTCATGACTTTATGAGCCTGCCTGTGTTCAACCCCAATGTATTTAGTGAAGATGAAGATGACCTGCCAGGTGAGAAACCAAAAAAATCAATAAATAAAAAAAATGAAAGGATGTGATATTTTGGGTAAAATTTAAATATAATGATTTATCATCAAAACCTTGTCTAAGCTTGTGAAATTCATATCAAATTCATAGGTAGATACATGTTGTATTTGTGTCTCTTTTGTAAAGCACTTTGGATTGCTGTTGAATGAATTGTGCTTTATAAATAAACTTGCCTTGCCTAGATCTAAAAGGACAAGATGCATGTGGTAGAAGCTTTTCACAAAAAACATTGTAAACTATTAGTCCAAAAAGGCTATTCTTCAGAATTCATGGTAAAACACAACAATACCAGACTTCTTTTAAATACCTGGCTTTGGTTAAGAAATGGTAAGACCCACTAAAAGGTCTAGCGGGAGGTTGGTAAGGAATTAATTTAAAGAAATGTAGAAATACAAAGTGTAACCTGTATGTGTAAAACGGATTTCCTCTCTTTGTCTGTCCTCAGTGATGGGTCCATCTGGTGTGGCAGGAGACAACCCTCCATGTACAGTCAACATTCCCATTGCTCCTATTCACAGCCCCGCTCAGGCCATGTCTCCCACTCAGAGTATCGGCCTGGTCCAATCTCTTCTTGCCAATCAGAACATCCAGCTGGATGTCCTGACTAACCCTACTGCCAACGCATCAGCAGCGGCCGCAGCAGCAGCTTCGTCTTCAGCTTCAGCTTCAATTCTTGTCAGTGATCACAACCAAGACCCTATCCCATCGCCGTATCCTGCGACTACCAGATACTCAAACTCCAGCCAAGTGACGTTTAATGGGCTAGAGCTGGGTTCGCTTTTACCTGGTACACTCCCTCCACCGCCTCACCACCTCCCACCGCAGCCACATTCACAAAGACCAAGTCACTCCCAGCCGCCACGTCAGCCACCTCCAAAGATGTCGCAGCAAGGGCAGAGAATGCACCATCAAACACAACAACAACAACAGCAGCAGCAGCAGCAGCAGCAGTCCCTATCCCAACAGCAAATACATCAGCACATGCAACAGCAAATGCAACAGCAAATGCAACAGCAGATGCAACAGCAAATGCAACAGCAAATGCAACAGCAGATGCAACAGCAAGTGCAACAGCAAATGCAACAGCAAATGCAACAGCAAGTGCAACAGCAGATGCAACAGCAAATGCAACAGCAAATGCAACAGCAGATACAACAGCTTCAACACCAGGCTCAGCAGCACCAACAGATGCAACAAAACCAACAAGTGTCCCACCAGACGCTTCAACAACAACAGCAACTCCAACAGCAGCAACAACAGATCCGTCAGCAAATCCAGGAAATGAGGCAACAGCAACAACAGCTACAGCAACAACACCAGCAGATCCAACAGCACCACCAACAAATGCAGAGGCAGCACCAGCAAATGCAGCAACAGCTCAAAATGCAAATGCAGCTTCCCCCTCCTCCATCCGGCTATCCCACCATCTCCTTACAACAGATCCATCTCCAGCCGCAAATGCCGCCTCCCACAAGTGAGCCAGTATTAGAAAGGCCCGAACATGGAAACACTCTGAGGTCCACTCTCCCTCGTACACTTCCTCCTTCTTTTAGCGACGCAGAGGGGTCTGTGGAGATTCAAATGAGGAAGGTAAACCCCCCTCCTCCTTATCCTGGGACAGTCGTGTCAGTAGCGGCTACAGTTGCTAATACGCCACAAACTCTTGTAACGAACTGTGATAGCCCTAGTGTCTTGGCGCCAGATCCTTGCCTCAAAAAGGACGATTTCTTGCTTCACCCAGTTACCTTACAATACCCAACGCCTCTCGGTTATGAACGGATTACCACTTTTGACAGTAGTGGCAACGTGGAGGAAGTCTGTAGGCCACAGAAGACTCATTCGAAATCAGAATGCATATGCTGTACATGGCATTGGAGGCTCAGCTACTCTCAAAGTCACCTCGTCTGAGAATAAAAAGATACAACTTCCCTACAGTTCGGCAACACTAAGTCGTCTATCTGTTCCCAGATACTCTATACCTAGCGGGGATCCTCCTCCTTATCCTGATCCAGCTAATCAAGTTACTGCTACGCTTCCCCCGCCCCAGAGAATCGATAGTAATCTGATACATGCCACTCTCCGCCATGAGCGCCGGGATGTTACTCTCAAAGTGCCCCAAATGATTGAAAGCTCAAGAACCCTTCCAACCAAGGCCAAATTGAGTAGTTCGTTAGGTCTTGGCTACCAGCAGAGGTTGCCCGCTGCGCTTTACACATGTACCCAGTGTAGCAGTAACAGCAGTAGCACTAGTGTCAGTGTTTCGGGTGGAGGGACGTCGAGCAGTGGTATCGCAGGGGGCACTGTCGTGAGGCAGGACTTCCCACCAGGAAAAGTTTCACATCACAGCACCATTATCGTGCATTCGAAAAGTGCCTCTTCTTTAGCATCGCAGTCGTCTTACAGTCTGCTGGGAGCGATGGATAACAGCCGGGACAGGACGGTGTACGTTAACTCCGCCTTCACTGAGGACGAGACTTTGAACCAGCAGTGTCACCTTGAAAAATCAGTTAGGCAGTTGAACCTTAATGATGTTAGTTTGACATTAAAACGCCCCCCGCCTTATCAGTGGGACAACTCCACTGCAGAAGACTTTTGGCTCACCCCTGAACAGACAATGCTTGCTCCTCCACCCCCACCCAACAAACCACCTCCAATTATCATTAGCCAAGCTCAGCATATAGACGTCACTCGCTTACCTTACGTCCTTACCACTAAACCCCCAAATAGTCCCAGCACGAGCACTCTCACTTTCCCGTCGGGTTACCAGATTTCACTTTCCCCTTTTCCGCCCGGTGTAGGTCACAGTGGACCAACAATGCAGACCTTACAAAACAACCCACCTCACAATGAATTAGTCACCCAATTTGCTCAACAAGATCCCAACTTGGTCTTACCACCAGGTTACCCTCCCAGTTTGGCTAGTTTAGCTTGCTGCCCTCTTCCTCCGATGTATCCAGGTGCTAGCTCATGTGCTGGACTCCAACTGCATCCTGTCAGCCTCCACCCTTGGAATCCATATCCCTGTCCACCTCCGATGCAAGACCCCCCAGCACCACCTCTCCCGACTAAAACTCACCAGATCCTAGAAAAGCCAATTCTCTCTCCACCTCCTCCCACTGCACCTCCACCGCCACCGCCATTACCGCCTCCTCCTCCCACCGAGCTGCCACCATCCAAAAGTACCACAGAAGATTTAACAGACTCTGCCAACAACTTCCCAGAGCCATCGTCCTTAAATGAAAGTCCTGTCCCGCAAGAATCAGAGCGCTTTAGCAAGAAGAGCCGCAAATCAGAGCGCTTTAGCAAGAAGAGCCGCAAAAGGCTGGACAGTAGAGCCGAGGAAGCCAACATGACCACTGTCTCTGAAGGCAAATCCAGAAAGGACGGCCGTGCTCTGTCGGATTTCAACACACTCATCTCCAGTCCGAGGCTTGGAAGCAGAGAGAAGAAGAAGCCCAAGGGACAAAGAGAGCAATTAAATAAAACCAAAAAAATGAGCAGGAACACAAACGAGTTTCAGGATAGTTCAGAGAGTGAGCCAGAACTGTTCATAAGTGGCGACGAGCTCATGAATCAGAACCAGAGTAGTAAAAAGAGCTGGAAGAACAAGAGGAGTCTACGTTTGGCGAGTGAGCTGGAGGAGATAAAGTGTCGTAAAGCAAATGAAAGAGAGGATCGCAGTTTAGGAAGCCAAGGGTTCGTCTATGTCATGGCCAATAAACAGCCATTGTGGAATGAAGCCACACAAGTCTACCAGCTTGACTTTGGAGGACGTGTCACACAGGAATCAGCGAAGAACTTCCAAATTGAACTGGACGGTAGACAGGTAATGGACACATCTAATTATTATGACTAAGACTCAATAGACTTGACTTGCACTAGTCACATTGATGCAAGTAGCTTTCATTTAATTTCAAGGCTTTGACATTATTATTGACATTATTTAACATTGCATCTCAAGACAATTGCTATTTGGATAATACATTGTTAAAAAAATGACTTGTTTTCATCCATTGTTCGGGTTTTTGTTTTTGTCTTTTTAGGTGATGCAGTTTGGGCGGATTGATGGAAATGCCTATATTTTAGATTTCCAGTATCCTTTCTCAGCCGTGCAGGCATTTGCTGTTGCTTTGGCCAATGTGACTCAAAGGCTGAAGTGAAAAGACAATTTAGTGTTGGTTCAAAATCAACTACAAAGTTCTTGCACTGATGTGTGTGGAGCTGTAGCTGGGAAAACACAGGCTTTTTGGTGGTTCTTTTCTTCTATTCAAGTTTGTGACATGCAGACCATTCTGTTTAATCCTACATCACAGGTCACTTATACCTACAGCATTAAACCTATCATATCCAGTTTATATGTTGAATGTACACTTTTTACACATAATACTTGAATGTTTTTTCATGGCATTTCAAATATGCCATTTTTTTCAGAAAACAGCACGAGCTCAGTAAAAGTGCTCCTGGGCTGTCATGCCAAAGACATAGTTTACATTGCATTACTATTATATTCATAATTATAGTCATAACATGCAAAATTTCAAAATAAATAAATATTCACACAATTGAAATCTATAATATTGCACATGATGGCTCTCTTGAACAATGTGGAGGTGTCTTTACAGCTCCATTTTTCTCCTTTGTTTACATGAGAGGGAGTTTTTGAGTGAAGCTCTCAGCCAATCACAGCTCACAGAGGGACGGATGATGTATTGATTGAAAAGGAAAACACAGCAAAAAGAATATAACTGGAGGCAGAATAAACCTGGATATGAACTTGACTTGAGAGAGCCACGTTTGTTCACAAAGATTTACCTAACATATGATAAATATGTCTATAACAAATTCATTTCTAAAGTTATCCCATAGCTACAAGGGCATGTTTATAGCATAGTCCCTAAAAAAGTACAATGCATTTTATTCACAAATTATATATCATGAATATGTTTTGACACGAGCACTTCTTATTGATTCATTTTTGTTTGAGTATTCTTACACATGTAATAACTGTAAATCACTTTATGGGAACACTTTATAAAAACTGCACACTGTTAAGCATCTGTTAAGTATTCATCATTTACAAAGCATTAATCCCACATTAATAATTACATTGATATTAATGTTTAGTCATTAATAAAGTCATGTAACATATATAAATGATAATTTAGCATCTACAAATTGTTTATTTATTAATAATGTTAATTACGTTTTTATTAATGTTAAACATCTTTTTAATAATGTGTAGTTATTATAAAGTGTTGCCTACTTTAATATTGCTATAAAATAGCAAATCTGGGACAAACAAGGTAGATTTTCTAATATAGAGTCTAGGTTTGATCCCTCCATCATGTATAGTCCACCGTCATGCTCGTTTGAGGCCTCTGTGACCCAAATGAGCCCAAACTACTTGACTTTTAGTGGCAATTCCAGTTAAACCCATATATGGTTCTAGGTCGTTTTCAAGTGTTTTTGGCGCTTCTTATAAACTGCATTTGAATGTGAAGTCCAGTGGTTTGCCTTTTTCCAATCAGTGCTGCTTTCGATAAATAGAGCTCGTCTGCACTAGCGCTACACAACTGTATGTAGAACTGATGTTGTACTCGCGACACAAAGTATAATGCTGCTTGCATTGTGTATTTAGTAGATGACCTAATATCATGATATGCTTATAAAAATGTGCTTTTATGTTGCCAGTTTCTGTAATTTGGTTTATAAAATTTGAATGAAGATGGTTCTCTGAAGTGTTTTGATGTTACATTTGAAAAAAATACAAAAAAATGTTTGCAACAACAGAGATACTTGTTAGTAAAAGTCAGATTTATGTAGAACTGGTGCTAATGTATAAAACATACAGAAATGTCCGGATATCTGCAAATTGAAGGCTCTTTTAAAGTATAGTATATTGAAATGTATTTTAAGAGCAGTGATAGGAAATAAAATATGGATAACTTTAGTTTTTTTTGAAGACCTTTACATGAACTCAGCTTAAGAGATTTTAGCAACAGTGTGTCAGTTTTCAGCAATACTGCCTAATGACTAGTTGGTTGCTTATTTTATTTTTTCTCTCTGTTTGCAAAGGAAACAAAACTGATATGATAAAAGTTTAAATGAACCAATATGCCGGTTAATAACTAATAAATAACTTTGTGGAATTTTGACTTTTTATGTTTTGTTTAACCTGTTGACATACAACTTCATTTAAAATTCTAGAGTAAGAGTATACAGAGCATGATTTTACATTTCATGAATCTGGATTATTATGTTCTGGGACAGACAACTCCCTTAAGTGCATTTGAACTATATTGTTTTATAGTTTTATATATTTGGATCCAAATTGGTCAGAAGTAGCCATTTAACATACAGTACAAACATTTTTCAGTCAAGTCTGAGCCTGAAAGAATAGAGACTAGACTTACACAGTAGACTAAAGTAGAAAAACAGTTTTAGGTGGCAGTTGATGCTAAAACCCCTTATTGTCGACCCTGTGAACACCTTTAGTACCGCCACAGGGAGTCACAGAGTCAACACAGCCAGCTCTTCAGCCCATGACAGAGACTGAGAAGGTTTTCAATATATTTATAAAGCAGTGTTAACAGGAGCTGCTAATCATTGGCTCAACGACTTCCATCTCCAAGTCATTCTTCCTATTTACATTTCTAGTGCTCTCTTTAGCTCCGTCTAGTGGAGCTGATGGTTGTGGTAAGCGCTGAACTTTGACCTGAAACACGTCCCATCTCTCAGGAAGCAGGCCTCTGTTGAAAAGCAGAGAGGTCAGGTAGGAGAAGAACAGGATGGCAGTGAGGGCAGACAGCATGCAGATGGTTTTAACTGGAGAGTGCTGCACATAAACATCGTCCTCCAGAGTGCATCCTGGGAAATGGAGTACAACAGGTAGGCCTATTGTTGGGTCTCCACTCAGCAGCCTTAAAGGTATTCCCACCAGCCAGCCCATAATGGCTCCATAACCATTTGAGACACTGAAGAAGAGGACGCACACTAACTGAGGGAAAATGACATTGTAGGCCACTTCTGCTCCAATGAACCAGAATAATATAATGCTGTCTTTCAGGTTGGTAAGAAATGTACCACTCAGTCCCACTACAACCACAGCTACACGGATCACCCACTTGATCTCTCTGTCCAACGCCTGGAGAAGAAAGCAGGATATTTAACTGTTAATCTCTTCAACACCAATCTATTTATAATGAGGAACAACTTTGGGGATTTCCTCTGACCTGAGGCCTCAGTATGCTCTTGTAAATGTTGACAGTGAAGACTGAAGCAGATGAAAGCAAAGAAGAGTCAACAGACGACATGACGGCAGCAGCCACACTGCCAATACCGATGATGGAGATGTAGGACGGAGTGAGGTGCTGCAGAGAGATGGGCAGGATTCGAGCTGCTTCTTCTCGATCATATGGAGATGGAGAGCCATAAGAGGTCCGGTTCCAGTCTGAAGAAATTACATTTAATCATATAGTACGTACATTTAGATTTGGGTTACTGATAACAAGAAAAAAAAGAGGCAAAGATTACCTGTGGAGGAAGCGGCGGCTCCTAGCAGTATAGGGGGTATCCCAAATATAACATAAAGGAAAGCCGCACAACAGCATGTGATCTTGGCTGTATGAGTTGAAGAAGCTGCTAGTGTCCTCTGGTGGAAAGACTGGTATCCTAGACTCCCCAGACCCTGCAATTTTAGAAACAGGGTTGTATGTGGTAGATATTACTGTGAGTTTATTAGCTATGGTAAATTACTGTCAGTACATCTGTCCCACTTTCCCCTGGTGGATTACTATTACAGTTGACATCCCAGTGATAATTGGACCTAAGCTCGGCCGATTCGCTCCTGGCTTCACTCCAGTCTTCTCGCTCAGTTGGATGAAACTATCGCCCCTGCTGCTGCTGCTGCTGATATTATATTGACTTTTTAAAATTTCATTACATCAGATGGACTATATGTGAATGTCTTTGATACATGTATTGGACTTAACTCCTAAAGCTAAGCTATGGATTAATTCAGAAGAGCTGTGACACTTTCTTCATTTTGAATCCATTTTTCATTATTGTCTTGTTTTTTGCTCCAATACATATTATTATTGCACTGATGGAAAGCACTTTGGCTTAGCTCTGCTGTAAACTGATATAAATGATTGATAGACTTACCAAAAACAAAAAGTCGTCAAGGAGAACTCCAATCTTTTTCGGATCTACATTTCCGATCCAAGGAGCATGTAAAGTGTTGTTCATCAGTGTCTGGCTGATGTCCAGAGTGGAAGGGCTGATCAGGACAAAGGGAACACAGATCCACTGCACAAACATCACAGAGGTGAATAATAAAAACGGCTTGTAGACGTTTCAAGAGGTTTTATGATTTTTAAATAGCTCTTGGTTTTGAGTAGGGTTGTTGACACCAACACAGTTTTATAGACTTGTGGTACTAATACATCCCAGGTTTCTGGTTCATATCTCAAATCTCATTTGGAACTGGACCATGAATGCAAAAAAATGAACCTTCAGTTTCAGTTAAAAATGTTAGGTCAAGTGGTTTCAAGTAACTGCTCTAAGTAATTGCTAAGCTACTTGATTTTTTAATATAGACTTGAGGAAGTCTATATTATTATTAATAATCAACTTCATTATGTGTTTTTATTCAATCAAGCTGTGTTTAAGTTATGGAAACCAGCTTTAAACAAAGATGAGAGTGAGTGGAGCTGAGACCATGAGTGACAGTCACAGAGATCAGACAGAGATGTACTTTATATTTCAGTCATTCTTTCTTGAGACTCAGACAGAGTCTACTCTTGAGACACTGTCATGACCTGTAGGAGTTCAGTTTGAGTCTCTGTGATGTTGAATAAAAATTACATAAAGAAGTTGAGTTCCTCTAACTTCCTCAAGTCCATATTAAGAAATCAAATAGCTTATCATTTACTTAAAGCAGTTACGTGTAACCACTTGACTAAACCTTTTTAAGTAAAACTAAAGTTTTTATTTGAGTGTCTGCAAAAATAATACCTACACAATATAATAAATAGGACCACCGGATATTCCCAGGGAGCTAACATGAAGTGGGCGGGCTACTGAGAAAATCATATTGTATTCTGCACAATACACTACAAAAAGACAGAAAAAATGCTTTGCAGTGTTCTCACCAAGCAGATGAAGATGAGGATGAGCTGTATAATGTCTGTGTAGGCTACAGAGTAGAGCCCTCCCAGCAGGGTGTAGGTGATGGCCACAGCAGCAGAGATCCAGATGCATAAAGTGTACGACAAATCCAGAATCACACTTAACGTTGAGCCTAGAAGTGCAAAACAACTCCAGACTTAATCTACAATGTCTATCTATCTACATATTTATAAGTAAGTGTGCTGGTTTATGTACCTAAGCAGATTAATATAGAACCCAATCCCAAGATATCAAGAGACATTGAGGCAACAGACAGGACTGCTGCCAAGACTTTTCCATACTTTAGATGAAAATGGTCCAACATGGTCACACAATTTGGCTCTCATCGGTTTTGCAAACACAAAGCCGCCTAAATTATAAACAAAGACAAGAAAAACAATGTAATCATATTATACACAAAGCTAAAACCAGTATCAAAAAGTGAAACAATATCATTTTAATTTTCACAGTGTATTGTGTCATCAGTCAACATTATGTTTTCAATAGTGTATAATCACACACATTGGATTTGTCTCTCTTGCAAAAAACACATGTATAGGTCCATAAAGTTTCTTTTTCTCAGACCTAGTTTTTCTACTGTTTGTTCCCAGACAGTAGCATGTCCCTGCAAGGCGCCATTCAATCTATCTTTTCCAAAAAGGTAATAAAATCACACACCCTACTTTGAAATGAATGAAATAATAAACAATGCACCTGACCAACTGACTCTTTCTATGCAAGGCAAGGCAATTGTATTTATATTGCACAATTAATACACTGGGTAAGTGCTTTACAGAAATAAAAGACTTTATTTAAAGAATTTAAAGTATACTTATAGAGCAACTATAGCCATGGGCAATCAGAAAAGGTAAGGTCATTCTAAAAGCAAGAATATTTAGTCTTTGTTAAAAGACTAAACAGGATCAACCTCTGGTTTCACACAAAACTTGAGGAGTCCCAAAACTGTTTTTCAAGCTGTCAAGTGAACTCGGCTTTCATTCAAAATTGAAACTTATTACCGCGTCATTGTGCACATCAGAAAATACCCAGGGGTTTTGTGAACATACTAATCATGGAAGGTTTTGCAATATACCAGTGGCGTAGCCAGTAATTAATTTCTGGGTGTGCCTCAGAAAAACTGTGTGCCAGAATGAATTGCTCTACAACACCAGAATTTTGAAATGGTGTTTTTTTTTTTTTTTCGTAATGTCCATGTAATGTTACATATTTTTATTATTTTAAAAAATAATGCTAGTGAAAGAATTGTTTCAGTCACATACATAATATGTGTTTTGTTATATAAGGGAGGGTCAGTGACAGGCTCAGATAGACTGTCACTGGGAATCAGTTTAACATGTGCAAAGATATGGCCAAAATAAAGTGCACTTCAAGACAGATATTATCACTTAAACCTATGCTGAATACTGATCTTTAAGACCCACTGTTGCAATTTTGTTTTCACAAAATTGTCTTATGATTATTAATTAAA
Source organism: Perccottus glenii (assembly GCA_024416835.2). Classification (NCBI taxonomy): domain Eukaryota; kingdom Metazoa; phylum Chordata; class Actinopteri; order Gobiiformes; family Odontobutidae; genus Perccottus; species Perccottus glenii. The sequence goes on along the minus strand of CM044565.2, from coordinate 21,941,081 downwards.
AAAAAAAAAATATGTTGGAGATTTTATTGAAATATGTTGGAGAAATTTATATTTCTTAACTACTGTATATGTTGTCAACCTCGAATGGGCCTCCTCAACCGTCAGCACAGCTTTTACTACTTCATGTTAAACACAAACCCTTCCCACTAAGAGCATGTCTGACAGGTTACTACAGTGAGAAACAGGTCTTCATTACTACAAGACTGGGTCTTAAAATATTTTAAATTACTGATAAATGACCTTTGATAACAAACAAGTATGTTTTTAGAGCAGAAAGGGGGACACAAGTGGCAACCTCCTGCTTGTATTTTTAGATGTCTACATGTATTTTAAAGGTCAAAATCTATTATAATCTTTTCGGGATACTAATGTTACATGGCCTTTTTAAAGTGCACTGTGAAATTTTACATTACAACAAGTGGGAAAGATTGAAACTATTTGTGTTTTTAGCACTGTATATTTTGAGAAAGAAGACATTCATTTCATTCATTCATTTTCTTCCTACTACAGCCCAGAGAGGAATAAAGTGAGTGCAGAGCAGGTACACTAGACCCTGCTGGAGTCAGGTACACTTGTGTTTATTCTTTTTACAACCACAACAGATTTCACAAAGGCATAGGACACTTTTGAACTAAATTGATTTTGTTTCTATTTGTTTTTTTTTAGGTAAACTCATTATCAGACCCATTTCCATTGAATATGTTCATAGACAACAGCATGTCCCTTTAGGGCTACCGTAACTGGTCACAAGCTGAGGACACGACGGTTTAAAGATGTAGAACTGCAGTTTTAAATTTCCTTAACAGATTTAACAATTTTACTTAAATTAAACGAATTGCTCCACAGAATAAAATGTTGAGTTCTATTTTACATATATTTTTTAAATACACAGCTTGTCTGAAAATGTAAAACGAGTAAAAACACCGAGTTTCTGGGGTAGATAACTCCAGAGAGCGGTCTAAGACACCTGTCTGTCAGGCCTCTATAGTAAAAATAATTAGTTTGACCAAAGACTAAAAAAGGTAAAGTTTAAAGGTTGTACCATTATAGTCCCACAATCGGAAAGGTTTGTCCTGATGCTAAAAATATTCATTAGGTCAGCACACCCTGCCTGAGTCTAGACACTACTAAAAACCATGGCATGGCGTGATCCCTGACGCAGTAGGAGGCTATATAGTTTTATGTATTCCGGAAGCATGACAGACTGGTTATTCAATGCTACACTGTGTTGGGTGTCCTGTCTCCGGGTGCCGTATTGATGGTCAATAAACTTCTCCTGCCTAAGAATTCCAAAACATCTCCAGCCTGTCTTTTCTCTTGTGTGGCCCTCCACAGCTCTGAGGGCAACTCAAATATTCTCCAACAAAATAATCTGCTAAAAAAACAGATCTAAGTTGTTTTTTGCTCCAATGTGAACGCATCCACAGAGGTGCTGCATGTTTAACCCCATTAACCGCTCTAATGTCATTGGCAAATGGCATTGGTTTTATATAGCACTTTTCCACCTACACTCAAAGCGCTTTTACATTCCATTCACCTACCAGTGTTACAGCTGGAACACCAGTGGAGGTAAGGTGGGTTAGGTGTCTTGCCCAACCACAGTATGAACTGTGAAGAGAGCGGGAATCGAACCACCAACCTTCCAGTTATAAGACGACCGCTCTACCACTGAGCCACTGCGCCCCACTGCTCTAATATTTGACAGTGACCAGTAGGAGACAGTTTAGGATAGCCCCTCTCTGCTCAATGTGACATCACTGACACACATAAATAATGAGCACAGATCTGTATTTTGTGCAGCTGTATGCAGTGCGCTTTAGAGAAGACTCTAGACATTTCACTGTCTGAATCAGATTTATGCACCTCCAGATGAGGTGCGCTGCAAATTCTCCATTCTAGAGACCAACAATCAACGTGTTTTTATTTAGGCCACGGATTAAACGGGGTTAATCAGCTGATTATTGGCTAGCTCTGTGCAGTGTGCGCAGCCAACACTCGGGCCAGTAGCCTACAGCATAGTCTGTCAGGAGCTCAGAAACTCGCTGACCTTTTACACACACACACACTGATTACAAGCCAACAGATCACAGGTGAGGATGGTTACCTTTAGGAGCCATTCAAACCTGTTTGTGTCAACTTGTGCACATGTTATCAGGCCAAAATCCCAAAGGTATTTGGGATGATTTGGGTAGTTTCTGTTGTCATTATGATTTAAAAAGAGTAAACACAGTTGTTTGATAATAAATGCCCAACCACTAACTATGAATGAAAGAAATGTTTTTGTGTTATCAATGATATTCTAAAACAAAAAGAAGGTCCAAAAAAAAAATTCTGCCAGGGTAACTTATGAGCACAACTGTACATCTTCAGCTATCCGTGTTAGCAATCACTGCAATTCAGAGAGTACAATAATAGTCATTAATAAATAATAAAACATAATAAGGATTTCTTTAATCAGGAAATCTAAAGTGTGACTACACTTATCAGAGGACATGTGTGGGCTTAATATTTGGGTTTTATAACATAGAAAGCTGCATTATTTGTTCACCAAATTATTAAACCTAACTATAATGTGTTGACACCTTTGTAGTAGAGTTTTAAATACTTACAAACCATAAATGTTGTGAAGTATGCCAGGATCATAGTAACAGTGAAGGTTAGTCCCATAGAAGGGGTGTACATAATCTCAGCAGTGCCGACAATGTAACCTCCTCCGACCCAAGTAGCTACAGCACAAAACAGAAAATCAAGTGTATTAATATTCAGAATTTGCCAACATATTAAACATGTCAATAAACGTTGTCTTTTTATCCAATCATGAGTGAAATCTAATATGCAGTTTGGAACGGCCAGCACTGGTTTATGTGGCACCTCTTGCCCATTGCGACCAATATCACTCTCTGTTTGTAAAACAGTAACAGTAAAAAAATTCATTATTCTAGGCTGATGACTAATAAGAACAGAGACCAAAGCCAGAATGTATACCTGTATTAAATGCACTTGGTACAGCACTTTACTAAGTGAGCTAAAGAGGTAATATCATGATAATCAACTTAAGTATATATAGGATACCTTCAATGGACCTAAAATATCAAGAAAGTATTTATATTATGATTTATTTGTGATGTTCACTGTGATGTACTTCACAGCTCCACTTATATTCAACAAACCAGGTTTTGGGTAGAGGCTTACTATACATGTTTCTCTAAAACTCTAAAGCTACAATAGCAGCTCCTTATTAAGTGCACCAAACAAATATAAATCATATTGGTTTGTCAAGGTGCTTCTCTGGGTATCCATAGTAACACTCAAAGGGGGAGTTTGTAAAACTCCAATAAACTGTGAGGTACATTAAGTTAGTTATTCTTTAGCTCGCTGCTAACAACAGGTTACTTTCTGAACAACTGCTAACAGCTGAATAATTTGATTTAAGTTCCCTACCTTCATTTCATCTGACTCGGCTCTGTTCTGTGTCAGTCTGCCCTTGCATGAGCACGCAGCTCTGTGTGCTATGTCTGTGTGAGTGCAGCTACTCGACATGTCTGAGCGTGTGTGTGATCTCAGATTAACAGTTGCTCATAAGTTTATATACCCTGGCAAAATTTGTGTTTTTTTGGGGCATTTTTCAAACAATATGAATGATAACACAAAAACCTTTCTTTCACTCATAGTTAGTGGTTGGGTGAAGCAATTTATTATCAAACAATTGTGTTTACTCTTTTTAAATCATAATGACAACAGAAACTACCCAAATGACGCTGATCAAAAGTTTACATACCCCCAGTTGCCACCTTTAACATCAATGAGAGCTTGAAGTCTTTTGTGGAAGTTATGGATGAGGCTCTTTATTTTCTCAGATGGTAAAGCTGCCCATTCTTCTTGACAAAATGCCTCCAGTTCCTGTTAATTCTTGGGTTGTCTTGCATGAACTGCACGTTTGAGATCTCCTCAGAGTGGCTCGATATTGAGGTCAGGAGACTGAGATGGCCAGTCCACAACCTTCTCTTTATGCAGCTGTAGTCAATGACAGGTCGACTTGTGCTTTGGATTGTTGTTATGTTGGAACGTCCAAGTACGTCCCATGTGCAGTTCCTGGGCTGATGAGTGCAAATTTTACTCCAGTATTTTCTGATAACATGCTTTGTAGCTCTTGTACCTTTCATTATAGTCCTTGTTGACTCCTCTCCAAATGTAATGTTTATGGTTGTGGCCAAAAAGTAAAATTTTGGTCTCTTCACTCCAAATGACTTTAATCCAGAAGTTTTGAGTCATGTCTCTATGCTGTTTGGTGTATTGTAAGCAGGATGCTTTGTGGCTTTGCATAGTAATGGCTTTCTTCTGGCGACTCGACCATGCAAGTGCCTCCTTATTGTGCATCTTGAAACAGGGCTCAGTGCTTGGACCACTACTCTTTTCCATATACATGACATCCCTTGGCTCTGTCATCCAGAAGCATGGTTTTTCCTATCACTGCTGCAGATGACACTCAACTCCACCTGTCATTTCAACCTGACGATCCGACGGTCTCTGCTCGCGTCTCGGCATGTCTGAGTGACATCTCACTTTGGATGAAGGACCATCACCTGCAGCTGAACCTTGCAAAAACCGAACTGCTTTCCGGCCAACCCAGGGACCTGCAAAAACCTCTCCATTCAACTAGGCCCATCAACCATTACACCGTCCAGCACTGCCAGAAATCTGGGAGAGTGGTAATTGATGATCAGCTAAACTTCACAAGTCATGTCGCCAGCACCACCCGGTCCTGTAGATTCATCCTCTACAACATTAGGAAAATTAGACCTTTCCTATCAGAGCACACGCAAATTCTAGTCCAGGCTCTTGCCTTGTCCAAACTGGACTGGCTGGACTCCCTGCCTGCACAACAAAACCTCTGCAGATGATCCAGAATGCAGCGGCAAGAGTGGTCTTTAATGAACCAAAGAGAGCGCACGTAACTCTTCTCTTCATTAGGTTACACTGGCTCCCGGTTGACGCTCTTGGCCCTCAAGACCACCACTGGTTCTGCACCCTCATATCTTCACTCACTAATACATACCTATGTTCCTACCAGATCCCTGCGCTCTGCAAATGAACAACGTCTGGTGGTACCGTCCCAAAAAGGTAAAAAGTCACTCTCGCGTACCTTCTCTGGCTCTGTTCCACATTGGTGGAATGATCTTCCTGCTGCTACAAGATCAGCAGATTCTGTAGCCATCTTTAAAAAACACCTGAAAACACATCTCTTCCGTCAACACCTGACTGACAAACACTGAGTTCTACTTCCTTTCTATCGATTCCTTTCTTAAAAAAAAAAAAAATTCTCATCCTTGGCTTTGTATACTGTGCTGGGTTTAAGCTAGGTTTTTGTGCACTTATGCTTTTTGTACCTTGTGTTGTTAAAATTGCTTCCATTGTTTTTCCTCACTTGTAAGTCGCTTTGGATAAAAGCATCTGCTAAATGACTAAATGAAACAGCCACACCACTTTTTTTTTAAGCTGAAGTTATTTGTGGGTTTTTCTTTGCATCACAAACAATTTTCCAAAGTGAGGATGGTTATCAGGCCAAAATCACCAGGGTATGTAAACTTTTGTCATCAGGGTCATTTGGGTTGTTTTTGTTGTCATTATGATTTTTAAGAAAGGTAAACACAATTATTTGTCAATAATTGGCTTCACCCAACCACTAACTATGAGTGAAAAAAGTATTTGTGTTATCATTCATATTCTCTGGAAAATGGCCCCAAAAAAAAATCACAAATTCTGCCAGTGTGTAAACTTATGAGCACAACTGTGTACTGCCAATGCCTAGGGTGAGCGAGCAGGTTTGGGGTTTCACTCACTTTGAAGGCATTTGAATTAACCATTCCCCTTAAATGCTGATGATGCTTGGAAAAATACTACAGAAAAGATACATATTATAAAACCGATGCTAGTCCTTTTGCTTTACTGGCTGGTGTGAGAGTTAATTGTACTGCTGTAGTTTTCCATTGCACATTAACTTTGTGCTGTCGCAACAAGTTTTTCCTCCCTCATTTCATCTGTTCTTTCATCAATAGGCTAAATAAATTTACTAACCTGTCATTGTGAAGACCCCCACGACCGAGTTGATGCTTCTATTTCCCAGGATGGCCATCTCCATTTCTGAGGCTGCACTTTTCTTTTGCACCCTTTTGGATTTAAAGGAAGCCCAGATCCCGGTGCCAAGGACCAGCAGGTAGAAAACCACGATCGATATAACTCCTGGGATGTTGACAGCCATGATGCACCTCACACACTGACACCCAGCTCACAGACTCTGTAACTAGCTCTTCAAGTGAAGCCGGTTGCATGAATGAGGACACCACCTATTTGCCTCAGCCTTCCTCGAAAACAGGTTCATTTAAAGATGGTTCATGAAAATTTTGTCAATCCCTCAATAAACTTTTACTAAAGCAACATTACAGTGTATAGTACAGTGTTATCATCTGCCTTCCTACATTTTACTACAGACTGTGGTGTAATGTGGTCATTTTCCACTCTTTTCACTCGCAGTAAGAGCTTCAGCAGCACAGAACAAAAATATGCAAGACTAAAACAGACTTATGGGTGTTGCCTTGGTAGGAGCATGAAAGTGTGTAACTTAATTAAGATTGTAGCTTCAAATGTTTTTGTCATTTGTAGTTTGTAAATTGTACAGTAGTTAAATGTAAAAAAATATATATATATATATATATCATTATCATTTTCAGGAAGAATAGGTTTTGTAGAGCTATGGGTAATGTTAAGTACACAACCTTTCTCTCTGTCCTTCAGACAAGGTGGACGTGTTTTCCCTCTGCTCCCTCTGTGCTCTTGCTCTCTGCTATCAGTATAAGTCTCTCTTGTCTCGTGTCGTCATTTTTCGTAATTCGTTCTCTGTTATTTCTTGGACTTTACTGCCTGCTGGACTCCTAAGAACCGATATGGATTTAATTACCTGGTCTCTGAGCGCTATTGACACTATTTTTAGAAGGGTGCACCGGGAGAACCCATTTGCCCTGGCTGAGGACTTATTTATTTTTGGATTTATGATAGCTGCCTTTAAATCTGTCCAGCCGCTGTCTGCTGAAATTAAACTGTGCTTCTGTGACGTGAGTGACAGACTGAAAGGATTACAACAACGAGATGCACAGTTCGAGGTGCTGACTGACATCTCAGCACGGACTGTGAAAAGAGTAAACAACACCGAGAGTCAGACCTGTGAGCCACTACGCAGCTTAACGGATATGAAGGGGTTACATCCAGAGAAGAGTGGACAACATCTTGAAAACAGACCGTTGAACTGCTACGTGGTATTACGGACCTGACCATGAATAGGAAACATCACCCCCCCCCACCCCCCTCCCTCCCTCTTAGGAGCCTAGCCGGCAGCTGGGTCTTATCTTATACGCTTGAGACTCTCCGTTCCCAACAAGGCCACTGATTCTCACTCCAACAGACTGCCTATTCATCGCCCCCACAGAGGCCTTGGACTCTATCCTAACACCAGCCCAGACCAACAGTCTGCCACTTTTACATCAGTCTGACCCTGTACTATAATGCTACCCCCTCGTGCACCCTCCCCTCTGGTCCATCACGTTTGGTTTCAGGGGAAACTCCTCCCTCTAGAGATATAAGCTCAGCTCTCTTACCAGTTGATCTCAGAATTGATAAAGTCTCTTGGGATTAGAGACAAAACGTCTTCACCTTACTTTAACCTTTTCTTCTTTAAGGTTATGTTGTTCTTGACTCCTCTAAGATCCACCTTTTCCATTTCTTTTCATCTGTGCAATGTGTTTATAATGTTTCCATTGTGTCAAGAAATATAGGCTAGGACTGAAAATTGGCATCTGGTAATACTTTGCTTGACAGGACCTGCAGGCAGAGGCCTGCCCCAAGTCAACGGCACAATTTGACAATTTGACACTACCACCCTTGCTTTTTCACAAAGGGTTTATCAGTTGTCTTACCACTTTGAAAACTAGTGACTCGAAGAAATAAGAAACACAGTTAGCATGAAACTATACATTACAATGTTCTGACCCTCTCTTTATGTACTTTTAATTGTAGAAAATGCAACATAATTATATTGTATTTAAAGTAGAAAGTGTATGAATAATATTTTTTTTCTAAAGGGTGCCACATACTCTCTGGAGCCAACAGTGATTATACAATCCTATTTGGAACCTTTCAGATGTAAACTGTGCATTAAGGTAAGATTTTGACATCAGTGAAGTATAAGTATGACCACACAATAGAACTCTACATTATAAAGTAAAAGACCTGTCCCAATTAAATAATTAAATAAATTATAAAAGCCATCCATAAATTGCACATGAGTGAATAGTTTTGTGGGGCTAAGGTTATTTAATCGTAAGGTGTCCAAAATATATATTAAAAATCAAGTCTAGACTTTAGTTCAAATGGTCACAAACTGAATCAGAATGTGCTGCTGATCATTGGCTCAGTGACTTCCATCTCATTCTTCAAATTCTCATCTTTGCTGTTCTCTTTAGTGCCATCCAGTGGAGCCACTAGCTGAACTTTGACCTGAAACACGTCCCATCTCTCAGGAAGCAGGCCTCTGTTGAAAAGCAGAGAGGTCAGGTAGGAGAAGAACAGGATGGCAGTGAGGGAAGACAGCATGCAGATGGTTTTAACTGGAGCGTGCTGCACATAAACACCGTCCTCCAGAGTGCATCCTGGGAAATGGAGTACAACAGGTAGGCCTATTGTTGGGTCTCCACTCAGCAGCCTTAAAGGTATTCCCACCAGCCAGCCCATAATGGCTCCATAACCATTTGAGACGCTGAAGAAGAGGACGCACACTAACTGAGGGAAAATGACATTGTAGGCCACTTCTGCTCCAATGAACCAGAATAATATGGCACTATTTTGGAGGTTGGTGAGAAATCCACCAGTCAAACCTGATATGAGAACAGAGACACGGATCACCCACTTGATCTCTCTGTCTGACGCCTGTTAAAGAAAGTCAATTAAATATATTTTTGAAAAAATACAATAATAACAGTGCAATCTACATGGATTTCCTCTGACCTGAGGCCTCAGTATGCTCTTGTAAATGTTGACAGTGAAGACTGAAGCAGATGAAAGCATAACAGAATCTGCGACATGACAGCAGCAGCCACACAGCCGATACCGATGATGGAGATGTAGGACGGAGTGAGGTGCTGCAGAGAGATGGGCAGGACTCGGGCTGCTTCTCCTCGATCATACGGAGATGGTGAGCCATAAGAGGTCCGGTTCCAGTCTGAAGAAAGAACAAATTAGTGTCAGGATAGAGCTAAACTATTGTAGCATTTATGACGAAATACCTGTTGAAGAAACTGCAGCCCCAAGCAGGATGGGAGGAACTCCTAATAGAAGAATAAAGAACGCAGCACAACAGCATGTGATCTTGGCTGTATGAGTGGAAGAAGCTGCCAGTGTCCTCTGGTGGAAAGACTGGTATCCCAGACTTCCCAAGGCCTACAAGGAAAGAATTTTTTTCTTAGATACTTTGTTTACGATTCTGGACTGACATAGATGAATATTTAGACTTACAAAATATAAAAAGTCATCCAGCAACATCCCTGTCTTTTTCGTATCTACATTTCCAATCCATGGAGCGTGTAAAGAGTTGTTCATCAGAGTCTGGCTGATGTCCAGAGTGGAAGGGTTCATCAGGACAAAAGGAACACATACCCACTGCAGAGATAAGGTGTCTATACTGTAGTTACAGTTTATAGTTAGGACCACACTGAGTCCTGTCCGAGACTCATTTAGTTTGAGACACTTCCCACTTCATGGCTGCATTATATTGCATCAGTTTATTTGGGTAACACCCCAAACAGCCCTTGTACTCACCAAGCTGACAAATACAAGAATGAGCTGTATGACGTCTGTGTAGGCCACAGAGTAGAGCCCTCCCATTAGAGTGTAGGCTATGGCCACAGCAGCAGAGATCCAGATGCATAAAGCATAAGACAAATCCAAGATCACACTGATGGTTGAACCTAAAGAACAACACCAGAAAGAAAGACTTTTGATCCTCCTCACATCAGGAGGGGATTGAATTGTGCAGGTTTTGTGCATTACCTAAGCAGATATATATTAAACCCAGCGGGAGTACCTCAAGACAAAGTGATGCTAGAGAAATGATTGCTGTCAGGACTTTTCCATACTTCATATGGAAATGGTCCAGCATGGTTACACACTTCTTTTCTCTCATTGGCTTTGCAAACACAAAACCACCTTAAAAAAACAACAACAACAAATACAGTTAAAGACTTGACAAGGGTGTTGCTTCATTGGTGTAACAGCTCAAAACACAATAAATCATATGATACCTTAAAAGCAGACATTTTGTCTCTCACTGAGTTCTAAACTCTGACTGAATTTAGAAGGGGAGAGCAGGCCGAGAGAGCAGCAGCTGGACCTGTCAGTGAGGAGGACAGACTGAAGGCACAGTTACAGCTGCTGTTCCAGGAAATATTTTGTTTAAAAAGTCATTAGATCAGTAATACTGAGGTTAAAAGGGCCCACATAATGTCCTCTATACAGTCGACTGTTGACTGTTTTGGTTCATCGAGTAATGATTGTAATATCACGTCTGGATATGGCTTTAAACTTTATGATACAGTTTCTTTGTGAATGTTGCATTGTCGTTACCAGTAAATGAATTATTTTGTATTTCAGTTGTCATTTTTGATAAAGCCCTTTTGATATTATTTAACAAACGAACATTTTGCAACAATTACACAATTATAGTAAATAATTAAATTTTTAATATTATTATAAAATAATAATAAATTTTGGTAAACAATAAAAACAAATAATAGTAACTTTGAGTGCCTACTATGTGGAAAAGCGCTATATAAATACAAAAAAAAATTTAATCTTACTCGTTTTTTTCAGTGTAGGAAGAAATTGCTGCAACCAATCAAATGCACAAAGAGAAATAAATAAATATGATGCATGTATAAAACATTAGAATGTGTTTTTTGAAATAAATGAGCCTTTACCCTTCACAATTAAGAGTTAAGTACATGATAAGCCACCCAAACCTGAAACCAGTGATCGTAGTGTTTCTCACGTGATAAAAATCTTGAGTCTACTAATGTCACTCCACCTCTCCCCAAACCCCTCCTCCTTCTTTAGCTTCTCCTTCCATTCTAAACGCAGCACCTCCTTTGAACACTCTGGTGTCAAACCAAATGCTTACAGCAACACAGATTTCAGTACGTCCCTGGTGTTAATGAGAAAAATGCACTTATTCTGTGATTCTACTCCGCTCTGTCCATCCTCCTCCTACTTCCTAACAGTACGCTCTTTTCCAGGCTCAAAGTCTGGGGCAACTCTTGGCTCACCTGGGTAGCAAGCATAGTCCTTTCTGCTGGTCTTCCCTTTTCTTCTCCTCATTTGTTGTGTTTCCCCTGTTTTACATGCATTACTTAAATGTATGGTCTCTCAAACAGTGTCTTCCCAACAGGTTATGCTCACCTCGGCTGACGACAGCAATCCCCTCTCCTTCTTCTACTCTTCTGACGCTGAACCTTTTTACCTTTTTCTTGCCAGCTGTCTATGGCGACACATTAGCCTTAATGCGTTGCATCAGGTTTGTATAATGATGCATTTTAAACCAAACTGGGGTAATGTACCTCACAGGAATTAGTTATATATTTACAGTTCATGATGTTTTGTGACAGTCAGTTGGTTAGTGTGATTTTTATTTGTTTTTATATTTAGTGATAATTAAGAACCACTTTGGTGTTTCAGGGAGTGGAGAACATAATCTGTTAGTTGCCTCACACCAGTGTGAGCCCTTTCCTTTCAATATGTCATTGCGTTGTCAAGGTGAAGTTATCAATGAAGTGTATTCATCTTGCCTCACAGGCCTTGGACAGCCATGCATTCAACGCAAGCAGCTGACTGAATTTATTGAGTCCTCTGTCGGTGTTTGGGAGGTCCACTGATAAAACACATCTAGTTCCTCAAGTTTCTTTAAACGCCTGGCAAAGTCCTTTTTTAAAACTTCTGATTCCCCCTTTCTGGCCTTAACTGCACTCATGTGTAACATTAGTTGTTTAATCCCATTGTATTTTGACATGACCTGGAGGAGGAGTGCTGTTAGTGCCTGTTATCATGAATGTAGTGCTTGTTACAAAACTGCTGATCACTGATAGCACCGTCTCCAAGCATCAGGACATCTCTATCCTTCACTGTTGTTTATCTGGTGCTTTTTCACAAATTCATGTCTCCTGTATCCCACAGAATTTATTTTCAGTTTTTAGTCACATTTATGTAGCTCAGTCAGTGATGGAAATCTGTTTTTTAGCTGGATGTTTGGTGATGCTACATAATAATGCCCTTGTGATACCAGCCTCCTTTTTTCTAATCCGGTGTCACTTTGGACTACAGGCACCAGGTTTATGCAAGGTGCATCATTTTGTTGAGTTACCCCCACTTTGTTCAGTTTTGGAAGGACACTGATTTCCTGCTGATATGAAATGAGATATTTCTTGTAATTTTGGCATAAAGAATTTGTAGTTGTTTTTACCCCATGCAAAATAAATACCAAGGCTGCAGTGATTTTGTTTTTAAAAAATGAGGATAAGCAAAAACAAGACAATCTTTTAAGTTTGCTCTATAAAAATTGTTCTATTCTTGGTAAAGTTATTTGGTTAGTCTTATGTTAATGTGTATCTTTTTCAGTTTGGATAGATCCAAATATTATGTGGGTGTGTCTGGTGCTTGTGGGAAATGTGTGGAAATTAGAAAGGTGAGGGAGCCAGGAAAAAAAGTGGAAACCTGTGGAAGTGAGCCAGGGCCTCAGGTCTAACAGTCTTTGGCTGTATTTGTCCGTGAGAATTTACAAGTACAAGTGGATTTCAAATACTTGTCAAATTGCATACGGACCTGTTTCTTTATTAAACCACCACCACCATATTTATAAGTCTGGCTATTCTAATCATTTCCTCGCCTCAACCTCCAACACATGTCAAGCACAAGCTAAAGCCCTGGCTACTACAGTGACATATTCAGCTTTATTCTGCCACTTCAGTAAAGGCTACAACATGCACAACGTTATCTTCCCTCTCTCTTTGTCCAGTTCCACTTTTTTAAAAGTCCAAAATGCAAATATAATCACTACTAAAAGGTGAAATACCAAGTTTTCCCAGGTTGCATATACTTACAAACAATAAAAGTTGTGGAGTATGCCAACAACATAACAACAGTGAAAATTAGTCCCATAGAAGGTGTGTACATCATCTCAGTAGTGCCGACGATGAAACCTCCTCCCACCCACGTCGCTACAGAATGAGACAAAACAATGGACAAGGTTACCATCCTCGTTTATGTCACAACATTTCTCATGTAAAAACTTTTCATTAAAAAGGTGTAAATCAATCAGCCTTAGCTTCATAGTTTAATAAGTCTGTAGTAATTATGTGGTTTTATACTTCAGGTATGAACAAATACAGTTAAGGTTAGTAAGTTCAAATGGTTGCTTGTCAAAGCAGGTTTCGCTGTGTTGTTAACAATACTGTTAACTAAAGAAATCCTATTTTTCAATGTGACTAATGACTATTTCTATCAAGCCATAATTGTAATGAGAACATAAAGCACAGACAGGTAGTTGCTCACAATGAAGCAACATAGTTTTGACACAAAAATCTAACACTTGAAGCATCAAGCAAGTAACATTTCTATTACCCACCTGTCATTGTGAAAACCCCTAAAACCAAGTTAATTTTGCGGTTTCCCAGGACAGCCATCTCCATTTCTGAGGCTCCACTTTTCTTTTTTTCCCTTTTGGACTTAAAAGAAGCCCAGATCCCGGTGCCTAGGACCAGCAGGTAGAAAACCACAACTGCTATAACTCCTGGGATGTTGACAGCCATGATGTACCTCACACTGAGCGCAGAGAGACTGAGTGGAAGTTGTGCAACGCTTTGAAGAGATATGCTGTTTAGAAGGTGCTGCAGGAAGTGCACTCTGGGTCCCAGGACCAATCCAATCCAGCCTGTTTTTCAACACATCCACCAATCCCAGACTGCACCACTCTGACTCTTAGAATTATTAGTTCGTCAGTAAATAGACAAATACAAATCTCACTAAATACTAGGACTTTTTAGAAGTTTCATTGTAAGGTTGAAATGTTTAGGCAATAACATAAATATATACTAAATAAAAATGTATTGCTATATGCTAAAATATAACTTTATAGCCTATTACAGTTTATTGTTTCAGAAAAAATAAACTGAATATTGTTTATTTATTGTAAAACTAGGTTGCAGTCAGTTGTTTTAAAAGGTATAAATGATTAATTAAAGTACATACATACAACAAATATTTTAAAAAATGGCACTAGCTATTCCCAAAAACCGAGGTCATCAAAGATCTTCATCAAAGATCTTCTTCATGTCCTCGAGTAAGGGCGCCACCATACAGCGATATATACAGTAATATACCGCCGTCCACCAGAGGGCAGGCTCTAAAAGCTAAAATATAAGGAGAAATCAAGCGACTTTACAAGTGTAAAACTCATGTTTACAGCCTGGTACAAAAGATGGCTCCGGTCTCTAGAGCTAAGTTTTTACTACGTGACAACTCTGGGGGGGTCAAATGACTTTGACATTAGACATAATGGACTCACTGATACTGTTGCCTAACTCAACCTTTTGTTTGAAAAACACCAAGCTTTAGTGTTGTTTTTGTTCACAGTGTTTACAATGTTCTTTATGTTTGTAATTTATGCATGTGAAGTAGCTGCTGGTCAGACCTCAGGGAAGCAACAAGCCTAATTTACCTTCGGAACAAACATTTACACTGAAAGGAGAGGACAACACCTGATTAATAAATAAGAAACTAACATTATAAATTATAAACATCTATAATATGCAAGGTCTTAATGAAACATTAAACTAATCCATTCCCACTTATTTTTTCCACTTAAAAACTATGCAGGTGAAGGTAAACTAGTTTTCACATTTTTCCTCTTTTGATTTAAGATGTAGCCTCCTAAGGGACATTTAAAGCTCATAAACTGTAACACATAAAGTAAATACATTTCAAAATTATATATATATTTTTTATTTCACAGACCTGCCTGTTTGGGGCTTGATTAATATTATTTTTTTACTTTTATCTTTATTATAGTCCTTGTCGACCTATTCTTTCATTCATTTGTTCACGTGATCCCACCACTCATGTGTCCCCATTGATAATTAGATGTCCAAGAAAGCAGCGCCGTAGTGGGCGTGTCTCAAGGCCCGTGTTACCGGAAGTTAACGCACGTCGGTCGCAACTGCAGCGCGTACCTAAAACTTTTTATCCATATTAGCGGAGTAAACCCGTAACATGTTATGAATTTACTTAAAATTATTCACAAACCCACATAATCTATATTATATTATCCTATTAATTAAAAAAATGTAAGAAGTCAAATTGATATACGCCATAAAAAGAAGACTTTTACGTTGAAGGCAGAAAGGAAAGTGCGCTGTCCATTGGCCACGGCTGGACTGACCGTAACATATGACTCTAAACATTGTTGAGGAAATGCTTAAACGCACAGCAGCGTTACATTGAGACATTTTCAGTGGGATAGTGTCTTAGATGGATACCCAGAGTGGTTCGGTCTCGTTTTAAGTGTTGGTCCACGTGTAGATATGTGACCATTTTTGATTTCTAGCTTCATTAAGTGGATATTCAGGACTGAAAACTCAACATGGACACGGGTAATGATCTTCAGCAAATAGGTTGGTGACATAAACTGTGTAACTAATGCTGTAACTCCACTGAAAGCGTTACTTTGCTCCCACTACAGAAGCCCATTCATGTACTCTCGCCTCAGGACTTCATTTTTCTTTTTCTAAACTAGGTAATAATACCCAGACTCAATCAACAGATGCTCCCCAAAGGATTACAAGACAACAGACCCTTACACTAATATCAATGGCATCTGTCAACTTTAGCTCAATGATCTGCTACTCAATTTTAGGTCCCTTTTTCCCCAATGAGGTAAGTCTGAGCATGGCTAATGTCAGTACAAACATGTGAGTATTGTATTCACAAAATTAAATGTAGCAAAAACGTAGAGCTAGGATTTAACCCACGATCATTCTAGAAGCACAGTATATGACTATAAAGGCCTTCTATGAGACATTGTGTATTTAGGACTGAACCAGGACTAAATTAGGATCAAACCAGAGGAAACACGGAACTAAAGCAGGTTGAACCTAAGCTTAAAGCAGGACATAAACCAGGACTAATCCACAACTAAACAGACAAAACAAAATGTCAAGTTTTACCTGTAATAAGTTAATATTTATAACCACACATGAGGAAATAAAAGCTGAGTATATCTGCCATATAAAAGTATCAACATGCATCAGTGCTAGTGCCTCACATATTGCTACAAAAGACAATATTTTTACAGGTTAAAGGTCTGAGGTGAGTCAAGAGTAATCACTGCTAAACAAATACACAGACTCCCACAGAGTGATCTACTCAAGATAATGCATAAACCGAGGGTTGGTTGCTATTTCCACGCTTGCATATAACGCTTCTGACTTTTTGACATCTCTTTTGTTTAAGTATGGACTACCTCTGTATTACTGTATTTTTTTATTGTAATGAATTGTTGTTCCTGCATTATCTCATATAACAACAAACAGACAGGGCCTTAAAATGTCTTGTGTTTAAAGGCCCCTAGAAATCCGTGTGTGTTTGTATATGTTTTGTTTGGATTTCTGTGCAGGCTGTAAAGAAAGGTGCCAGTCAAACAGCGATTGGACTCATATTTGGCTGCTACGCTGTCAGCAATTTAATAGGTTCATTAATATTAGGAAAATATGTAAGTACATCTATATGTTTGCTGATGTTGTCGAGGAGGGACATTTTATTTGTTGCACATTAACACTGAATGGCTTTGTTGCAGATTGTCCAAATAGGTGCAAAGTTTATGCTCATTGCAGGGCTTTTTGTGTCGTCAGGATGCACAATAATGTTTGGGTAAGGTCCTTTCGGTCTTTCAATAATAAATCCTAGTGTTTTTATGAAACCAACTAAGACCAAGTCTTGACTTTGACTGGAGTGTACTGACTTTGACTGGAGTGTATTGACTTTGACTGGAGTGTACTGACTTTGACTGGAGTGTACTGACTTTGACTGGAGTGTACTGACTTTGACTGGAGTGTACTGACTTTGACTGGAGTGTACTGACTTTGACTGGAGTGTACTGACTTTGACTGGAGTGTATTGACTTTGACTGGAGTGTATTGACTTTGACTGGAGTGTACTGACTTTGACTGGAGTGTATTGACTTTGACTTGAGTGTATTGACTTTGACTGGAGTGTACTGACTTTGACTGGAGTGTATTGACTTTGACTGGAGTGTATTGACTTTGACTGGAGTGTACTGACTTTGACTGGAGTGTACTGACTTTGACTGGAGTGTACTGACTTTGACTGGAGTGTATTGACTTTGACTGGAGTGTATTGACTTTGACTGGAGTGTATTGACTTTGACTGGAGTGTATTGACTTTGACTTGAGTGTATTGACTTTGACTGGAGTGTATTGACTTTGACTGGAGTGTATTGACTTTGACTGGAGTGTATTGACTTTGACTGGAGTGTACTGACTTTGACTGGAGTGTACTGACTTTGACTGGAGTGTACTGACTTTGACTGGAGTGTATTGACTTTGACTGGAGTGTACTGACTTTGACTGGAGTGTACTGACTTTGACTGGAGTGTATTGACTTTGACTGGAGTGTATTGACTCTGACTGGAGTGTATTGACTCTGACTTGAGTGTATTGACTTTGACTTGAGTGTATTGACTTTGACTGGAGTGTATTGACTTTGACTGGAGTGTATTGACTTTGACTGGAGTGTATTGACTTTGACTGGAGTGTATTGACTTTGACTGGAGTGTATTGACTTTGACTGGAGTGTATTGACTTTGACTGGAGTGTATTGACTTTGACTGGAGTGTATTGACTTTGACTGGAGTGTATTGACTTTGACTGGAGTGTATTGACTTTGACTGGAGTGTACTGACTTTGACTGGAGTGTATTGACTTTGACTGGAGTGTACTGACTTTGACTGGAGTGTATTGACTTTGACTGGAGTGTATTGACTTTGACTGGAGTGTATTGACTTTGACTGGAGTACTACGACACTACAATTTACACAAGTTTCTAATTTATTTTACCTAATTTTTCAAGTGCCAACAAATTGACCTTTGGAAAGTAGGATTTCTATTTTAGAGCTCTTTCATTAGTTAAAACAAATTAAATGCATTACAGAATATATTACTGGATATAAAATACACAAGCACAAACAGAAAATAAGTATTCATTTGCATGGGACTTGGGTAAAACCTTTGGAAAAAGATTATAACTCCAGTTTAATCTGGCATAAATAACCCTTTACTCGGCCCCTTTAGCACAGCATTATTGATGAAAGTTTTTTTCCTTTTGCATTGTGACCTAACTTCAACGTTTAAAGGTGGTTCTCTCTTTCAGATTACTTGACCGTGCTCCTACAGGCGCTCCTTTTATTGCCCTGTGCTTTATAGTCAGGTCAATTGATGCGGTGGGCTTTGCTGCTGCGATGACCGCTTCTTTTGCAATAACAGCAAAAATATTCCCGAACAATGTGGCAACTGTTTTGGTGAGTGTAGACGCCCCTTGTCTCGCTGGTATGTTGTTTTGACGTTTAAATCACGAGGAAAAAAACAGAAAAAGCATTCTAGTTTGAGTTGTTTTGTGTTTTCCTATTACTCCCAGTGTCAATAAAAATAATACCAGACAGGGATCCCACATCTGGCGTATTTTTAACAAGTTTTCCATGAAAAAGTAATGAAACGTTTAAAGAATGAAAGAAATAATGTGGTAACACAGCAAATTAAATATTTTGTGTGGATAATTTTCAATGCAGTCTGCCCCAATAAATGTTTAATTTTAGCCTTGTTCCATTTTTTTTTGTGATTCTACAGTCTGTTTTAAAGTGCATTGCGTACAATGTTGTATATAGTTGAGTCAAATTACTCGTATCAGTTTACCAATGTTTTCAATAATGTATAAGTGTGTCAGAATGACTCTTTCTTGTCTTGGAAAAATAGACGTTTACAGTAAACCTCCACATAATATACACACGTTCACGCAAGAAGGTTGAGGACACTTATGAACTAAATTGCTTGTATTTTAAAATTTTAACGTAAAATCACAACCAGACCTCTCCTTTCCACTGTGTTTCTATAGATAGTAGCCTGTGTGTGCAAAGCTGTTCACATGCTCTAAATGTGACGTGGAATTTATTTACTGAACTGGAACCTGCTATGCTGCTAAACAAAGATTGTAATTGCAATTTCAGGGTAGCTTGGAGATTTTTACAGGCCTTGGATTGATCCTGGGGCCACCTGTCGGAGGATGGTTTTACCAGTCATTTGGCTACGAAGTTCCATTTATGCTTCTTGGATGTTTCCTGTTAATTATGGTTCCCTTTAACATTTACGTCTTACCCACTATTGGTAAGTAGTTTGGAAATTTAAATAAAATTTGTTTTAAAAAAAAAGATCAGTTTGAAACTTTCTTTCCTGGTTCTGTTTTTTAGATGCAGATCCCTCCAAAGACTCATACTTTCGACTTCTTACTCATGTGAAAATAGTCCTGATCGGCAATGTGATCTTCACTCTGAGTGCAGGCTTGGGCTTCTTGGATGCCACATTGTCGCTCTTTGCAATGGACAAGGTACTTTCCATTGGAGTTGCAAATAAACATACAGGACAACTTTATAATCCCTGATGACAAATTTAAATATAGCAAGTTGTAATGACTACTGTTTTAAAGGTTGTCAGTCATCCAGGTCATCTTGAAGAAAGGTTTACCACAAAAGCATCTGGAGTCAGTTTTTAAGGTGAAGATGTTCTAATTCCAATTCTGGTAGGAGATCTGAGCTTAGCCGTTTAAATTAGAGAGGAAACATCTTCACCTTGAAAACTGAGTCCAGATGCCTTTGTGGTAAACCTTTCTTCAAGATGACCTGGATGACTGACAACCTTCACAGACACTACTGTTTAAACAAAAGTGACAGATACGGTTTGTTCTAGTTCAGTCTCTCCCCTGGTTACGTCGGCCTCATCATGCTTGGTTTGTCCTTACCTTACTGTCTGGCATCTCCTGTCTTGGGGTTTTTCACTGATAAATATCCTGTGAGTATAAAGCTGGCCAGATAAAAATGTGTGTTTTAAATAAACATTGGTTAACAGTATCTTCACTCTGTGCCCTTTAGGCCACCAGGAGTTGGTTTATGGTGATCGGAGGCATTACCACTGCACTGGGCTTCTGTCTGCTTAGTCCTGCTCCATTTCTGCACATGTCTGGGTGAGAAAAAGAATTTGTATTTAGATTTTTAAGTATTCAAGTTGGGTAAAGCCACTGGCATCTGAAACTTAGCCCCACACTCACAAGACCTATACTCAATATAAGCTCAGAGGTTTAGGTTTTATGCAATTTAAGAACAGAAATGCAGTCTTATCATCATTAAGTTTTCTACTTGTAAAATTCTATGCTACATTTATGCTATGGTACATAAATTGCATTATATGTTATTATGAATAATTCCATAATGTTCAAATGGTCAACAGTTGGCTAAGAAAAACAGATTGTGTTATTGATAGTTAAGGTAACAAGTCTGGATTATGAAGTGTTCCTTCAGTCACAGGTAATTTGTCAACTAAAGGTAATGGTTACTTAGCTACATATTCATGTCATTTATACACTTAGTATATATTTGCCCCAAAAGCCTTGAAAACCATTGGTCTAGGCATCAACACAGACCTACCACAATATAAGGAAACAGGGTTAACTGATTACACTAGCTGATATTACGTAAACAAAATGCCACTTTATGGTGAGTGCTCTTAAGAGTGTCGAAAACACTGAAGAATATTTGTCACAGTTGCCTTCAAATGTATAAAAAGGTAACCTATAAAAATAGCATTTTCACATTCACATTTTCTAATATTCGTATTACGGCTCTACATTGCTTTTTGTCCTACCTACCTTGTATATAATTAAATGGTAGGGGTGTGGGTCCCGACTCAACAAAAACATTACTACACCAGATATGAACTAGAACAGAGAACAACTGTCAAAATGCTCTGAGAATAATAAACCAAATGTAATTACAAATATGTACCCATCTCTGGTATTCATCGTGGTGTTTAGCAGGTCATATTTGGTCATATGTTTTCTTTTGTTTTTGCATGTGTAGCCCGCTGTGGCTGCTGGTCCTCATGCTCGGTGTAATTGGGTTTTCTCTCGGCATGACTATTCTCCCCACGTTCCCTGAGATCATCACATGTGCATAGTGAGTGGCTTCACATGTTGTTCTGCCACATTTATTGCCTTGAGTAAAATCTTCAGACTAGAACATAAAAGAAGAACTCTCTTACTAATATTCTTGTATATTCTTAAGTGATCATGGGTTTGAAGAAGGCCTAAGCACTTTGGGGATGGTGTCTGGTTTGTTTGGAGCAGTTTGGTCCTTTGGGTAAGACCAAAACAAAAGCACCTTATTTTTTTAAAACTAATTACAACTACTCTTAACGATGGTATTTCTTTGATATGTAATGACTGTCTAGGTAATACATTGTTTTATTTCCCCAGCATGTTTTACGGACCCATAGTTGGTGGTCTTATCACAGAACATCTAAGCTTTGAGTGGGCAGCTACAATACAAGGAGGGCTGTGCTTTTTGGCTGTAAGTATCACATGTCACGTCTTAAAGGCATACTTTAGTATTTTGTGAATGGGGCTTTATGAATAGTTAATGTATAACTTTCAGTAGCTAGTGGTCAAGATACTCACAGTTTGGAGAAGCAGTAACAAAACACAAAGACCATAAATGGGATGAGTTGTCCTCACTTTGTTTTCTGCTTTTCAGTTCTACACAAAAACTATACCAAGGGGGGGCAATTCATTGGTAAAAAAAACAAAACTGGTGTTACTTTTATCTGTTTTTGCTTCTTCTTATGTATATTTTTACTGTATTAGCTCTTCAAAGACCTCATGTGAAGTGCAATATCTCAGTTTACAATGTAAACTGCTGGTTACATACTGAGAAGCTTATGTTCACAGATTGTAGGCACAAAATGGATTTTCAGGCCAAGTTTTGACACTAGTACGTATTAACACTAACAGTTGGTGAGATGTGTAAAACTGTATTGTATTTATGGTAAAAAGAATGAAGTCTTATTCAGTGTTTAGTAAAAAATGCTTTTGTTTGTCTTTGTGTCCTCAGGCCTTTCTGCTCGGAGTATATTACATCTGTCAAAGACCTCTGCGGCAAAGGTAATTATTAACAATTAAACTAGATGTTGCAGTAGTAACTCAAATCTGTAGGTACTTTACTACTGTGAAGTTGTGCTGTAGTCAATACAACACTAACCAAAGGACAAAACATGTAAATACAAGTTAATTGTCACTTTTTTAGGATTGTTGAGGGAATATGTTATGGCTTTTGTCTTATAAGATAAAATAATTGGCCAACGCCTGCATTTGTTGATGTTTTTATTCAATCCTAATCATAATTTGGACAAGTACTTCAGTTGAACAGTAGCTGGTTAATTGAAAGCCTTTTTATGTTCAAGACCCAGGACACTTTGAGATTTGAAAAGATGCTTTAAGTAAATTTTGCTTATGTGTACATATTATAGTACATTAAAAATGTTTTTGTATTGACGGACCAAAACCTTTTAGAATGACATCTCATTAAGTACTAAAACATTACTAAAAACATGTGTTTGATCCAATACCTACAACATAAGTTGGTATAACACTGCCTCTTTGTTTTTAATTTTAGGCATCTAGTTGAACTCAGAAGACGAGCAGATGACAGCACTCCTCTTCTGAATGACCAATGCTCCGAGACACCCTAAAAAAAGCAATAATTAACAGAGACACTTGTTACGTTCGTCTCCTGTAGCTGCAGCAGTGATTGTAGTGTGGGTTTGTGCATATATTTAAATGGTAAAGGATTACTTTCATGTCTGAATTATTTAAATGGTGCTACATTTCAAGATGGATGTTATTTAGAAGAACACAGAACAGATTCTCAGAACATCCCTGACACCAGTGTGCCTTTTGTCGTGCAACAGTAGCATTAATGACAGTTGTCTCTATCACACGACTAAAAAAAACTGAAGGGGTGGTTCAGAAAAGAAGAGCAAATGACTGTTTTATAACTAAATGTTAAATAACACTGGTACTATTCTATGAAATTCTATTCTGTTTGAAAAAGCAGACCTCTTCTACATTGTGCCTTTTTGTAAGACATTTTGTCAGAGTTTGAATAAAACAAGTTAAAACATTGTGTATCTTTTAATATAATTACACATTTAAGTTTACATTTACTGCATAAATACATATCTACATTGAAAGTATTATTTTAAGAAGTTCTGACAAAATACACAAAGCCGCTGTTTTATTAATTGTGGACAAAGGCCATATAAAGACTTAAGTTCTATCACAGGTTAAAAAAATATTTGTAGCTAATTAGTAAAATACTAGTTTTAGCCTTTATTGCAACAAATAAAAAAGTAGCAAAAAGTGGAAAATAAAAATAGATTACAGTACAGAATAGAAGCATATATACATTTATAAAAATGTGTAAATCAATGAATAAAAATTACATATTTTGCAGTTTGTGTGAAAAAAAATAAAAATAAACAAGAGAAAGTAAATAGTTTATGTATTTATGTATCAGGCTCAAAGGCATCATTGGTCCGGCCGCTCGGTCTCTTTGGGAGAGGTCTGCCTGACGTTTTAACTCGACGCCTGCTGCTGCTGCTGCTCAAATCTGCAGCATCTGGATCTGAAGCTGTGGCCAGAGATGAAGACATGGATAATCCTGGCTTTTTCACTTTCTTCTTCTTTTTAGTTCTGTGAAAGAAAAATCTGATTTCAAATTTACATTTAATCATTGCCGGACACTTTTATCCAAAGCGACTTACATTAAACTTCTAATTACCAGTGTTACAGCTGGAACAGTGGAGGCAAGGTGGGTTAAGTGTCCTCCCCAAGGACACAACAACAGTATGAACTGTGGGGAGAGCGGGAATCGAACCCCCTACCTTCCGGTTGAAGGACCACCGCTCTACCACTGAGCCACTGCGCCCCAAATATCAAAATAATTTTTAGCCATTAAGAGACATTTTTAGTGGTACAGTCTTAATACTGGCTGAATTTTGTAAGTGATATGCCAAGTCTGTACTTTTGTTGCCATGGACACATTTACATTCGTGCCAAAAAAGGAAAAAAAGAAAACATGGTTTATAAATTGCATTTTTTTCAATGCCTTAGCAAACAGTTCTTTAATTTAATCCATGTCACCATACAACTGTGTGTTAAATTAATTTTCTTGTTCTAGAAGCTCAAAATAGCATCAAGATATTTAATAAAGACTAAAGAATAGATCAGTATTTTGGAGAAACCAGGCCTTATGAGTTAAATGAAAGTTAGGCAGGAGTATTGCATCAAGGCTGAACTTACTTGGTATTCGTCAGCTCTGGCTCTGTGTCCGATAGTGTTGGTTCAGAAAGAAACCTAAGATCCCCAGAAGAGCTAATGGCAGCAGAAACCTTGAAAGGTTGTGAAGCAAGAAGAAGATAAAACACCAGCCAGCCCAAGATCCCCATAACCCAAAATGTCAAATATATGCTTTTATTGTACTGTGGCTGATGCAAATACAAGCCATGATATATCATCTTTATATTTGTTTCAGCTGCATATGATGAAAGAACCGCTAAGGTAGGCATAACAAAGGTGTGTAGAAAACTATACCCTTCACCATAAGAAATTAAAATAGAGTTAAACCATTGCACTGATGTTTTCTTACTCTGGTTGGTGTCGACCTATCAGCTGTCCTTTCAGACAAAACTGTGTGAGCCTCTACACTTTGAGATGCCTCTTCATTGTAACCCCCTGCAACAAAATAGAATTGATCATTTGCCACTGTAATTTATTTTTTTAACAATATCACTAATGACTTACTTTCATCTGCCACATACGAAGCCAGAAAGTATCCCTGCTGCCCGTTGGAAAGGCGCCCAAACCACCAGTTTTCATTGTCCTTGTACAGCACTTGGATGACATCCCCACGGCGTACTGTGAGTTCATCAGAACGGTTTGCTTTGTAGTCGTAGAGTGCGACGACCTAGACAAGTGCATATAGAAAAATATTAACAAGAATAGCAACATAGACAGAGATTAGATTGGATTTGATTCAACTTTATAGTCACATGGTACAGAATATAGTTTGACTTAAAACAGTGACTTACAGAACTACAGATGGATATACAGTTGTATACAGTTGGATATGGGAAATTATCAAGATGGGACTTACCACTTGTTCAACTGGTGCAGCATCTGTCTCTGCACGGATCCCTGAAGAAAGCTGATCAGAAAGAGCCTGACGAAGTAAAAACATAATCTGAATGTTGTGGAAATATTTGACTCGTCCCAAATAGCAAATGAACTCTTACAGTAACATTAACAATGACAAAATATAAATAGTCTTACCCTTGGCCTGAAGTAGGAAGCTCCTCTTAGACGTTGACCGACTGGAGTAAAACCACCTGAAAGAGAAAACACTTTCTAAAGGTTTTCTCAACGCTAACACAATCAGTACTGTATATTTAAACTCACAGACACATGTGAAAATAACAAGAGGTCCTTCTGAGTCCCTCTGCACAGTGTACATGCTTCAGAATTACTGTATTAGCCACAATGTACTTAGCGACCGGTGGCTAGTGGGCAACACTAATACACATAAATATTTGACCTCTGTCGGAGAGCTAAGCACATTAGGTTAAAGTGAAACAATGTCATAAGCTCCTCACGGTTTTGTGTGCTGGTGGCCTGTGGGATAAGCTGCTCAGCCAGAGAACCAGAGAACTGCAGCTTAGAGTGTGGTGACAGAAGAGATGGAGGCGGTAACGAGGCATTAAATCCCATCTAGGAAAAAAGGAGTTGTACAGTATGTGTGTACATCATTCAATTTTTCATTTACAGAGCTCATTTTAATATTTTATAGGAATTATGGTAACACTTTTGAATAACTCACACTATTAAGCATTAGTTGAGTATTTATAAATTAATTAATTCCTGATTTATCATTTACAAAGACTTAATCCAACATTAATTAATTAATAATAATTAATAATCACTATTCAGTTATAAACATTGTAGGAAATGTTTTAGTCCTAACAATAAACTCATGTATAATTAAAGAAATAAATGATATTTCAGTGTCTATAAATAGATTATTAATACATATATTGTTAATTATGCATCTATTAATGCTTACCTACTGTTTTATTGTGTGAGTTACTAGAAGGTGTTACCAAAATTACAAAGCATAATATCATTGCGGAGAATTTAAAGGGACATACTAGATGCTATAGTATTATGCAAAGTATAATTTGCAATATTATATTTGCAATAATGGCGCTGTCTACCTAAGTGGAAAGTGTTGAAAAGCTGTTTCAAGTTGAGATCTCAATTATTTTGAAGCAACTTGTTAATGAGTATAATTATATGTATAAGCGAGACAGATCAAAAATATGTAACTGTTCTAGGATCCGTTAAGAAAGAGCAGGAGCTATTTTTTTTATTTTTTAATTTTTTAAATTGTAAGAATTACTGGTTTCTTAACATCAAGTGCATTTGATCTCTATATTTAATTTAGTTATAATGCTACAAACTTTACATTATAGCACTGGAAACAAGCCGACATTCTATGCTGCTTTCTAATGTTGTTACAAAATGTTCCCAACTGATATCTAGTTATAGATATAGCAGGATTAGATTTTACGTATATTACTTGTTAGGGTTAAAACAAAAGCAAAAAAGCACTCACCATTGTTGTATCTATTGTCAAGCCCCTTCCTGTATGAGTAAGCCCTCTTCTGTCTACTAGAAACATAGCAAGTAAAAATTGTCTTTGTAAATACTGTAAAGGCACTATGTCTGTTTATTTAAATTAATATATACCTTGCTCAAAAAGTAAACCAGAAGTTGAAGATCTTTGATGTGGTTCCTAAAATTGATTTTAAAAGTAAGTTGTAATGAATTGCTCGGAAGCACATTAAAGTATATTTTATGCTGTAGTGGGGTATTTACAAGCACTGAATTGAGCTGCTCCTCGACCGTCTGCATTCTCAGGGCAAGTCTTGTGGCTTGTGCAAACTGATCCATGGCCAAAGAAGAGACAGATGTATCCTGCAGGAGGGTCGAGTCTGGGGTGTTTCTGACAGAAGTTGCTCTGCTCATTCCTTTTATATTGTGCAACTCCAGCTGGGAAACTATAGCAACAAACAACGCAAATTAATTACATTAACTAAACACATCCCACAAAATACTGAGGGCATAGTTTCACTGCATTTGCATTATTTACTTATGGTTGCTGTTCACAAACATGAACTAACCTTTTGAGAACAAATAAATTATAAAAACCAATACCAGAGTAGTGTCTGTGCTGTGCACTGCTTTAATACCCTTTTTAGATGTTTTAATAACATTTCTGGCACATCCTGCAAGTGGCCTCAAAGCTGCTGCTTATACTAGCTCAACATTAACTGTCCTGTCATATACAGTATATTTGGAATAAATTTCATATGAACAAAAAAATAAAATAGATACAAAGAACAAAAATAATCATAGTCATAAAGAATTTTGGAATAATAACTTAGCTTTTATTTTGATTGTTTATTTAATAAAATTAACTTTATAAGGATCTGTGAAAAGGCTGTTTTTACATTTTTACAAGGCCCTCAATAGTAAGGCCCCAACCCCATCTCAGAGACCTAATAGTGCTGTACAGTCCTAACAGAACATTTTGTTCTCAAAATGCAGCATTACTAGTAATCCTACAGGGTTTCCAAAAGTATAACGGGAGGTAGAGCCTTCAGTTACCAAGCTTCTGTTTAATGGAATCAGCTCCCAGCTCATGTTAAAGACATACCGTATTTTCCGGACTATAAGTCGCACTTTTTTTCATAGTTTGGCTGGTCCTGCGACTTATAGTCAGGTGCGACTTATTTATCAATTTATTTGACATGAACCGATAAAAATTAACCGAGAGAAAATGAACCAATAGAAAACATTACCGTCTACAGCCACGAGAGGGCGCTCTATGCTGCTCAGTGCTCCTGTAGCCTACCACTGAAAACTGTTAACTGAAATATTAACTTAAAGACAACTGAGAAAGACTGAATGCAAACAAAATGCCACCAAAAAGAAAATCCTATTCTGCAGATTACAAACTGCAGATAGTAAAATATGCAGCCGAAACGGTAATCGAGCAGCAGAAAGAAAGTTTGGAGTGAGTGCTATGCGAATATGTAGCTAACTGTTAATGTGTTACGTTAACATACATATTCAGCCTGTTGTTCTGTGTACTATTGTGTACCATTAGCTGAATAACTTGCCTTGCCAGACTTGCCAGATTACCAATATCTGTTCTTGGTCTTGGATTTTAAATAAATGAAGTTAATATTTCAGTTAACAGTTTTCAGTTGTTTTCAGTGGTAGACTACAGGAGCACTGAGCGGCTGTAGACGGTAATGTTTTCTCTTGGTTCTAAATGAATGCGACTTATAGTCTGGTGCGACTTATATATGGTTTTTTCCTCGTCATGATGTATTTTTGGACTGATGCGACTTATACTCAGGTGCGACTTATAGTCCGAAAAATACGGTAGTCTCTACATTTAAGGTTAGACTTTCCTTTTGATAGGGCTTATGGTCAGGACATATAGATTAGTGGTGCTATTCTAGGCCTGGACGTTGTGGGAAGTATGACACACTAAACATCTGTCCTCTGACTCCGTCTGTTTTCATTCTTATTACAGCATAGTTTACATTTCTGCTTAGTTCATCACAAGTCATAAGTTCATAAGTTGTCTCTCTGTCCCACTCTCCTCTGGGGGAGTGGATACTGTTGCAGTCAGGCCATAGCTGTGCCCTATCTTTGATCTTGTCCCAACCATGGACATCTCTTCATATTCATTTGGACATATAATGGACTATTTCTCAATAACTGTGGTTCTCTTTTTTGAAGTTTCTCTTTTAACCGGCTGTTTTTTTTTTCCTCACACCCCGATGGAGGTCTAAGGACAGGGGATGTTGTCTAGTACTTTCTGCTTTCTGTATTTGTTAAGCCCTTTGAGGCAATCGTTATTGTGATGCTATATAAATAAAATTTAATTTTAAAAACACAAACCTTTGCGGTCAAACAGATACACATGGATAGGTTGGCCCTGACCAAATGCACAGAAGGCCACCATGTTTTCATGAGGGTGGAACGCCACGCTATGAAGAGCAGTGGCATAACAGAGCTCTGAGTAGACCGCTACCTGGTCGCCTAAAAAAACAGTCAAAACCAATGGTTTATTAAGGAACTAGACGTGCACTACAGAAACCTATTATATTCCTTATAAAGAAAATGCGTGATCCTCACCGGTCTCAGTATTCCAGACGTATGCCATCCCATCCTCACTGCCAGAGAAGATAAAGTTCCCACATGGTGTAAAAGTGCTGTAGATCCTCTCTTTGTAGTTTGTGGCACCAGTGTACTTCTTCACCACCAGACTAAGAGAGACAAACAGGGCAACAGGAAAGTGTTTACATTCACCTTTTAACTTTGTGTTTAAATTGTGTGGGAATAATATTTTAAATAGTTCAAGTATGTGTTAGTTTAGGCCTTAGTTGAGACTTAAAAATATTTGTTAACCTATTTTTGTCTTGCTACACATGTTGTCTTCCTACATTAAGTATTACATTAGAGAAATTTGCCCTTCACAGATAATAAGTATGTTGTGGAAGGTGCCTTCATAATCACATTCTCAAATCTATCATCCTCAGGACACTGTCTTTGGCGTGGATGAGCAGGCACCGGCCGTTTGGATGGAGCTGCAGCATGTTGATAGGAACCCCACGTAGATCAGTCTCATCAATTTTCTGTAAAGGCAACACAAACAATTCTTTTTGAATATACACGTTTTAGACATATACTTATAATTTGGCTAGATAATGTATTGTACGTAATGAAGATGATATCCCTTACCCTCTCAATACACCAGCGCTGACATGGCTGACGATAGGAACTGTCGTTTACCCAACTTTGCCAAACAATAATTGAGCCAGCATTGTCTGCAGAAAACATTCTCCTCCCTGAAACAAGAAGAAGAACATTGAAACAAGAACACAATATTGATGAGAGATATACATGTATAATTTATTCATACTAGGATTTGTTATCCAATACAGAACATAATAGAATAAAGTAAAAAAAGGATTAAAAAAGTTTTCAGAACAGAATTTTTCAGCTGAAACTTATAAAATCAAGTAAAAATAGTGGTTACATTACCTTCAGAGTCAAAACAAACAGTGTTGATGAAACTGCTTTGACCCACAAACTCTTGCAGTAGCTGTCCGTTAACATCGTCCACATCCACTCTCCAGACTCGTATCACACTGTCATAGCCCCCAGTGACCACCAGGTTTTGGGCTGTGGGGTGATACTGAGCACAGTACACAAACGAGGGATGGGGGAGCACCTTCTGGGCGTTTGGTGACAGCCTTGCAACGTTCCACTCTCTGTCAGAAATAAACAAACATGACACTTACACCCTCTAGTGGTTTAGTAATGTAATGCATAGATGCTGACCTGACAGTTCCATCAGAGGAAGCCGACAAAAGTCTTGTGTCATCTCTGGACCAGCAGAGATCATAGACTATTTTCAGATGGCCACTGAATGCAGCCAATACCTTGCCAGAAGGGACCTCATAAACTGTGGCAAAGGACCAGAATATTATTTAAAAAAATATATACAGTATACTCAGCAAGTTATCGTTTTAATCCCCCATTGCTTCACACATAGTATCACTTACCTACAACAGGAAAAGCATCTCTGTCAGCACAAGCAGCAGCCAGTATGGTCCCGGCGTTGGAGAAACGCACTGTGAAGCAGCCCATCTGACCGCCACGAAACGCCAACATAGGCTTATTAGGAATCCTACAAACCTGATAGAGCACAGTTGATGTAGTATAAGACAATTAAAATACTGTAGGCTTAATGAGCAATACCTTAAACTCCATAGACAGGAATGTACAGCACATTAATAAGTAAACTCTAAATCCAATCCCTTTTACTACTGGCTTTTAAAATCTCTGCCGACCTTGTAACCATTACTAACCTGACCAGGTAGACGACTCCATCTCAGTATCGGCGGTTTGTTGTCAAGAATCTGAGGCATGCTTCTCCTGGTCGCTTCATTTTGCAGCTCACTGTATGAGGTGCTGCCTCTCTCCTCTTGTAGCGCCATCATTGAACGAGTACAGGGGTCCACCTGAAAAACACATATAGTTTTAATATAGTCATTATCTATATTTTTTTTATTATATGCATGCAACAAGCAGCCAGACACTACTCACATGCTCAGGTAGTCTGATGCCTTTTACTGTGACATAAAGCGTGGATGAATATTTATGTCGGGGGTACTTTCTCCACCACTCGACCACTTCAATAGTTTTGGGCTGACGCTTTGCTCGAATTGGGGGACAGAAAAGTTGGAGGCGAAGTTTAGTGTCGATGTTCAGCACACCGTTTGTTCCAACAAGCTAGAGGAAAAATTAGACATAAATAAGAAAAAGAGGCAACAAACCCAAACAAATTATGACTTGGGTGATTATGTAACCTTTAGAAATGCCCATGCAATCTTTCTAAATCCTCGCTCGTGTTTTTCAACGTCAATGTTGGCTCTTGCTTCCTCCATACTTACAAAATCCAAGATCTAAATAAAACAAGATTGCAGTCCTTAAAACTATTAAAACTAACATTACAGAAAGTCAAAAGTTTGGGAAATGAGATGTGACTTACTTCAAAGAAAAGAATGACTCTGGGACTCTCCTCATTATTTTCCACAAAGGAACCAAAGCGTTCGTTGAAGATGATTTGCTCCTGCCACTCAGGGATAATTGATTTGTTCTTCTTGAAGTCATATGGTTGAGTCATGATGGGCAGAATATGATCAACATTTTCTCCTTCATAAAACGAGGAGACTGGTCGATGACTGCAAAAAAACCCAAAAAAGTCAGTATACACCAATTATGTTATGTATTTTAGGTATTGACAGCACACAAAATTATACTAAGCCACGTGCATAGGTTGTTGCTTCAATAATGTATTAAAAGAAACTAATAATGAACAGATGATAAAAGGTTAAAATTCCAATTCACAATTAAATGTAAAAATGTTTTAAAATCAAAAAATTATAAGATAGGTATAGATTGAAAAATACTATAAGGTGAGTCTTTGAATAAGCATTGTCATTCAATAATCCATTATGTTCTGTACAATAAGGAGCTACATAAGCTATACAAACAATAAGCCCTAAAATAATAACATTATTTCTAAACAATGAAGAGAATAAAAAACTAATGTAAAATGACAAAGTAATCATTCTTACCAGTCTTCTTTCTTTACGTACTGCCCCGTGATTTCATCCACAACATGGATCTTGACCATAGGGTGTGAGATGAGCAGGTCTGTCTTAAGGCGGTCCGTTTTGTGGACGTGCACTCCCAGGACAAGGCTGTTGTCAAAAGCTGGTTTCTGTGTTTCCTCTGTGGCCTCAATTTCATTCTCCTCTTTTACAACTAAAAATTAGAAAAAAAGAAACACTAAATTTTGCAGTCTCTTAAATGAATGAATAAAGTTGCCATGTTTTAAAGAACAACTGATTGTACGGTGTTTTTTCTTCTTCTTTTTCTTTTTGCCTTTAGTTTCTGTTTCATTTTCAACATTTTCGGGATTCGGGTCTGCCCATTCATCTTGATCCCTGGAGAAGGAATTTTATAAATATAGTTATCTAAACTAAAATATTATACAAATACTAGTACCCATGTATTAAGACAACTCAACTTAGTTACGTTTTATTTATTACAAAAACAAAACAAAAAAAAAAAATACATGTATTACTAGAGTACATTTACATTTACATTTATTCATTTAGCAGACGCTTTTATCCAAAGCGACTTACATTACATTACCAGTGTTACAGTCACTGGAGGCAAGGTGGGTTAAGTGTCTTGCCCAAGGACACAACGACAGTATGAACTGTGGGGAGAGTGGGAATCGAACCGCCTACCTTCCAGTTGAAAGACGACCGCTCTACCCACTGAGCTACTGCCACTGAGTAATAGGTGCCTGCTGTGTGCCCTGCAAATAAATATTCTCATGTACCCCACATAACTTGTATATGATATATTGTACCTACCCTATGTCAGAGTCTGCAAGGACAGATTTTAACTTCTTCTTTTTCTTCTTCCCAACATCATTGTTTAGTGTAACATTTTGAGAGACAGTGCTCTCATCTTCTGCTTTTGTAGTCCGTGCCTCTTCCTGTACAATCTGCTGCTGGT
The DNA here is from genome assembly GCA_024416835.2 of Perccottus glenii. Lineage (NCBI taxonomy): Eukaryota > Metazoa > Chordata > Actinopteri > Gobiiformes > Odontobutidae > Perccottus > Perccottus glenii. The sequence goes on along the minus strand of CM044565.2, from coordinate 21,907,583 downwards.
AATCAAGCAGCAGCCTATCCTCTGGAATCTCAAAGTGTCTTTCTTCAGTTTTGTTTTTATCTCCTTTGGCTTTCCCTTTCTTGCTTTTTTGCTTTTGTTCCTTTAAACCACTCACATTATCAGTCTCTAAAGTGACCTCAGATTTAGGAGCGTCCTTGTAACTGTCATTGTCAAGTGGAGGAAGAGCAGGCAGGTCCCTCTTTTCCTTTTTACTCTTCTTCTTGACTTTTAAGTCTTGAGTCTCCTCCTCATTGATACTGTTGTTGATATTGACCTTCTCAGATGTTTCTTTCTCTCTCCGTTTGTTTTTTGTAAAGCGAGGGCTGCCCTGTTCAGGGTCATATATGTTTTGAAGAATAGTCTCATCTTGGTCTGTGTCCTTTTCAAGGTGGAGGTTCTGCTTTAGATTTTGAAGCTAAAATAACACAAGAAAATAATAACAATTTGGTCCAATACAGTAAATAGACAAATAAAGATTTCAAGACCCTTACAATTGACTGAAAAAAAACAGGAAATACACATACCGCAATATTCTCCAGTACTTTGTCCTTTTTCTTCTTCTTTTTCGTTTTGTCTCCCTCAGTGTATTTCTTGAAGACTTCATTGAATCTTTCCCGGGTGTTGGCCCGGTCATCATGCTCACCTGTAAAAAGATACAAAAATATAATCAAAAGCCAAATTTCAATGCTACTCACAAAGGTAATTCAGCCTATAAAACAGTATATAACTACGTTATAAAAGCATATTAAAAAGAGGATTGCAGATAGATCATATCCAAACCTTATTTTTTTTAGGAAGGAATTAGCCAAACATTGAAATTGGAACAACGTATTGTTACTTACTTATTATCACTATATTATAACTACAGTACAGTAAAGTTGATCTTACCTGTCGGCATTCTTAGTCACTATGGCTCTCATTCTAACCCAAAAGAGGTGTCAGTACAGTGAGGGTTTCTTTCATTCTGTAAATAGAATTGTTGACAGATTACCTAAAAGCACCTCGGAAAAAGCGAAATTGCAGCATTTTTTAATTTTTAATTAGATTGACAAACCTTATTTTTTAAACGTGAATTATATTTTTTAAACATAAAAGGCGTAATGGTTTGTTTCTATCATTTGAGCTAAGCTAGCTAACTATAGCAGGGCAAAGACTTGTAGTAGCATGCTAAGCTAACAACAACTAGCGGTAAAAACACCAATCCAAGCGCACAGATGTACCGCCAGGCAACTTACCAATAAACGTAAGCTCTTAAACACCTCGCCAATAAATGCAAAAATACTCAAATTAAAAGCAGCTGGTGTTTGTATCTCTTTGCAGTGATTGGGACGCCCAACAACTTCACCAACAACGCTGCTTCAGTTTCCAGGGGCAACTACACAATGGGCGGAGTCCGATGAAGATGATCCTGACGTAACCATAGATTGTATAATAATTAGGACGGAGAGAGTAATGACCAGCACTTTTTTTCATAAGAAGTGAACATAAATAGGATGGAAGCTTATGAGTTGACCATTCTGTATTGACTGTAAATATTTTGTTTTACTCCCGTTTTAGTAGTACACAATTTATGAAACAAGAAGATAATATAAAGTGTAAGAACGAAAGATGTGTTCCCAATGTAATTTGTTATGTAAATAATTATTATACTATTTGTATAGTATTATTATACTATACACATACAATGTTCGCCAACACAAGCTGGAGGTACAGATATTAGATGCGCTTGCACACATTGAGGAAAACAGGCAGTTGTTCCAAAAAATGTAGCCCCTTTCTTCTACTCACTTCTGCTAACCCTTAATCACAACTACACAGTGGGGAATGATGCAGACTGTGGAGATTTCACGCAACAGACCATTCTTATAGAGTTGCATTTATTTTATTTACTATGTCAACAGATGAAGCTGAAAAACAAGGCAGAGGTTTGGCATAGTATTTGGACAGAAAAGGTTTATCTAATCTTACAACAAACATACTATTAGTAATTCTTAAATATCTAAGCAAATATATGATTGAATACAATGTTTTATGTTTATTTTTAATAAATTGTCTACACCTCCTTTTTGCTTTGTAAATAACTTCACAATATGAAAGCTACTGTCAGTGCAATTAATGCTTTATCTAAGTTACCATTCACGCAGCTAAAGCAAAGTCTTTGGGAAATATATTCCTCGGCAGCTTTAAAACAGTGATTGCTATCTTAAAAAGACAAAAATATTAATTAAATTAGAAAGAAACCTTAATCCTATAGCTTCCCTAGTGCAATCAGACAATGGCTCAAGCTATTCTTATTCCACAGTGACAAAACTGTGCTTGAAAAGTGCTTGTACAGCAAGAAATATTAGGAATAAGCAAAAGCATATGGTGGACATTTTGTAATTGTTAGAACTAGCATTTCAACAATTACAGAGGAAACAATTTTCACAGTTGATACACAGGTTTTGCAAACTATCACCATGGTCTACTCCTACTGGTTTTCTACTGAGTCAGAATTATTAGAAACCTGCAGTAAAGAAATGCTTATGTAAATAATTGTGCGACATACAAAGTGAACAGAGGCTGCATCCCTATTTAGAGGAAAAGCATTAACTTTACATGCTCCCAAAGAGGCTTGGAGGCAGCAAAATGGCTCCTATGTAGAAGAATGAGTCACAAGGAAAACAACGCTCTTCATCAGATCTGCAGGTGCTCAGATGACCTCTAAATCAGCATGGGGAGAAAAAAGATATTCAGATACTTTAACATATACGCTGGACCTTTAAAATGTTATTAAACATTTACCTGATGTCCAACTTCTGATTTAATAATATATAAGCCTGATACCAGACATTTTTTGGGCCTTTTTGTTTCCTAACAAAGAATACACAATGAAGTCTGTTTAATGTACTCACCTGCTCGTTGCTGTGTCTGTATTTCCTCCAGACCAGTGAGCGTTCGGAGAGACCGTCGTTCTTTAAAGGCCACAACAGGAACCACATCATCGTCATCGTTTAGCCCCAGCTGTGAAGGCTTAGTCACTATCGGCAGCTTCATGGAGTCTTCGATAGTGCCATTGTGCACAGGCTGCGTATTTTCCTTTGGTTGGGTTTCCTCTGAGATCCTCACCGCTACTGACTTCTGTGTTTAAAAGGATTTGTTTTGTTTTTTAGTTTATCACAGTCACACAATACAACAAATTTCTTCATTTATTTTAAAGAAAAGGTTTCTTGTACGATCGGAAACAGATAACTGAAGATGCTTGTGTGTGTGTGAAACTTCATTTTCATTACTAAAAGTTGAACAGAAAAGTAACCAACTCATTTGACCTCCTCAGGTGTGGTTACGTCCGTCAAGAGGTTCCAAAACTTTAGTCTTTGTTAAAATTTCTGACAAATAAGGCTCTGAAATCAGTTTATGATTCATAAATAGTAGTATGTATGTAATAGTTGTAGTAATTCTGTGGAAGTGGTACATCTCTAAATTAATCTTTTGACCCTTGATTATGAACCTTCGATTTGCATGGTTGTATTTAATATCAGTTTAGTCATGACCAGAATTTCAGAAGGTAAGTTGGAGCTGGTTGAGCATCATGAGACCCCAGCAGCAATGTACTTTTAAAAGATAAAAACAGAACAATGTTTTATTTTACCGTATCTGGAGAATCAGTTCTTCTGGTTCTGCGCATGATCTCCTCAAGCCGCTAAAAAAACAAAGCACAGATTTAGGAAAAGGCTTTTAGGCTTGGGGAGAAAATAATGTAATGTAATGTCTTAAAACACTATAAAATATGTATATTTTTTACCTTCTTTCTTGCTTGGCGTTCAGCCTCCTCTTTCTGTGCGAGTAGTTCTCTCTCTTGTTTGAGTTGCTCAGCTTTTGCTCTTTCTCTGGCTTGCTCCTCCTCTCTCTGCAAAAAACACATTTTCAGAATAGAAATAATACAAATAATAAATACATTGCTAATATGACCTATATTAGTCATATAAAGTTATAAACTACAAATTAGATACAACAATAAAGTATGATTCTGTTATAGCCATGGCACTTGTGTGTCTATGTCCCTCCTTGTGTTGCTGACCTGTTTCAGAAGAAGTTGTGCTTCCCTTAAAGCCTGAGCTCTCTCTTCATTAGCTCCTCTTTGCTCCTCTTCCTCCCTCCTTTTCTTCTCTTCGATGAGACGCTGAGCCTCGGCTTGTTGACGTGCTCGCTCATCTGCTCTCTTGCGCTCCAGCTCCTCGCGGCTTTTCCTAAACATGTAAAAAAGAAAAATACTATTTAACAAACACTGTTACCCTCTCTAGCTCCAGGCAGATGAACACTAACAATTCAAATAGCTGAGTGCTGTGAGTATGTGTAAAACCTTGCTTTACTTAAATGTCACTACAGTTGTGTTAAATTACAGTTTAATTATATTAGAGCATAATACAACTTGTAATATGTATGGTTAAAGAAGTAAGGGGGTTGAGACTTTTTCATAAAGAATATTGGTTTGTGTAGTCTATTTGAAACTGCTCTCATGATCAGCGGTACAAATTCCTGTTGGAAAACTTTCAAAAATGACAAAGACTGCTAGGTTTGCTGTGTTGGTCTTGTTGTATTCTTTGATTTGTTGCAGGAGGAAAACACAACAATGCATTTCATGTGATGTATGAGTCTCCCAAATTAGAATGTACTGCCATCGTTTTGAAAATGCACTCATTTTAGGAACAATTTCAAATTTCAAATAAAAACATATGAATAGGGACATACCCTGAGATAATTTAATATTGGTTTTCAGATTATTAGGACCTGTCTCTAAACAAATGGCTTGTTAAAGAGGAGTAAGTGATAAACCGGCAGATCTCTAGGGCATAATGTTAAACAACATTAAATGGCCTTATATTTATATTATCACTTAATGACTGAGTTTGAGCTCTGACCGCTCTGACTCCTCTCTCTGCAGCCGCTCCTGCTCCTCTCGTTCTCGTTGGAGACGGGCCTCTTTCCTCTTTTCGGCCAGGACTCGAGAGGCTTCCCCTGGGTCAGTGGTACCGGCCGGCGGCTTACAGGTGATTACAGGAGGCTGTGGAGCTGGACAAGGAGGCCCCTGTGAAGGACCTGAGGAAGGAACAAAGTCATGTACAATTTATTAATCAACATTTACTTAAGGGGTGCACGTGCCAGAGTGGTTAGCACTCTTGTCTCACAGCAAGAAGGTCGTGAGTTCAAAACCTGGTCAACTCGAGCAACCCCGGCCGGGGCAACTCAAACATCCTCCGACCAACTCCGTCCTTTCTGTGGGGAGTCTGCATGAGTTAACATGGGTTTTCTCGGCTTCCTCACATCGTCCAAACACATGCATTATTCAGGGCAACTGGCAAATCAAAGTGTCCTTAGTGAATGAATGTGAGAGTGAATGGTTGTCTGTCACTGTCTATGTCTACATGTCAGCCTGCTCCAGGGTGTACGTGTAATATCTTAAATGTTACAGATAATTTAAATATTGTCTTTAAATAAACATTTTGGGTTCAGCTACAGTTTTTGTACGTTGCATTTACTTACTTCCATCTGCAGATGTTGTGTTAATAGCTTGTGTTTCTGTGATGATGGGCAGGTTCGAGAATGAAGCACCTTTCTCTTGTTGACTTTCAGCAGACGTCCTGTTAGGCGTAGTGTTACCAGGAGAGGGGGCTTCACCACTATTACCAACATCTTCCTCAGGAACCGGCGGAGTTCGGGCGGCAGAGGCGTTGAATGTCGTCTGATTGATTTCCTGGGAGAGCTATCAACCCACAAAGAAGAGATGAGGGTGCCCCACTTTTTCATAATGCTTTACACAATGCATATTACACTCAAGGCCAGTGGACTAAATCTGGGAGGGGGGGGCTGTCGCTAGTCTTCATTAATTTGAGTTAACATGTTTTACCCACCGTTCTGGCGAAGGAGAAGATGTCCTACTTTCTTCTGCTAAAGCTGGTTTAACAGTGGGTTTAACTGCAGGTGATCTGCCATTTGATCCAATGTAACGGTTCTTTCTGTTAGTATTTTCTAGTTTGGCTGCTTTAACCTAAAACAAAAGAATACCCAGACAGTTGTTTTAAAATATGCTATAAAGAGCACACTAAATCCAACACTTTTACATAATTAGCATATAGTAGAAATAATGTGACAATTTGAAGAAGAGCATGAGATTTACCTCTGTCACTGTGATGCTTCTTGTGTGCACGTTTTTGGGGCTGGGGGCAGCAAAGGGCTTGTGCTGGACTGGGCCGGACTGCAGTTGGGGTTTGTGAGGGGTGGAGGTGGTGCTGGAGTGGAATGAAACTGCACGACGACAGACATGGACAACTAAAGCAACGTGTCATAATGTGATAACAATATGTGCAAATGGTGGACATCGGAAAAGATGAAAATGGATGTAGAAGAAGAAAGCATTGGTTAAAGATCCATTAAAGTGTTTAGTTAGTTAGTATTTAGTTCAAGGCTGTATATGAAGCGGGCTACACTGCCCTGATATTTCAAATGTAGTCCTGATATATTAACAAAGACACAGATACTATAACATTCTCAACATCTTTATCTAATGTAGAGTCCAACCCAGGACTAAATTAAGGACTAAACATGGACTAAACTGAACCAGAACTAACCATGGATAAATCTAACACTAAACCAGGACTACACTATTTCAACTAACACTGGACTAAAACCAGTCTAAAATAGGGCTAAACCAAGCAGGAAGTAGTCAGGACTCAATCCAGGACTAAGTCTAAGCCCATATGGAAGGACTAAACCACGACTAACTAAATGAACAATCCAGAACTAATGCAAGCTTAAACTGAGGATTTTTCAGGACTAATCGAAATAACTTTTAACCCAGGACTACAACAGGCCCACACCAGTTTTAAACCCGTGTTAAATTCAGGATTAATTCAGGCTAAAACATACTAATCTAGGAATAACACAGAAGAAAGAGTAAAATCACAATGGAATCTAAACCAAACCAGGACTAAACCAGGACATACAGGATTTTTAAGTATGCAACCCCAACCCTGTTTTGTGAAAATTTTTAAACTAAGTCATTACATTCTTTGAGTTACACAAGGCAGAGTACCTCGGTCTCCGCTCTGGCAGCCAGCGCTCTTGCTCCTGGCCAGATAGGAGCACGTGGGGGTGAGCAGGCGATTGACCAAGTTCTTCTCCCACATAGTCAGAGGTAAGCGACGTGGAACTGATGCATTGATTAGTATAAAGTTTTAAAGAGCAAGTAAGAACTGGAGATTAGAGGTGCCAATAAAATAAGATATGGTTAAGTTTGTTATTGGTTTGGAAGAATTAGAAAAGCAGAGATAGGAAAGACATTTATCAGTACTTACCATTAGTCTTGGTCAGTTTTCTTCCTCTGTTTTGACTGTTCTGTTGGGCTCTTTGGCTCTTCTCCAACGTCTTGCGCAGTGCAGTTTCATATCGGTCCTTAATTTAGAGAAAACAGACTTCAGTGTTTGTCACATTGGTCACCCCAGTCATGTGCAAATATCACTCTCACTCAAAATAAAATGAAAGTTTTTGGTTTAAACCCACTCTCTCCTCTTTTAGTCGTTGTTTGCGCTTTTCTTCGACAGCAGCCCGCCTCCTCTCCTCTTTCAGCCGCTGGTCCAAGAGCTTCTTCTTGCGCTCTTGCAGTTGTTGTTCATAATAACGCCTGGCTTTCTGCTCCCGCTCCAACCTGTCCAGCTCCCGAGAGGCTGCACCCAAACCAAGACAAGCCATGTATTATACTAACTCAGGACTAAAATATGCGCCGTCATACATTTTCATTAATAAAGTAATATATACAGAGACAAAACTACCAACTTTACAGGAATAAACCCAAGACTAAATGTAGGACTAAAAGAAGACTACACAGTAATTAGAACCAGGAATGAGACTAAATATCAGACTATTTCAGGACTAAACCCACAAATAAAACTGATCTGGACAGTTTTATATTTTGAATAAATGAATAGAAATCCTTTACTACCCTCCCTAATCATGGAGTTAAACAGAAAGAACCCCCAATACAGGAAGTATACAGGAAGTGTAAAGTAAACTAATACACCACCAAACCTAGGATCATATGGATTAAAACCAAAATTAATATAGGACTCAACTTGACAAAAAATGGTCTAGTCACGTTTTAAAAATTTTAAAAAGACATTTTTATCTTCAGGATCCAAACTAATTTAGAACTAAACCTACATACCAAGACTAAATGTGCACAAATCCTGCGATACAATTTTATCTTTCCTATCTCGCTAATCCATCCAATCCTAACCACAAGAATAAACCAGAACTAAACCCAGAACTAAACTTGGTCCAGTCCCATGTTTTAACACTATCTAAGTTTGCATACCAAATATCTTATGTTGCTCCTCTCGTCTTTCTCGTGCCGCTTTCAGTCTTTCATCAACATTTAGTCCATTTTGTCCTAAAGTAAGAAGATGTATTGTCAAGGGTTTCGAGGAATACATGTGATATTACCAACCATTTTACAATAACAATACAATCTGCAGGAAGGACTTTTTCTTCTGAATATCAATGATTGTCTGCTTCAGGATGTCTTCATTCATCTGGCCAAATATACTGACAGCAAAAAGTAGATAATGCAGTGGAACAACATATAAGCTGTAACTATACTTCAGAAAACAGGAGGGACATCAACCTGTAATGGCTCGTGGATTACCCGTGTTACCAAAATGGTCAGTCTTGTGGACAGACTGCCTTTAGTGCCGGTGGATTTGCTTTGACATTAACAAAAAAAATCAAAATGATATCTTTAGGCCAAACAAAAACATGGGCAACTGTTAATAAATACATAATAATAATAAATGCACAAAATCAGCAAATGTAACAAGAAATGCTTTCCACAGAAGAGTGGTTAGCATTAGCTGTGATGGCTTTAGGGGGAACTGCTAATGAAAGAGCCTTTATAAAGTGTCAGCATGTAAACGGCAGAGAGAACAAGCCAGCACCTGACCAGTGCTCTTTAACACGACTACAACAAGCTGATGAGTAATTCTCACAAGGAAATAATCACATGGATGTTTTCCTTAAGGGATATCAGTTTGTTGTTTATTCTCTATAATGCAGCTTCTGTCTGTAGCTCTTATATATCTATGACTATGGCAGGCAGGCTGAATCATGTATTGTAATGAAATACATACATATTCAACTCATGCGTCATCACAACAGAGAGATGATGTCCACTTGTTCTAGCTTCATAAGCAATGCAAATCTATGTGTCAGCAGAATTTAATGATAAAAGCGACTCACCTTTACCTCTTTCAAGTGGATTCGTCTTCCTTTGGCTCTCGATGGTACGTGTAGAGAGTGGTCCCTGCGATGGAGGGATGGCACTCTGCTTCTTCTGCACAGCCATGCTAGGCTATGAGCCTGGCGTACCGATGCTCTCACTAAACCCCCCTCCTCCTCCCCTTTCTCCTCCTCCTCCTCCTCCTCCTCCTCCTCCTCCTCGGTTGAATTGCTATTTTGAGATGCCTTGGGGTCTTCGCTGTCAGAGTGCGCTGAGTAGAGATCTGCCTTCTGCATCAGCTGCTTGTCCATCTGTGATTCTTAAACCGAAGCAAGAGAAAGGCAGGAGAACACATATTCCAGTCCACTTATAGATCGGTTTACTGGAAAGAAGACTATTATGGCCTAGGCTGTTTACATTGTATTGTCAGGAAACATTATTATCCTTTATTTTAACAGAATACTTTGATGTCCCTTTAACACTTTCACACTGAATCCTCCATGAAAATAGCCAATTGGGAGATTCTCTAACATCAGAAAGAAATACAGGCAAAACTGAATGCACCCTGTAAATAATTAATGACAGTGATAGAACAGTGACATGCATTTCCTGGACATTAACTTGCATTATTGACTGCAGTGGTTGTCTTTACTGTGGATTTTTTCCATAATTCTCACTTGATCTATGACATATTACCACTAGATGGAGGCATTCACTCTGTTCTGCTTCAACTGGGTTCACCTACGGTTGCTTCCTTTTCTTTGATATTCACTGTAGTGTTTATCACAGACTAACTATCAAGTCCATATCTTTAGTTAATACTTCAATAGATCCAAAGCTGTACTTTTACATTGTGAAAAGATAAAAAGCAGTGGAGACAATCTAAAATATATTTAGGCTATAAAAGTATAGGACAGTATAGTGTGTGATAACAGGCTCCTGTGAAGATAATCACGAGGGAGCAGATAGATAACACTACTTCTGTCAACAGAAAAGACCAGAAGGAGCACTGTTCTCTTCTTAATGGAGTTTGTGCCACACTTGTTTGCTCTGTATAAGCTACTAGGACATGTCTATAGCTACTTACCTGTTAGTTCTATGCACGAGACCGTCTGGTGAGAACACGTCCATTGATCTGAGAGTCATGAAAGTCAACTGTGTTTTTAGAGTCCAGTAGGGGGCATTAATGCAGCACTTTTAAAATGCCACACAATCAGTAAAATTCCCGTGGAGGTCTAAAAGCCAAGAGTTTTTGTATTGCGCTAAGGTTGATTCATATTTCATGGTTGCACAACAAGGTTTTAAATGAAAACCAAGACTAAATGTAATTTGACAGTCAGGATTTTTCTGTTGCACCAAAAGTCATCGGTTGCTCCAACTTTCTAACCCTCATTTGAAATTTTTAGATTGTTACACTTAAATATTACATGAAAAATGTTAAAATGAAATTAAGAAATACAACAACAACAAAGTGAAGCTTTTTATTTATCATTACCAGTGCGGTGAAGGTGAAGGAGGATTCTTTGCAGAGGTCAGGCTTGACTGTTTGTTCATCCTGTCAAGGAAGACAAGGAAGCACTTACACTTACATGTTTTTTTGTCACATCAAGTTTGTTTCAGGGGCAGTTTAACCAGTTTAAGGGCTGCTTGGAGCTCAACCACTAGATCCCCTACAGCAGACATGGCACACACTAAACCACTTTAATTATTTATTTATGTGTGTTAAATAATACACAGGATTCTGTATGCAGCATTAAGAAAAATTACGCTTTTAAAACATTGTAGCTTCCAATAATTACAATGCTATCTTCTGCTGTACAATATGCTTGGAGCTTATCCTAGCAGCTTTGGGTCTGAGGCAGGGTACACCCTGGACAGTGGCCAGTTAGTCGCAGGGTTAACATTTAGAGACAGACAACCATTTACTCACTAGGGACACTTTAGAATTTCCAATTAACCTGTACATGCATGTCTTTGGATGGTGGGAGGAAGCCGGAGTACCCGGAGAGAACCCACGGTAACACGTGGAGGACATGCAGACTCCTCACAGAAAGTCCGGAGTCGACCGAGAATGTTTGAGTCGGCTGGGTTTTGATCTCACGACCTTCTTGCTGTGAGGCAGGAGTGCTAACCACTGTTTACCGATATGTTCCATTTTGTTTAAATATATACTGCAACATTGGAACACATTTAGGCATCTGAAAAAAACCTTCTGGCTTCTTGTTACATAGGGAGGTAGATATGTAACACAGTCTTAAAGAGGATTGGGAATCTGGCCCAATGATAGAAGCCAGACTTTGCAGTTGCTGTTGAATTATATTTCTTTGTCTGTAGTCTTGGTCAGTCTGTACTTTTTACTTGCCAATGTTGCTTTCTATACATTTGTTTTTGCAAATATGTTTATGCTTTGACCTGACAGCTAAAAGGATAACAGTTTTTTTATTGCACATATATTTGTCAGTGATCTAACACTAACATCATGACAGAGGCACATGTTTAAACAATATTAGATAACAAACATTTGCTGTAATGTGCTGTAGTTTCTGGGCCATGATCCCATAGACCTATCTAAGTCATATTTCTAAACTCCAGCTATCATAACATTTCCCAATAACTGATTACTGTGAACAAATAGTACAAAACATGTACAATGATTAATGTGTGTTTTTCTGCAGTAAACTAAAAGAGTGTAGCAGTAAAAGCAAAGCTGTATATGTTATGTGCTTTTGGATTTGCCCCAGTTTTTGCGACCTGTCAGCGCTGGGAGATCTGCTGTTCATTTTTTGATTGCCTTCAGTCTTGAGAGGCACATACTTGCTAAAATGAAGCAAACGGCAAGAGGAGGGCAACAATGACAACCAAAGACCTATTTTACTGTCATTTATCAATTTTGTATTTTTGCTGTAATGATTTTAGAATTGCCTTTATATTGCCCTGCTCATTATCTTTTTTATAACATGGGCATTTAAACATTTTAAGAACAGACCAAAAGAAGAGGAAGTATCATATTTGCTAACTGTAAATGTTGTTAGCTTTGATTCTTATATCTTAATCTTGTCTTTAGTTTCTCTTATTAAGCCTTCATCTCATTACGTAACACAATGGCTAAGCTGAAAAAAACACAATTTTTGCTTGCCTTCATTTTTTTTATGATAAGACAATGTAGGCCAAGATTGACACATCTCTTCAAAAGTGATTTTATTAAAATTGACAGGAAGTGATAAATGTCTGACATTTCTGTTTATAATACACTCTTTTTTCAGTTAATTTCCTTCACATTCGAATAGAAAAAACATATTAAGGTTTTTATTGAGGTGGGGATGGGTCAGCGGGCTGAGCACCCATAATGCCGTCGATCCACTCGGTGTAATGGGAGATGACAGTGTAGATGCCAGGTTTTCGGAGTTGTCCACACTTCACTCCTCCGTTAGAAGTGATTCCCACAACGACACCTTTGAAGAGAAGAGGACCCCCAGAGTCGCCCTGCAAGAAGAATAAAATACATAAAATAAAACTTTTTCTGCACTGCTCAGTTTGCCCATGCAGCAGTTTAAGGAACAGGATGTATTGGAATTGGCTTCAAAGGAGATTTAAATGTCCATTTTTTAACAGAAAAATATCATGAGTGCTATTTTGAGGTAATTTTACACAATAGAAAATGGTTATAAATATGAAATAAGTCTCAACACTCACATCGCAGGTGTCCCATTTCTGCTGCCGTGTGCTCCCAGGTTTAGTGTAGACGTGGTGCGCACAGATCATGTTACTGGTGTATTTGATGCCAAAGTAGTCACTGCGTCCACACAACATGGGGTTCACCACTTCCGCCACCAGCTCCTTCAGTTTATCCGGTCTGGAGCCCAGGTTATCAGAGGCTCCCCAGCCAGCCGTGTCCACCTCTTCATTTGTGACAGGGTTCGTACCACCACTTCGTAAGAACTGCACCACTTTCACAGCGTCCGAGGCGTTGAATGGACGATCCAGCTGTGAATGTGACAGCAGACTCATTCAGACATTTACACAAAAACTAACAATTGGTTATTTAGAAAAGTGTATTTACCTTAATCAAAGCAATGTCATTATCAAAGTTTTCTGAGTTGTACAGCGGGTTATTGTGTAATTCCACAATGTCAAAGACTTGCTTTGTGAGCTCAGGTTCACTCAGGGAATGCATGCCCAACACCACCTTCCTTCCATTTACACTGGAGAAACAACCAAAGTATTCAAGTGAATTTAAATGTGATTAAACAAGTAGCTGTTAAGTGAGCTGCAGCTACTTACAGTATATTTTTCAATGCAAGTTTATGTCATACTTGTAGCTAATGCAATCCATTTTGGACATTGTTGCTGTTTTAGTGGAACAAAAAGCTTAAGAATAACTAAGCAGGAATCAACACATATGTTATTTTGGACCCCCAAAAATACAAAAATGAGCATGACAAGAGCGGGATCTGAAACAGAAAGTAATCTCAGGAGCAATTCCTGGGGAACATGAAATATCCACAAAAATCATTGTTTTACTTTAGCTGCTTTAAAAAAATGCAGCTAAACATTTAACATAGTGCTAAATAAAAGATCTAAAAGTCTGGTGCACTAACCATGTGCATATGTGTTAAAGTATTCATTTTTCTACACATGCTGGATTTTTCTCACCCATTTGAGAAACAGTGCACTGCGGTCATGACCCACTGATCTGCAACAACGAAGCCCCCGCATGTATGCTTCATCCCTTCTCCTTCTGGGAGCTGGATGGACGCCATGTAGGGACGGGAGTGAGGCGCTGCTTCTTGGCCGCCTATTATTCCCTCACCTGCACAAAAACATACAAAACAGATGAAAAGACCAAGACTTTTACTTAGGTTAACAGTACCATGGCAAGTTACAGTTACAGTACCATGGCAAACTAAACATCACCCGGGACAGGACCTCAGTATTTATAAGAATGCTATGGTAGAAATCTATTTATTAAGAAAATACAGAGAAAAGTGGCATTTATAAGATCACAACTTAATCTGGTCTATTATTCATATTAGATACATTTAGAGCTGTGTTACTGGTGCAACAATAGTGGTCAGATGAAAGTCATTTAATTATAGATTTTAATTTCACTAATGTTTTAGACATGATACTGGCTACAGCCTTGCATGTTTCTTTTGACTTATTAGACATTTAGTTAACTATATTAATATAAGTATAAATAAGTTTTGAATTATAAAAACATGTTTCTGACTGTAAGAAAGAGCAAAATGTGGCCCTATACACTTTTTTAAAGAGTAAAAATATTAAGTAAAAAATCCAATGTTGCCCAAAAAGCAAGTATTTTCTCGGTACATGCAGGTAATCTAACATGTAGGAACAGTTCACTCAAAACATTACTGCATTGCACGTAACAAAGCTCTTTAGAAACAATACCTTGAATGGTGCTATAAAATACTGTGATACACAATAGAAATGATCAGTATAAACTTACTCTGTGAGATGAGGGCAAAAAGAAAAACTGCAGCCAAGCACGTCTCTCACAGACCCCATCGTGTTGAACTGAACCCAGCGCTGCTGCTGCTGTGGGGTTTTTAAAGGCCTCCACCAAAAAAGAGGAAACATTCATCATAATGATATGGAGCAGGATTCAAGTGGGAGTTTGACTATGTCCCTGTTTCCTGAAGACAAAAACAGGAAAACACACCGCCTGCTTCCATAGTGCAACTGTTGTTTTCACCATCTTTCAACATCAATTCATGTCTGTTCAATCAAATGACCCCAAAGAGAAAGTGTATGTTTTTGTTGGATACTTTAATGACAAGCAGAGTTACATAACAACATTTGGATGACCTCTTCTGTCCCACCCAAACTCCACAGAACACCTAACACTGACAGTAAAAGACAATCTGTTCAGCAGGGAAAAATGCTGACAAAGACATAGTTATGTAACATTTTCTTTTCTTTTTTTTTCCATATAGAAACAAGCCTAAAAAACAACCAGCCATGTCATAACATAACATTTGACAAATGCAAAAACAAAACAATGACTTAAACACAATATTCAACCACATTAACAACAGTGTGACATTCAAATGTTTCATGTGAATAGGTTTGGATATTTAATTTCCAAATTACATGTTGTTTTTTCAAATTTGAAAAGTGAGATCTCCTCTGCTTCACACACAGCATTAGTATCTGCATGGTTGGTCTCCATTCAGGTTTATAGTGTACACTTATCTACCTGACTTTGTAACAAAACGCCAGGATGAACCTATATGAATATAATCTCCATCTTTGGGACTTTGAAGTTCTCTGAACAAGACCTGACACACACAAGTTCATTGTGGCACCTATAAAAAGTTGAATCCCTGTACATGTAGACTTTATAAATTCTCCCAAGAAGAGAAGACTTTCAGTGCTTTCTTTCTTGTGCTCTGCTGCCCTCTGCTGTAAAAGTATTGCTAATTCTTTTGGACAAGCTTCATTCTGAAACACTAACATGCATCGAGAGACGTCAACACTACACCTTTAGTATCTCTAGTTGTGACGATAATAAAGTCAGCGTGGAAAACAAAGGTAGCTGTTCTCAAAATCTTCATTGTAATTATCCACAGACAGAGCTCATGTAACGGCCTTGAGGAAAGAAAAGGAGTTTTATATTTATATTTTATATTTGCTGATGCTTTCCACATTTTAAAGCCTCTGTGTGTAGCCTACCTGCTGTATTAATTTTGACATAAAAACCCAATAAAGTCTCCACAGTTTAATGTTTATTACCCATACCTCCAATCATGTCAACTTAAAAGTATAGTATACAGAGAGAACATTTATAGAGGGTCATGTTATGTATTTAAAAAATCAATATCTGTCTGACTTCATTTCAACATTTTACTTTTTTGTTTTCATTTGAGGGCCTTTTTAAATGTGAGGCTCTCAGCCAATCACAGCTCACAAAAGATTAAAATACAACTTTGTGACAGGTTCATCCCAGAGCCATCTCCCTTAGATTTAACTTGAATTTAAACTCCACTCACTCAAGAGCACCAAAGGAGGGGACAAGGGATGGGCCAACGCTTAATTAAAAAATCAAAGTGCAAAGTATGCTATTAAAATGTTTATTAGTGGACGCTAAACTTGACTTTTGTATTTGATGTAATCCCATGGTATGCTAGTCTTCTATTGTCAATTCTTTGCTCTTGCTCTCCCTTGTGTCCCATTGTGTTCCCTGTTTACATCACTACGTAACAGCAAACCTAGTTAAATCAGAGCTTTTCAGAGATAAAAGACTATTGCTCTAAGACTGTGCTTTTTTCTGAATGATAAAGACTAGAGATCCTCTGTTGTAGGCCAAAAGGGAATATTTAAATCATACCTTTTTATTATGATGCACTACAAAGCCTTGATTCTGATTAACTCAGCAGTGAACCATATCAGATCTTGAGTTGTTTCCATGGACACCACAACTACACCTGTAGGCGGGAGCAAGCGGCAGCGGCCCACCCAGCAGGTACGCTCCCTGTGTGTGGTCTGGCACCGAACCAGTTATCAGTCATTTTTCACATTATGGATCTAAATGTTTCATTACCGCCTCTCCCTCCCTCTCTCTCTCTTTCGTTCTCTGTCTGGGCCGGTGTCTCTCGTCCCTCGCTCTCCCGCTCAGGTCTCGTCTCATTCCCAGACGATGAGTCAGCCGCTGACTGTCAGTGTGCGTCTGGCAGCCACTCCGTCAATCAATCAGTCACTGCCTCTCTGTTGTTTCTGAATTTAATATGTCTTTGATTTATGTCTTTTTGTTTTCTTCTCCATTATAGCATTAACCTTCTGTATCCAAAGAGGAACGCATAATCTATTTCTATTCATCTGATTTTCACAAGTAGTAATCCAAATGTACACAGTGATATAATACTGGAGTGTCTTTTCTTAATATGACAATTATCAAGATGCATGTAAATGTCCTGGGATTTCCCCAATAATGTGATTCATAACCAGACTATTGCTGCATGTAAATAAACTTTGCTGTTAACTAAATTGTTTGTGGGTTAAGTCTCTGATGATAAGTTTAAAAGACAAAGGACGGTCATAGTTGTACAGAAGCTAATCGCCTTTTTTGACCTCATTGTGTTTATGTGCTTTTAACTGTCAAAGTTAAAGTGTTAACATTGCTATTCGGAAATTATGATTATATAGTAATATGTCCTTGTCACAAACCAGGTTGAACGCTGGCTCTCGTTTTCTCTTTTTGACAAAGGCATTTAAATACTAAGCCCACATAGATTCTTCATTAGCCTGAGTATGACCTAGCTGTGCATGCAAACACCGTGACTGTTCTTGAAGGGAAGATATACATAAAGATAAGATTTCATTCTTTGCAAGATTCTTAGAGTGAGATCCAAGTTCTGTGAAAAATTGTCTAAACTTGTAAACCTTAATGAAGCCAATAAATACTGTATAAAGGTTGTTCCAATGTCCTTTATTTGCAGAGCAAAACCACAAACAACCAAACTAACTTACTTACATGGACAATAAATCTTGGTTAAATGATGGTTGGTCAAATCTTGCAAATGCAAATTGCAAATGGTTACTGAGAAGTATTAGAGGCTTAATTATGTATTATGCATTAGTCACAGTTTTTCTTTTACCAAGCTACAGTACAATACAGTATCAAATAGGGGTGTCAAACTCATTTTAGTTTAGGGACAGAGCCCAGTTTGATCTAAAGTAGATTCAAAAACAGAATAACCTATAACTAATGACAACTCCAATTTTTCTCTAGTGCAAAGTAACTAAAAAAGGAAAATGTTGGTAAAAGCCTTTAGATATGTTGTTTCCACAAACTTACCCTCACAATATGGCTATTTTTTCTAGCAATAACGTAATCATGCTTTAGTTTGACCATTAAATAACTATTTAAAAATATGCTGCCATACAAAATTGAATAATCTTCAAATATATCTAACTAGTTGTTTTAGGGGGTTTCTACCAATATATTCAATTTATCCAATATATTCTAGGTTTCTAGCAATATTTCTTCCAAGGGGGTTTCTATCTATCTTTTCAGTTTTTAAACTCCACAAGAAAAAAGCTCCACAGGTTTTTCCACATTTTCTCATTGTTGGTGTGACATGAAGGAAGGTGTACCATGTTTTTAACTTTTGGGAACTTTTCATGTGGCTCTTGAAATGAGGTGGATTTCAATGTCCATTATCAAAATCTTTAGTCTTTGTACAAGTATTTACTTTTGTTCTTGGGGTCCAAATCTTGATTGTTTGGTTGATTGACATTTCACTGGCTGCTTTTTGTCTGTTTTCCAGCATCGCTTGTCTTTTGTGGTCTTCAGTTTCCTGGCTTCTCTCCAGTGAAGGGGAATTACAGCTAAACTCGTCTAATCTTTGGTGTTTCCTCTGTGAGCGCAAGCCCCTCTGATTTCTGATGGGAGCTGCTGTTCCGAAGGGCCTCCACCGCGACATACTCTTTAACTGTAATCTGCTTAATCTCACGTATTACTGCAGCCTGTCGTCCCATACATCACAATGCACCCCTCCAAACCATTTATGAAGGTACAATAGATGGAAAAATTGTGTGCGTTTTCTCATCAACATTAAATCAGGAGTTGCTGAAAGGCTGCCAAACAACAATTTACATTCATATTTGTTTAGATACATGCAGCACTAAATATGACAAAAATCTGTTTGAAGATGTTTGACTAGAAAACACTTCAAATTCATCCTCCTCCTCCATCGATTTGGTGACAAAAAGGGACAAAGGAGAGCTTTTTTCATGTTCCATTTCCATTGTTTTATACCTATCACTTTTACAGTTTTATAGTTATTTAGATTTAGTTTTGACTTGCAGGGAGCAAACATCAGTCCATACCAATCACTGGGTCATGTGCCATAACTAATGTCAATTCGAGCATTGTCAGTAAACCTTTGTTTTGCAGATATTACGACTTGTTTGGATGGATTAGCACTAATGTTTTGTGCTTACCACTTTTACGTTTTTACATTTTTTGTTTGAGGCAACTACACCTTATGATCGAGCAACTTTTTGAACAGGCAAATTCACTTCTGCTTGATTGCTGGTCCAGGAATATAGTACATTTTTTCATTGATTTACTTTATGATTCTGATGACAGGTACAAAATGTTAAAATCTTAGCATTAGAGTGGATTTTAAGTGGGTTTAAGTCAAACCCGACCCATGCTTGTTTGTGACCACATGTGACTTTCTTCCAAACCACTTTCCCATCCAACTCTGAATCCTCTAATCTAACGCTGTTTGTCAATGTGTCTTCTGTATTTGAATAATTGTGTGTGTGACCTGCCAGGTTCTGCAGCCAGCGTTTAGCGGAAAATGAGACATGTTTGAATTCGCCTTTGACTGTGTGAAATCCAGCCGCTTCTTTTCTCAGGAGCATTAAATGTGCACAAGCGTTTGCATTATTCTCCATAAAGCTGTAGGTTATGCGTCTAAGACACTGCGTTTCCCAAGACCGTGCTCAAGCTGCTAAAGCTGACGTTACGTTTTCCTGACGGTGGTCTCCGGAGGAATCGGCGGGAGATTCCAGGTTTCCCACATGGCTCCTTGATCCATCTGACTCCTTCTGGCCTCGCCCATAAGCTGCCTATTGTCCCCATCTGCGCACAGCCTTCACCTTGTTTGTTCATCCTGACAGCGCCGGGTGAGAACGTAGCACAGTCCCACAACAATAAAATACACTGTCCACATTTCCACTGCTGTAAAGATATAAAGAGGAGACTTAGAGACACATTAAAAAGAAGACAATAAGTGTTCTTATGTTCGTCAAGCCTCCAATGCAAATGTCTTAAGACTAAATCATCTGTAAATATCTAAGTCCTTAACACTGAAGAGCACTTAGGCTTTCATACTAATGCCTTAATGCAGTTGTGTTTCTGAGAAAAGCTAAAGTTGACTGTCTAGAAAAAAATATTTTTGATAGTAGTTAATATAATAGATAATAGTTTTGATTTGGTTTAGATTTATTTAAAATTACAATCATTTTTCATGTATTAAATTAAACAAAACAATGATAACAAGCACTGTATATAATTTATAGCTGCCTAATTTTTATTTACGTGTACATAAGCACTTGTATGTCATTTACAAACCATGTTAAAAACAAATAAATGAAAAATGAATATCAATATTCACAATTATTTAAAATTAGTGTTGAGGAGCAAAGGTAATAACCAGTGTATAAATCAACGTTTATGTAAACATACAGTTTAGATTTTTAGGTTTTGGCTATTGGCTCAAGAATTCCACAAAGGTCAAATAATAATCCTCCTTTTTCAGCAAACATTATCTGACTTGTTTAATGACCAGGAATCACACCCTTGACTCGCTCTCTTTTCTTTTTCTGTCTCAGGCTGAGATGAAATAAATCCTTATGAGGGTGGGGACAAACGAGTTCCTGTGTTGTAGGGCATTAATCTTAGGTTAGATCAGAAATCAGATCAGTAAAATGGATGGTCGTTGTTCGACTAATTTCATGAGTAAATATTAACAATGCCTCAACATCTATTGATAAAAAGCTTATAAAATTGAAGACAAATGAGGAAACTAGAGACAAACAAGCAGATAGAGGGAACGATGTAGGCCTAAACCAGGTCTGAACATGTTGTGAAAGTGAGGTTTGTAGACGCTGTAATTTATTCAGATTCAGATCGCTTTGGCAGATTGTGGGACCACCGGCGTTTTAGCTCACGTGAACCTGGTCCAAACTCCACCGGGTGAAGACAGAAATGCTGTGTTTTACTACAGGGAGCTCTGTCAGACACCACTGTGTGTTTGGATAATGAACGTGTGCCGTAGCCCCGAGGAGCTCAGAGGGCAGCTATCACCGTTTAACACGATCGATCAACTCTGGAAGCTGTCAGGATTTAAATTCTCACTGTGTCTGACTTTATTTTTTTTGTTGTTTTACTTTAAGGTCAACGTGAACTGCTCTTCTGGCCTACTTGACATTTTCCTCAGGCACTGCCCAGTTACATCTCAATACATGATAGGTTTGTCTTCTTAGAAACAAAAGTCCTCAGTCAGCCTCTGTACTTTTTGTCGATTAAAATGCTCTTTGTCATGTGTCCTCCTCACTTAGTCCCTTT
The DNA here is from genome assembly GCA_024416835.2 of Perccottus glenii. Taxonomy (NCBI): domain Eukaryota; kingdom Metazoa; phylum Chordata; class Actinopteri; order Gobiiformes; family Odontobutidae; genus Perccottus; species Perccottus glenii. Next base: position 21,886,230 of record CM044565.2, on the reverse strand, counting down.
GCTCTAAATTACACACAGTCCGATGGTGACAGTTTATCTTTAATGATCTTTTCTTTGAAGTGTCGGATGCAGATGTGAGACAATCAAAGCGGCGTAGGGTCATGAAGAGGCGCTGACCCGTCCAAGCATTTTCACACAAGAGTGGGAGTCACTCAGCAGGGACAGACACTCGCTGGAATTTAAGAGACCTGAGCTACTGAAGTCTGCTCTTTCAACCCCTTTGGCCCCACACAGTCACAATGCTGTCCACTTATTGGAGAGAATATGGTTTACCACAATACACGCCAAAGTGGTTGTCGGAGAGTCCGTAGGGGCAAATTGGCTGCACATCTCCGTCAGTCTACCCCAGGGCAGCTGTGGCTACAAAACAGTAGCTTACCACCACCAGTGTGCGACTGTGGAGTGAATGAATAAGGGATATGTAAAGTGTCTTCAGGTATGTTAAAAAGCGCAATATACGTACTATCCATTATTTTAATCAAGAGAAAAGTATGACATAAATGTTACGCGTAAAGTTGTTTCTGAGGAGAAGTAAGGAAATAAGCCACTGTGGATTAACTTTCTGTCAGTTTTTTGCAGATTGTTGCATTTTGATGTTAAGAAAAAGAGTAACGAAGAGCAGCAGTTGCTAACCTCAAACAACTATCTAATTAGACACTGACAACAACACTAATCTACTGAGCTAACAAACATCTATATGGCTACTGGAAAGTAAAAAAACATCATTATCTGCTGTGTTTTCACCTGCTCCACTATTGTTTGAACCCATTAACACAGCACACTCTTCCTGTTCTCTTTTCTGATTTGATAAGCGAGGACTGAGCAAAATAAGTAGAAGCAACACTGATTTACAACTAAAGTGACCATATTCCAGATGTTATCAAATGTTGTTCTGAGATTGGTCGCCACTTCAGCAATGATAGCACTGCGTTGAGTTCTCTCAGATTTGTGTTGCCTTGTTCGGGTCTTGTGGAATCTTGCTTTGGAAATGAATGTTGGCTGCTTTAGTCTTATTTGGCATTCGGCGTGAATCTGCCCTAATACTGATTCCTGTTTGAGCATAAAGCTAGACTAAACAAAACAAATGCCTGATAGGCTTGGCTCATTGACAGTTTCCTCTGTTTCTTGACAAATCTTTGAGCTTTGACAGGTATCTTTAAGCTAGTATCATTCGCTCTGGACCCATTTACAACCACACCAACGAAAACAAAATGCAGAACCTGAAGTATCCCTGCTATCACTCACGAGACAGCCATCTCTTTCATTTTCACAAGAGTAAACCCCTAGGGATTCTGCTGCTAATTTGTTAAACACAGTTACAGTTGTCAAGGTAGAATCTCTCCATTCTGCACACTTTACTCTGATGTTTATGTTGGAAGTGGTTAATTCCTTTGCCTGCGGTGTATTTTGGCTAGACAGGACCAATTGTCAATAACGGTCACCCACAGAGCACAGGAAGAAACGAGCCCATCTGCCTTTGCTTGTCGTGTAATTAGCACTAAAACAAAATGCTTTGTGTTGAAATGGAGACTGGCATCCCTGCCAAGCTCACATAGCCTCACTGCCCACAAAAAACACCAATGGGTGGCATAAAAGAACACAATTGCCCTGTTCCCATTCAGAGGTGTGTGCAAATACTGTGGATTTAAAGACAAAGGAAATATTACAGGCTAATTAAAATGTCTAAACTGAGCCACTCTACGATGTGGTCTCCTGTTGGGTGTGGGGTTGTAATATCCACCTGTTCGCCAGAGGGCTCAGCACTAAACAGCACCATCTAAACTGCTAACAGATATATGTGAATATTGAAGACACTAAAAAAACAACAGCGCCATTGTGCTGCAGTCTGACATTGTATTTCTCTGCAGTGTATTTTACTAATGGAAGTGATAAAAACAACTCTCTAAGTGGCCTCCTATTGGAGCAAAACCGTGCTGGATCTAAGCTGCTGTTGTTGGTTGGTGGTGGTGTTGAGACAATGGTTACTAGAGCTTTAACTATCAACTAACAATGTAATGCAATTTATGAGAACACACCAAACTGAAGCATCCCACTACCTAAACTGAAAAAAACAGCCATCATCATTATTTTTAAAGTCCATAAGCCGTGATTAAAACCTCTGTTTTGTTTGTCAAATGCTTTAATTGCAATGTATCCTGTGTTTCACACCTTAAAGAGCCTGTTTACTTAATTCTTGTCAGAGCCTGTCAACAAGAACAGGAAACTCTTCACTTGAAGTCTTTACCCTACGTTTTAGACTCCTTTCGGCTGTGCCTCATTTGATTTATGGGACTGTTCAGGGATTACAGGTTATTTGCATATACACTGAGATTCAGTAATGAGAAGACCTGTAATGGCAAAAAGTTGTGTTGTCTTACCTCAACAACAAAAGAACAAAATGTCTATTGTGTTGTTCCAGCTTTAGAGACTGTATTTCCCTGAGGGCCTAAAATCATTATTTCTTAAACTAGTGGCTGGCTAGGCATGTGGCCAAGTTATATTTGCATTTATTTATTCAGGTTAAAACTAATTAAGATTAAGAATCTCTTTTACAATAGCACTCTTTATACAGAAGAATTGGAATACTTGGTTCATATGTTGACTGTTTTTATCACCTTTTTCAGTTCAGTTCCAGTTTGTGCTTTTTGGGTGCACATTACTAACTATGCAGGCTTTAGCTCTAGATAACTTTGACCTCCATGCTTCAGTCTTGGTCCTTCTTCCTTTTTCTTCCATAAATAAAGCTATCACTCCTGGCTCCCTAAAACGGAGTCAGCTGACTTTTGCAGGGCCATCTGATTAAGTCTAAATTGTCAAAGCATGTTAATCTGTTCTAAACTGTAGACAATTCCCAAAACATAAAATAATAGAAGCCTTATAAAATGCTTTAGCACAGTTATGCTTTGTCATTAAAGTCTAATTTATGTCTGAGTCATTAAATCCCTGCACATAGCCAGGTGACGTAAATGAGCAGCCTGAAGCTTGTTTGCATTCGCCCCAAAAACAACTGCTCAGAGTTACCAACTCTGAAGTCAACACTGAGACTCTGTGAGTGACGTCTCCTAACCAAGTGACTTTTAAGAGCTTTTTTTTTTTCCACGGCTCTTTCTTTAAAGCGTCCCATCAGTCAGCGAGGCGGGCGGCTTGTTTAAACAGTCGCTGGGGCTCTTTGATTCTCTCCCTCGTGTTATTTTTGAATCTCCAGACTCGACGTTGCATCACTTCCCTCTCAGGTGGACTCAGAATAAAGGTGTCACTCATATGTTGTTTTTCTGAACAGCATTGACAAAGGCTAGTTCTAACTCCATTAGTAGTTACCCAAGATGACATCAGCTGAAAAAAAAGTGTAGAGACGGGGCTTTTTCTTTGAACTGACCACTTTTTAAATGTCTCAGTTTTGTTTTGTTTCAGTGTATTCAATTAATTTAAAACATGTAAACTGTATTGTATGTTATTGTATGTTATTGTATGTTATTGTATGTTATTTTATTTAATGCCACTTCACAATTGAAACAACTCCAGACAAAAAATTAAACAAGCAAAGCAGCCTTACAATTCACCAGTGTTACAGCTGGAACACCACTGGAGGCAAGGTGGGTTAAATGTCTTGCCCAAGGACACAACGACAGTATGAACTGTGGGGAGAGCGGGAATCGAACCACCAACCTTCTGGTTGAGGGACGACCGCTCTACTATTAGTATTATAGTACACAAGCATTACATAGAAAGTTACAAAAAATACATCACAGACTGATAGTTTGAAAAGGCTCTGAAAGCTAACAAAAATAAAAATATACAATTTGTGCTTGATTAAGGATTAAACCATGTGTGAACTCCTTCAACCTGCATCTCTGAGTTTAAGCCCCTCCTTCTAAACCTATATTCTGCTTTGATGGGTGTGTTCTTCTAGCCTGGCATGCCAGACAACTTTCTAAGTGAAGTTTGAAACCCCACTCATTGAGGATGTCTTCCACCTGAGCCCAACAACAAAGAATTAGTTTGGCTGGCCAGGCTAATGTTGACTGTGTGAGACTGGTCACTGGTCATTTCTGTTTTTCTTTTCTTTTTGGCTGTTTTGTGCTGAAATAGTAACTTTCCCAGTAGGATTTTCACCCACCATCGATTCAACGTTGATGTTGCCCACTTGAAATTAAAATTAGAGTTTTAGAATTGCATTTGCAACATTCATGGTTTGGAAATGAAGTTAGATACAATGACAGGAACACGACCAAGCCTCCTGCAGCCACACTCACAGGCCTCTTTTTCACTCTTTTTTTGTGAACAGCATGTCCACTTAAAATACCTAATACTAGCTTTAGGCCTTGGTCACATGCTCAGTAGCTTCCTCTTCCGTTACAAAAATAAAACAGCAAAGTTAAAACCTGTAAAATGAATATAACAACTTCAGTGAAACCATAAAGATATATATATATATATATATATAGTGTATATACATACTGTATGTGAGATGAGCCAGCAAAAAGTAAAGTAAGAAAAATTCATTTTGGTGGCCTTCTATGTAGAGGCCATTGACAGAAAAGACTGTAAAATGTTCCCACCTGTTGCTCTTTCTAAAATAACACAGTAACTCTTCTTTAAAGCCTACTCAAAAGCCCATCAGCTAGAATATGCTAAAATGTATGCCACAAGATACATTATTACATCTTGATCAAAAATGGCTACTCCAACCACAACTGTTAGCACACAACACTTTTACATTATCTAATACTATTTACTATTTATTGTAAAGTTGCACTTTGTATTTATATTGGTTTTGAGTCAATGCTTTTACAAATGATGTGTTGAATATCAGCTTAAAGCGCTTACAAGCTTTTATCATAAACTGTCAGTATGATTATGCATCGTTTAATGATCTTGTTAAATACTAATGTGTTGCAATTTGAGTATTCCCAGTGTGTAAACAGGTGAGGTAGACGCAGACGGCGCTTATCTGTCAACACCCAGATGACAATAATAATTCATGTTCCTGTTAAGGTTGGTGAGGTGCATCCCATTATTAAAGAGCGCTGGATTTGACTGTGGGCTGCGGTCTCGTTTCATTCATGAGTCGCTGTGTGGCGTGGTTTCCAGCGACCGAGCCAGACATCTGTCAATTCATTTTACACTTCCTAATGAACTTCAGCGCATTATCTGTTTCAAAACCGCAGCTTCTGAGGCACACTGAGTCAGACTGGTTTTATTGATTGTGTTCATTGAAGCAAAGCATGTAAAATTCACTGCAATACAATAATTCTTGACAATTCTTGACTGAATTGTAAGCAGTTGTCATTTTCAATCTGTTTAATTCTGATGAATATAATAAGTGTAATAATAAGCCTAAGCCTAGGTACAACTACTTAGGAGATATTACACACTTTCCAGATTTTGTGCAGTGGGGCGGGTTGAGGATGTGGCATCGCGGTGGGTGTTCTGCGGCGTTTGGACTGTGCTCACCGTCTGTGTCAGCGTTATCAAGATGTTATGTAACACAAAACTATAGTTGGAGTTTTTCTGACATGAGCTCTCAACTGCTGCTACAAAAAGGCTGTGTTATTAATTTAATTAATAAATTCCTACTGTTGCACTTTAATGACAAAATAAAAAAGGTGTTTGATCATAGGGCTGAAAATATGAGCTTGATGCCATATGATATTGACAGGTTAAGACTGGAGGCTGTATTATAGGCAGATAGGAGTGCTGATGGACAGTCAATATACTAGCACAGTGCCACCTAAAAAACACAAACCAGATCACAATGGCCCATTATGCAACAGTTAATCCACCTATTACCAAGTGCCTCTGTCTTATAAGGCCTACATTTTCAGATTTAAATCAAAGCCACATGAGGCAACACTGCCAACTAAGGGTCTACAATGCATTTTGTAATCAGCATTTTTTTCATTTTTTATTGTTGTGTTCTTTGTTCTACAGTGAAGCTCAGGGATATGTGGCCCTCTGATGAGATACCAGCGCACATAAGAATTATATAGTGTAAAACAAAAGGCACATTATTGTTTTTAGGCATGATTGTGTTTGTTGTTTTAAGTGCATTTTAGACAGCATAAACTGTCTGCAGAGCTCCCTAAAAGCTACTTTAAACCTATTCACCAATACCTCACTTCAAAAACCCCAACTACTGCTTTTACCACACAGATGAAATCAAAAAGATGTATATTCTGTCTTAAATGTGCATTATTACAGTAGAACTGTATACTTACATCTGTTTTATGCTAATTGGTGTAAAATACCACATAAAGTTTTTATGTCACTCATAAAAACATTAAATTAGAAGGCGTTCAGGTGGATTTCCCAGTGTTTTTTGGCGTCTGTTCTGTTTAAGTAGGGCTCATTACAGAGTCTTCCACCTTCTGCAAAAATCTCAAGTGAAAGTTGAGTAAAAACAATTGTGTAGTTGCAGTTTTGTGTTTGCCGTTTGGTCTTTTTTCCCAGGCCAGACTGTCCCACCCAAACAGGCGGTGGTTTTCGATGTACAGGAGCGCAGGGGGTAATTTAAAGCTGAATTAGGACCTTTTATACTGATGCCACATTGTCAACACGGCCTGTAAAACCACCCCCCCTCCGCTCTGCCATTCTACCCTCGGTTCCTCTTTATTTGTCGTAATTCCAGGGACCGGCTGAGTCTTGCCTGGATTTGGAGAGTGCTTGGTTTCAAAGGGTAATTGACACCTTACCTGTAATTTCATGGTTTCACTCCACCTGCCTTTGATGTCTGGGTCTGGGTTTGGGGCCGGGGATGGATGTGTGAGCGCTGCGAGTCTCTTCCAGCCCTGACAAATGGCAGAGGAGCGTTTTTCTGAAGCGTGAATGACGTCTCATGTAAAACCCGGGTTATTAAAGAGGGACAGGGGTTCTACTAGAACTAAGGAGCTTTTCTTGTGGTGACAAACCGGTCTGCAGAGGTGTCAGGAATGACTCAAGACACAAAGATCACAGAGGGGCACTAATGATGACCTCTACTTTTATATCAAAGCAAGACTTAATAGATAAAGATAAGTTTAGTTTTTTATCCATAGAAAGAAAAATCCAAATAAAAGATTAGCGAAGCCACACTAAGTTGATTGTATTTCTTAAAGTTCAGAAAAGGGCAAGCTGGTTGTTCAGTCTTCCTTCTTCTCGTTACATAGTGAGGTAGATATATAAAACATAAACATATTCTATAGAATTCCATAAATGTTAAAATAATGCCGTTTTTAAAGGGCGCAGTGGCTCAGCGGTCGTCCCTCAACCAGAAGGTTGGTGGTTTGATTCCCCCTCTCCCCACAGTTCATACTGCCATTGTGTCCTTGGGCAAGACACTTAACCCACCTTGCCTCCAGTGGTGTTCCAGCTGTAACACTGGTGAATGAAAGCTTAATGTAAAAGTGCTTTGAGGGCCTACTGGGTGGAAAAGTGCTATATAAAATCAATGACATTTTCCATTTTAAATATATTAAATATATTTAAATAAGCAGAAAAACACTTCAAATACTTTACCTTTCAATATGAAGGGCAAACACAACTAGGATTGATCATAAAGCTGAAAAACTACTATTACTTTTTGATTTGAGTTGGTTGGGAAGAGAAGATACAGAGACCACAATATGATGATGATGTGCCAGAGTAAAGGTCCAATCCAGGTGTGCTGTGGTTTTTAAATGAATTCACAGTTGTCCTATAGTATTGTCGTTTTTCTGTTATTGGCTGAGAGTTACTCACTAATAATGTCAATCCCATGCAAACAAAGGAATTTTGAAATTCAGATATATTTGTTCTACATGGCAACAGGCGAGTGAAGAAATGCATACTGTAACCTTTTCTTGTCTAGCTCTTTAAAAGCTTGTACCGGATGTTCTCTTTGCTTTCTTATTCCTTTCTGTGTAAACAGGACAAAACAGATAAAAAAATGTATTGGCTGGCCTAAATACAGCTTCTCGCATCTTTAGGTATCAAGCCTTTCATTTTTCTCACCTTTTTGCTTTGAATGTAGAACTGACTAATGCTCACACAAGCCTCCTCAAGTCAATCTGTTCTAAATTGAGACTGTTGTGATTCAATGGCAATGTTTAACAGAAGATAATTTTATACAAGCAGCTGTTTTACGCTGGAAGCTAAAGTGCAACGAGAAAATGACTATATTAAACTGAACACTGTGTATGTGTGTTTTTAAATAGTAATGTCATGGTTGCGCAGAGATGCTGAGTTTTGGGGTGAGAGGAAGGCTAGCTGTGGATCGAGGCGAGCAGCGGTGACTGATGAGAGGGGAGTGACAGGAAAATTGCATTTGTGCAACCATGAATCATTACAAACAAGGCTTTAAGAGGCAGCCCTGACTGTAATTACCTCCTGGGCGCTGCTCTATTACGGCCCACTTTATTGCCTTCTATTACTTTGCAGAGCCTGCCGTGGCACATGCAGACCTCACACTGACTAAAACAACCTGGCAGGTGAACGCAGACGGCTCTCTGTTTGAAAATAGGTGGCACAGAAAGAGCAGCGTTTGGAAAAGAAGCATTACGTAATCTGATTTGTTGAGTGCAGTTCACCTTGACTGGCATAAATATTAGGGTGACAATTACCTCAATTTTAGGAGGAAGGGTTTAAACAGTATAATCATCAATTACTATGAATGTTTTTGGAAAATACCAGAGTGAAAAACACAAGCCATCACCCTGTTCTGGTGACAGTGATTATATTTACATGCCACACTCATAGTCATATTAGGCACAGAAGAAAACTATTAATTCTGCTTGTGCCTTCTTATGTCAACTCAAAGACCGAAACAATCAACATGGAGGCAAGTGGCACGGTTAGATAAAGTCAAGCTCCAGTCCTACTAAGCATTGTCCCATAATAAGATTGCATTGGCTCGAGTACAGACCACATCATCCTGGTTTGTTATAGCTTGACTTAGTTATAGCTACAGATACATTTAGATGCATTTTGGAAGTCTTGTTTTAAGGCTATAATTTTAATTGATTAAATGTAGTGTAAGGTAAAATATTGAATGTTGCAATATTATATTTTCTTCCAATTTCTATTTTTTCTTTTTCATTAAAAGTGATCTCATTTCAAAAGATTCTTGCACCATCAGAATGATAATAACCAAAGGTTATCAGGCCCCTCCATGATCAAAGCTCTTGTTTAAGCAGTTTGAATAGCAAAGAACTAGATTTAGATTATGCACAGTGTTTCTAAACCAGCCCGAGGCTCATGATGAAAAAAGGGTAAGAGGTCAACAAACAGAGGTGGGTGTAAACGTAGAGACAAAGGATGAATGAGGGAGCACTTGTTGATCAGAGTAAGTTCAGACCTGTGTCCCACTGTGAGCCCCAAATGCGGCCCGCTCCACCGCCTCACTGCAAGGCTTCGCTGGGCTCACATCCAGCTTTCTGTCCAAATCAGCAGCTCAGAAGAAGACCAATGGGGTGAGAAGAGCTTGCCCCGTGCCCCCCTTGTCTGAACCCCTTGCTGGCCCGGGACAGAGCTGACGGAGCGGCGCGGATGGCCCTGGATTGCTCCTAAAACAGGGGCTTTCCACTGCTCCCCCTGTTCACACACACCACAGACCACAGCTAGAAATAACATGCCTTTGATTTAAAATGGCATCTCACTTTTAATTTAAGGTGTAGCTTAAGGTGTTAGCTGTTTTCCACCTGTTCACACAAGGACTACCTTGAACCTTTCTATTCATTTTAATCAAATACAGATTTTTCAAGAAAATGGTTATGTTACTGTCTCATTAAAGTGAGCATCTGTCTGAACTACAACAGCATCATGCTGTTTTAAATATTTCTGTTCATCATTTCCAGTTATTGTCTGGGAGCTTGTTGAGATTCAGTAAGTAATGTAGTATTTATGAATGATTAAAATTGATTGGTTGGTATCTCGTCCATTATTCAGACCTAAACTTGTGCTAATTTTTCTCTAAACTTTATTATTTTACTACTTACTTGCTCTGGCCACTGTTCTTCTTAGACTTGTAGTTCTCCCAGTGCCCACTCATCATCCCAGAGGAGGTCTGCGTCCCGTGCCGATGCTGGGGTATCATAGACAATGGGTGGCTTCCCAGGGAGTCGCTGTTTGTCCTGGGACGGCCTCAGGGTTGAGGTTGTGTTTACCTCAAAACAAAAAGCAACAAGCTCTGGCAGTGGGCTGCTGTGTAAACTGTAAACAACCCATAACTCACCACACACACTGCTGTCACTCTCCTAAGCTCTCTCTGCAGCCACTGCCCTTGAGCAAGGCATCACACTGCTTACTAATTTGTAATTGCTAATGGCATGAGTATTTTAAAAAGAGTCCTTTTAGTAAATTGTAGAAAAAACTTATAATACCCCATTACACTATTTAACGGACTAACCCAAGAGGTTCATCAGTTCTTTGTCTATATAACCTCTAAAAAGAGAACTGTTACTGTTTTATTGGTATTTCTACCAGTGTACATTCATAATTTACACAATATGTGTTCAGTCTAATCAGTTTTCAATTGGACAGGATTTTTTAGCTAACACTCCAGTCCCCGCCTTAATACCAAGCAAACATTTTTCCAGCCATTAACCCTTTGTTCCAGCCTTTTCAGGCCAGTGACCCTAACGACTGCGGGGCTTACACACAGCTGACATCGGACCCCTCCAAAGCCTCCCCACTGCACACAACTTCTGTCAGTGAGCTGCCACTTCCAGGATCTGACCACGGCTCGGCGCTGACCCTGAGGCTCACACCCGGAGCGGTGAACCACACACCCAGCCCTGCCTCGGCCATGGAGGCTGACTCTGCCCTCTGGATGAACCCTTCCTCAAGACCTACACTCGGAGGGGGCTGGATTAGAGGCTAGTGTGCATCTGTGTGTGTTCATATGTGTGAGTAACAGACACAGATAGACATGTGCCTTAATATTCATTTTTAAGATCTTTGGAAACATTGAATTTCTTAGAAACACAATGGACTGGATAAAAGCGTTAGCTAAATGAATAAATGTAAATGTAAAAGGATCATGTCCTCTTTATAAAGACCCACTGCATTTCTTATAAAAAACAGACGCCAGAGTGAGTAAACTAGGATGGCTGTAGAGCACAGAAGGTCAAATAAGTGCAAGAACAATAGGCCTCGGTACCACTCATTACTGGCTTGTTTTAGTTTTGTGGCATTTACTTTATTGGATGCATTTTAAAAGACTATTTTAATGCAAGGGGAAAAAAGGGGGGAAAAAATTATCAAAAGTCAATTTCCTTCTGGTAAAGCCACCGTAGCTTTGTCCATAAGACAGTCTTTGCAGTTCCTTGATGTATAGACCACTTCTTCCATGGTCTTCCCCCCCATCATGCACCTGTTCACAGCCCTGTCCTGACCTGCCTTCATCCTCTCGTTTATATGGCACACTTCAAACACTCACAAACAAACCATCTTTCAACTCATACACCAAAAATAGAACTGTTTGAATTTTGAAACGTGAATTAAGACCACTTCTGCCGATTCATTAGACTGATTTATTAGTTCAGTGGACTTGATTAAAAGTGACAAATGAGTCACATAACACTGTGAGTGGGAGGTGTGCACATCCCTGACATGAAATACGCCTTGGTGTGTCGGCTGCCAAAGCTGAGCGCACTGTTGTGGCCTCAGACAGACAGTGCCAAGGCCTCGTCTAACCCGTCATTTTCTGCCTGGAGATGTTGGGACTTGTTCACAGCTGTAAGGTGCTTTGGGAAGGTTCCTCTCACTAATCTATTATTCTATGCAAAGCAATGGTTGAGAAATAACAACTCAACTCTTTGAAATATTTACTTCCTGTTACATTTTGAGGTAGAGAAGTAGCACAGCACTATTGATGTCACAGAGAGAGTACAAGGACCAATAAGAACCAATAAGGTTTAAATGACAAATTACAAAGTGGGTTATTTGACCCAAAGGAGGTTATGAACAAAAACACTGCAAAGGTGACAGGAAAAAAGAAACTGTCACTAGGCTGTGGACAAGCTTTAGCTTTAGTTTCACTACCAAGTTTTAGCTACACAAGTATGAAAGCCAAATAAGTTACTTATCACAGACGGTTCATAAATCAAATAATAAGGTGAAATAATGCATATAATGATATAGGTTCTTTCATACAGTTTATTTTTTTATTAAGGCAAGGTCTGGTGGTACATCTGCCGGGCCAGTCTGACTCCTGAAGTATGATGTGTGTGTTTGCATATTGTAGAAATTGGACTATACTGTCAATCTATCAATACAACACCATCACATTTATTAAAGTGCAGGATAATGCTGTTCTTCTAAGTCTGTTTAAAGCAAGCTTGGGGCTAAGTTGCTAAGTTAGTATTTATCTTCTTTAAACTTGACAGCTTTTCTGTTACATATCTGCCTCACCATGTAACAGGGAACCAGTCTGGACATCAAGGAGGTTTGACACATCCGAACTTTATTGTGCCTTTGGGGACTATGTAACCTTTTATAAAACAGACGTCTGACTGAAATCTGGAGCCTCCTATGACAAAACAAAAATGTCTACATAGTGTTGTCCCAGGACTGTAGCTCTGTTTGATAGGGCTCCAGCTTAAATGAAACAGGTGCTCAATTGTTTTGGGGACAAGGCACAAAGTCATATTTTTGCCAAAACAAGATGGCTGAACCAAAGGTGTTACAGTTTGTTTTGCGATGTCCGGGAGGGCAGTCAGAGCCAGCTCACCTCTCTTTGATCTGTCCCTGTGTTTTCTTCATCCACACACCCTCATCTCTTCCTCCTGTGAGCCTGAACATCCCAGGCCGAGGAGGTCTGAGAGGGCCAGGTCGTAACAATAGCTGGACTGTGTTGTCCCAAGGCCCGGTCGCACACAAAGAGCATGTCGATGTGGATTAGAGCGGGGCGGTGGCCAAGGGGCTAATAGCTTATTACGGCTCGCAAAGTGACAGTGTGATCTGGAAAGGTGCCAGGGGAACCAGCCCAATTAGAGCCAGCAGGACAGGACAGCTGCAAGTCTCTGTCAAGCTCCAGTACTAAAGAAATTTAGGAAAATGTTGAATCCAGTTGAAATAAACAGTCTGTACTCAAGAGAAAGTGAAGGAGTAATTGACTCAGGAAAATGTTTCTTGAGTAAAAGTGTGTCTGGCGAAAAAACTACATTAGACAAATAAGTGTAACAATACCAACAACAACTACTATTACTACCTTAATGATGGTAGGTGCCCAGACCACGGATCAAACTCTGACACTTTGCCACGAGTGCCACTCAAATAAAGAACTTGAGTTCAGATGATAAGGCTGTGGTTTTAAAGTCAGGTAACATTTAGGTTTTGTACTCCTCTGCGTGGCCAGGACTGTGTGGTGAGAGAGACTGTGTCTATCATGGCTTAGAGTTCATTCCTAGTGCCCCCTTAACCACACTCCCCAAAGAGTCCAGTGTCCAACCACCAGCTGATTGAGCAGCTCACAGTTCTTCTCTGATGTGACTGCTGCCCCAACAGACTGGGCACCACAGTCTGACAGAACATGTGTGGCATGTCACCACAGACATCAGATACCCTCAGCCTATTGGGGAAGACAACAGACGCACTATATTACTCTTCTACCCACCCCTGGTCAAGTTGACAGTCCTATATTAGCCCAAACAATGTATGTTACACTTTTGGAAAGAGGTGTCAGAAGTTATTAGATTAATAGAGTTACTGAACATCTTCTGTTTCTTCTTCCCCAGGAGGCCGAGGGCATCTGACGTCTGTGCTGACATGCCACATATGTTTACACAGTATGGCTATCTACAATTTCAGATAAAAAAAACTATTAAAACTATAATAAAAACAAAACATTAATAAAAATATATGTTTATAAAATATATTTATTTACTATATACAGTATATATATATTATTTCAAGTAAGTATTTTATTAAATATATATATATATATATATTTAATAAAATACTTACTTGAAATAATAGTCATGGAAGGCAAGGAAAGTTTATTTGCCCTGCTTGAGTAACACAAACAATTGAATAAATGAAAATACAGAATTTCTTTTGAGCCCCATACAATTGGTTTGAAAAAAGGTTCCCTCAAAGATATGAGTACATGTCTGTGTGTGAGATTTTTGTGTGTGTGTGTGTGTGTGTGTGGGGAAGAGGAGGAGGTGAGGTTAGAGCCAGAACACATGCATTCTTCTTGTCCTGGCTTCAGTTCTTGAACTGCCTTCCCATTTGAGCATCCATGGATCTTTTGTTTCCAAACACACAGAAACAAACCACAAACAGACTTCTGTCAGAGTCATCACCGGTCCGTTATGGGCAATCACTAATGTTTACTTGTTGATACAGATTTGAGAACAAGACAATACAAACAAGAGAATTTTGAGCAACATACTTTATGCCAACTGAGAGAATAAGAAATCTGGGATCTTGGCTGGCTCTTGTGCAAAGTCAGAAGAAGAATACTTTTTGCCATTGAACATATTTGGTCAGACCCTATAGTTTCTGATTTATAAACTTTCTTAATAAACAGGAGCCCAGGTTTCAAAGACTGTAAATGAGTATTAGTTAAGTCAGGTACCTGTGGTTAGTGTAAATGAAATATACACCAATATTTAGGAGAATAACAGTGAATAACAATTAAAATGTTGAGGTAAAACCAGGCACCACAGTCTCAGAGCTCCTAATACTCTTCACCAATGGAGACACAATACTTCCCCAACAGTGAACGACTGGAGTAAAGCCATTGTAACAAAGTGTTGGAAGGAGTTTTGTCAATGGGAAGTGGAGTTTGTCAGTTTGATGTTTAAGCTGCAGGAGGAAGAACAACACAAGGGGTTAATGTAATCCATTTCATTGGCAGGGGCCTCTAATAACTGCTCTGTCCCTACGTCTCCATTGGCCCACGGAGTTTCCATTGTGCTGTCCCGGTGCAGGTGTAGGACATGCTTTGTTGATCATAATCCCCCGTCCGAGAGGAGAGGCTTTTGAGTGTGTTTGACGTACCCCAGCGTCCCGGGCCTTTGCTCCTGGGCCGCCGGGCAGCCAGCGTCTGCGGCAGCCGCTCATGGGATCCGACAGGCGGAAAAATAATGAACAACACCTCAACCCGGAGCTGACCCGGCTCCAATTCACCAGCCCCACACGAGGGGTAAACGAACCACTTAATTGAGCCTTCCAGGATCAGACTCAGATGCCCCTCCCAACCCTTACACTCTGCTTCAAGGAGACTTCAGGAGATGTTTTTCACTTTCAGACTATTTCCTTTCCAAATTACAATAGTTACAGTGCTTCCAAAACAGGAAACAGTCTTTGGATTTACCCAAGTAGAGATCCAAAAAGTTAAATACATATTTTTTTCAATTATGTATCTATAGACAGACAAATCTAAATAATAACACCATACCTCTTTTGCTAAAATAAAATTCAAGGGGGTGCCATAAATTTGTGCCATGTAATAACCACTATAAATGCATGCATAAATTGGCAATTACTGTATTTTGCTTTTGTACTTGATCTATGAATCATCTATTATTTCACAGAAACAGCCAACCCTTATTCCATGTGCCACTGAGAGTTTTAACGCAATACAGACTTTCAGATGACTAAAAAACTGTGTTCTTTCTATTGGTAAAAGACTAAATTAAGACAAATTTTCTAAGACAAAATTTTCATTACAATAGGACAAATCCATTACTGACTCAGTAATATAGATAAATAGATAAATAGAGATAGATAGATCATTTGTGTACATAAAATGACTGCTAAACCTCACATTTGGAGAGTTTACTGGACATAAAATGAATAAATTATCATTAAAAGCTCACTGGTAACACTTTAGATTATCATAAATGCATGAATTAATACATGGCTCATGCATTAGTAATTGCAAAGGGTTACGGTCAGGGTTAGAATAAAAATATAATGAAAATGTGATCATTCCTGGTGATTTAGGAGATTTTTTGTGTAGACAAATTCAACCCATGGCTTTCTGTCACACACATTTCAGACACATATGAAATCTTGACCTTTGGACTAACACATTCTCAGCAGACAGATCTTCATCAACCAAAGTCGCAGGAATCACTTATACCCCATTTATATAAACCCCTAAGTGGAGCCTCTCTGACCTCATTCCCGGTGCCCAGTGACTGCCCAGTGACCGCCCAGTGACTGCCCAGTGACTGCCCAGTGACTCAGGATCAGTCAGGGTCGGTGTCCACCAGCGGCACGACCCTCACAATGAGACAGGACCTGCTGCAAAAACAATCCTGTCACTTTTTTTCTAACGTTGTAGCATGACTGTGTATAATTTCCATTGTATTATGTTTGTAGTCCATTTTAACAGTAAAGTCCCTGTAATGAAGTTTTCTTTTACTTCGACAGCACCACAAAGTCAAGGTTAATAAATCCCATTGTCCTTACAGTCAATAGCTAACACTGCCATTGTCTTGCCCATTATAGTTTACTACAAGTCCTTCATCAGAGAATAGTTCAATTATCTTTTTGTTTTTGTTGTTTCTAGTTATGGTTGTGTTTGTCCTGGTTTGACTGAAGTCCACGTCCTGAAATGAGTCACAGCTCTTCTCCTCTGTCCTTGGTTAACATCACAGTCGGAGTTTCTTGCTGAAGCTGATCCGTCGGCCCTTCATGTGCTGACTGCTCCTAACAGTTGCTTTCTCATTAGCGCGGCAGCACCTCTTCCCCGTTCATTATCAGGAGAATAATTTGGGTTAAGGGTCCTGTGAGGTCTTTTTGGGACACCCATCTACATTATACAGTTCTGGAAATGGCAGATAAAGTGAACTGAACTGATTTGGTGCTTCTTCCCAGCCGGACCAACAATGGTGCTTTTCAGATGTCACCCAACAGATCTGAGCGGATGCCAAATTGGGACAGGAACGAGCATGTCCCGAAGTGATCAAACAGAACCAGGGTCAATGGATCCCCGTCTAATTGAGAAGTTCACACTCGGCAGCGGGGGTCTGCATTCTCCGGACGGCCCAGCATGGATGCAGTGAAAAGGTTTCCCAAAGTTGACCCCGGTTTGACGTCTGAAGTCAGAAGTGGGTCATCAGGTTGTTGTTCCGGTTCATGGCATTTGAACACAGTGGCTTGCAAACCAACACTTTGACTGAAATAAATTATCTACCACCCGTTCTCCCAGTTTGAATGCTGCAGCGTGTCAGACTGATACAAGAAAAATAATTACACACATGCTCCTCTCATGCTCCACAGATTCACCCAGATGTATTGATAAAGACAAACAAAAAAATGACTTTAGAACAGGCAACAGACTATCTGTAAGATGGAGGCTAAATCCTGCTTAAACACATTTAGCTTTACGTTTTCATATCATTTCCATTATTGCTGAAACTACATCTTTTTGAATTTACATTGAGCTGTATCCCTCTGCTTTTTATTTCCAAGAGAAACATTCACAAAGCTGTGCCAAAACCAAGTGTCTTTTTTCCGTATTCTTCTTTCATGAAAATGTACAAACTTTATCAATTAAACCAGAATAGTTTAATGATTGTCAGCCAGTACTGATTATATACACATTAAACAAACATTATGCTGCTGTCATAATGCCATTATTAAGATACTACAGTAACTTGTGACAGTAACACACACGTGCACATGGAATAATGTATGCATAATGCACATATGCACATAGGTCAGTAGGTCAGCGTTTTAATGAAGCAGGTGGAGGCACAAGGCCATGACCCCAGCTGATATTCTACAACAATGTTTAGATATCAGATGACAATTAACTCCTTTAAGTGACATAAATTGATTCAGAGAGAGCTTTTGGGATTTTTTTCTGCTGTGGCTTTGAAATGATTTCCATTTTACAAGTTCTATGTAGTCAGAGAAAAGGAAAATATATCAAATACATGGCACAAGCACATCCATTGTTATTGCATAGAGTGTAATCATAAACTGAAAAAAAAAAACTGTAAGTGATTGCCCCTAATCTGCTCGATGGGTGGCACATGTTTGCAGATGGACTTTCCCCGGGCCTCGCTTGTTAAAGGTAAACAGAGCAAACCATCCTCCTCTTCATTTGGGACAAATGCTGAGGCACAACATAGACAATGGCGATGCTTAAAAGCTGTCAGCGAGAGTGGGATATCTTTACTCCGTCCTAACAACTTCTAAATTGATACATGGCGTGAAGAAAGTGGGACAAAGCAACGATTGTTTGACTGTTTTCTCAATCAAGACGTCTGTCGACCGCAGGCTCTTTGCAGTGGATTGGATCTGCGCCAAATGTCAACTTTCGCTGGAGAAGTTTCCAAACAGTCAAGCTCTAAGCACATTGTAGTTTTAGTTCAGAGTACTTTAGACTCTGCATTAACCTAACATTTATATGAGTGAGAAATTGGATAAATTTGAAAGATAAACACATTACATTGATATTATCATATTATGATAATTAATAATTAGACACTTTGAAAATGTGATCCTTCAACATCTGACCTTTTTAGTTTTTAGTTTACTAAATTTCCTTGAAAGATAAAATGAAAAATTCCAAAATACAGTAGTATTTTTAAAATCCTCCTTTGTAGTTGTTAATTTAGCAACATATATATTTTAGTATTATTTATTTATTACTTATTAACTGGCAAAGTCAAATAAGGTGTCAAATGTTTTAGCAACATTTTGTTATGATTTTGTAATCAGCAATGTAAAAATGTCTAATTTTGGCGCTCACTTATTGAGCCACTTGAGTCAAAGAAACAATACTCGATATCCGACATGTGTTTGTGACTCTGCCTGGCGACAGATTGTGTCATTACGACGGTGTAATTTCATTCATCAAGTTTTAATCAGAGCAGCAGCTGACGCCAGATTAACACACATTCAGATCGATTTCAAACCAGCACAACTTTTACAAAATCCAACCTGTCAAATCAAACAGTCATATTTATTCTTCAGTCAATTTTGAGCAGATTTCAGATTTACTGGCATAAAACAACCCTGAAGCACACAATTTTAGCCTGCGGTGGATTTAAATATAGTTTTCTAAAAAAAACAAAGACATTTTAATGGTCTATTGAATTTAATGTTGCAAAGGTTTGACCAAAAATTAACAAAAAATTACAGAATTGCAAAATATATATATATTTTTATTATTAATGTGAAATAATAATGTAAAAGCCCTACAATAGACTACTATATAAATATGGCCCATTGTAGCTTCATGGAACAATGTCTGTCTTATTGGTCACATCCTATCGCCATATTTAATTTTTTTTAAGACAAAAATCCATGGGCCAGTGTTGATGCTCTGGTTTTATCAGTTATCAGTGGAAAAAGTTGAAAAGGAGAAGAAGTAAAAACATGAGATTAAAGTTAGTGACTTTTTAGATGTCCTTTTGACTTACATGACAGATACAGTAGAGAGCACATGGCATTTATTAATGATCACAGTTTGAATAGAAGCTGTGTCAATGCACAAAAAAAAACACAGTGAAAAGATATAAAAGTTGTCAGATGATTGTCACATGGAATCCTGAGAAAAGCTTCATAGAGACTTTTATGTTTAAGGTTACAGTGATAATGAATATGGCAGGTTATTGAAGTGTACCAATCAAGTCCAAGGCTTGACAAAGTGTACAAGACCTAGACAAGATCTTTAGGAATTGAGAGTCTAGAAACCAAGGCCAAGACTGGAGAAGACCAAATGGAAATCAGTATTATGATTAAGAGGAGATAGTTGTCAAGCCTCACACTACTGACAGACTCAGGATCTGTTTGCAAGGCTCAGTTATCCAATCACCATCATCATTTTGTTTATAGTATGGTGGCCTTGGCGTTTGTTCTTTAGTTCAGAGACTCAGGCAAGACTGCTTTTGTGATTCGAATAAGACTGACACCTTTAAAAAGTTGTATTCAGAAACTCTACTTTTTTCTAAGTCAGTGGAAAATGCCTATATGAGCATAAATAGCATAAATAGTCCCAAACTATCTTTATCATTTACAAAAATACACATTTATAAAGTGTATGTACTGTACATCAGCAGTGGTTCAGTCAAAAAGAAAAGATAGAAAAATAAGGCAGGTTTTGCAGTCTAAAAATCTCTAGTGTTTACTGCATTTGGACACGTCTTTAGAATAAGCAGGGCACTTTAAATGTAGTGTTGAGGTAACAGTGGTCGACAAAGGCAGCTGTGGCAGATTTGTGAATGAACGTCAACAGAAAGTGAGGGCTTTTACTTTATATACAAAATAAATAAAAAGCAAAACCAATTACATAAAAAAATGTTTAATATGAGGGCTCCTCCACGGTAACTTTAGAAAACTGATTTATTGAATACTACCTTTGTGAAAGATATTGTTTGTTGTACTTTAGAAAAAAGTTTTGACTTGATATTAAAAATGTCCCTTCATACAACATACACACTTGTTCTGTTTTAATCTTTTTTTTTCTTTAAAGTTTTGGACCTAAAACATGAAATATTAAACATTATTGTATAAGACAACATTAATGTTTAAGGCCTATGTTGATGTTATTGCTCAAAATACCAGATTAATGCATTCAATTGACTTTTAAGCCCTGAACAAATCTGTCATAAAACAAAACAAAATTTCAGTATGCATTATTTATAGAAAAGTGTTCAGTGATTGTTTTTATAAGAGCTTTTTAAAGAAATAAAGGATAAGTGCTCATTATTTGCAGCATTGTTTGCTTCAGTGCAGTGAATCAATCAAGTGCCAAGTCCTCTGATCTCCACAGGTCCGTAGACACTCTGCTGTGTTAAACTAGAGAGATTGTTTTAGTTTAGTTTTGAAGTCAGTGTTTGCTTGAGCGCCCCCTAAAGCTCGGAGCCGTCTCGGGGATAGATCAGGCTGTTGACGCTGAAGCTGTTGTAGAAGTGGCTGTTGAACTGTCCGCTCTGTCCGCTGCTCAAACTGTTGTAGTAAACTCCTCTGTTGAATTGTAGGCTTGAGTCTCCGTGCTCTGCCGCCGCGGTAACGTCCTGCTGTGCATTGTGGGTAGCGTGGTACGGGGACAAGGCCGTAATGTTCCTGTTGGCCAGCTCGCGACTAGTCCCATTGGCCCTTGGGCTCGACTGGGGGCCCCCGAACTCAACCCCGACATGCTGCTGTAGAAGCTGTTAAAACACGGTGCGTTCGAGGACAGTCCGGCAGGAGAAGATGACGTGGAGCCCTTGTGGTTGTCGTTCATGGCGTCCAGCTCAGGTGAGGATGGTCCCAGCAGCGGGGGGCTCTCTGGGGGCTTCAGTGAGGACCCCACAACCCCAGGCCGGATGTCCTCGACCTTGGTGGCCCCCACAGACGACACAGACACTCCTCCAGAACCATTAGGGTCCGAACGCCGCTTCCTTTTCCGACGGAAGTTTCCATTGTCGAACATCTTCTCACAGTTTGGATCCAGTGTCCAGTAGTTCCCTTTTCCTGCAAAGGATAGTTTCATATTTGAACCTGAATCTCACAAATCAGTCTTAATGTGCATCAGAGTACTTTACCATCCAGCATTTAATCAAATATTCTTTTCTGTTGGCATGAATTCTTCACATGAGTGAATTAAATGGTTGGATTTATATTAAAAGCACTGACGCATGATTCATTGTGAAAGAAATCAGGCAAAGATGAATGTATTAAAGTCTGCCATGTTTTTACATAGAGTTCTTTCTCATTCACAAAATATACAAAAATAGCACTTCGGTAAAGTAGCTTTCTTTTTTTTATTTACAAAAAAACTCCAACTACTTTTTATCTAAATCTAAGTTAATGCATGATAACATTTGAGAACATTTTTGGGAAATGTAAACACTTGAATTTCAATGTTATTCTTTCTGAAATATTCACACACTGTTTTAAAATACTTATTATTTAGCTTCTTTATTATTTTGTTTTTATTATTGTGACTGTGACTATTTTCAAATGTGCTTTATAAATAAACTTTGGCCTTTGACCTTGAAAAACGGCCTCAATATTGATAGAGTTTACTAATATACATTACTTTAATCCTGCTCTATAGGGCTTTTTTGTTTTATTATGTTTCCCAACATCAGCCTCCAAATTATTTTTTTAATATTATTTTATAAATACTATTTTATTACTGGATTATTATAGATTAGTGTGATTGTGACCGGTTTCACCTTTTTTCCGTAACTGACTCTTATTTTGTCTTAATCACAGCCATCTTAAAATCATAAAACATCAAAAACCTTTTTGTGCCTTTGACTACATTTTATTATTTCTATTTTAGTTGTTTTTATTGTTTTTTTTTATCACAGTTTTCTAAATTCCTTTGTAAAGCCCTACAGTCACCACTTCATAAAAAGAAATGTCTTTAAAATAATTTTCCTCTTCCTCTATCTATCTATTAACTTAGGCCTCTTTATTATTTCAACATCTACATTTTATTATTCAACTCATATTAGAATTAAAATAAGAGCTGGCTGTTTGTTTAGGACAACAATCTAACTAAGGCCAAAAGTAAAACTGTGATGCTGAGTTCACGTACCCGGGTCGTCCTCGTCCCTGGGCACCTTCTTGAAGCAGTCGTTGAGGGACAGGTTGTGGCGGATGGAGTTCTGCCAGCCCGCTTTGCTTTTCTTGTAAAAAGGGAAGTTGTCGGCCACGTACTGATAGATCTGGCTCAGCGTCAGCTTCTTGTCGTGCGCGTTTTGGATGGCCATAGCGATCAGGGCTGAGTACGAGTATGGCGGACGGACCAACTTCAGCAGCTCCTCTTGACTCGCGATGGACAGCCAGCCCAGGTCCGGACTTCCAAAACCGGACGAGTTGCCGATGAACTGGCGCTGGGAGCCGTACGCTGGGGGGATGAACGGGGCCGGGCTGCTGGCGTGGTGCAGGTACGCCGCGGAGGAGGAGTTTACAGCTGGACTATTGAGCCACAGGTACGGGTTGGTGGATGAGGTGTAGTCCCCGAGCGCAGTGCCGTATCCCGGGTGTCTCTGCGCGCCCTGGACACTCTGCTGGTGGTGGTACATGCTGCTGAGGTTGTCACAGTACACCGCGGCCATGTCCTCGCCTTTTGGAGGCGCTGGGTGCTGGGTCTGGTGATGGTGGTGGTGATGGGACTGGAGCGGGTCGATGGAGTTCATCACTCCCACAGAGTCCCACAGAGAAGAGGCTGGAGTGTCTCTGAGTCAAAAAGAGGACGGACTGCTGTTTTGGAGTCAGTTTGATAAACATAAAGCCCATGAAGCAGAGGCAGACACCACGAGGCTGAGAATAATAACACAGCAGCCAATAGGAAGGCGCGGAGGTGAGACGGGGCGTGGTCAGGTTCATTCAGCAGAACCTGTCTTCAGTCAGAAACCATTGAGACACAACAGAGAGAGCGCAGACAAGTCTTTAAAGGGCCTATATTTACTGCATGAGCACATTGAATTACCAACACGAGGAAGTGCCATCAGTCAGTGCACAAAGCTGCTACGGAGTGTTTCTCAAACTGTGGTACAAGCACCACTGCTGGGACTCTTTTTCATCAGGCCTTCTTGAGTGTTGATTTAGTGATGTTTGTTTTTCAGACTGACATTATAAAATCCATTCTTAGTTCTTGCATGCATTTTATTCTATCTTACCATCTTATCTTTTTTTTTTTTTTTTTTTTATGAAATAAGTTTGAGTATATGACCAGTGATGAGGAGGGTAGGTGTTGGATGTGGGATAATTGTTCCTGAGACACACAGACAGCTGCTGAAAAACTTCTATCACTGTAAAGAATGTCTTATTTTAGTACTGTTTTATATGGTTTGTTCTTTATTGTTTTACTCTTTTCCTTTGTGTTGCACTGTTTGTGTGCACTACTTAAGCTCCTTCTACTCAGTGACATATACCTTAAAATTATAAGTGAGAAATACTCCATTATTAAGAGTGCATTTGTCCCATCATCATTGCTATTACAGTCAAAAAAAAGTGCATTCAATTTTTTTTCTTATTAATACTCATGGCCTTGTAGATGTGTTTATAGAAATAAAACTATTTTAAGTGAAAATGGTTAACTAATAAACTGAAGTTTTGACTCTAGTCACTTAAAAGCTGATCTCACTCATCAGATGTTAAATCTGTTAAGTTTTAAAGACATTTCAAGATGGCAAAGGCCTTTAATATTTCCAGTTAGGCTTTATTTGTCATTGTAAACTTTTAGCCTACAGCACCATCTAGCTTTACCTTTTGTCTTTACACTTTATAAATTCTAAAGGTGAAATCACTTTGGCCACAAGATGGAGGCATTTGACTGATGATCAATCAAGTCTGGCTGCGATAAAGTCCGAGCTGTAGTACCCACAACTTCCACTGGAGGGAGACAGACACTGCACCGTAACGAGACAGCAAAAATGGGAATTTCCTAATTGTGGATTATGTAAAGGGAGCTCCTGCAGTTATTAAAGCCAGGAGTATTTTCTGATCACTAAAGCTTTTTTTTCATTTATAGAGGCCAAGTTACAGGATGTGGATTTAACCCCAAACGAAAAGTTTATAGGTTTTGGCTGCTTTTGTCATGAATTGATCCGTGTTACATTTCTTATTGGAGAGGATATTTTTAATAAAGCCCACGCTGGCTCTCCCTTCATGACTTGGATCTGTATTGGCACTTTTTCTTCCAACACTTCCCTGTTTTCCAGCAAGCTCAGCAGTCTGACTGTAATTCTATAATATGGCTCATCACACGTCACCAAAACCCTCTCGCAAACCCAAGTATGAGAACGTGAGAAGTGCCTTCTGAAGTTTCTGTCAGCTTTTGAAGAGAAGAGAGGTTTCATCCCGACTTTATTAAATATGCCTTTCTTCTCTCACTGCTTAAGTTTTGAGAATGAAAACCCCACATTTAGAGAAGAAATGTGGATGTGTAGCAGGTCTACAGCCACATTTGATTTTCCAGCATCTGGTCCAGACCGATGGTGTCATTTTAATAGTTGTTTGAAACATAAAAGATTATTAAATATTAAGGGCACAACTGCAGCTTGGAAACAGTTAAAGTAGGGATTTTTCCTACTGGGTGAAAAGTCTCAAAAATTGACTTGAGTGATTTGGAGAAGTAGTAAGGAGTAGCCAAAAGAAGCTAAACCATGTACTGCTAGAAAACCCCTTACATATACTGTACATTTATTCCACTGTAACTGTAACTGCCTCCATCTTGGTTTACTAAACTATTCAAGTTTGAAAGAAAAAACAGTAGGGAAAAGTAGGGTCATTTTACTGTATTTTGTGCAAATTCAACTCTGCCATGGTCCAGTGTATTGTCCTATTTTCTTTATTATATTCTTTGTGTGGTAGAGCCTCACTCGTGTTATCTCTTGTGCAGTGTGCTTGTAACAGGAACGTTATGGAGCTTCCTGTCCAGCTGAGGGTCTTGTTTCAGTGAGATGGGCCTGATTCTACTCTATCTCATGTCCATCAAAATTATTTGCAAATGGAGTGATTTGGAGAAGTAGTAAAAGTAGCAAACAGAAGCTGCTTTAATTCAAGAAATCAATAATGCATTTACAGTTCTAGACATCTGACTTTAAAATGTATAGCTTTTATATAGTTTAGCATGTGTTTTATATATGTCATAAACACGTTTTGACTCATGACTACTGTAAGTCCATCATGTGTTGCCTGTGGTTGTAGGGTTTTCTGAAACTCTGTACATCTTGTTCATTTATTGCTTGCAGAAGTAAACATAAATGAATAGGGGATAAACTTTTAATACATATATCAGCAACACTCCTGGGAACTTAAAGTTTAAATGATAGATGCTCTAAAATTGTCCCGCCCCAGAATGCTCACACTGTGAATAATCAATACCTCTCACATAAACAGGTCAGCTTGTCTTGAATGGTTCGGTGGGTGGGGGGGCTGAGCTGCAAATTTGTCGACGCAAAGACCTGTTTATTCCTGTTTCCAAAACATTTGGGCCCATTCAGGCACAGACTGCTTCATTTACCTCTGGTCTATTTCTGTGACATATTTACGCCCAGGTTCAGGTCTCTGTGAATCTACCTCTGTTTGGCTGATGGGGATCATTTACTCGGAAAGCCATCGGAAATAAACATTTGCACTTATTATATGTTGCCTTTTACAAGCAAATATGTATGGGCCATACACTGTGTAGAAAACTGGACTCACTGATGGGAGGAAAATGGGACGTTGTGCGGAAAAGCTCCCACTTTTTTTCCCACTCATTTTGAATTTTGGTCTCATTTTTCAAGGTTTCACATTGTTTCCCTTTTTTAGAGACATATGTCTTTAGTATTGCTCCATTAAACAACTTCTCTTTTCTTGACACTGGATGAAGACATTTAGAAATACTGTAAATAAAAGGAGATTTTCTTTTTTTTTTTTGCATAAAAATCAATTACAATTCCTTAAACATATTTACTCAAGTGTAAAGGAGCAACACTAACTTAAAGATAGTTGTGAAGGTCCTGAATTTCATCTGGACACCTACTACTGACAAAAACACAAAAGTAAACTAAAATAGTGTTAATAAATCAAAAGTTACAAGTAATCGAGCTGACACTTAATACTTTTTGACCATTACCCCCAAAAAAAAAAAAAAAAAGAAACTTTCACTTGTAGTAGTATAATTTTTAAAGTAACTGCACTTTTACGCTTACTCTACCCACCTCTATTCATTTATCTTTGCAAATCCCAAACTGACATTTTTCCAAATACAGTAACGATTCCTGTCTCCATGAACTCAGTCTGCTGGCTTACATTGCATGTTCTATGGGTTTATGTGGGTAAATTTAGCCTTGGTTCATTGTTTTACTTAATTTCATCCCTGAAACAAAGCAGTATAGAGGCAGATATATGAGTGTATATAAGCCTGCACATACCAGCTCAGGGCTGTGCACAGGGCTTTCATAGCAGGCGGTAATGACACAGTGCAGTTTGTGAAAGGCCAGCCACAGTTCTGTGGGCAGGTGGGCACACACACACGAGATGTTATTGCTCTATATGTTTATAACGCTGCCATGGAAAAATAAGAGCCTCGGCCACAGGCATTTCCTCAGTTCTTCTCTCTCTCTCAGCCACCTCTCCAAACCGAACAGGAGGGGGCCGCTTAGACCTAAGCACATGTCACACCTCATCATTCTCACAAACAGCACTACCTCTACTACTACTTTTCTCTTTATGCATATATTCACATTATCATCCCTCCTTTCATCAATGGGTTCATGTCACACCCCAAACCCAGTATTTGTTGCATACTGACCTCAGTAATCCTTTATTTACTCATGATGTCTGTTCATGTAACTTTAGAGACATGGGAATTCAAACATACATTTTTGAGGGAAGATGTTTGGTGTAGCTATTGTTTTCTCTGACCCTTGCACTTCTCATTATGGGCTCCTCGGAAAGACTGAAGTTGTGCTTGACGCCACTGTGCTTCCATTGGGATGCTAAGTTCAAATTTACAGAAAGTAGCTAGAGTAAACGTTTTGCTCTAAATGATGGTGTCATCTGTAATTTAAATGTAAATAGTTATGTCATGTCCAATTTTATTCATTCATTCATTTTATTTCTCTCTTCTCGTGTAAACTCTGAGCTTGTGTAGAGGATAATTAGGCCTGGGAGCTCAGAGCTGAATGTTTGGTCTCAGTCTGCTCAGCTTTAAAACCAGTGCTCCTTTTAGATGCTGCAGTAGTGCTTATATATCCCTTAAAAAGGCAGGACTGGAGCAGCTCATGCCTCTGATGTGCCATCCAACTTTAAAATACAGCTTTGCAAGCTCTGCCTTCTTCAAAGAGACTTTGCCTTTTTTTTTTCTCCTTTGGTTTTTTGGCCCCCTTCTGGCAGCTCCAACTCCGCTCTGCCTGAATTTGATGAGTCAAAGTAAAGTCGAAAAGGAACTGCAGCTAATTTTTCAAAAAATAACCTAGGCTCTAACTGTATGAAAGTGTTTATTCAGACCTCCTAAATTCAATAAAAGCTGATCAATACCAGTTTGTGGCTCTTGATTCTTAATTCAACAGTCACATTTTCTTTAACACATTTAATTTGCATTGTGACACACTGCATTAGAAAACAGTAAAAATAAACACACACAGAATTTCACTTGCAAATTTAGATTAATTCTGCTAAATGGAGCTATAAACAACATTATACTATATACACAGATGTACTATAACCATAGCAGAGTATGTATTACCTTTGTTGCCAGGTGTTAGAGTTATCCACATGAAACTAAAACGTACCCACCTTTCCTCCTAGACCACGGCACAATCCAACTAAATAAAGTGTATTGGCACAACATTTAAAGATTTGGTATTCTGTTTTATAGAAAAAGCAACGTATCTGGTATTTGTTGCATGTGGACCTTGAGTGAAGTGTATCTCCTGTAGGATTCTAGATTATTGTCTGTGTGGACACAATCTGGAGAACTGCCCAGGACTTTAGCTCATTCTAAATGTTAATGAACTAATGAACATCCATTTAGATGTATGACACATGACTACTAATTTACATCAGGAGTTTACTATAGCTGCATACTAATTACATACACATATATAACCAGGGAAAAAAATACATGTATATTTTTAGCATGTCACAACCCTAGAAGTATGTGTAGTGCTGATAAGACAAGCGCAAACTCTAACTATTTGTGTTCTCAAAATATTGACTCAAATGAATGAATGAATGAAATCTTTATTTTGAACAAATGATTAAAACAGAGAAAAAAGAAACGTGTTAAATTTGAACATAATATTTTTTCAGTATAGTTAACTCAAACTGTTTTAGCACACAATGTTGAATTAGGGGTGAGAAAGAGAGGCTTTATAATTAAAACAAACTTAGATCAAACTCCAATTGCTCGATGAACAGACCAGTAAGACCAATGTGACCAGTGGAAAAGTGCCTTAATGTACTTTTAAGGCAACCTAAACCTGCTTTTGTCTTAAAATTTTTAAAGTTGTGACCTTAAGAAGCAATAATTTAACTTAAAATTAAATGTTACAATCTTACACTGTGCCATGCCTACACTACTGGCATAAGCTTAACTTAAAAATAGTGAGAACCCTTATATAAACCAGGACACAGAGCCTAGGTGTTGTGATACAATGCTGTGTTTTAAATTCAATGCGAGTAATCAGTGAATAGAAAAAGACTGCTCTTGGCTTGGAGGCCTAATGACTTTTTTAGTAACGACTTTGTGTCTAAAACGGCACAAACATCATTAACTGGGACATTGTTATTCTAATCGTTTTCGTCAGTGGCCTCCGAGGCTGTGCCCTGTGCTTTCTGAAACAGTTTCCTCATTGTAAGCACAAGGGGAGGGGGAGCCACCTGAACGGTCATCAGCATCCAAACCTCACATTTCGGGTGGTCCAATAACACGCCATCTCCAAAACCACGTCCTTCTGGCTGTCCTCTTTATGTGGTCCGAGTTACAGGCCCCTTCCCAACTCCCTGCCAACCCCTTTCCCCTCTTTCCTCTCACAAAAAGCTCCTCACACGACGAACAAAGTGAACTGGCTGCTGTTTGTTGACTTCTCTGGCGTCACAGCGGCCTGTGAGAGGTGGCAAACTGTTGTGGCTCTTATTTAAGAAGCACAGGAAGAACCTCTGCCATGTCCTCCACGACTTGAGCAGGTGCAAAGACAAGGCTCAATGACAGCTGTTGTCCTATAGTATAGAACTGGTAGCAGTTTATTTTATTTTTTTGCCATGTTACACCACTTTTATCAGGATCCACAGAGAATACAAGTTTAAGTTATGGTAAAAACTTGGGTTCACAATTTTGTTTTTATATATTTTAAAATATTTATTACATTAGTGAAGGAGTAACCAGTGGAAGCCATTGGTGAGCGATTAGTGAGCCATGGGATGAGTTATTCAAGTTTAAGACATGGTGGTCACAAAGTAAACTGTGGCTGCAAGCCATGTTGCTAGTGATGTTAACAGCCAATCAAGTTCAGTTTCACAGGACATGGTGCCACAGAAAAATAGAGCTTAATCCGGCTTTTAAAAAGTTTATCATTGTGATGGTGTTTTAATTAAGTAAAAGGGAAAACCACTGCCATAGCTACTTGACAAAACCTAACCATCAGAGTACAGGAATGTTTATTTTTCTTTTACATACCGAGGCTACATTGGTTGGTGGAAATAGTGCATGGTTGATTTGTAATATCAGCATTTCTCAGCCATAGAGAAGACACCCTTTTGACACAGTCTATAGAGGGATTAACTTCTATAAAACGCCTATAAATCATCTTGTTTAACAATGACATGTCCTTCTTGTTTTGTCATGTTTTAATGTTGGAATCAGTCCATATTTCTATTCATGGTGATCTTTCCTGAGCCTAATGATCTGTCACAATACACTGTGTAAGGATGAGGTTTTATTATTTTTGGAGCAGGTCCCGCAGCGGCCCACACTGGATTTCATGGGGCTCTGAGGGGAGACTTCAGGAACAATGTGGGGCGCTGTACTGGTTCTGGAGGCCATCCCAGCTGCATCCACCTGCTGCCGCTCAGCCGTCCTGCTGTGGGCCCCAATTTATGTTTGCTCCTTCTAAAAAATGTGGCATACAGTGGTACACACTTTGACGTGAAAAGAGAAGAAAACCCGACACAAATCGCACATATTTTAAAATCAGTCCATCATGAGTTTGTGCCAGTGCAGTTGCAGACAGTGTCCTTCAGAGGCCAATCCTGAAAAGTTGCTCTCAACCTTGAAATTAAGAGCAACATAAGAATACAGCTTAATTATCACGCAGAAGTCTAACAACTGCTGCACAGAGAAAGGCGTTGTCAATAACTAAGTAATCACAGCTAGTATTTCTGAAGAGAGCAGGAGAGCATTTTCTGAGAAAACCGTGAGATACTAGACCTTTGCTCTCGGTCTGTTATGTCACTTTGATAGGAGACAGATGCCACAACACTATTTTATATTCTCATAATGATTAAACAATGATTAAAACACAGCATTTAGACAGTTTCCATTTATTTTCACACATAACTCACATGTAGCTCCTACTGTTTACTATTTAATCCCAAAGGATTTCCATTTTTATTAGCAAAAACAAGCAATTAAATCTGTTAAATTAGAAAAGTAGCACCTGTTGGTAATATATTATTCATATCTTAAACTTAAAAAAGAGAATCTGTCTAAAAGGCAGAACCATGTAACACACCTCAACATAAATACAGAGAAAATAGATAAAACCTTTTTTTTTTACACACCAGCATGAAACATCTTGGGAAGAGTTAGTCAATCTTGTTTGAGAAGTGACACAAGGAGAGCAGCTACCATTGCAACTACAAGGAACCCTGCAAATGCTGCCCCTCTGATCTCCACTGCATTTATCACCTGATAAGACACAAGAGAGTAGAGTTCATTTCTGTTTTGCTTCTGTGAAAAAGAAATCTACTATATCTGCATAATGTCACCAGCAATTGAGTTTATGTTCCAAATGTTTGTTTTTTCTTTGCTCTTATAATGTCATTAAAAACAGATAATCAAGTCAGGCTCAGTTAAGACAGTGTGCGTTACACTGTTTAATGGTTTAATACAGATGCTGAGAACCACCTGATGATGAAATGTGTGTCAAAGTTATTTTTTTTGTATTTGTCAACCTGTTTTCTGCCTCTTATGTGATATTTGTAGGAAATGCTCCCACAATATTCAGTCTGAGTCAGCCTTATGGCCCATTTATGCTCCAACAGCGATTCAGAATAAAGGCCACTGTTACTCCTTTAAGACTCTTCCTGGTGTTCTGTGAATATACTGACCTGCTAAATCAACACAATTTATACACACACTATTCTTTTTTTGTGTGCATACACTGCTACACACACATACCTAGTAGACCATCAACTACTCCATAAGACTGAGCTGTCCCATTTATGCTCTGGCCATCTAAACCCCTTTAACCAGGAATACTTACGACCCATAGAGGATTTAGATTGTGGTAAACTGTCACTGATCATTATGTTATAGCTAATTTGTCAAGACATAAGTTTGGATGGTAATTTACACCAATGACACATCGACACTGGGATGACTGCAAATGCATTCTGGAAACTTGTTAATCAGTTTGTTAATCAACTGCTGATGTTTGAGATTTTGCTAATCATGATCTATTGAGCAACACATCTGCTTCTTATCAGTCGTAATGGATTGGGCTCGACAGGTCTATTGTTACAGCTTCAACAGTATGTGATAAAATCATCAGTTTCAGAGCCACACCGAGGCTTGATAAAAGGATTTCTCACTGAACCAAAAAGAGTGACTCTACCTCTGTTGTGCTGCGGAGATTTTTGGAAAGTGAGATGTTCATGTGAGGGTTACAAGAAAAAAGAGTTTATAGAAAACAAACTTCTCTACATTGTTCTTTATTGTAAAAAAAATAAAACTATTTGACCTACTTTGACGCCATGTACCAAGATGTGCTAATGTAACAAAGTCTATTGTTGTTGTAAAATCAAATCTAAAGCAGAAACTGACCTCTGAACCCTCTTGACGTGACTCTGCTTTATCGTATCGAAGATCAGTGACAAAGTGTTCACAGTTGTATTCCATGATGCTGTAGGGCAGCACCTTTCCCACCAGCCTCGTGGCATTTCTCACAATTTTATATGCCTCGCGAGGCTGGTACTTATGGTCCAGCAGGTTGTTGACGTGATACGGATGTGTGCCAACCACATCCCAGATTTTATCACACCTAACTTTTGCCTTGTCGCTGTCCATATAGTGTAAGTAACCAAGACCCAACAGATCCTCATCATTTGTGTATGCTGCAGATAAAACCAACAGGAAGTCAGGATATCATTGTTCATTTAAAGTAAAGACATAGTATTTCAGTATTTTTATTTGGGTGGTTCTATTAATTTCTTTTTAATTGCAAATATATTTCCCACAGTAGGCTCAGATGAGGTGCATTTGAATTTGTTCATTGCTATAAAAAGTGTCACTGATGCCAATTGCAGTTATATTTGATCTTAAGATCTCATAGACATTTTTTTTAAATTCTGGACCATCCCTTAAATGTGTATTATTTCTTTCTTTATATAAAAGAAGGTTCACTTACTTGGTGGAGTCAGATGGACTACTTTATCGTTTCCAATGTAGATCGCCCAGTGTTCATAGGCCCCACGAGAAATCTCAATCAGATCCCCAGGTTTTGGGAAGTTTTCAAACTTAAACAATAGAAAAGATTTTTTTAAAGACTGACTCAATCTGTCTGAATGATGCTGAATGATGACTTCATCTGGACATTGGGTTTTACTTACAAAGTTTGATAAAAAACAAATATCCTTGACCTCACTGATCCTGAACTCTATGTGCCTGGCCCAAACCAATCCCAAAGTCAGTTAAATTATGCTTCTCTGTGTTTTACATTTTGTGTCATATACTATTCATTTTCTTCTTAAATTTACTGTTGCACATAGATGATTATTGCCAACAAAATCTGCTCTTGTGCAACTTTTATTTTTGTTTTTATAAATTTGTATCCACTTTTACTGATCAGTGCATTAATTTAAGTGCATCATTCATCATCACTCAGTTTTATACATACAGTTATATCATTTGATTTACTCCCACTTCATTATGTTGCATTTTTTGTTTCACACAATTAATTCAAATTAAATAATCATAAAAATTTTAAACCATCAAATTATGGATAAATCTGGTTTGCTCAATATTTCCTCATTGCATATAAAGACAAGCAGATGGAGACTTACCAGTGTTGAAGCCATGTTTTGAGATTTCCCTCTGTAAACACACAAACGAGCTACATCCACTTGATACCTGTGGAAACAAAACTGACGCCTTATGTTTCAGGAGCAAAAGTGTCATAAACACCTAAAAAGCAGCAGTCAAAGCTAGAACAACACGCCAGCCGATGAATAAATGACCAGGCTATATTCATGAATCATTAGCCAGAGTCACAGAAAACACAGGACAAGAGTTTTTTTCCAGGAACTTCACAGTGCAATTAGAATGAAAAGGGCAGGTTTCAATTATTCTGAAGCTCACTCAGGTCTCATGGTGCCAATACAAAGTCCCATTATTAAATGTTTAGATGATTTTTAAAGCAACTTTAACAAAAATCTTTTTGGCTTGTGTTTATTTTGGACCAAACGGCTGGTATTAGCTCCTTATAAAAGAGGGGGCTGTAGCCGGGACAGATCAGAACACACAGGGACAGTTAGAGAGTAGTTTTCAGGTAAGGAGTTTTGACCCTGTGAGGTTTCTGTAGTTTTTTTGTGTGAATAGGAATGATAACAGAAAAAACTGTCTGTTGTGAATACTTTGTGACTGTCATGTGTTTATTCCAAATATGGTAACATTACATTGTCAAAATAAAAAGGCAATGAGGATTTTTACTTAAAACAATGGATTTTATTACTCTATTTCTCTTTAGTAGGTATAACTACTGACACCAGTGGTTTGTGGATTTGTTGTTTCATTGGTAGATTTTGCAGCACCAGTGGGGCCCAAGCCAATCTTTAATCACAGAGCTATTAGTGGCAGGTGAGTAGTGAGTAAAACAAGGGCAGCTTCTTTTTAATATAATCTTTTACAGGAACACGTCCAAGCTGGGAAACCTGGAAGTTTGATTTCTCCCCAGTTCCTTATTAAGCGCTTAAAACAGGAAGCCCTCAATCAGAGCGGTGCAGGAGTCCCAGTGGCCTTTTAGCTCTGCAGGATGTTTGGAGAAATCCCCTCACTCAGATCAATGCTGCTGTGCCTTTTATTAACTACAGCTGGAATACAGTACGTCCTGCTTCAGTGCCAAAAAGACTCGTTTTCAGCGTGCTCTCCAGTGTTTTCTGCTGTTCAGCTCTGGCTTTCGTCACCTCTCTGACAGCAGACACAAGCCAGAGGACATCCGACACCTAACATTCAACTTATTTCTTATTCATCATCACTGCTTTTTATACTAGCACCTGCTGAACTGACTGTGCACATTTTCACCTGCCGTAGGGTAATAAAAAAGAGCTTAGTTTTAATATTTTTGGCAAACAGAGAATTTAAGGAGGTCTGTCTTTTTTTGGTTTAATTTGACCTCAGTAAACCTTTTACTGAGGGTCACAACGTATATGGTGAATAAGTCAATTTAAAATTTTAAGTAAATAAAAATTTGTTTTTTAATGATGATTTTTACCTAATTCTTCCAATAAATAATTTATAAAGTTAATATAAGAGAGTTACAGTTCATTTTTCTTCTCACATGTCTAAGTTTCACCTTTGACCTTTCAAAGGTTCATGTGTTCTGATGAGCTGGGTTTACTGGTCTCATATTGATTTGAGATGCTACTTTTCCTCCTGTGGCTTCATTTAGACCCCACCTCCTCCACACTTTGACCTGTTTCTCAGACTCACTCTGGGCTCAAACAGACAGACAGACAGACAGACAGACAGTTCGATGTTGCTCTTTCATATGCTAATGCTCTACTTTCAGCTTTTTATGGTATTGACTTGCGCCAGAGCAGCGTGATCCTGTGAGCTACAGTGAAATTGTAAAGAGAAGCTGCTTAGTCAGTGATTCTCTTCTTTAAAAGAATAAGCACTTTAATAAATTGTAAACAATGCACACTCAGGATCAGTCAGGATCTGACAACAGAACGTGATTCAAAGTTTATAAAGGAACCTTTTGTTAGTTACTGTTGGGCTAATCACAACTACACCTACACCACAAGCTGTGACAAACATGACAAAGTCCTGTGTCACAATAAGAATTGCATGTTCTCCTCCTGCAAAATCCTTCTAAAGGCAGAGAGGTGGGACTAGATGAGCTGAAGTCCCTAAGGAGCTGTGCACAACAAAATAGATAAAGGAAAAGTCTGAGTTCAGATTTGCACATTGTATGTCAGTTCAGTGGGCTGCACTAGCTATCATAATTACACATCAAGAGAGAGCAAAGGTGGAAGTGTGTGCCAAATCACAAGCTCACAAATCCTACATCTATAACACACACGTTTATGAAGCATAAAAAACACTGTAATTATCTTTAACCTGTAGAAGCAGCCTGCCTGCTTTGATTTTATATAAAAAGGTAAACTTAACCAATTTGTCAGAGTGAAAATAATTTAACTTTTAATATTTGGGGTGCACATGGCAGAGTGGTTAGCACTCCTGCCTCACAGCATGTGACCCCCGTGACCCCTAACCGGACTAAGCGGTAGAAAATGAATGAATGAGTCTAGTTAATAATCTCGTATATTGATTGCATTATTTTTGTTTTACATTGCTTTACTTTCTTTCTTTCTGCTTAACGTCTTGTTCACATATCTGGATTGGATCTGGAGCTGGATTCACGTGAGTTTACAGACTACACAAAAATCCATCTTGAAGTGCTCCAAGTGGAGTAGCCACGTTCGAACGTCTGGTTTTACTGTCACTAGGGGGCGCAGTGGCTCAGTGGTAGAACGGTCGTCCTGTAAACGGAAAGCTGGCTGTCGTCCTTAGGCAAGACACTTAACCCACCTTTCCTCCAGTGCCACAGCTCTGGTGTTTGAATGTGTGTGAGTGTAGAGGTGTGTTTGGTGGTGGTCGGAGAAGACTGTGAGCGCCGTGTGTATGGCAGCCCCCCTCTCTGTCTGCTGCCAGGTGTGAATAGAAGCCCGATGTAAAGTGCTTTGGGTGCCCGGGAAGGGTACAAAAAAGCTCTCGATAAATGCACACCATTTACTAACATAACCGTTGCTCTTACTGGATAAAACTGCGGTTAATAAATCCAATCAACAACTAGTTATTTATATAATACTACATGTTTAACATTATTGTTCTAATACTGTGTATTTGGCTAAAAACATAGTCAATATTGTCTGGAATAGAAAGCTAGAATTGTACATTGACTAGAGTTTAAAGAAATCACACTGCCCAAGTGTGACTAGGATATTTAATTAAAGTCAGTGGTGCAAAGTGGCCTGGACTATTCAGAGCAGAACCACCTCCTGTACCCGTCCTAAACAACATGAGGCCCTGAATCGTAAATCATGCCCGCTGTTTGGCAGAAGTCGTGGATCATCATACAATGGATAATTAAAGCCAGATCAATCCTAGCTGCACTCTGTCTGCGGAGGACAGTCCCATGGTAACTTCAAGGAGCTGGGAAAATGGATGACGAAGTTGGTATGTTTGCTGAGGGCTCAAAAAGAGGCTGCCACTCATATTTGTACAGAGCACAAAGCCACACTGGCCTCTGGCACTAAATGAAAGACCTGTTTTCAGAGCACGTACAGCAAATACACAGCTTTCTTCTCTCGCTCTTCTCCAAATGTAACTCGCCAAATTTCAGAAAAATGAGTTGAGTGCCAGTTGTCATAGTGTGACCGGTCAGCCAGTGGGCAGAGGGGTGTTTGGGGTGATTCACTCAGGACATAGTTCACATCTGAATGCCATGACCATGCAGCTGTGGCTTACTGTGAGTGATTTTACTCAATAATCTTTCAGACTCGTTATAAGTTGTGACATCATACAAAGGAATGTGCTATCAGTGGAAAAAAAGACAAAAATTTGTTTAGTAGTCTAATATTTGGGATGTTTTTAATATCTCTAAAAATTTAATGTGTAACATAACCCTAGTTTAACTTGTTAAATGCCTAAACCTTATTATGACCACAGTGATTTTGACAATCTACGGTTATCATTGGTACAAACATTATTTGTCAAGCTGCCTTTATACAGACGTTTTTCCATCATTCATTCAAGTAAATGTATAGCTTAATGTGATTCGAAGATGTCTCTTCCTGAAAATCCCACACAGACTTCACCAACTGTAAAAACAATAGCTTCAAATCCCTGTAGTTCTCCCATTACTGAGAATTTTATCCACTGCCAAGAGCCTTGTTGAGAAGGTGCCAACTACTGTTGAGTTGTCATCTCTAAAACTCAGATGACATGCCAATCAGTTTTAATGAGTCAGAATAGCAGCGTGGGATGAGGGGGGATCAGAAAAGAGCTGGTGGTCTCCTGCACAGACTTCCGGCTCGGGTCCAATCATCTAATGCAGCTTTTAACAGAGAGTCCAGGAACTAAACGGACACTGAATGGAGCCCTGACCTCACTGACCCTAGACAGATTGTTTTATTTTGCCTTGTGCCTA
This sequence comes from Perccottus glenii, assembly GCA_024416835.2. Taxonomy (NCBI): domain Eukaryota; kingdom Metazoa; phylum Chordata; class Actinopteri; order Gobiiformes; family Odontobutidae; genus Perccottus; species Perccottus glenii. The sequence goes on along the minus strand of CM044565.2, from coordinate 21,848,221 downwards.
GTGTTAAAAGATTAATCACTTAAGCGCATTTTCCTATTGTTTAGAATTGAAATCATTCTTTGGAAGCTAACAGCTCTGTGTTCTGTGGAAAGTAGAAACTGAATAGGCTACAACAACACTAACAGACAATAAAGGACAATAAAATGTTCCATACATCCCACATCATCAACCAGGCCCAGGTCTATTTTTCTCAAGTGATGTATGAATAATACTAACTTTTATGGCAATAAAAGGGAGAGGTCTGACTGCACTTTCTCTTGACTTCATCCAGAAAGGTGGGATATAGCAAAGCAGTCCACACAGTTTTGTTGGCAACCTTGTACCTCCAGGTGGGTGTCATGTACGAACAACATCCTCAAATCCTACAGAGGTTACATTGTGTGAATCATAAGATCAGAGCATTTACACTGGACTAGGCAAACTAAGCAACTGCCCACATGCACACATGTGTTTACTTGCAAAAAGAAATAAATAACCACATTTTAGTATTTCTAGGATTAAGATTTTAAAATAAAAATGGCAATTTTAAACAACATAATTTAAACAGACATTGTACTATATATATATTGTATAATGGTTCTTTTATGTGTTGTCATCACTGTCTCTGAGGTCATAATTACCTAATGTCATAGGTGCAGTTCGGTGTTTGTTGGAGGCCCCTGGGTACCTTCTGCATGGGGCCTCCTCACAATCTCAAGAATTTTGTTGATTTCACTAAATTAATGTCTCTCATTGTGAAGCTACCAACTCCTTCATCCACAAACTCTATTCTCTACCTAACAGAGCCATTACAGGTATTGCAACATCAATAGAACAGGACTCAGCTTATACCCACTCAATAAACATCTATCTCTCTGCCCTCAGGGTGCGGGTACAGGGCCCTGAGGTGCAGAAGGTCACGCAGTGTTACTTTAAGTGTAAGGTTTGTTGTGTTGTTGTGTTTTCACGCTTCAAACGTGCAGTGCTGTAAAAATAATTTCCCCTTGAGGACAATAAAGTCTAAGTCTAGCTGCCACTGCCCCTCAGCAAATCCACTAAAGCTTCGAACAGACTGATGTGAACAGAAATGTCAGGGAATAGTCCCAAATTACAATAAATATAAGCCACTTTATTGTTACTGTGCTTTTTGTTGCTTTGTTGTTTAACCATATTTCACATATATAATCATTTTTTTGTTTTTGTCTGGTATAACTTTGTATGTATATGCCAGTTTGGGAACGTCTGAGGTTCAAAAGCCACAAAGTTAAACAAACTTCAAAGTTCATTGAAGTGTCAGATTGAGCAGCAGAAGGTAGATGATGATTCACAGAGAAGAAACTTCCTCCTCCGCTGTGGTCTACGCTGAGATCTCATCCTGGTGACAGAGATATTTTAGTCGAGAGGCTGCAGTTGAAAGGTGCCCAACTGTCGGTGACTCACTGAAAACAAACTGTTTCTACTGTCTGTCGAGATGGAAATTATGCCAAAGTGAGGAGAAGAAAGGAAGACAAAAATGCAGTGGCCTTTTCTCTGTTACAACAGTAAAAGTTATTGTCGATGACAGGTTTCTATAAATGGGCTTTTGTACTGGGATCACACTCTGTCTGGTTGCTCTGTCCAAAGAAAGACCTTCAATGCTCTGACTTCTACTAATGTCCTTAAACATTTATCCAATTTTAAAATCACACCAAAATTACAAAGCATTTTAAAATACAAGCTTGTTTTCACAACAGCTACTGGCACTGAAGGAAGACTTTAATGTACATTTAAATCAAAACACAACTATACACACATTAACTGAAAATTTTTGGAAATATTTTCTAACACAATCAAAGGTTAATGACCTCGTTCTTTGTCTCCAGTTCAAATTTGTTTAGTGTAGAAATAATCTTTTGGGGCCTTTTTGCATTTATTTGACAGTATCAAGTAGAAACAGTAAGAGAGGGGCAAGACATTAAGCAAAGGACTACAACCAACAACATGTTATTTTGGAAGGTCTTTTTGCCTTAAAGAAAATTTAAAGCCTGATAACCGGCCACTGTGTTATCATACTGTATGTGTTGTCAGATTCAGATTTTTATGAGGAGCGTTTGTAATGTCTGTAGGCTGGCAGACATACAGCATTTTCAACAGCTGAGGGTATCTTGGTGTGTGGTGTAAAAGGCACAGGTCTGTATAGGTAGTGACATTATAAACTTAACTCATGTAGAGGCACAACATGTAACATTTTGTAAAATGTATTTGTAAGAGAGACCAATATTCACCCACATATGGCTTTTCCAGTCGTGATTCTTTTAAATGAAAGGCTTGATCTAAGCAGAACATAGGCAAGGTAAAGACAAAGCATTCCACCATTTTCCTGCAACATAAAGGTTTTTTACATTTGATAAAAGCTCTAAATATAGTTTGTCACCTTAAAAAAGTTTAGGTTGTCTGTTACTTTTGTGGATATATGAAGAGTTTGATACGACACATGAGGGGCGTGGGGTTGGGATGTGTTATGTTTAGTTTAGTTTATTACTTATTTGACAGTGACCATGTGCAAACACATTAATCTAACTACCATAAACCTAATCCGTGCTGACATAACTGGTTTTCTAATAATACTTTCCTAACATTATGAGAAAAGTCTCTCAGGTCAGAGGTCAGACTATCTGGGAGATTGTTCCATTGATTAACGGCTTTGAATGAGAAGGCTGTCTGTGCAAAGGCAGAGCTTCTTTTGGGTAATCTGCAGTCATTTCGACTCGTGGACCTAGTTGTCCTAGTAGTCTGTTCTGAGCAGAGCTGTACAAATCTCTTCAGTGGTAACTGTAACTGTTAACACATAACCCCCCCCCCCCACACACACTTTTCCACCAAAAGCAAAGTTTTATCAGTGCAGCTAGAGCTGTCACATTTCAAATAAACGGATTACATCATGAACTCTATCACAAAGCATTATGGGGTGGAGCTGTTAAATAAAGCATATGTCTATGATAACATTTTGAGGTCACTATGAATGAAAGAGTTCTCATGTTTGAACACATCTGAACGTGTGTTGTCATATTGAGTGTGTTGCATTACAGACATTACAACACAAGAATACAAAAGTACGCTCATGTTTAATTACTCTGTACCACTAGATGGAGTTGTGAGGACCATTTACAGTTGCTTGTTTTGAAAAGGTTATTTCATTTTTGTACTTATGTATACAGATTTAGTGGAAATTAAAAAAATCATATGAATATATCCTGATGGCAATTTTACACACAACTTTGCTGCCACTTTTTCATATGTTACACTATTTGCTTTAAATTTAGATTTTGTTGCCTGTCCTTCCCTGTGTTGACTCTGACCTAATGATGAGTTAGTGTCCCCCCGAGGTGGCACAACACACTGAGCTATTGTTGAACAGACCTGTTCTGTGACAAGGCCACTCTGTGGTGGCCATGACAGGACAAGCCCTTGCACTTTTGTCTGCGAGCGGTCCGTTGACTGCAGAGCGTGCTGTCAGTTTGACGCGTCCTGACAGTGTTAGCACAAGGCCCGGCCACAGATGATTGATTACCCCTTATCAAGCCCGGCGAATCCCACTGTAATTGAGCATGGTTTAGTTACAGAGGCCTTTCTCTGCCCATGAAAGGCTTGGCTTCTCTCTCTGCCGATGAATGGCTGCGTCTGGGCCAGAGCCTGCTGTGGGCGGGCCTTTGTCTGGCTGACGGATGGCTTGGGGTTGTTGAACAGCTTCCAGGACATCGTTACCGACTCGATCTGACAGGCCTCGCTGACTGCCAGGGTCCGGTGGGCCGCGCTGCTGCTGGTGCCAGCCCGGACAGCTGCAGAGAGCGAGGGGCCGAGCTCACACAGACAGACTGACCCTCTGCACGAAGGACCAAGAACACCTACTGCTGTCACATAGGGCGCAAACACAAACCTAGGAAGGCTAAACAGGCCATAGGTTTTTTTCTGCACATATCAGACTTAAATAAATAGGGCTTTATCAAGGATGGAATTGGCCTTTTTAGTTGGTAAATATGACACACAAAACATGTAAATATGACAAAATATGGCAATATTTGATACCCATTCATATAACACTCTACCGCTGCGCCCATACAAAGTTTCGCTTTAATATAATGTAATAACTAAGAAAATGTATTTACAGAATGGAATGAGTGCCGACAACACTAATATGTTTTTATATACAGTATTTTCCAAACATTCTTCAACAACTTCTCCAGCATTTTCACTTAAAAATAAATAAATAAATCAACCATGTGTCCAATTGTTTTTTATTTGAATAGTGCTTGTCCTGTGTGGTCCTGGCAGTGTTAAGTGATTGTGGCAGTGAGGACCAAAACTGCTGCTGCTGCTGTTTTTAATTGCCTCCTATTTTTCTGAGCTTGCAAGATTTCTCATATTTATTGTAGAACAAAGCGGCTCAGTCTGGAGTTTATCTGAGAAAAACAAGCACTAACCTTTCAAGTCAAGGTCAGGAGAGGCTTTTGAATCGCAGTGATAAAGGTCATTCTAGGGCAGCTTCCTCTTCACAATAAGCACTACACGAAGTACATTTCTCAGCCGGGCTGCCAACCTGGATAAACACTGCTGAAAACATTTCTGAAAAGGCACAGAGCTGCTATTTTGTTCCTATTGCTAGGTGTAATTAATGGCTAGTGAGTTTTATTTGTGTGTTTAATTTAATCATGCAAACCGATAATGAAACTGATAATGCTGCTGTGGTTTTGGTAATATGTGGAACCTGTCACAATGCCTCTGCAGTCTGACAAAAAGCATCCAAATTAACATTAAGAGGTAGTTAAATGTAGAAAAAGTGGCCAGGATCTGTACAACCAAACCTGTCTGTGTTAATCCAAATGTTTCTGGAAGTGAGAAAAGACAAAAGCCAGACTGTAAATCCAACATTGGCCTTAACTGAACTCCTCCACACATCACAGGTTATTTGGTTTATGTGTGTGTGTGTAAGTTAGAGTGTGTTGGTATTTTTTTTAAATATTTTTTTATCATACAGTTACTGAATGGAGCTGAAAAAACTTAATTGTCTCCCACTGTCAATTCTTTTTTTTTTTTTTGTCTTCAGCAGTCTGATAGAGGCTTGGTTTGAAAAAAAAAAGTAGTTGGAGATGTCTTGAAAAGTTGACTGAAAAGAATTGTTTGACTAAGGTAAGGAGTTTGGAGAATATCTAGGCAATGTGTTGTAGCAGAAATCATGCCCTAGTTAATAAAATAGACTATCCTCATGACATAATACGGTTTATATTAGTTGATATAATAATGTTTAATGAGCACTTGCTTATGGTGTGAGGTATGATACAATCTGGACAATGACTTTGAGATAGAGACTGACTGACATCCACTCACATTCATTCACTGTGGCCTATGATCCAGTTCACATATACATACATGTCATTGGAGGGTGGGAGGAAGATATGGCGTCCAGAGAGAACTGACATTAGGAGGACATGCAGACTCACTGAAGCGGAGTACATGATAATGAATCAAAGTTCTACTTGAAAAATATTCATTCCACAAGTGGACTCTGCAAATCTGGTATGATTGGCAGAAGGATACATTTCCAAGTGAAAGAAACAGAAGTAATAGAAATCCACATATAGCAGGAAACCCAAAGTAATCCTCTAAAATACACTAAACCGATTTTGTTTGTCATTTCAGGTAGGACTGTTAATGAGTATAAATATATTCCTATACTTTGGAAAGTTTATCACTTCCTCGCCACTTTTTCACTCAGACTGTTTCCGGAAACAAGAACACTCTCCTCACATTTTCCACTTGTACAGCTGGATGTGTAATGAGGCTGTACAGTTTAAGTGCTGAATGTATTACAGCAGCGGCAGTCCACGTGAGACCTGAACCCTCGACCTGCTGTTCATTAGCTGTTTCCTCGTCTTGCTAATGGATTCAGAAGAGCCTCGAGATCCACTGCCTCACGTCTCGAGGATGTTCAGACGTCTTGTTCAGCTTCCATCATCTCACCGCTCTCTCTCTCAAATAAAACCTGACTTTTAATCAAACACCTGATGTTGGAGGAAATAAAGAGGAGTGTAAAATGGTGCTGAGGCAGACTGACAGAGATATAACCATATTCCTCCTTTTACATTGACTCTTTCGTAAGCTTTATGGTGACTGTGACAAAAGGCAGACGCACAGACAGCTTCCCACTGAGGCATCATGGGAAATAACAACTTTAGTGTCAAACAGCACACACTGATGCAACTCGTACCTGTCACAAATCTAAAATCCTAAAAAACCTACGCACAAAACATGTATCTTAAAGTTTATGTGAAAATATGTGTTGATATTAAATGTCAGACAATTTGTATTTCAAAGAACAAAACTTTTGTCCCATGAACCAGTTCAAATCAAATCAACCAAAATTCAATTTGGCTCATTTACAAGAGTTTATGATGTTTATGATCCTTGGCAATATGTAGTTAAAGGTCTGTATACTTTACTCAATCTTGACCTTGCTAAATAGAAATCTTGAGTCTAGTCTGTATTTTTCCAGCACATGCCACGTCAGGTCTACTCAAAATAATGAAAGAAACAAATAAAATGCTTACATACCACTGAATCTTTGACACAATCTTTTATATAAGATTATAAAACAAACAAAAAATATTACAAATATTGCTCCTAGAATTTTGATTACATTTTTGAGGCTTGCATTTTAACTCAACTCAACTTTCCATTTTCTTTAACTCAAACACAAAACCTCCCGAAGATGTGAGGAGAATGTGCCCTCTGCTTTGCCCTGCATTATGAAAACATTTTAGCTGTTATTATTTCTGACAGAGCAAACTGCTGCTGTTAAACTATGGATTCATTTAAAATCAATGAATGGTGAGTGCTAATGTGAGACCTCCAGACGCTTAGTACTGGGCTACAAGCAAGTTAATTGGTCGGTGACATCTACATACTTACACAGTTATACAGTCATTAACCCAAGAACCTCAACTGCAACTACAATACAAGTTTAATTCAATGAAAAGGCTGTGCTTAGTCTAACTGTAGATGTAATCATGCTGTACTGTAAGTCCTGAGGGCCATTCTAACTCTAACTGCACACAGCACCTGTCCCAAAGTAATCAGCCCAGGCCATAACCCAGGTCCCGGGACTGTTAATCCACTGTGACTGCGTGCGGAGCAGTTGTTGCTGTTCGTGTAAACATTAGGTTTGGCGGCGGGCCATCCGTCCTGCCATCCAACAGCTGAAGCTGAGCAGGGACCGAGCCAAAGGCCAGCGTTTCTCTTTGGGCCTGATGGGAAATCAATCACTTTCCTCTCCTTGGGACGACCCGCTCTCAGACATGTGTTTAAATCAGCTTCTCATGCACCGGGACAGATTTCCTAAAGCTGCACACTCTCAAATCTGTAGGCATCTTTTACTCTAAAAACAGTTCATACATCTGTTGGCTGTGCATCATGCCAGAGATACATGTAAAGTAGTTTTACACTCAATACACCCAGTTTCTTAAATGATTTTCTATCAAACCGACTAAAAACATTAACAAAACTCCATCCCAAGTACTAAATTCCTCTACTTTAGCTGATTTCTTTCGTTCATACTATGGCTCCAAAACACAAACAGGTCTAAATAGTGGTGTATAAAACAGGTCTGTTTCATATGGCACAATAAAAGAACCATAGGGTTGAACTACATGGTGGACTATCCAGTAGAATCAATTAGTAAATGTTTTTGGAAACTAAGCATTGTTGTTAATCATGTGACGTTGACATTTATGCATCAAACATCTGCTGGACTTCTGTAATAAACTCCCATGACTCTCAAGTCATTTATTTTTACATAGTCACATACATTTTTTTTGCCTCAAGAGCTACACTGTCTGTACAAACTGATTTTAATGTGAGCTATTTTTTTTAACCAATTTACACATCGACGACCTGGCACTGAGCAGCAGAACACAAGTATAAATAGACACAGACAACAAGGGACAGGTGAAACACATTAGGGCGGAGCAGGTAATCACACAGAAGGGGTAGACAACAGGCAGGAAGTAAATCATAAAACACAGACAGGAGTAAGACATTTCAAAATAAAAACCAAGAACTCAAATACAATCTTAAAACAAAAATCAAATACAATAATAAATATCTGACATAAAAAAACAAACAGACCCACAGAATACACTAACAAAACAGACAGACTATTTTAATAGACATGAATCCTGACAATCTTCATATGCCATAGAAGGCCATACTGTGTCTTGAACTAATTTCCTTCAAACATCATCCTTCACTTGTCACTTGGTCCTTGTGACACTATACAACACTTGCATTGCATTTGCACTATTCTGTAAATATAAGATCATGCACCTTTCTTGCCGTATAGTGTGTACATTTTTGATCCTACTTTATACTGTAACGTATAGTATTTATCTTGTTATAGTTTTTTAAATATCTTTTGTAACCTTTTTGCACTAAAATGCTACAAATTTCTTGTATTGTGTAAACCTTTTCCCTTTACCTGGCAACAAACCTGATTCTGAAACGTGGTCTTTTCTGACCATCCAGTGATTAAGCCTGGTTAGAATGCTGATGTCCTGCATGCATCTCATGATCCAATCTCACAGAAATAAGAAACTCTTACAACTAGTCCTGCAAATATTCCTGCTGCTTTCGGACACCAAAATGGCAATTTTAGTCTGTATAGTTAAAAAATTGTTTAAAAACGATCCAACAAACATAACCATCATCACTTTATTGTGTGTAAATTATGTTAATTATTTGTGGTCAACTTTTCCCTTTTGTGAGTTGAATAAATTGAATCTACTATATCTAATGAATTACCCCACTTCCAGACCTAGTTACATCCTGTACTGCATTGTTCCTCCAAAGCCCTGCACTATGTACTAAAGATACTAAAGATATAAAAGGTTAATGAAATGCTTGTAGCAGCGGAGGACATACATCTTCTGTCCCTCCTGCCTTAGTTCAAACAAAGGGTACAAAACAATGTAGGACGTTGCCAGGAATAGCTTGATTTTCTGGCAAGGCCTTATAAAGCCAGGTACAGAGTCCGGATGCCAGGGATTGAGCTGAGATACTGCAGAGGGACTTCAGGTTTTACTGCTGCTACCCACTCAGGCTCTGACAGGAAGCTCTGTCATAGATCAGGACTCATCCGCAGGGTTTCACACGAAGCTTAGGCCAAAGAAAAGAACATGGTGACCAATATAAAGAAACTACAAAGCAACTAATGGTCAGAAGCTAAGAAGCATTCATTTGTTTATTTATCTCATAATCCAAAGGATAGTGCACATAAAATTATGTGTCCTGACATCACGCAGCCACATCAAAGAAAGGGAAATAAACAAATAAAAGTATCTGCTGTAACTTATACATTACTCACTAATTTCTCACTGTGAATTACTTTTAATTTTTTCAATTCAAAGGAGAGTCTGTTTTTCTCACAGTTTATCACTTCCTTCCTTCAGCCCGTCAGTGTTTGTACCTAAACCGGAACAGGACAATAAATTATCCCAAGGTCACTTCGAGGACTTCTCGTCTGATGCTGATAAAAACAAAGATGCGAATCCTCGGTCTTTGTGTGAATCCTCGGTAATAACAATGTGGGAGTTTTAAGGACTGAAGTCTGTCTGCCTCCTACTTGCTACAGTAATTCTTTGTCTGAAAAAAGTCCTGAATGAGCAAAACACAGCCTCAAATACACATGACCAAAGGCCACTGCTTCTCATGATGCATAATAAACCAGCCTCTAAAACGCACACAACTCACAAAAATTAATACACATTACCATTGTTGTGTCAGACATTAATGAGCTGTATGTAAGCTGTATGTTAATGGATGTAAGTTTAAGTGGTGGATAGGTACAAAACACAGAACTAACAGGAAATCTGAGTATGTACATGACTTTACTTTTTCAAAATAAAGAATTAAGTACTTACTGGGGGGGGGTGTGGGGGTATGTGAATGTAATTTCAAGAAAAAATGTCCTTTAAATTTTAATGAATTAACTACACAAGTTTGCTATTTATCATATTTTGCTGATTATTTATTCCTAACCTCAACCCAATGTGGTTCTTACATAATTATAAATAGAAAAGTCCCTTGAACTCTGGTATGGTTCGATTCAAGTGTGAACCTCAAGTGGACCACTGACAATCTCAAACAGGAAGCAAAAAAAAAAATTAAAAATGGAACAGTATTGCCCCGACTATCAAAAAAGGTTGTTAATAGTGGTTATTAAGCATTGTGTGTGTGTTGTGAAGCACCGAGAAGCTAAAATGCAATGGTAGCATGCCTTATTAGCATTTGAGCTAACAGCACCATCTAGTGTGTTTCTTGAGAAAGGTCTTGTTTTTTTGTTTGATGCATTTGAAAATAGCAGCTGTGAGCGCTCGCTGGACCTGACAAACCAAAATGAATAGATGGTTTACTGCGCTGTGAAAACTAAATGAAATGAACTATAATAATAATAATATAATAATAATAATAATAAATAAGTTTTTTCTATTCTTAACCTAAACATATAGATATACTGTATATGAATATACCACTTGAATATGAACATATCTGTAATGTAATAACAAGACAAGTTGTATCCTGTTTAGATTTAGATTTCTGACTAGACATTTTCTTTTCAACGTTGGTCTGCTATTATACAGTTAAAACATTAAAACTTATCACTGCATGAGTCCTAAGTTTTCTTTGTTAAAATACAAAACCAAAGAGAAGGGCACAGAGAGGGATTAATCCGTGTCACACAGAATGTAATTATCGCCTTGTAACAGACAGAAATAGGTTTATGGGAGTCGTGTTAATGGCCTTTTAATAGCAGTGCAGGCTACTTAGTGATTTCTAATCATTTGTGGCGACAGCGAGTGTAATTCGGTTCCTAATCTGATCTCATTAGCCGCTCCTCGTCTTTGGGGTGATTTATATTGATTGTCAGAGTCTCGGCTCAAATGCAGAGAGTTAATTAAGCGATAAACGAGGAAACAAATTAGAGAGCTGTTTGTGCTGGGCGTCAGGGCACAAACAGAGCATTAGTGTCAGGAGTCTGAACCAACAGGCCACTCCAATTGGATAATGTATATGAGGTTTTATCATTCAGCTGACCAGAGCTTATCAAGGTCACTTATGTAAAGTATAACAACAACAATATACAATATAGTAATGTCTTCCTTAAAGTGATATTTGTAATTTTGAGATAATTTTGAGTGAAAAAGTCAAACTGTACGGGGAGCTTGTGGATAGATCTTCTATTACCACTACACAGAAAAAATAAATAGAAATTGTAATTGTTTTACCCTAGCTTTTAAGATCAATGCAAGAGAGATATAGTCCAAGCTAAACAAGTCTTAAAAGTGCTTTCTCAAGCCTTTCTGGGGGAAAATTATACCACATAAAGACAATATTGTTGTTTTACAAGATATGATGAGGATGATTTGATGAGAAAAGTGATGGATGACTGACTAATCAGGAATAAAAATACAAATTACATCAAATGATAGAAAATAGTACAATGAATGACATTTTTCTTAATTACCTTGTGCCTAGTTTTTCTGATCAAAAGACCAATAATTTCCCAAGCTCTAGGTAGACAGAGTTGTTAAAAATGTCTTGCTGGTAATTGACTCCAGCTTTCTGTTTAATTGTCAAGTAGATAACATAACTGCGAGGACAGATAGGACGAATGGAGAAGATAGGTGTCCCATAATGTATCAGTTACATTTCACTTTTAATTCACAAGTACTCAAGCAAATATTATCACTATATTAGTAAAACTACACTGTCTAAGCTGTTAAAACTCATTTTAACTTCACCCAAATTAAGTTCATTGTACGAGTGTAACACACAGCAAGTCTCTGTGAACCATGCACTGTTGAATAATAATGTGCTGCAGAGGGAGTGTGAGACAGGCTCTGAAACAGCAGCTGACATTTAGTGACAGCAGTAAATGGCTTCAGTGAAGGGAAATTGGAAAGGAATAGTGTCATTATTGAGAGATAGATATTACAGTAACGTGTTGAAGAGTCCAGAGGAGGATACTGAAATCACTCACCTGTCTGATTTATGACTGTCATCTAGGCATAGTGTTCTTCTAAATAGTTATGGTTTTATCAATTTTGTAAGAATAATTTGTGCTTATAGGATGCTTTTACCTGCTATGCTTGGTTTGGTTAAAAGAAACTGTAAATTTCATGTCCAAATTTTCTTTGAGGTTAGTTTGAAATATGTTAATAACAACTCTAAATGACAGAACTCACACAATTAACGTCTCTTGAGCAAATCTTAATGACTAAATATTTCAGTATTAGTTACATTTTATTGACCCTACATCAAAATGTCGATAAAATGTGCTTTAGTGTAAAAATGTATTATAGCATATTATACCATATTTTAGCACTTTGGTGTTTAGTATAAATTTCTGGTTAGGCTTATTCAAGAACTACACATGGATAGGTTTAGGGAAAGCCTTGTCGAAAAGGTCTGCATACAACATATATGAGAAATAACGCATTACTGCTTAAACTACTGCCCCAGGAAACTGATAATGGAAATAGATGAAAATGGTTGGTTGGATCTAAATGTCATATTGTAGTTGACATACCGTCAGAGAATACAACCTTAATATCTGCAATTCTACTGTCTAAAATTATTATAAATTAACTTTTTCCTCCTCACATCAAATTTTTATCTCCTGCACCAGACACAGAACATTTAGTGCTGTTATGACTTTCCCGACACAGAGAAGACTGTAAAAGACATTTACAGTGATCCTTCCCTTTTCTTTTTCAATGAACCTCAGTAATTGTATGTATTTCTTCCAATTAATTCCCATCTATTTGAGCAGAAGGCTGGCATTCCCCATCGAGTTGTGATGTGGCGTAGATATTGCAGCCAATAAAAAAAAGGACAATCCAGACTAATGCATGTTCCCAGGAGGAAATAATTGAATTTTTATCTGTTTTACACTATAATGAATCCTGAGACATTAGTGAGGACTTAGCCGAGAGGACTTTGGAGCATGGATAATTACTTGCTGGTGTTAAATGTATGGGCCAGTCAGAGCAAGTTGCACAGAGACTTTCATTAAACCAGAGGCTAAACAGGACACAGTGTGGCTTGAGGCATCTTACACAGCCACATACACTTTATTGGACCAATTTGAGATGCATACTAAGTTTCTAGTATCAGATAAAAGAATAAACAATGCAAAATCGTTTTCAGAATAAGATGGTCCAAGGATAAATAACATATGGATGTGGCTTTCTTCTCATAAATCTGCCCTGAAGAAAGTACCATACCTTTTTCTTATTTGTAAACATTATTTTCTAAAGAAATGTATGTTTTTATTGGTTTTACATATGTTCATATTTCTCTTCCCCTAATGTTTTATTTCTGTTACAAACAAACTCTATCATTGACAGTAAGCTCTAGAGAAAATCAATAGAAAAGGGGAGCATCTCTTAAAGAAGAAATTCCATGCATAATTACACGACATGTGTTCTAATTACACGACATGTGTTCATTCATCAAGTCTTAGATTCAAAATCCAAAAAAAAAGGACACTTCACACCCTGGCTACCCCTTATTTGAACTGTTGCCTTCAGAGAGACGGTACAGATTATATTAAGCCAGGACCAATAGACTCAAGCACAGTTTCTACCTAACTGTAATAACTGCTCTAAACGCTACAAAAAAAGTCTGGACCAATGTTTTTGTTTGATGTATGTGTGGGTTTTTAGGTGTTTTTATTTTTTAATTATTATTGTTTTAGTGTTTTAATGTTTTTCTTACATTTATATTTATCTATCTATCTATCTATCTATCTATCTATCTATCTAGTAAGACATCCGCCGTCCTGAACCAAGGCAGGAGACGGCCGAACACTTAACGTTGCACTCAAGACCGCTGCTCCCCGAAACGCCAGTGTTGCCGGAGAAAAAACAACAGGGCTCCTGAAGGTGCCAACATGGAGTCGGCAGCTGGGTCTTATCTTATTCTCTAGTGGTCCTCCCCTTACCGCATCAAGGGCAAAGCCATGGGACTCTCACAACAGTTCCGTTAAACACCTCAATGCCTGTACCACTCCTACACTTCTCGTCTGCCATTTGACATCTGTCTGACTCTTGACTCTACCCCCTTCCCCCCCCCCCATCGTAAGCCACTGGAAAATCCCATCACGTGACCGGGTGTGCTGTTCATCCTGTGCTGTCTGATGTCTATTTATGTTACGTATGTTGTAATGGCTACTGTTATTGTGAGTATGTATGTAATGTGTAACTACAATTGTAGTTATGTTGATGTCTGCTATGTCTGTACAATGCCTTATTTCTTTTTCATGAAGATCATCTTTACGATTGGCTGCATTGGTGTGCAATCGACTTCATTTTGTTGCATTGTATTTGTACATGTGTAATGACAATAAATCTATCTATCTATCTATCTATCTATCTATCTATCTATCTATCTATCTATCTATCTATCTATCTATCTATCTATCTATCTATATATATATAGATATATAGATAGAACTGAGAATGAGAAAGTGGTTGACTTGCACACTTTTCTCTTACTGGCACAGAGAGTAGGTTGGCTCACACTTCACACAATGTGGTCTGGAGACAAAAAAACCTGAAGACGTTTCCGCGTCATGTGTTCTTATACCTTCTGTGTCACTCACGTTCAGGTGCGCTCAATCAGACAGCTGCCGCTGATGAGCTGCGTCCCCAACAGAGGTTATATAACCTAATTCTTGGTGTGTTTGGCACACATGCTTCACAATCGGTCACACAAAGAATGTTCCCCATAGCGTATTGCTACACAGCATCGAGTGTAGCTTTTGATAGGAAACATCTATTTACAAAGACATCTTGATCAAATTAATATATTCAAATAAATGAATTCTTTACTTCTGCTACATTTCATATATTTTAGTTTTGGTCAAAGTTTAATCAAATGACTCAAAAACATACAGTCTCTAGCTTTAGAAAGTTCTGGGGCTACAGCCAAGGAGCTTGATTGGGTAATGCCCAGGACCCCCATGGTCCTCCACCTCTATACGGTCCATTTAAGAGGAAATATCTCCACTTTAAAAGAGCCTTCTGTGGTGGAGGTGCTTGGCAAATTACTGGTAAGTCATTCAGACCTTTCAGATGTCATCGCCTCAGAAACCCAAACCAAAGGCCCACTCTCCTTAGAAAGGCTATCTAAAGAAAGTACTGTAGACTGAGCTATTACAGTGACATTTACAGCAACACTACTAACCACTACAAACCTTGTGCCTTAAAATGTATCCTTCAAGAACCTTCTGATGATTTTCTGACAAACATGGAGAATAACTCCTCTCTCTTAAACACTGCACCCAGGTTGCCATCTTAGCTTTTAGCCCTGTAAGGCACTAACATGAGTGCTGCCTTAAAAATGTTTTTTTCAGGTAATGGGAACACCAAAATTAAAATGCATATATCCTGTTATCGGTTTTCTACTTTACAAATTTAGCACTGGTATGTTTAAGGCTTGCATTAGTCTGCATAAGTTTTGTCAATCATATCATAGCTTTTAAGAGTTTTAACTTTGGGAACACACAAAGCAAATGATTTTCAGACAGTGGGACTTTAGGTTTTAGCTGATGTAGACATCATGGCAATAAAAATAAACAAACATAATACACATACCACACATTCAAGGAGCCTTATCAGATTATATGGTGTAATATGTGCATGAATGTGTATGTGTTGGTTGGGTCTGAGGCCAGCTCTTAAAGAAAAGCCCCCTCAGTCAGTTTCACAAACACAACACATCTCAGAGGAAGAACCTGCAGAGCTGAGGGGGCTCCTTTAAAATTGGCCCAGTGTTGCTCACTCAACCGCTGCTTATAAAATCATTCCCTAAATCTGCAGATACACATATGTTGTCAGTGGCCTCTGGGCCCCGCCCCCTGCCTCTGTCTCTAAAGAAAAGCCTGTTTTTACTTTCCCCACTCTGACAATACAGTGGGGATTAAGACGCGGTCCCAAACTGAGACGGCCAATGGGCAGCGTCCTAATGAAGAGTCTATTTCACACATGAGTGTTCCTCCATCTCATGCTGCTGCAGCTCTGTGAATGGACACAGGGGCAAACCGAGCCGGGGCGGGGGGATCCAATTGATCTCTTTAAGCCTTTGGGACTTTACTTAACTCATCCAGGAGCCGCGCTCTGCGAAAGGTATCGCTAAGGCCCCACTTTGCATAAGAAAACCAGGATTAATCCAAATATTTATCCATGCTCAGAGAGATGTTTTCCCAGTCTTTACATCCCTCCAAGATTTCTGCACATTTTTCCCTTTGAAACTCTCCGATTAACACATTCTCCCCTCCCTCAAGTGTAGTTGGCTTTGTATGGCCTAAACATAGGAAGCCCTATCTATGCATTGAGTGAACTAGAAATGACCAGCTTGTTTGAAACAGCTTCAGCAGCTAAAGGCTCTGACAGATGTCCTTGTTTACCTGCAGAGAACAGCTTCTCTTGTCTAAGATGTCTGGTGTTAAAGCTGTCGTCATGGTTACGGCTTTTACTTACTACATACGTCACTTTGAAAAGAGAGAGTCTCTGGGATGGTCACTCTCTGCTGCAGGGTAACCATGGCAACCACAGTGTACTGTAATTCACAAACCTCATTCAACACTCCTCTTACTGTCTCTATTCACTGTGCCCCAGGTTCACTGCTGGCATTTGTTTTTCTCATTCCTCTTAAACCAGACTTAAGAAAATAGTAAAAAAAAAAAACTGACCTTAAAATTCATTCCATATTGACTTTACATGTCAAATTCAACAATAAACAAACAGTGGATATAGAGTTAAATTGAGAGTATTTAAAGTAGTAACTCTTTCTGATTCTGTTACTGTTATAGTTTTTATAATTTCAGTACACATAATTGATAATAAAAACAAAAAAGTCTGAGATAGCATGCAACATTGATCATGTTTCATCAATAAATTATGTATTTGTATATATTTCTGTTTCTTTGGGTTTTCTAGGTCTGAAGAAGAGGATGGTGTGTGCCTGAGGGTGGGCTGGGTTAATAAATAAGTGAATGAATGAATGTATTATAGTTTCATTTTTGGTTTACATTGATTTAGCTTTTTAATCTTTACCATGCAAGCCATAAGGTTTCCATTGATTTATTGTAATTAAGACGGTTTTAGTGGATAACTGTCTCATATGGCTTTTGTCTTAACTAATACCCAAAATGTGCATTGTTTTTTTAAATCAAGAAGTGACGGTCATGCAGTGATATTTCCTTGGTCCACCATCCATCCATCTTCTACCGCTTATCCGGGGCCGGGTCGCGGGGGCAGCAGTCTAAGCAGAGACGCCCAGACTTCCCTCTCCCCAGACACTTCCTCCAGCTCTTCCGGGGGGATACCGAGGTGTTCCCAGGCCAGCCGAGAGACATAGTCCCTCCAGCGTGTCCTAGGTCTTCCCCGGGGTCTCCTCCTGGTGGGACATGCCCGGAACACCTCCCTAGGGAGGCGTCCAGGAGGCATCCGAAAGAGATGCCCGAGCCACCTCAGCTGGATCCTCTCGATGTGGAGGAGCACCGGCTCTACTTTGAGCTCCTCCCGAGTGACCGAGCTCCTCACCTTATCTCTAAGGGGGCGCCCCGCCACCCTGCGGAGAAAGCTCATTTCGGCCGCTTGTATCCGGGATCTTGTTCTTTCGGTCATGACCCTAGGTGAGAGTAGGAACCGGTAAATCGAGAGCTTTGCCTTACAGCTCAGCTCCTTCTTCACCACGACAGACCGGTACATCGACCGCATCACTGCAGAAGCTGCACTGATCCGTCTGTCAATCTCACGTTCCCTCCTTCCCTCACTCGTGAACAAGACCCCAAGATACTTGAACTCCTCCACTTGAGGCAGGAGCTCTCCACCAACCTGAAGGGGACAAGCCACCAGACTTGGAGGTGCTGATCCTCATCCCAGCCGCTTAACACTCGACTGCAAACCGTCCCAGTGCACACTGAAGGTCCTGGTTTGATGGAGCCAACAGGACAACATCATCTGCAAAAAGCAGGGACGAGATCCTGTGGTCCCCAAACCAGACTACCTCTGGCCCCTGGCTGTGTCTAGAAATCCTGTCCATAAAGATAATGAACAGGACCGGTGACAAAGGGCAGCCCTGCCGGAGTCCAACATGCACTGGGAACAGGTCTGACTTACTGCCGGCAATGCGAACCAAGCTCCTGCTTCGGTCAGGGGCCGGACAGCCCTTTCCTTGGTCTCTGTTTAAAATAACAGTGCATTTTAACACTGTTGAATATTGCCATATGTGTCTCATATGTGTCTGTTTGATGGAGGCAATAGTTTTGTCTTCTCTTCATCTTATACAAATATGTTTCCCCAGATATTGCTCTCTGAAAGTGGAAATGCTAAAGTCCTGAGTCTGACATTTGTGACATCCTTTTATTTAACTTTAACGTCTGAGTTTTATGCTGCTTTATGTGCGAGAAATTTCAGGATGTGAATTAAATGTGGGTATTAAAACGACACCTTAAACTTGAACACTAATCAGTCAGTGGCCACAAAAAAGTATAGTATTTGTTGGGAGACAGTTTTACTCAGAACATCTTTTTTCACACGTTTTTATGTCATGTTTTTACACCAAGTGCCCACAGTCTGCCTTCTCTGTTATTTTCTATCCTTTTTCTCTATCTGTGCACACCTCCCGTCCAGCCTTATTCCTGTGCCTCCCTGTCTCTTGGACGTCCTCGGGAACCCTTTCCTCTGTGTAAACTTTATCTCCAGCCCTGCCATAAATCCTACTGTAGCACAAGCACTGCACAATTGTCCAAACCTGGTTGTGTTATTTTGTCTTAGCCTTTGTCACAGACCACTCATCCTCCGCACAAGTGCACCCAAGCCCTCTTCTGCACACTTTGGCCTGCAGTATCGGGACGAGGGTCCTCACACGACTGCTTTAGGGGGCAGTCACACAGAGCTATTGATGCAGGAGAATAGTTGTTAGCAGCCAGGAGGAGGGCCGAGTCCAGCCCACGCAGCGTGAGACAAGGATCATGGGAAAGGCTAATCGAGGGGATCTGTGAGCTACTCCACCTCCCCAGCAGCTCTCAGGACAAAGTGGCCTTCTGGCACTGTGAGTCCAGAAACACAGCCATAACAGATACTGTTTAACTGCAGGTTGATACGATTAGGGACTGGCACTGAATACAAGACTTTCACTTTCAAATTTACCAGTTGATTGGTCAAGTAACAATTTTAAAGCATTTCAAAAAGACAAAAACAATTGTAAAGATACTACCGTCTATATCGTGAAACAAACAGCTTCAACATATTTTGTTTTGTCTTTGGTTCCACATGTCTTCAGTGCATTACCTCCTTATGGCTTTTTAATTTCAGGCGTTGTGCCAAATAATATGAAGCTTGAAGCTGTTATTTCTTCATAAACTTGTCTAATCTTCCGGCTGACTGCCTTGAAATCTGGCCTGGAACTGATCCTGTTTCATACAATGTTGATGTAGCAGAGAAAATAATGTTGAACCAAAGCTATTTTATAATAGATTTAAAAAGCTGCTCAAAATGTTGTATGTGCTGACTGACAAATAAAGATTCACAAAGCTGCTCAGCAAGTAGACTATGGATAGTAGAACTGAACTTTGAAGCACACTTTACAGATGGACCTTCAGTCAAGAGTTGAAAAGAGACCGTTAGAATGACATTAAACAGTATATGTAAATATTGTGTATCAAGTGTGTATTAAATAGTGTGTATCAATTTTAGCCAGGTTTCTTTACTCCTTACCTCGATTGGAATTGATTCCATTGTCCGATGGTCATTTACTGCCTGTACATCAAACGGAAGCCAAGAAATTAGCAAATTTGCTAACACCATGCAAAAGAGAAGTAAACACAGCACAGAAGCACAAGCCAGAAGAGCTCAGAGATGGGTCAAAAATACTTAAAGAGCATATAAATCAAGGTCCAGGGACTCAGATTGGATTAAGAAAGTATTTTATTTCATTACATTAATTAAAAACACCCCAATGCCAATCCGCATGAGCCTTTTTCTTCAGGATGTACTGTAGACACAAATAATGACCCTGCCATTTATTTAAAATAAACTTACTGCAGGAGGGGATTGAACATGTTTGCCATTTGTTGCAGGTTCCTGATCTCATTCTGTCATCAAAAATAATATCACCTTTTGTTTTCTGAGAATGACTTGTTTTGGGGTATTTTCTCACACAATAGCTGCAAAACGTTTTATTGGAAAGTTGCTCCTGCACAAACCACCCTATAATTGTCCTTGTATATCCAATAAAGAAGTAAATACTGCATTGCTTGGTGTCACATTATCTTTTATCTTCCATTAATAACCCCTAATAACACAAAATTCCAAATGTCAAGTAATGGTTTCTGTGTTGAAATTAATATTGAAGCCTGAGAAACCAGCCTTGATGATCAATAACATAATGATTGTTTTCTCTCTCTGCATGAGATCCCACAGACCCCATTATCTGCCAACCCCTTCAGGGTAAATGCGCGTCGGCCAGTAGAGGGCACTGCAGCCTCAGCTCCTCTGTTAAACACATGCCAACATACTATATCCCCACTCACTGGAGCCACCACACCCAAACCACTGGCACACAAAGCTCCACGACTGCCACTGCAGCTCTGGAGAGGAAACTATTTGGGGCTAACAGTGTCTGGGACAAGATTCTCTATTTTAGGAACGCACATTAGAGACATCACAGCAAGAGATGAGACGTTTGTCCATTTGAATAATGCATCTTTATCAGCAGCCCGCTTCTGTCAAACATCAGATAAAACATAAATCACAACATTAAAATAAAACCCAAATGAATGATTCAAGAGAGAATTTATATTATATATTTATATTTTCACTTTGGCATTTGTAATAAGTATCAGTAATGAAAAGTTTCTGGGCTTGAGGTTTATTGGTAGCTATTTAAAAAAATGTGATTGAAGTAATTGTTGTTTTAAGGTTATTATGAAACAAAGAAAAAGCATAGAGCATGAGTCTTGCCCAAAGATAAAATGTTCTTGAGTCTTTGTGGCACATTATTTGGTGAGTTTACTTTGGCCGGAAAAGGCAGTGGGCAGTCTGAATGGTAAAACAGACAAGTTAAAAATACAATTTAATAGGTTTAGAGCTTAGACTGTGTCTCGGTTAATTCTGGTAAAGCATCATTTAGCAGCTGGAAAAATAAACTGGTAAAATATTTTAAGGTCCCATTCTGGTCATTTTCAGTGTCTCAGTTGTCAAAAGGACACTGTCAGATGGAGACTATATTTTCTCTTGTGCTGTGTGTTGCATGCTCAAGCTTCTCTCGTGGAACCCCTTAAAAGGTCCTCGAGTAAGGGCGCCACCATACAGCGATATACATTGATACAGCGATATACCGCCATCCACCAGAGGGCAGGCTCCAAAAGTGTAAATGAAAGGAGAAACCCAATGCGACTTTACAAGTGTAAAAATCTTGTTTACAGCCTGGTACAAAAAGATGGCTCTGGTCAGGTACTCTGGGGACGTATTTTTATTAATACATCCATTTATTCTATCTGAAAACGATTGTTTTACTATGCAGAAAGAGCCGAAAAGCCCAGATGTAACCGCCATTTTATTGTCCTGTGATAACGACAATATTGGTGAATAGGGGACCAATGGGCGGAAGACATCCATATTTTTACAATCATTGTGCATGCTGCCCTGATGTGTTTTGTGAACGGTCACATTTTCTGAGTTGGTTGTTTAAAAACTGTCTCAGTTATTAGTTATATAAGTTCAGAGCTTACCTTATAAGTTCAGAGGGTACCTTAAGCGTATCTTGAAATGTACCCACAGTTTTTCTTTTATGGACCGTTTCCCTGGAATAGCACTGGAATAGAACCTGTCTGCCATTGATTCAATGTTGACAAGCCGTGTAGCCCAACCACCAATGGGAGCTCATTCAAATGAGCTCAGACCTCCTTGTGTATGAATATGTGATTGTCCAAGGTTTTCCATCCCATCTATTAAAATCACTAATAATAAAGCCTATAAAACTTCACCAGATCTTTTTTTTTTCTTTTTACAAATCATTCTTCATACATTATGCTAATTAGGATCTCAAACAGTTTTCCTCACTTAAAAAAAGACCGTTTGCTAACAGATACGTTGAGATGTAGCTAACATACACAATGGTCAGACATATAACTTTAATACAACTTTGCTGCCATGTAAATGACGCATATTTTAAATTACATTTTTTTCATCTTGTGCAAGCATTCATTGTCATTCAACTTAGGTTTTTGAGACAAGATAGTTTTTTTTAAACCTTTAGGCAAGTGTAGGGTGATGAATTATAAAACATATAACAACATATTTCAGAAAAAAAATATTATTCCACAAACAAGTTCAATAGTGGAATGTAGACAATGGAGTATTTTGAAAAGTAAGAACAATTTACCTTCATGTTTGTACATTGTTGTAGAAAAGTGCTGTTGTGACAGTCTGACGTCTCACTCTATCGGTGGGAAAGTCTCCATTGTGGCCGCTACACAGCAGGCTCATTCACTGTGGGCTCAATGAGAAAACCTCAACAATAAAGTGATCAATGGACGCTGGGCCAACAAAGCACAGATAAGAGTTTCTCAAGGACCAACAAGCCTGCTTTAGCTTCTCCACTGCTCCAAGGAAGTGCTTTGAAAACACTGGGGAATAATCTGATAGACCTCCAGATCAGATCAGCATTCAGCCAGACCTTCTCTGCCCAGATTTGGTTTCTGCAGTCATGGGAGTGTGGCTCTGCAGGACTTTAGCCAATAATCAGTGATGGAAACTCGTTTTAAGTGCACCCTGCTGTCTCTATAATGTTTTTCACCCTGTCCCATAGTCCTACAGATCCAATGTTGTCTGTGCATTTTTGAAACACTTTACACTTGAATATCTGTTAGTTAGTTACACATTACACTATTCATTTTGCTTAAATAACTCATTATATAAATTATTTTTGAGGTAGTATATTACAAAGCAAGTTCTTATATACTTTCAATCAAGTTGTTAGTAGCATATTGAAAATGTTTATTTAAATGTGTTTTTGAAAACTGAGTCCAGATGCTTTTACCTTAACATTTTTTTCAAGATGACCTGGATGACTGAGAACCTTCACAGACACTTAAATGTGTTTTTGTTACTTTAGTTGCACTGCTTCCTGAGCAAAGAGTTTGAGTACCTCTTCCACATCTGAAAGTAATTTCTCATTTATTGTAGGCTAATTTATTTAAGCATTGTTGCAAAATAGATTTAATGTCCTTTGAATGTTTTTTAATTTGTGACCTTTTTGTCCAGTTATTTGTTCAATAAATCAACTGTAATCCAGATATTTATAGAGTGTAGGAGAGAGTCTTGCACTTATTCTTGTGAGCACATATTGTTTCCTCGATCCTAGAAGATCATATCAAATGCTCATCCTGATCATTTCTGTGTTTTTCAAAACTTGTGACTTTTGACTTAGACAGTTCAGGTACAAAACACTGACAGTTTTTTGATTCTCTGTAAAAAATATACCTTTTATGTTTTTCTTATGAGAGCAACACACATGGCAACTGAACCAGAACACCGCCTTTTCCACAAGACATTACAGATGCATTAAGCATATTTTACATTATTTAAATGTAATCATAAGTTTGGCACACCATTACATTGTCAGAGTGAAGTCAAATGAGAAAATCATTTTTGACTGCAGTTTTGGCGATGCCTCAATTAAGTCATCAATGTGAAGCACATATCTTCATCAAAACATGCTCACGGGAGACGCACACAGAGGAATCCCATTGTTATTTCTCACACACACTTGTCTGTCTGCGAGTGAGAGTCACGTACTGAATCCAGATGAGCGTTGTCGAGTGCAGATGCAGGGGTAACGTGGACTAGTGCAGAGGGACTTGTAACTTTGCCATGACTCCAAGGGCATCCACAGTTTATGTTACACAGTAGCACATTATGCCAAGCACAATGAGATTTGGCTCAGGATTTCCACTGTGTTTCTGCCAAATTGAGTCACTGTGTCCCGGAGTCAAGACCACACTGTTGAGACCAAGTCATGACCGAGACCAAGATGTAATGAGAGTGAGACCAGTATAAACTGCTGAGTAAAAAAGTGGTTTTATTGTGAGACCAAGACCTTTTCAAAGTGGTCTTAAAGCACAGTTCCTCTGGAGTATAAATGGTTGGGCCAGTACATCCCACTTTTAGAGGCATTTCCATTGTCAAAAGTACCGTTCCGCGTTGGTAAATCTTTAAGAGTGACTCCAACAGTTAGGTCCCGTTACTAAAAAGTGGAGGTAAACACTGCACTCTGTTGATTGACTAACAGAGAGACCCTTTTTAAACATATATTTGAGTATAATTCGTTTACTATTTGAGTTACTCATGTGACAATAAATACAGAATAATTGTTGGTTACAAACGTCTAAAATAAATGCTATTCTACTATGATCAGAAACTCCAAAGCCATTCTATATTCTTCCATTTGTCATGAATCCATTTGAATATGTCTTTTTTTGAAGGTAAGGCCTGACTGTTTGACCTAGATTGTGTTAAAACACTGTTCAATGCTGTGGGGAGTAGTCTGAGCTTTGGGGACAGCCACAGGGCGAACAGTGCTCTGCTGCTTCATGTCTCGCTCTGGGACAGTATCAACACTGAGGCCTGGGGGCTGAGGGGCTCAGAGGGGGGTACATGGAGCTCACTCAAATCTGATGTCTTATTCAAGTCTCACTGTGAGCTGGATTCTTTGTCTAATCAGATCTGGTTTAATGTAACTAGTTTCAAAAGACGCCAGACATCTTAAAAACTTAAAACTGTTTTAAGATCTTACTATTGTTTTATAGTGATTTCATTTGGATCAAGCTAATGTACTGTGGATGTAGTAGCTAAGCACACATACATAGTAAATAATGACATTCCTTTTCAAGTTGACATGCATTACATTTGGGAGGTGATTACAAATTACAAAGAAAGAAAGAAAGAAGAAATTTAATGCGTGAGTCATTTTTAGATTCAATACAACAGTGGGCAGCATTGTCACTGCACTGCAAGACTTTATGGGTTTATTCCCTGTGAAGAGTTCACAAAAGTCAACTCACTTTCACCGTTCTCATACAAACTATTGTTATTTTTGTGCAGCTATTGCTACCTGCTCACCAAATATATCAAAGATTTCCCATAATGCCCAGCTGTCCCATCTAGCTGTGCCATTTACGCTTGAGCCACCTTGTTTTGTCTCACCTCTGTGTTACTTCTGTTACTTCCTCTCATTGCTGATAAAGACCAGGAGACCACTTAACAACCCCGATGTCAGCACTGGATGAGGTGAGACGTAAGATATACTGTACAATGAAAGGTGAGCATATAAAGGGCTACAGACCTGTTTGTGTAAAAAGGTGAAAAAATATATTATTTTTCAATCTAATATTAAACCTATTTTTGCAGACTTGGTGGGTCTACCCCCTCGTGAAACCACCGGCGCTCAAGCTGCCTTGGTTTAACAGAAGCATTAGTGTGTCCTGATGTTTGTGTCTCTCAACACTGTGTTGAATATATCCACAGCACAAACTAACAGGAAATTGGGTTTATTTAAAGCTTGCTGTAGTTGTCTCTAAAAACAGAGGTGTGTTTTTGCAGCAGTCGGCCTTGTCCAGCCCGGCGTCTCTCTCTGCTCCGGTCCTTGAACCTGTCTGCAGACACGTATCTAAACACCAGCCCGGCCTTGTATAAGTGCTCTATCAGGGAAACTGTATCCAAACAATTGAGCTCCAATCTGCAGAGCGTGCTCCATCAATCAGCCTGTCGTGTGCTGATACTGAGAGTGTCAGACATACACTGTGCTTCATACCCACTTCCAACACAAAATGATCCAGAGAGAGCTTTACAAGCCGCTGACAGACAGAAATACAGCGTAATGCAAACAGCCTCTAACTTTACAGAAATGATGTCTCCAAGGTCAGCGCCTCCACTCTAATGTTTATGTATATGAGTCAGGAGCCATTTGAGCTGTTCAAAAATAAAATATGTGACATTTCTCCTCATCAGAAAGTCGCTTTAGAGGTTGCAGGATGTAATACTGTCTAAGCTCATACATTAAAAGAAAGAAATGGGGGAATACAGTCCAAAGCGTCATCTGATATTCAGACAAACAGCCCAATATGGGAGTGATAAATGGCTCAAAGGAGAAGACTCCAGCTGGAAAGACACTTAACTGCTCCTGAACCATAGCCCAGGTTAGGACTCACTTTAGTTTATTATAACTTTGAAGTTTTATGTGGAATTTCTATCATATCATGTGGTAAAAAAGTGTGGGCACAAAATAGTTATCATTATATTACACAATGGTAATTAGCAGCACACAAAGTAATAGGGCGGTGGTTCAACACATTTTTAATCCATTGCATAATACAAACTGGGGATACTTGATCTCAGTCTCAGTCTTTGAATTATATGTTTTTTTCTCGACACACAGGAAGAAAGTTGAGGAGAAAAGAAAAAGAGTACAATGTTACTCTTGATGACTAACCTACATTGCAACAACCGTTTTTGAAGATGCCGTTTCAGCCCTGTGATCACAACGCTGGTCTCAGGAACAGTCCTTTCTGAACCACATTTGATGCAGTTCTAGGTGGCATGTTTTTTGTGGACAAAAATATTGTATTTTCTAAATCCTTTAACAAAAGCTCAATTCATTTTTGTAAACTATAAGGAAATATATTTTACCATCAATGATTTAGGATTAAAAAAAGACACAGTTTTGCAAAAAATAACCAACACTAAACTGCTATATTTCATTCTGGCCCATTCCAATTTTAGTACAATATCATTAAGACTTAAACTTAGACCACAGTCTGTGAAAAACCCAGTGGAAATAAGTTTACAAACCAAATCCGTTCAGTTCATAAATGTCTTGTGCAAAAATGTGTGCTTGACCTCTATTAGTGCTCAGCTTGTTTTTGTCCTCTCCAGGCATCTGTAGGAACAGAAACAGTAATTAATGAACAAATGCAATTTGAGGTGAATATACACAACTGAACTGAAAACATAGCTTTGAATTATGTGTTTCATTTTATTCAGCTGTATACAACTACACACATACATTTAATAATGCATGTTTATGGAGGTATTGGATGAGTAAATGTTAGTTGTTTATTTGTTTGATGTAGATTGAGAGATATGAATATACCATCAGCAGGCCTGAATCACGTCTGAGTCACCTCCAGAGAAAAGAAATGGCTCCGTTCAAAAGCACTGATCCTCTTTATGTTGTGATCTCAGTGAAGTGAAAGGGCTGCTGATCACTGTGCTCTGATCCTGGGGGCCACAGTGTTCCAGGGGTCAGCGGTGAAAGGGACAGTCCTCTGATTGTTTTACATGATGTCGGTCGAATGTCCACACACCGTGAGAAAGAGAGGTGAGGATCGTTGTCCAGGGATTAACCTCCTCCCAAACAAATCAGAGGTCATCTGCTCCAAGAACAGAGCTGGGGCCATAATATGAGCCCTGCTCCCCCCAACCTGACCCATGTGACCAGCGTGAGCTTAAACAGACGTCTCCTACATTTTAGTTTCTCCTTGAAGTCACTACATTATTAGACTTCTAATAGATATTCTATTCTAATCAGATCATGTTTTGGTTCAGTGGTGTTGTGCCACACCTTGTTACAAATGATACTGTTGAAATTTCTCTTTCTACTCTTTTAAACAACAACATAAAAAAAAGCTTTTGAGACAACCTCTGTATGAGTTGGAAGGACATCAGAAGAATAGATTTTAAGACGTGAGTAAAATCACAGAATCTTACGTTCATTTATATAAATAAAAAAGCATTTTCAATGTTTTTCAGTGAGTTTGACTTTCCACTCTCTGAGGAGCATTTTAAGAAGCATTAAAAGTGAACACAACTGATGATTAAATGTTCATTACACAAGTTTTGCTTTTTTAAAATCTGAAAAACAAACAAAGGTAGACTTCTGAATTCTTTGTACATTTTTGCAACCCACTATCCAAATAACCCACGGTAATGTATTTCCTCAGCTTTAGCTCTATCCTTCATCCAGCTGCCATTAATTGTTTTTAACACAGCTCAAACCACAACAACCAACTAATAATAAAATTGTTAAGGGGATTCTAGACATATTTTTGAATATACAATATGTTTCTACCTTTAAAACAATGCCCAAAATGCCTTGTTTCTTTATAAACATTTCATTTGGATGATTGAGAATTCGCTGAGAACCAGAGTCTGAAGTTCTTTTGATTCATGAACCTGTACAATGTTTTGATCCTGATAAAATTCTGGCTAAAATTAGATGTTTTCTAAAACACCAAGCATCTCTTTTCATTTGCCGTTTGCTTGTGTTTGCCACAGATCTTACCACAGCTGCAGGGCATGGTATCAACATCTATTTACATTAACTTTACTGAAACCTTTGATATGTCGTGACTCACTGCCAGCCGCCATAAATAAACCAACTAACAGAATATGTGCCCACAGACAGCAGCCGTGCATTGCCAAGAAATAAATCAGCAACAAGCCGCTCTGTAAAAGCAGATACAAGCCTTTACAAAACAAATAATCCGAGTCAGACCACAGGCGGAAGATGCAGTCCGTATCACTGGGAAGTACAGAGATGAATAAACAGGAGAAAAGTGAAAATAAGAACCTTAAATCTTTATCATGTTATCAATGCCCTGAAGCAGAGCAGGGCTTACATTTAAAAATAGTGAAAAGAGTAAACTAAAAATAGCAGCTTCTCTGACTAATCCTAAAAGAGTGAATGGAAAAAAAAGTAGTTTAGAAGATGTTTATTGTCGCATGAAGCTTATGGTAATCATAAAAACAAACTCTTGTGTCGCTGCACGACTGCTTCCATTTGTTATTTTGCTATTAACTCTACATTAGTATATTTCATTTGCCAGTGTGTTAAGTTTTTACTTTTGTTAAACTGTTTAGACTCTGGCATCATGCAATAGCATCCGTTTTTATGAGAAAATCTAATTTGATACAAGCTTACAATATTTGAGCCAAGCGTCACTGCTGTAGGCGAATATTAGGGGAATATACCGCACAATTTGTTATACATGCCAAGGAAGGAAGAAAGAAAGGGATCTTTGTGTTCCTCTGCTAAGATGTAAATGTAGGTTTTATTGGACTGCAAATATATTTCTGTCAGAAGGACGTCAAAATGACTGATGACCTGACGAGTAGGAATTGGTAAAGGTGAAGGAAGCAGGGAAAGAAATTCTCCTGAACAAACAGAAGCTTTTACTGATGACGCAGGAAAAAGAAGCGACTGGGAGCCCAACAGAAGCTTTATGTGGCTGTGTCCAAGAACACACTGGTAGAAAGACCCCGAGATGAGATGAAAAGTTTTCTGTGATCAAAGAAAAATCATTTTTTACAGACAGTAATCAACCTATTGCATGTTGCAGACGCTCAAATTGCAACAAAAATGGTGGTTCTCTCTTCTACTTTTTCCCTATAACTTATTTTCCACAGTCTGGCTACGATGTTCTTCTAACTTAAATCATCTGTATTCTCTGAGTGTCACAATCTCCAGCCTGCAGAGCTATTGTGCTGTGTGTGAAGCCCCTGGGCATATCATGTTGAATGGGTGTAATAGCTCATCGTCAGAGTCAATGTAGCGCCTCATTTTCAGGTAATACACCACAGCATCGGCTTTGTGTCAAGCTCTGACACTAAGTTAGAAGTCTCTCTAATTCCTACAGTTTGAGTGGGAGCTTTTTGCCATTTTAGGCCCAATTACTATTTTCTGACGCTCTGTTCTCCTGAAAGCCAACCAATTATTTATTTTTAAAAGCTTTTCAGATGACCCATTCCTTGTCTTGTCTCAGAGCCCTATTGGTAAGGTGTATTAAGCCTCATAGTTTGGAGATTGCTGGGGTTAATCAGAAAAAGTCTCTGCATGCCGACGCTGACCAAATCTATTATTAGAAATACCTCAGTGATGGAACTGATTGTTTGCGAGGAAATTGACTGCGAATGCTTGTTTGTGTGAATACCCCAAAGTCCCCTTTTCTCCCAGAGAGGGTAAAATAAATTAGAGCCCGTTTTCATCCCTGCTTTCGTTCTCTAATTCAGAAACCAATTACTTCAGATTTTCCACTTGAGGAGAGAGACTCTGAGCAGCAAAGATTTAAAAAGAGAAAAAACACAGATGAGAGTCAGAGGCGAGAAAAGACAATCCTCTACGAAAATAAGTGTCTCTTCGCTGCGTGTAGTCTGTAAAATGACAAAATACCATGAATTAATATCTGACTATGAAATATTGCACTCGCAGCGCAGCAATAACTTTAGCCTAAATAAAGTCATCCCTGATCGAACATGGCAGACGTGTTAGATGTGAATGTGTTATACAAGAAACAGAAGCCAGTCCAGAACTAAAAGGAAAATGGAAGAGATCAGGTTCAGTGTTGTTTCTATAGACTACAGGTTTATAAAAGAATCATCAAATGCTGTTTGTATAAAATAATAGTGAATTGAGGGAAATAAAAAATGATCTTCGTCCTATTTTTTTTCTAAAAAGCTCTAAATTGATAATCTTAAGTAGCACACTGAGAGAGTATCATTCACAACAGAGCCTGTCTTGAGTCCTATCACTGAAGACGAGCCTGGGACACTGATTGGATTGTCGGTAACAGCCAAACTTAAAGCTTCACATTAGAAATGCTGATGTAAAGAAGTGAGTGCTGCTTATACAAGACCCATGTTTGATGATTTCATTGAGGCCCACCAGCAGCAGCACTGTTTTTGTGATTCAGTTTCTGCAGAATAGGCAAAAAAGCTTCTTACATTATGTATGACTGCGGGGAGAAGATCGACATCTAACATTACCCTGAGATGAAATAGCCTCCATCGCCACCCCTCCCCCACACTGACCCTGTGAAGTACAATGGGAAACCCCGAATCTTGCCTCTCATCTCCTCTCTTCTCCCTGTCCCACTCGTACCCCCCGCCCTCTCCTGCTCACAGCTGGAAGTTTCACTCAGCGGCTGGTGCTTTGGTTCCTATAAACCTAAGAGCACTTGGCGAGGAAATGACACAAGCTCAAGAAAAACTTCTCAGGAGCTCAGCTGGATACTGAGACATGCAGCAGGTACAGTCAGCTAATAGACTAGACTACTTATGACCTAAAATAGATTCACTGAGTACATAAATCAGTTAGATGAGTATAAACTGTAATCTTTTATTTTTATTTTTTTATTATTAATCCAAAAGTATAAAGAAAACATCCACTCGTTTCGTGTGGTGTAACACATAAACAGATATAGATACAGGTAAGTAGGTGTTTTAATTGTATTAATAAGCTCCAATTAGGTTTGCTTTTACACCTAATAGCCTAAATTGGTTGCCACATTTTAGTTTTAATTGGTCTGGTTCTCTTTCACAATGTGCTCGAACTAAACCTACTGGATGACACAGTAACACCCCTTGTCTGCGGGGGGCTGGAGCAAAGAAGGAGAAGAAACCTTGCTCATCTGTTGGTATTAAGTCCACCCCTTCAGCTGCTAGAGATTGCATAAATTATCACTTTGTATTCTTACCTCAATCGAACAGAATACAAATATTTGAAACTCCACGTATGCAGTACTAAAATGAATAAAAAAAATGCTTGGTACTTATTTTTAGCCCATTTTCGCTCTGAAAGCCATCAATCGTTTTGTCTGGGTCTGTTGGATTTCTTAAACCATTCAAGGATTTTGAAGTTGATTCTTTGGAAACTTGAGGTCAGTGCAATGATCTGAGATCTAGGGTCAAATGGCAAGTAATTATTTATCTTTGTAACAACCCTGGGACTATGGTATTATATAGTACACACACAAAAAGCCACTTGGCATTGAGGTTAATTAGGAACTCCTGCTATTGATTGTGTGGTGTGATTGTATTAATCATATTACTTTTGAAAGGTTCCAAATATAAGTCTTGCACTAACATATTACAACATAGTGTATTTGTGCATTTCATAATTCTAGTTTGAGGTTTGTTAACACTCTGTTTGGAGAGGAAATCTGGTTAGCAAAGCACCATTGTTGTTACATAATTTATATATTTTCTATTTCATTGAAACTTTAAGAGAGACATGATGCAAGTACAAGGCAACTTTGAATGAGAAGACTAGTAACAATTTCCTCAGCTATATTTGTATCTGGATTGAATATTTTAGGCTCAAACTACACAGAGGTGTCCTAGTTTCTTATGTCCCGCCTGGATCAACATTTTATCTGACACTTATTATTTTACAAAGACATTGTTCTAAAATGTCTTGTGGTGTTAGTCACTTTTCAGTAACTGGTATCTGTTTGACAAATAAGCCAATATCAGACTATAATAGCATAATTGCATATAAAGTCACCTGAGGGCTTTAATAATGATGGATGGCAGAAATAAATGAGTTTATGAATTCATAGATATCCGAGCCGATGTTTTCATGTTGTTTTCCCGATTGGTATTTGGAGCTGAGCAGCTGGAAGAGGTCCCAGTGAGACAGCTTCGAATATTAGGAGTAGTTCCCAGAAATGGAGCCTACTGTACAGCTGGCACCGAGGCGCGTCGCTCTGCAGATAATTGGATATTGTTCTATTGTCAGTGATTGTGGAGGAAATGGAGAGAGTCACCGTCGCAATTTCACAGATGACGCCGGCCCCTCAACAAACACGATACTTCGCGGAGGATCCCAGTGTTGGAATGAGCTGCAGAAATGTGGATTCCTTCACCTAACAGTTGGGGATGACATGTCGATGAGCAAGGCATGGTAAACCTTCATCCTAATGAGTATAATAATAATACACACACAGTAGGACATTAGGTTGGGTTAGATTAAATACACATAAAGTAGCCTAGTTGACATCTTTTCAGACCAGTCGTAACTGTTCGTGTAAAATGGCGATGGCTTAATGTGATGCTTTGTTTCTCTGACTGGTTGTCTGCATACATTGGGACCAGACTCATTTTAGTATGGAATAGTAAAAGAATTAGCATGGCCAAGCTTCACAAAAGGTGATGGATTGAAGAGAACATTACAACACATGGCAGCCCAGTGGCAAGGTGATTAGCACTTTCACCACAAAGCAACAAGGTCTTGAGTTCGACTCCTGGGCCAGCAGAGACGAGCTTGCATGTTTTTCCTTAATCAGGTTTCCCCAATCAACAAACGTGCACTGTAATCTCTGGGTTGGTAACGTGACCCCCATCCCGAGTAGTTGCCCACTGCTCCACTACATGGGTTAAACAATGAACAATGAATTTTCCGAGAGAAAATAATGAGCAACTGAAAATTAAACAGAATGTGGGACATTTAGAAAATAAAGAAAAATAAGAAAATTAACCACGTTTATCCAGAAGATCAAAACAACTTTGCATGATGTGGGTAAAGGCATAAAAATGCTTTTATTCTCTCAAAAACAGTTGATGATTCATAGAGATGTGAAGATGATATATTCAGTTTTTATCAACAAAAATGTACCTACTGACCTATCACACCACAAACACTTCAATCAGACACTGACAGCAGATTTATCTTCCATCAAAGCTCTTTGAACCACTGCTGATAAAAAAGACATTCCCCAAAAACCTCCATCCAGACAGAGCTGAAGTTGAAGGGGTTTATGCCGCTTCAGTTAATCAGGACCATGGCCTCAGACAGAGAGGTGGGAGGTCAGCGCGCCTCTGCCCTGGCTCTGCTGGCATTTCTGAACCCTGATACATCTCAGCTCAACTTGCTAAGCGTGGCCTTATGAGGTAAGAAAAAATGGATGAAAGAGCATAATATAAAGCTGGTTGTGTTGGCTAAAGGTCTCCAGAGATGTAAATGTTTTATGAGCAAGTTTGTGCTCATATTAAAACTTCTGTGTTGTTCGGAAATTCAGATTTAATGTCTATCTTTACTAATGGTACATAAAATTTTAAATATGACAAGTGTTTTTACAGTTAAATTCTTCTGAGAGCAGGCAGTCTTGGGGGCTTTTTAGAAGAAGAAAATGTTTCTGGGAGTTAGATGAGACAGGAACTCCATTTAGAATCTGGAGGAGCTCAATAAGTTAAAATAAGACTTCCCTCCAAAATTATTATTAGACATATTCTTTATTATAATTTGAAGAAAGAAGCAAAATTCCACTGGACATCCTGAGGTAGGGGTATAGAATGTACCCAAGTGAAAGTACTGTTACTTTTTAACTCTGGTAGTAGTAAAAGTGGAAAACAAAACGATTACTTCAATAAAAGTTTAAGTATTGATTATTGAGATACTTAATAATATAAGCTGAGCAAAGTGGACTCACTTGTGTCTTTCAGATGTAGAAGGAAAACAATATGGAAACAGTGCTGCCATTGTATTTTTGATCAATAAACTCCGGCTTCCTCCCACCGTCCAAAGACATGCATGTACAGGTCAATTGGCAAATCTAAAGTGTACCTAAGTGTCCCTAGTGAATGAATGTGAGAGTGAATGGTTGTCTGTCACTGTCTATGTCTAAATGTCAGCCCTGAAACTAACTGTTCATTGTCTCAGGCCCAAAATTACTGGTTTAAGCTCCAGTCACCCACAACAAGGCCAAGTAGAAGAAAATAAATGAATAAATGTATACACTGCTAATTGTCAAAATTCATCAGATAGTTTCTTTCTCTAGTAACTGTCAATGCCATCTCTGTCCACATTCGTGTTTAACAATTGATCACAATATATTCAATAAGGTTGAAATTGTTCACTGGTTGTCATCGATACAGTGTTGTTTTAGAAAACAAGGGGCCATGATAGTGACCGTGTAGACAGAAGTTAGCGCCATGTGCTTTCAAAATTGAAATCAGTAACCATGGTGAGAGAGACAGGACTGACACTGAGCATTTGACCCGAGCCTGAATCGAACCAGGGTCACTCGAGCATGAGGTATGTGCTATCTACTGAGGCGCCCCATATATTCTAAAAGCTTGAGTAGTGATGAAACTGCATCATAACATACTGGTCTGGAAATAGTCAGTCAAAAAAACACATTCCAGCTCGGTGTTTGCATTGTAATAGCATGGTAATAATATGATCATAAATAGCTATACCACGGTAATTATGGTAAAATATTAATTAGTTCCCAGTCCTGCGTAGGTTCCTAGTGGTTATGTGGTTATAAGAAGCTATATATGTTGACAATTGTATATAAAATTACCTTATAGCTAACCGTTATTACCATATAATTTCCTTTATTACCCCACTATTATCATAATATTACCTAGATGTAATATAAAGTGCAATCCTCACTTGAATAAGGAGCTACAGATCAGATGCATTGAATACATGTGCAGTTTATTAAACCACATCCTTTATAGATTCTAAGCTCTGAGAAAAAGAATTCACTGTAACTTAAAAATTGTATGTAGCACCCATAAAGATAATAATGAATGATGTTTGCTGCTTTGTCTTGACTGGATCTAAACTACAAATTAACAATGTTCTTGACTATAGTTGCAGGATATGTAGTGTTAACCACATGTATTGTAGTTTTTACAACACTTCCAGAAGCTGTTGTATTGTGTTTAAATGCAGCAGACAGAACTAAAGGTTATGGCTTCCTTGAATTCAAGATGCTTTTAGTGCTGTTCAGCAACAATTACACAAAGTGGACTATAATTAAGTGAAGTGAAACATTCCTTCTTGTTATTTTGCAAAAATATACGATGACAACTTCCTGTGGCAATGCAAACTGCGGGCTATGTTTTTCATCAAATCGTCGTGTTGGCCGCTCAAGTGACAACTCCAGGAACACTGAAGCCACACTGCCACAAACAATGCAGAGTCGATAAATACACAGAATAGCTCGAAACCACCGGAGACTCTTTGGTTCATTCGGGGAAGTTATCGTCTCTGTTTTAAAGCCTGGGCCAGTTAATTGGAGCAATAGAAATGTGTTGGACAACCACAGAGTGACCTGGAATGCAGTGTAATTGTAGTTTACCACTGGGAGCCATGGGATGATGTGCGAGTGTGGAATTTTTGGCAAAGACAACATGGGTTACACTTTCAAATGAAGGAGACAGACAGACGAGTTATACACAGACAATGGGCTGTAATTGGCTCTAAGTATTTCAGAATGTAATGATTTGCATTAATGTTTTTCATATTTGCAAAGGCATACTTGTGTTGAATTCTAATCGACTAATACTAATCAAAAGCCATTTATAAAAGGTTATACCTCAAAAACTCAGGGCACTTTCACACCTGCACTGTTTGGTCTGGACTTTTTTCCATTTGTTCAATCTAAATCTTGTGAAAGCTCCAGCGGACCATGGTTCGGACCAAACAGCTGTTTTTTGGTCTCAGTCCAGACCAAACTGAATCACGGTCCGGTTTGTTTGTAGTGTGAGTGATGGTTTACTTTTAAAAACTATAGTGTGAAACTAAATGTTTCTAAACGAATACTACGTAACAATTTGAGTTTGTAGTTCAGATCATGGTGCGGACTTTCAGGTGAGAAAACCCCTCAAGAATCCTTCTTTTGGCATGCTTTTGAATGTCAAAGAAAGGGTAAGGTACTGTTGTACACAAATGTGAACAATTTAATGTTTATGTATAAGGTACAGTACTCTTTGGCAACATCTGGCGGTGAATTTGCAGCATCTACAGTAGCCCTGCAGGGACATGTTGATTATAAATAAACCCTCTGGAAATAGGTCAGATGATATATTCACTTTAAACAAAAGTACATTTTGTGATTAAATGTAAGCATAATCTAAGCATTCATGGAAGATTGTGTCTCAAAAAGAAACACAAAGGCACTTCTCCTCTGGCATTGCTCAGTTTGTCTATTACATTAAGTAATGAAACTAATGGCTGGATGTATTGGCTTCTAATGAGATTTTAATGGGGACGTAGTGGCTCAGTGGTAGAGCAGTTGTCCTTCAACAGGAAGGTTGGTGGTTCCATTCCCGCTCTCCCCACAGTTCATACTGTCTTTGTGTCCTTGAGCAAGACACTTAACCCACCTTGCCTCCAGTGGTGTTCCAGCTGTAACACTGGATAAAAGTGTCTGCTAAATAAATAAATGTTAATGTGTTTTTTTTCTTTATCAGGAAAGAGTGCTATTTTGAGGTTTTTATCTAAAACCATGTAAAGTTTGAAAGATATAATAACTGTATTTGATAACTGTAATAGAGATCCACAGAAGGATTAGCTGGTTATTGTGCTGGTGACTCCTGTTTTTTTAAATCTGCCTATTGCTCCTGTTTTTGTGCTGTGACAATAACAGCTCACTCCAGTCAAAGCTCAGGACAGGTTTATTTGGCGTAAGTATTTTGTTAGTTTGCCATTCAACTGCATTAAGTTTGTTAGAATAGAATAGTTATAATGAATCTGGGATACTATAATGTCATTTAAACAGGGATTTTAATAACCTATAAGGCTCTAGTGTTTCTAAACAAACCCATTTTATAACATTTTTGGTTTCAGATTTTGTCCTGTCTTTAAGCCCAGCCTCCTGACAACCATAGTCACTCACTGTGTCACTTTGGAACAACAAAGAAAACAACAAACTGAACATACAATGATTTTTTTTTTCATCTGACTGTGGCTTTGAGATTTTGCAGAACTGTTCTTTCTAACAAACCTCTGACTGCAACACAGACACTAACTGGAGAAGTCAAAGTCAACAATTTCAGAGGGATCCGGGAGATTGGACGAGCAGGTTATCGTAAATAATTCTTGATCAAAAACGAACCATTCCTCAAACTCAAAATAAACCGAGCACTTTGGTGGAGGCTGCAGGAGGAAACAACTAATCCTCAGAACTAATGTCCAGAGAAGAGAAGAAGATTATTTTGGCTGATGATCAGAGCGAGGCCCGCAGGACAGAGGCATTTAGACGGAGTTAGCGCCATGTGCTTCCCATATGCTGCAGTGGAGGAGGAAGGACTGAGGATTTCCGCTGAGATGCTTCAGAAGTCTCTCTGCACATATCAACTACAGGCCTCACAAGTTTTAACCTGTCATTAAATGTGGATAAAGTGGTGTTTAATGAAGTGAGATCTGATGAAACTATGCTTTAAAGTCAGTTTAATGAGTATGTTCAGGCTGCTTTATTAGATTGCTGAAGCTATAAATTAAAACCAATAATTATGGATTGTTTAAAAAGTAAGTACTGTAGAAAGTAAGAGGGATGTTCATTTTGTACATTTCTTAATTGGCTATGTATTTGTTTGGGGTGATATTAATTCAGTGAATGTGGTGACACAGACCTGCCATGTTCAAAGATTTTGACAGTTTTGAAACACTTTAAGTCCTGGTTATATTCCCAAAAATATAATGATTATAGCACTCTGTTACTTGGTCAGCGGTTTATTACAAAATTCATAAAATAAAAAATGCTAACAAGTAGATTTGTGTTCTAAAAATGCATTCAAAAGTAATACATAATGTGGAATTAAAAGTTTTTTTGGGGTGATATTTTTGATTTAATAAAAGTAAAATGGGTCTATTTTCAAACATGGCTGTCAACAAACTGGTATCACTTGCATCTCCTTTAAGTATAAAAAGTGATGTATGATCAGATTTAGTGCTCTTACTGCACTAAAACCCACTCCCCTCTTCAGCCCTGTCTCTTATCGAGGGTCTTATCCCTCACTTTTCATGGCTCCTTTCGGGAGAGGCCCAGGATTAGGACTCTTCAGTTGACCATCTGACCCCTGCACAGGATTAAACCTCCTGCAGGTAAATCATCAGCACACACGTCCCATATGTCAGACACTGCACATACCTTAAACTGTTGTTGGATGTTATAAGGTTTGAAAAAGTGACTAAAAAAGAAAATCCTCAAAAACATATATCATTTCCCGTCACCTTTATCTCATGACTGTTTGTGGGATATATTTTTGTGCTTTTATAGGAACTGGTTTGGGATAAGTGAATGAAATATGTTCTGTAAAAGGTTCATCCTGTAAACAATAATGAGATTGAGTTCCTGTTGGTCACAAAATGTGCTGAGGTCAGAGGCTGCAGCCACTGCCCACAAAACCTAATTACATTTAAAGAAAATAGTGTTTTGTCTGTTTACACCAAACAAACAACAAACAGTTACTTAAAAACAAGAACACCAAGAACTGTGAATTTGAGTAATTCAATCATTTTAACAACACACTGAAACTTTACCTCCTCTAATGGCTTTGGATTCAAATGCACTGCTGCACACTGTTTATGAAAATGTGGAAAGGTTCGAGTCTTTGTGGAATCTATATGTGCTCAACGTGCTACAGTTTGTTGTCTCTGGGTTTTTTTTCCTCGCACCGTCCAAAGACACTGTTGAGATTGCACAGGGTGTATCTCGCTTCATGCCCAAAGGTGTTGGGACAGGATCCATCCTCCTGCATTAGCCAAAATGTCTGCAGTCTAGAGAGTTCAGTTGTTAGTTAATGAGGTAATTACTGACAGAGTGAGCATTGCTCCATGAAGCCTTCTGCCTCGTCCTGATCACTTTAACCTTAACAGGAGCAATGGTGTTCATAACATTTAAAACACCTGAAGTATAACAATTCAACAAATCATCAACCTGACCTGATGAGGCATTTTCAAACCTGATTGCCTCCATAAACTGTGTCCTGGTGTTATCGTTAATGTATCTCTTTTTTACAACAGTAGGTCCAACAGCAACTTTTGGAATTATGGACAGATGAAAAAAGACACATGAATGATCAGATAGAGCAACATCAATCACAGTGACATCTGAAATATGAACACCTTTAGTAATGACCAGGTCCAGAGTGTGACCTCTGTTATGGGTCGGCTCATTAACATGCTGACAAAGACCAAAAGTATCAAGAATAGTAGAAAGTTCTTTGGCATTTCTGTCACTTCTCCTTTAAGTATAAAATGTTTGCAGCACTTGGTCAGTGGTATATTCCAGTAATATATAAGAGCTCTTAATATTTGACCTGAACTGTGGGACATCAGTCAAAGCATAAAAAATATGTATTTAAACTAGCCCTCCAAGCATGTCATTCCAGGATGAGAGTGGCCACATAAAAATGCAAGACACATCCCAAATTAAACGTTTGCAGATGCAGCAGCCCTCAGTCCTGACAGTCCCTGCCCTTATTGACTGTTGAGGGACTAAAGAGTGCACAAGAAGTGTCGCTTAATAGTATCTTCACTTGAATATTTTAATGTTTTCCCTTAAATTAGAATGCATTTAATCCACAATCATGAGCTCCATATGTTCTGTGTTAAAAACTAGACGGATGTCACTATGGCAGTGAATTAGATGACTCAATGGGATTGGAGAAACCAAACTTTTCAAATTAGACACATTCTTGTCATGT
Organism: Perccottus glenii; assembly: GCA_024416835.2. NCBI lineage: Eukaryota > Metazoa > Chordata > Actinopteri > Gobiiformes > Odontobutidae > Perccottus > Perccottus glenii. The sequence continues at coordinate 21,807,863 of CM044565.2, read as the reverse complement.
TTGATGGAGAAAGGGACGTCTTTATAGCATCTTAGTGGTAATTCCTCACAGCTGATTTCATCAAATGAGGCATAAATGTGTCCTAAATCAGGGAAACCTCACAGACAAGAGGAACAAAAAGATCACTTGGATTTTCTACAAACCATTAGGGAACTATCGAGCCACACTCAAACATTTGACAACAACACATCAGCATCTCTAACCTCAACTCAAGTATTTATTCTCTCATTTTCCGGATCATTTAAAGCTTTGAGAACTTGCAGAGGTGTAAACACAGCTGGAGTGTGATGTTTTTTTCCCGACTGAAGAGCCGATAATGTTTCCGTTTTTTCTCTCATGCGTGTCCGTGGTCGACAAACTAGATCTGAAATGGATACATAAAAAAGTGGGTAAAAATACAACCTGGCCAGAACAAAGATTCAATGAAAAACTACTGTAAGACAAGATCATCTAAAATAGACTACAGTATATGCAAAATTAAGCTATGCTAAAACAAAATCAACCAAAATAGACTATACGATAATATGAAATCCAAATGTCCCTTTTGACATCGTTGAAGCTGAAGTTATGTTTAACTTATAGAAATGGTGGCACATATGTTTTTACTAATGCCACTGTCTTTTATAAAAGGTTGCACCACACATTCAGTTAATGGGGATTAATGGTCACTGGTCATGGTTATTCTGAAGCAAACAGTAAATGTCTGTTTAAAAACATTCTGAACGCTGTCTCCATTTTTAATTCAGCTCCATTACTTTTTTGGAAGTCTATTTAAAGATTTTGAGACAAAGGACAAGCCAGTCCACTTTCATATTAACACCAGTGTGATTAGCAGCTCGCTTCCCTGATGCTAAAGAGAAACTTTATTGTGAAAACGAGCCAGATCTTCTACAACAGGGTTCTCATTTTGCAAGAACTCTTCTCAATAGTCAAAGTCCGGAGTTACTAGTTAAGTTCTGGATTTGTAATGATATTTCTGGATTGAATCTTCTTTCAGTCCTGAATGTAATTCTTGGTTTAGTCGTGGTTGCTGCAGTCTAAAAATTAAATACCCCTGCTACCATTTTTTAATAATTTCAGGTTAGTTCAGCTAACATCATTAAATCTGTCATAAACTGATTCCTGAGCTCCAAATATGGTAATCATGTCTAGTTATGTAATGTCCTGCTCTGTGTAATAATCCACATTGGGGGGCTTCAAAGTTGTGTCATCACCACAGTTCGTTTAAGTTAAACCCAAGTTCACACAATATGACTTTTTGGAAGATCCACACATTTCCCTTTAAACTGTTGAGTGGCCAGTCTTGGGCTGTTTTTTTTTTCAAGGACAACAAAGTTAAACAGTGGAAAACTCTTGACATTGTGTTGTGTCTGCCCAATACCACTTTAAGTACTCTGAAGAAAAGGCTGCAAGCACAGATAATTCAATCTGCAGGAGACCAAAACTCAGCTGAAAAGGACCAATAAACTGCAATTCAGATGTAATTCAATCAAAAAAATTATACACCTCCCTTTGCAGTCATCTGCAGCACAGTCCATTTGTGCTGTTGCTGAATATGGGGCACATCACAGGGAAATAAGAGGCTCTAAGAAATCTATATCTTAAATTATGTGACATTAGAGAGGGCGCTGTGATTGTGTTGCGTCTCTTTCACAGTGTAAACAAGGCTAAATTAGATTGTAGCGGCACATGCAGGTCTCTGCTTACCGCAGCTTCTATCAAAGAGAATATAAATATAAAGTTAACTGAAGATAAATGAAAACTGGCACAAGGCAGACAAGAAATCAATCCAGTCTCAGAGAATTTCTGTCCCTACTCTGTGTGTCCAATAGAATGCATATTAGGACATTGATCATTCAGTTTGGAGGATAGCATTTGGAAATTGACTTGTACACTTTGCAGAGCCTAAATATTCAATAAGATGTAATGAATATTCATGTTGTTTCGTCTGCCGTGCTGTTTGTTCTCTTGTGTGAAACTAGGATCAGCTCCATCAGGCTTTGTCATACTTTAGTTTCATGTTTCATCCTCCACTAGAGAGGAGAAGAATCTGATTGAAACCACATTTCTGTGGTTTTGTGTTGAGTTTGGGTTGATTGAAATGCAGCTTATTATTGTGTATCTCCCTTTTAACAATCTGATCATCATTTGAGGTGTGAAAAAGAGAAACCAATATGTTCTGGATTAGCTTGTTTTTATAGTGGAAATGTGAAGGGAATAAATAGTTCACATTGTGAGTGAAATTAATTGCATTGTCATCCCAGAGCATTGCCCTATTTTTTCTTTATTGAATAATTGGTAACACTTACTAAATAATTGCCAGTGTTTCTGTTTAAGGACACAAAATTTAAAATGCAGCAGGAATCATGACTCATCTTGTTTTACAGACCATTTTTATTATATATACTGTGATTTCATTTAAAACTCAATGCCAGGATAAGATAAGATAAGACTTTATTGCTCACACAGAGGAGAAACTTGTTACAGCAACTCCCAGACAGGTCAAGTGCAAATAATGAACAAAAAGGTGCACATGCAAAAAAAAAATTATACACTCTTAGAAGCTTTTAAAATAGAATAAAATATAAAGGAATTTTACAAAAAACATTAAGAAACAGGATAAACTAAATTAAACAAAAAACAAAGCAATCTTTAAGTCCTAATAAATAGTAAGGGTGGTGTCAGGAAGGCAAATTAAATATGCAATACACTAATATGACATCCATAGAAGAGGAAGTTATTTTAGTAATTTAGTGAAGAGAGAAGAGGGGCAGAAAAAGCTTCCATGGAGGCAGACCCCTGTGGAGTGCTTTATGACATTTATTATTTTCATATTGCATAAATAATGCTGAATAAAAGGTGGATATCTGTCTAACTATTTAGACTATGGCCTAGTTTCCACACAGCTGCTTTTTAGTATGTTTCCCAAGAGCAAACCACGGGCCTTTTCCCCCGTTTGGAATTACTACAATTGAACACAATTGGTGACTTGACACATTGAAAAGACTTATTTACATGAAAAGAATTACCTTAACCTTTAGACATACGTTTTCCTTTCAGCTCTTCCAGATTCATAATTGTCTTTGTCTGCCAAATTTTGCAACTTCCTATAACAATATAGAAAGTACCTGTAATATCAACATTCAATGATTCAGGTCAATGAAACATGGCTTATACTGTAGAGTTTGGAGTTTGCATTATAATGAGAAATTGAGTCAGTTGAGATAAGCGTGACTTAATTTTACTAGACTGTGGTGTGGGGATAAAACTGCACTTACTGTATAACTACATAGTGTGCTTATACAGTATGTACTTTGTAATGGTGGGGCTATGGAAAAATATCTACCCAAACTTTTCTAAATCTAAAGTCTGAGTCAGTCCAGTGACAAAGTACCACAGCTGAAATGAAAAGCCCACTAAAGTTATGGACTATGACAAGCAATGAAAACGTGTAACAATGATTGGGCAAACTCCTGGAAACATTGCGGGATTAAAATGCAAAGTAAGTGTGGGAAAAGATTGAGAAAACATCATGTCTTCAGTGAGGTGAGTAGCTTTTTACTGTTTATGAAGATCCTGAGAGGTTTCAACTCTGTTTGCTGCACACAGCATCTGCCAGGGGATTGTGGTGATCTGATTTCTTGGGCTTAACAAGACTTTGACGGATGGTGCTTCAGTTCATGGCAGAGAATGTGAAATAGGGCTTTTCTTGGCTAGAACAGACCAGCTTTAGAAAACACTTGGGAACTGAATAAAAGTGTATTGGAAAACCTGGCAGGTGGCACGTCAGGACAATTTAAACAAAGTGTAGTAGTCTGTCAGTCATAACAAAGCCGAGATATTGGCTTGAACGTCTTTCTTTGAGTGTCAAATACTGTATGTTGGCTCTTTGTTTTAAAACCACTTTGTAACAGAGTCAACCCCTGGCGCCTCTGTAAGCTAAAGTAAACCACACAAGGCTTTCAAAATGCTGCTGATGCACATCCAGTGAACTCTGTAACACTGCACGACTCTAACAAGCCTTTCAATGATGAAAGTTCAATTAAATCTAATATGATTTTCTACTACATACCTCTCCGTAACATTTTGGGAAGCAAACAGGAATTCAGACACATACAATAAGCATCACAATTAATTATGAATTATGTAGTTTACAGCTGGTTAAAGTGGAATAAATCAGTAAAAAAAAGTTTTCATTAGTGAAAACTAAACTGACTGGTTGTTTTCTATGTTTAATTTACTTTAAATGAAAACTTGGCTAAGCATCCTTCATTGTGTCTACTGCATATGTATTCACTCCCATATACTAATACCCCTCAGGAAGGACAGGTACCAGAAAAAACTTATTTATCACTTATTACCAGGAAAGCAGAAACATGAAAGTAATGTAAAATGTTCAGTAGATTCCCTGGTGGCGTGTGTGCCCCTTGTCTTTATGTGTCTAAAGTGAGTGAAAAGTTTACTCTGTGTGTGTCTCTGAGTCAGACCTGAGCTGTAAGTGAATGTGCAAATGCTTCTTTTATGGTAGTTTGATTTAACCTACTTTAAAGCCAGATGGGTGGGTTTTACCACATATGACAACGCTTTGAGGGCCAGAGAGTTACTTAACAACCACAAGAGAGTGTTGGAAACTTAACTCGATGTTGTTAGCCCGTGACTGACAGTCCATCTGAGAACATCTGAGACCCTAACCCCACCCATGTGGCACTGTAAGCCGAATTAAACAAACACTCTAAGTCAGAATCATTTGTGAATAACATTGTTGGCGGGGTTTATTTTGTGTGTGAGGGGCAGGCCTGTGAGGAGCAGCAGTGTGGTTTTAATTAGGCGGCTGCGGGTTGGGACGCGGTGCCAGGACGTCCCGGGAGAAACAGCACTGACGCCTTCGAGGCCTGCCAAGCACGGCCACAGCCTATCCCAGAATGCCTCTGTCACCGTCACCGTGGGGAACGGCGATTCACAGAACATCTGAGAAAACAATCATTTTCACCCACTGTCGCTACGGAAACGCTCCCATTTCTCGCGCTTAGGGAGTCTGGACAGGCAAACAGGACGGGTCGGGGTCTGTTTGGGTTTTCCTTTGTGTCGTGCTGCAAATTGATACGTCATGTTTGATGTGATCCTCACTGAGCCCAGCCTTCACGCTTTAAACAAAAGTTGGAAAATAGAGTTGTTCTGCTCAGGCACACTTTACACTTTACATTATGAAATTATTTATCTATAATTAAATCTGTGAGATGTCATGTTGCCAAAAATCCTTATGTTTGTCATTTTAACTATCTCAACTTTATTACAGTGATCCCATTCAGTCCAATTAAATTGCACAAATACAAAAACCAACATGGGTTTGTCAACCAAAAATTGCTATAGAGTTATAAAAAGAGGTGTGGTCCTCATAAAATAGCATTTTAACGTTAGTTAATAGTTTAATTGTGACCCAACTTCACACAGAGATTTTTTTTTTTTGCATATTTTCTTAATTTTTCCTTGTCCTTTCTAACGTTGTCATCAAAAGGTTACACACCCACCACAGTAACTCAAATGGTGTTATCTTCACTCTTTATTTGGGAATGACAGTTAAAATGACTAAAGTAGACATTTTAGTCATTTTAAACAAAATTAGACACTAGCGCCGGATAAGCGGTAGGAGATGGATGGATGGATAGACAGTAGCGGTGGGAAAAACTCTTGTTTTCACATTTCTGTTTAACAAAATCACCTTAACTCTACTCTGATCTACTGCCAAGTCTGTTGGCTGCTTTGTTATTTACCTTAAGCCAACACACAAACTGTAGCTTGTGTATTGTAGTCCTGAAGCAGTATGTGTGTACTATTTTACCTGTCGTGCATTTGTATAATGTGTATGTCTTCAAAGGCTACGAGGATTATTTTATTGTAAGTTTAGCAGTTATAACAAGGTATGCTAATCCTACAAAGCAGATAGTTTAACAGACTTTGATGAGCAAACACAGGTAAAAACAATTTGTGTATTATACTAACTAAACTTAACGTAACTTAAACTGCCATCTATAATACTTAGCAATGGCTCGCTGACTTACTTGTTTTTATATTCTGCCACATTCTGATCTGTTCTCAGGGTCGGTCTTTTATTATTACGTACTTATTTATTTTTAATCATATATATGTTTTAGCGGATCCCAGGTTTTATTTTTGGAATGTCTTTTGCTTAGAGCCAGTGCAATTATTTATTTGATATATGCAGTATTTGCACAGATTGTGGTGGTTACAGTACTATTGCTGTATGTATGTTGTTGTATGTTGTATGTATGTTGTTGTATGTTGCACATATACATTTGTACTTTTTGGTGTTGGTTGGTGTACTGTATGTTTTCCTTTTGGGGACAATAAAGTATATTTGATAGTATAGTATATTTAGTATATTTGGTAGAGCGGTCGTCCTTCAACCGGAAGGTAGGCGGTTCGATTCCGCTCTCCCCACAGTTCATACTGTTGTTGTGTCCTTGGGCAAGACACTTAACCCACCTTGCCTCCAGTGGTGTTCCAGCTGTAACACTGTTGAATGGAACCTTAATGTAAGTCGCTTTAAATGAAAGCGTCAGCTAAATGACTAAATGTAAATGTAAATGTGTAGCTAATGTCACTTGCCAATGTTGTAGCCTATCTGTGCATAATCCATAGTCAGAGAATAATCCCCCGTTAAAACCCTGGATAGCTGCAGAGGACAGGGACAGGGCTGTATGTAATTCTGAAAGCCCTTCAAATGTAGATCCTACATTTTATTATGCCACCTCCTCACTACCCTGACCTCCTCCTCAACTGTCACTCTTCAAAGTCCCATGACGACATTATTGCATTTCTGTGAGATTATTTCAAAAAACATCCCTACAGTGGAGATCAAAGGCATTTTCAATAAGGCTCTAAATCATATATTATCATAGGCTGCATAGAAATCATCCTAAAAACACTAGGAAGAAGCTCTGACTGTACCACACCCCAATGTATGTTTACTTCCAGCTTTTATTGGTATTATTGGAGCTTTTATGTAGCCCAATTAATGTAGGCGGCATCTCTGATAAAGCGAATGTCTCAAAATGGACTGAAAGTGGACCATTTGTAAAGCACTGCAATTATATGCCAAAGACAGAAGGACGGCTAGAGGGGGAGGGGGGCTGTGAGTTGTCTAATGAATTCTCAAGGGATTCTCTCTCATTGCAATGGAAGAATAAAAGTACAATGGTGCGAATGACATGGGGGCTTCCTTTTAAAGTGACAATTGCCTCCCTCTCCCAGTGAATATTAAAAGAGGATGACTCTGAGTGTGGAAAACAAACAGGCGGCCCTTGACTTTGATTACAGGCCTCAGCAAATTGGAAACTGGTTACAAAGGCAACGCCATGCTTTGTTGAGGGACGTAATGGATTGTTCATGACAGTAATGTGTGTGTATATGTCAGCATCTGTGGACGAGCCCTTTGAGAGCTTCTGTCTAAGTATGTCCATTAAGACTAAAATGCCGACACATGCGCAATGTAAAGACCTCAGGAACAGGGGTTTTCTGTTTTTAAAATGTTCTCATCCATAACCTCATCTCCAAGATACTGTATAGTAAGCAATTACTAATGTATTCATTTATGTATCTACATTTTAAATTTTGTGAGATTTATTTTTTGACATGCAGGCTAGGTAGGGGATGGGAACCTAGGACTATACCGTGGGACAACATTTCACTTGTAAAATTATGTTTTAGTATATATTTTGGGTTGGATTAAAGATTATAGATTTTATGTTTAACTGCCTATATTCAAGGAAATTTTAGCCAGCAAGAATTGCGAGTGATATGACAGAGAAATGGTGCACCAAAGAGGAAACATTAAACTGCTGTTTATTCAAAGTGAGCTCTCTTAATGAAGAAATGCTTTCACAGTTTCTGTAGCAGTACCTAACCTAACATTGTTCTGTGTAGCCATGTTAGTTTCAGAGTAACAGTCCTGCTGTTGCCATCATAGATCATATCCTCTCAGGTCCTCGTAAGTTCATACTATGTCCAAACCACGGGAATCAAGACGGGAAGGCAAGGCATTTCAGAGTGTTTGAATCCATGTGCTGCACAAAGCATTTTGCCTTACTTTCCTTACCACAACCTGGCCTAATTATGTGTAACCATAACTCTAAAAGGCCATCAAAGCTGTGAATTTGACCAACATGTTGGATGGAACTTTCATGCACTTTCCACAATGCCAATAATCAACATCACACATTTTAATGCCTTTTATAAATTAAAGATTGGTGTTCAATTTAAAAGAATAAAATTTCAAGGGCTTAAAAAGCAAGAATTAGTTGATGAGTTCAATTTCGATGTTTATGCAAAACCAACAATCAACAACTTCGTAGACCACTACCGTTATGTTTTTTTGGATAACTTAACTGTGTTTTGGTTTATTTTCTAAATATGTTTTTTTTAAATTCACTCTTGGATGAATTTTTAATCACAGATTTGGAGTTACTCAATGACGATCCACCACTGCAGCTGAAGCTGAGCTTGGATATCTACTCAAGCTAAATACAATAGAAGAAAAAATGCTCCATTTGACTTTGGCTTAGGTCATGTGGAGGTATTTTAATGAACAAAAAGCAAAGTGAAATTGTAAAAGCACAAGAGGGGACTTTTACAAATCCATTAAAATGTTGCTGTTTTGTGTCAGAAGCTACATTCATTATCCATTTCACTGCGATTGATGCCGCTTTGAAATCCAAATCACATGACATCATTGTTTCAGTGTGAGTGAGATGAAAGCGTGCACACACTGTTCATTTTACCAAGCTAATGAGACAGCTTTATTAATAGTGAAAGTGCCTGGCTAATTATGCTCCCCATTGCACTGGTGATGGTGTGAAGTCAGCCTTGAGAGTGCGGTGCCCGTCCAAGTGCATAAATCACCAGGGCACGGTTACAGGCACTCACATTAATGGGGGTTAATATGGGTGGGTGATTGGACCTTTACAGTTAGGGGGTGGGTGCTATTATTTTATTGTATCGTACGTTTGTCTTTCAGAAAGTTTACCAGATGAAAATTGTTAACATTAAAATTTTGTTTCATGTATACATTACATTTTTGGACTTAAATCATGATCTGGATAAATACTCTTTTCTGATTGGTTGACCAGAGTGTAACAAAACAAATCTTTCTATGTTCCATATCTGCCAAGCCTTTTTGTAACCATAGAAACAATATACAGTGCAGCTAATGAAACTAACAACCACTGAAAATTATGCAATGCCAGAACAATAGAAACCTAACAAATATGTGCACCTCAAATTCAAACAGGCCTACATTTCAGTCATGTTGGGTGGTTTAACACCTGCTGATGAACCCGAAAGAGAAATGGAAACCTTATATTATCTAGAAAATATATACAGTATGTTCTATATTATATATGTATGAGATAATCAGGCATTGGAGTTGCACCCTGTTGAATTTTAGGTGTACCCCTAAACATTTTGTTCGAGATCTGGGCCTGGATATATATATATTTTTTTAATTTATATAGCGCTTTTCTACCTACTCAAAAGCACTTTACCAGTGTTACAGCTGGAACACCACTGTAGGCAAGGTGGGTTAAGGGTCTTGCCCAAAGACACAACAACAGTATGAACTGTGGGGAGAGCGGAATTGAACCGCTGGTATTGTAGTAATAGTAATATAAATACTGTTAGACTGGGTTGATGGTATTGTACGATGGATGGAGACAAAGACAGAGACAGAGCTGCATTGTGTCAGATTCCTGTGATGTGGAAAAAAAATGAAAACTTGACATAAGCTTTGAGAACCCAGACTGTAATGGTATTTCTGCTTGGCTGGAGAACACCGAGGAGTGACAGGAATCACCACAGAGTGAGACGAGAGGAGTGTGTAGTATGGGCAGACAATATATGAACACCGCCTCGGACAGAAACGAGAGATGTGGCATTTATTAGACATGTATTGCATTTGATTAAATGCATAAATATTCACTTCATCTTCCCAAATAAGACTCATTGTGGGGAAGAGGTGTGAGTTATGATCCAGTGAGTAATGACATCTATGACATCTGACATCATGTTTATGTAAATACATGTAAATTTAATCTTATTATTCTCTCTAATAATTATTGCTGGACTGACAGTCGGTTAGTCACTCTACCCAACACTCGATTCCCTGTTGTTTTTTATCCCACAGCATCCATACTGTCTTTGCACTCTAGTTAAAGAGAAATATGATGGACTCTGAAGTTTGTGGAATTAAATTTTCACTGCAAAAACAGAAGAAATATTTGACCAGAGCTAGGACTAACACTTACAATGTATTCATAAATTAGTGTTTATTTAATTGGAATGCACATTTGAGAAAATATTCTACAGAAAAAAATTCTACTAGCTACTTTGATAAAACATGGGAAACCGTCATTGTTTAGGTGTCTTGGTCTAGTTACTAATATATAAAGCATTCTTTGTTTAATTAAACAGATTGTTCTTTTCATTAAGTTTTTAGAGGCAAAAGGTTTCAAGTCTCAGTTACATTTAACAAAAGAGAAGTAAACTCCGGGAATTTGAAGTAATTTTTGTAAAATTTTGTTTAAAGAAATGTTGGTTATGTTCTGCTTTGGTTTTGGTTTAAAAGCGCAGTGTTGATTCCATTATGTGGTAAACTTTTTGACTGTAACTGCACTCTCCCCTCATTTCTACAGACTTTGAGCACCTATGGTAGCCCTAGAGGGTCATGCTGTTGCCTATGAACAAATCTAGTGGAAATAGATCAGATGATGGCGTTGTTATATTATTTCTATCTTTCTTACATTTTTCAAAACCCATTACAACAGAAAGTTAAGTATCAGTAATGGATATAAAGTCATTATTACTGATTTCTAGAGATAATGTGCCGTTACATTGATTTAGAAGGCTTGCTGTTAAACCTTCATAACTTTAAAATAAGATGTATTTATTATGACACTGATGTGGACAAACTATTTCTATAGGTTCTGCTTCGTGTAATGACATTTTTTTGAGTCTTGAGACAATCAATAATTTTGTCAGAAACAACCTATCATAGCATTTTTAAAGCTGTTAGAGATGGGGCGCCTCCATTTCTCTGCTTCCTCTCTTTTGTTTGTCCTTACAGTAGATATAATGGGCGTCTGGGAGCGGGGGGGGTGCTGCGGGTTTGGGGATGTGGGGAGGGGGGGCAGCGTCAAGGGACACAAGGTGAAATGGAACCTACGCACTGAAAGAAAACTATGGTACACATAGGCTTTCTGCATGTTTTCGGATTATTTTTCCCTTCCAGCCCATCACACCTGTTCACAAGAGGA